>CAWUFW010011543.1:0-607062 GCA_963921515.1 Calotriton arnoldi | reverse complement strand
TCCGGCTCCGGCCCCGGCCTCGATCCCGGCTCCACAACCCCCATCGACGCCGGTCGACCTCACGACACCTCCGCCGGCGCCGATGTCTCCGGTGCCGTTCTCGACGCCGCCCTGGGCTCCGGGCGGCGTCGTCCCCAGTTCCTTCCGGCTCCGGACTTGGACCCGGAGCGACGTCGCTCGACGCCGGCTCCGGCGCCGATGGGACCTTGGGTCCCAAATGTCCCTCCTCCTCCTTATTTTGAACCAGAGGAGGACCAGGAGGACTGGGAGGGGTCTGATGACCCTCTGACACGCAACTGTCAGTATGATGAGGACTGGACAGAGAGTCTAGGGAGGCCAGTGGTCTGGATACTTCTCCTGACACTGGCATGCTGTCTCCTCCCGTGGCTACGGAGGAGGGGGCCAATTTTGGTACGGTGTTGCGTAGGGCTGCTGGGGCCTTACGTCTCCAGCTCCCTACTTTGACGGTCAAGCCTAACATCTTGACAGAGGTGCTTCAGCCGGCAGCCTCCTCTGCGGAGACTGTGCTGCCGTTTAACGACGCCCTCACGGACGTTCTTTTGGGCGCCTGGTCCAAGCCCAACACAGGGGCTCCTGTGGATCGGAACGTGTCACGACGCCATCGCCCCGCTCCGGGCGACCCCTGTTTCTTTCTGTCCACCCCACTCCTGAGAGCTTGGTTGTCCAAGCCTCCGCTTCCCAAACCGCCTTCCCTACCGCTCCTCCGGATAGGGAATCCAAACGCCTGGATCAGTTTGGGAAGAAAGGTTTTTCTTCCTCCAGTGCTGGCTTGCGGTCCGTTAACACCGCTTGTCTTTTGGGCCGATATACCCACTCTCTGTGGGATTCGGTGGCGGATGTTTTGCCCCAGTGCCCTGAGGAGGTCCAGGCACTGCTTTCCCGCGCCATTGCGGAAGGAAGGGATGCGGCCAAATACACTATCCGTTGTGGCCTTGACACCGCCGACTCGCTGGGCAGGTCGATTGCAACGACGGTGGCGCTCCGACGCCACGCCTGGCTGAGAACCACTGGTTTTTCAGGGGATGTCCAGAATACTCTCATGGACATGCCCTTTGATGGAGTCGGTCTTTTTGGGTCCAAAGCAGACCATGCGTTGGAGCGCTTTAAGGACTCACGGGCTACTGCCAAGTCCCTGGGCCTTTCTGCTACACGCCCTCCGCTGCCTTCTGCTTTTCGCCCCTATCGTGGCCACGGTAGGGGCGCCCCTTCACGTCAGCAGCCCAGCCACCGGCCCGCGCAGCAGGCGTCTTCGCGTGGCCGAGGACGTGGATTCCGCCGTGGCGGATCGGGCAACCAGCGTGCGGGTCAGGCCACCACCTCCAACCCGTCCGCGGCCTCCAAGCCCTCCTAGTCCCTCCTTTCAGGTGCACGGCACGCCAGTAGGGGGCAGGGTCCGCCATCACCTTCCCCACTGGCGCACCATCACCTCGGACAGGTGGGTCTTGGACATTGTCCGAAGGGGCTACTCCCTCCCCTTCGAGACCACCCCCCAGCCATGCCACCTCAATTCCACCGCATGTCAGGGGATCACTTGGTGCTTCTACAGAAGGAAGTCACGGCCCTCTTGACCAAGAGGGCCATCGAGCATGTTCCGACCCCAGAAGTAGGGCGTGGTTGCTACTCCCACTACTTTCTGGTGCCCAAAAAGGACAAGGAGGACATGCGTCCTATCTTGGACCTCCGGAACGTCAATCGCTTCCTCCGGAAGGAGAAGTTCAAGATGCTCACCCTAGCTCAGGTCTTGACTGCCCTCGACCCTGGAGACTGGTTGGTAGCGTTGGACTTGCAGGACGCGTATTTCCACATCCCCGTCCTGCCGGCCCACCGGCGTTACCTTCGGTTCACGGTAGGCCCCGAGCATTTTCAGTTCACCGTGCTCCCCTTTGGCCTTACCAGTGCCCCTCGGGTGTTCACGAAAGTGATGGCGGTGGTCGCAGCTCATCTGCGCCGGGCAGGGGTTTCAGTCTTCCCCTACCTCGACGACTGGCTGCTGAAGGCGGGCTCGTCCCAGGCAGTCGTCTCCCACCTCCAGACTACGGCCGAACTCCTGCACTCGCTGGGGTTCTCCATCAATGTGCCGAAGTCGCATCTGATTCCTTCTCCACAGCTCCTTTTCATCGGAGCAGTTCTGGACACGACGCGGTTTCGGGCCCTATCCTCCCGAACGGCGAGTCCGGGATATTCAGGCTATGATTCCGATCTTTCGGCCTTTATCCTGGGTTTCGGTAAGGATGACCCTGAGGCTGCTGGGCCTCATGGCCTCCTGCATCCTGCTGGTCAATCATGCCAGATGGCATATGCGGGCTCTGCAGTGGGACCTGAAGTTCCAGTGGGCGCAGCACCAGGGCAACCTGTCCGATCACGTCCAGATCTCGGAGGGGACTGCAAAACAGTTGCAGTGGTGGCTCTCGAACCGGCAATGGGTCATGGGCAGATCCCTCTCCCTTCCCCAGCCAGAGCATACAGTTGTGACGGACGCGTCCCTTCTGGGATGGGGCGGTCACATGGGAGAGGCGGAGATCAGAGGCCTCTGGTCTCCGGGCGGAGTCCCGGCTCCATATCAACCTTCTGGAGCTCCGGGCGATCCGGCTTGCACTCAAGGCATTCCTTCCCTCTGTCAAAGGGAAGGTAGTGCAGGTGTTCACAGACAACACCACCGCCATGTGGTACTGCAACAAACAGGGCGGGGTGGGGTCTTGGACCCTTTGTCAGGAGGCTCTGCGCCTCTGGACATGGCTGGAACATCAGGGCATGTTCCTGATGGTTCAACACCTGGCAGGTTCTCTGAACGCCAGGGCGGACGAACTCAGCCGCAGGTGCATGATGGATCACGAATGGCGTCTTCACTCGGAAGTGGCGCAAGGACTCTTTCTACAGTGGGGAGAGCCTTGGTTAGATCTATTCGCCACCGAAGAGAACGCGCAATGTCATCAGTTCTGCGCGTTGGAATTTCCAAGGCGGCACTCGCTCGGCGACGCTTTCGTCGCGAGTGGAGTTGCGGTCTGTTATACGCCTTTCCGCCTATACCACTTCTACCCAGAGTGTTGAAGAAGATTCGGCACGACCGGGCCCAAGTCATTCTTGTGGCTCCGGACTGGGCTCGAAGAGTTTGGTATCCCGAGCTACTCAATATGAGCATAGATCCCCCGATCCGTCTGCCTCTTCGGGAGGATCTTCTGTCGCAGCAGCAGGGGACGGTCCTCCACCCGAACCTGTCCAGTCTACACCTGCTTGCGTGGAGATTGAGCGGCGGCAGTTGATTCCTTTCGACTTGCCTCCCGAAGTTTGTGATGTGATTCTGGCAGCCAGGCGTCCCTCCACTAAGGTGGTATACGCCTGCAGGTGGAACAAATTTGTGGCATGGTGCACAGCAAAGGCTGTGAATCCCCTTTCTGCCCCTCTTTCTGAGGTCCTTCTGTTCCTTCTTTCTCTGGCCCAACAGGGTTCTGCCCTGGGTACCATCAAGGGTTATCTTTGTGCTATCTCGGCCTTCCTCAGGCTCCCTGATCAGCCCTCCCTTTTCAAGTCCCCTGTTGTTAACAGGTTCTTAAAAGGCATTACTCACCTCTTCCCTCCTGTTCCGTTTGTAATGCCTCAGTGGGACTTGAACTTGGTTCTTACCTTTTTAATGTGCGCTCCCTTTGAGCCTCTGCATAACTGTCCTCTTCGTCTTCTGACTCTAAAGGCAGCCTTTCTGGTGGCCATCACCTCCGCTCGGCGGGTGAGTGAGCTCCAGGCTCTTTCTTGCAAACCTCCCTTTCTGTCTGTTCATCCAGACAAGGTTGTTCTTCGGACGCGTCCGTCCTTCTTGCCAAAGGTGGTTACTGCTTTCCACATTGGGCAGACCATCACTTTGCCCACCTTCTTTCCGCCTCCGCATCCTTCCAGAGAGGAAGAGAGGCTCCACCGTCTGGACCCAAAACGTGCGCTCTCCTTCTATATCGACCGCACGAAACACTTCCGGGTGGATGACCAGCTCTTTGTTGGCTACGTGGGCGCCAAAAAGGTCGGGCGGTGCACAAGAGGACCATCTCCCGCTGGGTTACCTTGTGCATCAAGACCTGCTATTCTTTGGCTAAGAAGGAGCCTCCTGTTGGGCTGCGTGCCCATTCCACCAGGGCAACGGCTGCTACCACGGCCTTGGGCCGCGGTGTTCCGCTGCCGGTTATCTGTCAGGCAGCTACGTGGGCCTCGCTGCACACGTTTACTAAGCATTACTGCCTTGACAGTCAGGTCCGGAGGGACGGCTTCTTTGGCCGTTCTGTCCTCCAGGACTTCCTTGTCTGATCTTTGTTCGCAGACCCACCACCGGGGTTGGTATTGCTGGGGTATCTATTCTAAGGTAAGGAATCTATCACTAACGTGTCTCTTTCAGATGCACAAGTTACTAACTTGTGTAACGATATATCTGTAAGAGACAGTAGTTAGTGATAGATTCCTACCGCCCCACCCATCCTCCCCGTTCTGCGAACTGATTTCTAGGGTTAAGGACATCCCTTTCAGGGCCCTAGTATTTTTCAGACACCTGTGTCAGCTTCTTGCATGGCTCTGCGTTCCTGGCGCGGAAAGTCGTGTACAGAACTGACGTCAGCGCGCAGGGGCGGCGCCTAAGTACTGCCCGCGACGTCATCCCGGCGATCACGACGCCGACGACGGACGCGGAGCCGCACGACGCCGCCTACCGACGCGCAAGGGTACTGCTACGCAAAACTTTCCGGATCCAGCCTGACGCCTGGGGATATTCTAAGGTAAGGAATCTATCACTAACTACTGTCTCTTACAGATATATCGTTACACAAGTTAGTAACTTGTGCTACACTGCATGACCCAATGTGTAGTAATTGAATAGCTATCCCTAGCGGCACATGACCCAGCATAATATGCTGCATGACTAAACACTTATAAGATCCCAAAGGCGAGACCTATTGGCTATGCCAATGCTTGTTTACATAAACATCTAGGGTTGTTTTGTTCACTGAATCTTAAATTCAGTATAAAACGGTACTTGAGTGTATTAAAACTTAATGATTCTAGAAAACAATGTTTCTTCAGTAGTGGATCCAATCAATAAGGCTGCAGCACCCTCTATAACACTCCTTTCAGAGGCTTCCTTCCCTCAGATTTTGAGCACTCGCATGAACATGAAAGTTTCAAAGATAAAGTGAGCCTCTCAATGGAGGAGGGTGGGTCGTATGTGAATCTATGAAAGATGCCAATACTGGAGAACCACAGTTACAGGTAAGTAACTTATTTCCTTTTTCAATATTTGAACTTTCATAGATTCACCTGCTAGAATCCAACTAAATAGCAGTTAAACATATATATATATATATATATATATATATCACTTAAAAAAACTAATGGTTACAGGGACGTTATAGTTAGGAAATTGAGTCTAAAAAACTCACGCAGCCACTCAGACACTCATGCACCTACTCACACACCAAGTGAGACACTTATGCAGCCACTCCCAGGCCCACTCACACACATTGAGACAATCACGTACACACACGCCCACTGAGACACTCATGCTCTCAGTCACACACACACTCTAAAAGGTTACAGTTGGGAAATAAAATTGTCCTCGTTTTTTTCAGTAAATTTCTAATGTTTTTTAAATTCTATTTCCTAACTATAACGTCCCTGTAACCTTTGTTTTTTTAAGTGAATTTCGAAAGTTTTATTTTTCTCCAACTGTAACCTTTTAGAGTAATTGTGTGACTGACTGTATGAGTGTCTCAGTGGGTGTGAGTGTCCATGTTTGTGAGTGGGCCTGGTAGTGGCTGCATAAGTGTTTCACTTGGTGTGTCAGTGGGTGAGAGAGTGTCTGAGTGGATTAGTGAGTGCCTCCTTGTGTGCGTCAGTCTGTGAGTGCATGAGTATCTAAATAGGTCTGTGAGTGGGTGCGTGAGTGTCTGAGTGGGTCTGTGAGCCTAGGTAGATCTGAGAGTGGGTGAGAGCCAGAGTAGGAGTGATTCTGTAACTGGATGCATGGGTGTCTGACTGGGTGGGTGGGAGAGTGTCTGAGTTGTTCTGAGAGTATGTGCATGAGTGGGTTCTGCTCGTTTTTGCTTCTTTTCTGCTTGTTTCTGACCTTTATTTTGCCCCTTCTGCTAGTTTCTGACGTGTATTTTGCCTCTTTCTGCTTGTTGCTGACGTTTATTTTGTCTTTCTCCTTTTTTGACCTTATTTTGCCGCCTCCTCCTTGTTTCTGACCTCTATCTTGCCTCATTCTGCTCGTTTCTGATCTCTATTTTGCCTCTTCTGCTCGTTGCTGCCCTTTATTTAGCCTTTCTGCTCGCTTCTGACCTTTATTTTCCCTCTTGCTGCTCGTTTCTAACCTTTATTTTCTTTCTTTCTCCTCCTGGGATCGCGGGGGGAACCTGCAGGCCAACGCAGTCCCAGCTGCCTTAAGACTCCTGTGGGAGCTGGCATTGCTCCCACACGTAGGGGGCTGCTTGAATTAGCAGCTCCCTGCTTGTGAGAGCAGTGTTTTAATCTGTTTCAGGGCACGCATATTTGCATTCAGGGAAACAGATGAAAACTCCGCTTTCTGCAAGCTGGAGCTGTTTGACAAATCCGGCTATCAGAAAGCGGAGTTATGTTTGCTTTTCCTTGATGGGAGCTGTCATCTTCCACCAAGCAAAAGAGAACAGCTACCTCCCGAGGGTGGGCACCATGGGAGGAAGCCGGAGTTGGTCTGGAGTGTTGGCGATCCCCAGGGCCATAACTGGCTCCACGAGGGTGGCCGCGCGGCCTCCTCCATCATAAAACTTTGCTCGGGGGAAATGGTGGTCCCCGGTGACAGGCGTCTACGACAGCCCCCCTACATTAATTTATTTCCGCCCCGGTGAGGTGGCGATCCCCGGGGCTGCTGAGGGCCCACCCGCATTGATATTTTTAAGTGCCCCAGGGAGGTGGCTTTTCCCTGGGCTGCAAGGCAGTGGGGCACGGGCCCCCGCATTAATTCAACTTCATTTGCCCCGAGGAAGTGGTGGTCCCCAGGGTGTGGGCGGACCCAGGAGGCCACCCTTATACATATTTGAAGTGCCCCGGGGAGGTGACAGAACCCGGGGCTTTCATAAGCCCTAGGAGGGTGGCCCTGTGCGCCCCTCTCCTGTATATATTTGCTCATGCCCCGGGACCTGGCCCACTCGAGGACTGTAATTAATTTTCAGCAGGAGCTGTGGTTCCAGTGCGGCTCCTGCCAAAAATTAAACAGAACAAAATTGCTTTTTTTGCCCTGCGTGACCTTCCCCCAGTAGGCCTAGGAGATCAGGGTATTCCTATCCTGCCCCCTTCTCTTTTTTTTTTTTGCGTTTTCTTCTGGAACATATCCCAAGATTGCTGCCAACTCTTTCTGTTTGAAGTGTTGGCAGCCAATCAGATCCCAGCACAAGATCGGGAGGGTTCACGAAGCCTTCACGTCCCTATATATTCAAATAGTTTTTTCTCTTATTATCTCAAAAGCTATTTATCGGATTTATGCCAGTTTACTAACAGGCCGCTTTCTGGACCAACAGCTACCTTTCTGCCAAATTTGGTGTAATTCCGTTCAGCGGTTCGGTCTGTAGTCTTGTCTAAAATCTCTATGGGAATTAACATGGGGAAAACGCTTTTCGGGCGCCCACTTTTTCTCGGCCCCCGCTTGACGAATCACTACGAAACTTTCAGGACAGCAGCTGAAGTGAGCATCGTATTAGTTTTGAAACTTTTGCAAGAATTCGTCAAACGACGCCAAAGTTATTAGCAAAACAAAAGTATACCGAAATATGTGGATTATACTGCCGAAATTTAATGATAGATGATGATGAAATTGAATTTCTAGACTTTGTTTTATCAGGTGGAACTGGAGTGGAGCCCAACTCTGAAGGCCACCAGTCTAAGGACAAGATGCTGTTGGAGGTGCCAAAAATTAGAATTTTGTTTTTGCTTAAATTGATCTGTAGGCAACTACTATGCATTCATTAGCTATTACCGAAAGTAATCAAAGACTTAGATTTCTTTTAAGTGCGTGACATCACTGCTCGAAAATGGTCAGTTAAAGAGCAGAGCCAATTTAATTGAGTACCTCAGAGTCCCACGATAGAGAGAGAGAGACTCTAATGGGATGCTTTGGAAAACAGTGTCAAAAGTGGCCGTAAGATCCAACAGAACCAAGACTGCATGACAACGCATCATTAGAATTGGGCGAAGCTGGTCTGTGACCGCAAGCAGAAGTGTTTGTGTATTACAATGCTGTCTAAAACCTGATTGAGAATCATCCAGCAGCAAATGTTTTTCAAGTACCTCGGTGCCTTCTCCAAGATATTCACTGGGAATGGCAAGAGAGATGTAGGTCTATTGTAGAAAGGACAGAGATCAGCAGATGGATTCTTCAAAAGGGGAACCACATGAGCAAGCTTCCAAATGGGAGGTACTGTGGCTAGATTGTGGAAATTATTCAGTAGGTTACATAGCTCGGGGCTAATGCATTCCATCCAAACCTTTAACATTTTTGAGAAACGTGTCTGGGGGGGGACGGGGGGAAGGAACGTAGCGATATTAGAGAATAGATGTCCTTAGGAGATTTTAGAGAAAAAGCAGTGAGCTGAGAAGAAAGAGAACATAGATATCTGAAAGAGACACGTTAGTGACAGATTCCTTACCTTAGAGTATCCCCAGGCTGGATCCGGAAAGTTTTTGCGTAGCAGTACCCTTGCGCGTCGGTAGGCGGCGTCGTGCGGCTCCGCGTCCGTCGTCGGGATCGCCGGGATGACGTCGCGGGCAGTACTTACACGCCGCCCCTGGGCGCTGACGTCAGTTCTTCTTTTTTCCGCGCCAGTAAGCGCAGATCCGGGAAGAGCAGTGCCCTAGTCATTTTTTGACTAACTTTTTGGTGATTTTTCACTGTTTTCTTCGAGTCATCTCGGCTCCACGGTGTTGGTAGGGATGCCCGGCTTCAAGCCATGCGACGCCTGTGGTCGAATGATGTCGATCACAGACGCGCACTTAGAGTGTCTCTACTGTCTCGGCCGCGACCACGACACAAAGTCGTGTTCCGACTGCCGGGCCTTGCACCCGAAGGCTTTGCGAGAGCGGTCTCGAAAGCTCCTCGAGGTCCGGCAGTCGGCTCCGCGCCGCACCAAGCCCCGGTCACGCGAGAGGTCGAGGGGCCGGTCATCGGAGTCCTCGCCGGTCATCGGAGTCCTCGCCGGTCATCGGAGTCCAAGTCTTCGCACTCCTCGGGTAAGTCGAAGCACAAAAAGTCTAAGAAGCACCATCGCTAAGACTTCGCCTCGCCGGTCTCGCGACTCGGCTGAGGCCCCTGTCGGCACCGTCCCCGCGGCTCCGGATGTGCCTGTGGAGCCGCCCCCGCATTACCCGTCCTTCCCGGGTTCGGGGGCGACTCCGGCCGAGATACAGGAATTCCTGTCGGCCATGGCCCGCCTCTTCGGGCCTCAAGGCCCCTCCGGTGCGCCTTCGGGCCCCGCGGGCCCTAATGGGGTTGCCCCGGCGCCGCCGCCGACTCCGGTCCCGGCGCCGCCTGTCCCACCAGCCTCGCTCCCGGCTTCGGCCCCGGCCTCGATCCCGGCTCCGGTGGTACCGCAATCCCCATCGACGCCGGTTGACCTAACCACGCCTCCGCCGACGCCGATGTCCCCGGTGCCGTTCCTGACGCCGCCCGGGGCTCCGGGCGGCGTCGTTCCCCGGTTCTCTCCGGATCCGGACGCGGCGTCGGACCGACTTCTCTCGACGCCGGCTCCGGCGCCAATGAGACCTTGGGTCCCGGACGTCCCTCCTCCACCTTATTTTCAACCGGAGAAGGACCAGGAGAGCTGGGAGTGGTCGGATGACCCTCTCACACAGCAGTGTGACTATGATCAGGACTGGGCAGAGGAACTTGGGGATGCCAGTGGTCTGGACACTTCCCCTGACACTGGCATGCTGTCTCCTCCTTCCGTGGCTACGGAGGAGGGAGCAAATTTCGCAACGGTGTTGCGTAGAGCAGCTGGAGCCTTACACCTCCAATTGCCTACAGTGGCTGTCAGGACTAACCTCCTGACGGAAGTGCTTCAGCCGGCAGCTACCTCCTCGGAGCCATTGCTGCCGTTTAATGATGCACTTTCTGGCGTTCTTTTGGGCACCTGGTCCAAGCCCGCCACGGGGGCTCCTGTGGATAGGAACGTGGCCCGACGCCATCGCCCTGCTCCGGGCGACCCCTTGTTTCTCTCTCAACATCCCACCCCCGAGAGCTTGGTTGTCCAAGCCTCTGCCTACCAAACCGCCTTCCCTACCGCCCCTCCGGATAGGGAATCCAAACGCCTGGATCAATTTGGGAAGAAGGCCTTTTCTTCCTCCAGTGCTGGCTTGCGGTCCGTCAACACCGCTTGCCTTTTGGGCCGATACTCCCACTCTCTGTGGGATTCGGTGGCGCTCGTTTTGCCCCAGTGTCCTGAGGAGGTCCAGACACTGCTTTCCCGCGCCATTGCGGAAGGAAGGGATTCGGCAAAGTACACCATCCGTTGTGGCCTTGATACCGCCGACTCGCTGGGCAGATCGCTTGCAACGACAGTGGCGCTGCGTCGCCACGCCTGGCTGAGGACAACTGGTTTCTCGGGTGATGTCCAAAACACACTCATGGACATGCCCTTTGATGGAGTCGGTCTTTTTGGTACCAAAGCAGACCATGCGCTGGAGCGTTTTGAGGACTCGCGGGCTACTGCCAAGTCCCTGGGCCTTTCTGCTATGCGCCCTCCGCTAACCTCTGCTTTTCACCCCTTTCGTGGCCACGGAAGGGGCGCCCAGTCACGTCCGCTGCCCAGCCACCGGCCCGCGCAGCAAGCGTCTTCGCGTGGCCGAGGACGTGGCTCCCGCCGTGGTGGGTCAGGCAACCAGCGTGCGGGTCAGGCCACCAACCCCGCCCCGTCCGCGGCCTCCAAGCCCTCCTAGTCCTTCCTTTCAGGTGCACGGCACGCCAGTAGGGGGCAGGGTCCGCCATCACCTTCACCACTGGCGTGCCATCACCTCGGACAGGTGGGTCTTGGACATTGTCCGAAGGGGCTACTCCCTCCCCTTCGAGACCACCCCCAGCCATGCCACCTCAATTCCACCGCATGTCAGGGGATCACTTGGTGCTTCTGCAGAAGGAAGTCACGGCCCTCTTGGCCAAGAGGGCCATCGAGCATGTTCCGACCCCAGAAGTAGGACGTGGTTGCTACTCCCACTACTTTCTGGTGCCCAAGAAGGACAAGGAGGACATGCGTCCTATCTTGGACCTCCGGAACGTCAATCGCTTCCTCCGGAAGGAGGAGTTCAAGATGCTCTTCCTAGCTCAGGTCTTGACTGCCCTCGACCCTGGAGACTGGTTGGTAGCGTTGGACTTACAGGACGCTTATTTCCACATCCCCGTCCTGCCGGCCCACCGGCGTTACCTGCGTTTCACGGTAGGCCTCGAGCATTTTCAGTTCACCGTGCTCCCCTTTGGCCTTAACAGTGCCCCTCGGGTGTTCACGAAAGTGTTGGCGGTGGTCGCAGCTCATCTGCGCCGGGCAGGGGTTCCAGTCTTCCCCTACCTCGACGACTGGCTGCTGAAGGTGGGCTCGTCCCAGGCAGTCGTCTCCCACCTCCAGACTACGGCCGAACTCCTGCACTCGCTGGGGTTCTCCATCAATGTGCCGAAGTCGCAACTGATTCCTTCTCCACAGCTCCTTTTCATCGGAGCAGTTCTGGACACCATGCAGTTTCGGGCCTATCCTCCCGAACGGCGAGTCCGGGATATTCAGGCTATGATTCCGATCTTTCAGCCTCTATCCTGGGTTTCGGTACGGATGACCCTGAGGCTGCTGGGCCTCATGGCCTCCTGCATCATCCTGCTGGTCGATCATGCCAGATGGCATATGCGGGCTCTGCAGTGGGACCTGAAGTTCCAGTGGGCGCAGCACCAGGGCAACCTGTCCGATCACGTCCAGATCTCGGAGGGGACTGCAAAACAGTTGCAGTGGTGGCTCTCGAACCGGCAATGGGTCATGGGCAGATCCCTCTCCCTTCCCCAGCCAGAGCACACAGTTGTGACGGACGCGTCCCTTCTGGGATGGGGCGGTCACATGGGAGAGGTGGAGATCAGGAGGCCTCTGGTCTCCGGCGGAGTCCCGGCTCCATATCAACCTTCTGGAGCTCCGGGCGATCCGACTTGCACTCAAGGCATTCCTTCCCTCTGTCAAAGGGACGGTAGTGCAGGTGTTCACAGACAACACCACCGCCATGTGGTATTGCAACAAACAGGGCGGGGTGGGGTCGTGGACCCTATGTCAGGAGGCTCTGCGCCTCTGGACATGGCTGGAACATCAGGGCGTATTCCTGATGGTTCAACACCTGGCAGGTTCCCTGAACGCCAGGGCGGACGAACTCACCCGCAGGTTCATGATGGATCAGGAATGGCGTCTTCACTCGGAGGTGGCGCAAGGTCTCTTTCAGCAGTGGGGAGAGCCTTGGTTAGATCTGTTCGCCACCGAAGAGAACGCGCAATGTCAGCAGTTCTGCGCGTTGGAATTTCCAAGGCGGCACTCGCTCGGCGACGCTTTTCGTCGCGAGTGGAGTTGCGGTCTGTTGTACGCCTTTCCGCCTATACCACTTCTACCCAGAGTGTTGAAGAAGATTCGGCGCGACCGGGCCCAAGTCATCCTTGTGGCTCCGGACTGGGCTCGAAGAGTTTGGTATCCCGAGCTACTCAGTATGAGCGTCGATCCCCCGATCCGTCTGCCTCTTCGGGAGGATCTTCTGTTGCAGCAGCAGGGGACGGTCCTCCACCCGAACCTGACCAGTATCCACCTGCTTGCATGGAGATTGAGCGGCGGCAGTTGATTCCTTTCGACTTGCCTCCCGAAGTTTGTGATGTGATTCTGGCAGCCAGGCGTCCCTCCACTTAGGTGGTATACGCCTGCAGGTGGAACTATTTTGTGGCATGGTACACAGCAAAGGCTGTGAATCCCCTCTCTGCCCCTCTTTCTGAGGTTCTTCTGTTCCTTCTTTCTCTGGCCCAACAGGGTTCTGCCCTGGGTACCATCAAGGGCTATCTTTGTGCCATTTCGGCCTTCCTCAGGCTTCCTGATCAGCCCTCCCTTTTCAAGTCCCCTGTTGTTCACAGGTTCCTAAAAGGCATTACACACCTCTTCCCTCCTGTTCCGTTTGTGATGCCTCAGTGGGACTTGAACTTGGTTCTTAACTTTCTCATGTGCGCTCTCTTTGAGCCTCTACATAACTGTCCTCTTCGTCTTCTGACTCTGAAGACACCCTTTCTGGTGGCCATCACCTCCGCTCGGCGGGTGAGTGAGCTCCAGGCTCTATCATGCAAACCTCCCTTTCTGTCTGTCCATCCAGACAAGGTTGTTCTTAGGACGCATCCGTCCTTCTTGCCAAAGGTGGTTACTGCCTTTCACATTGGGCAGACCATCACTTTGCCCACCTTCTTTCCGCCTCCGCATCCTTCCAGAGAGGAAGAGAGGCTCCACCGTCAGGACCCAAAACGTGCGCTTTCCTTTTATATCAACCGCACACAACACTTCCGGGTGGATGACCAGCTCTTTGTTGGCTACGTGGGCACCAAAAAAGGTCGGGCGGTGCACAAGAGAACCATCTCCCGCTGGGCAACCTTGTGTATCAAAGCCTGCTATTCTTTGGCTAAGAAGGAGCCTCCTGTTGGGCTGCGTGCCCATTCCACCAGGGCAACGGCTGCTACCACGGCCTTAGCCCGCGGTGTTCCGCTGCAGGATATCTGTCAGGCAGCTACGTGGGCCTCGCTGCACACGTTTACCAAGCATTACTGCCTTGACAGTCCGGTCCGGAGGGACGGCTTCTTTGGCCGTTCTGTCCTCCGGGACTTCCTTGTCTGATCTTTGTTCGCAGACCCACCACCGGGGTTGGTATTGCTGGGGTATCTATTCTAAGGTAAGGAATCTGTCACTAACGTGTCTCTTTCAGATGCACAAGTTACTAACTTGTGTAACGATATATCTGTAAGAGACAGTAGTTAGTGACAGATTCCTTACCGCCCCACCCATCCTCCCCGTTCTGTGAACTGATTTCTAGGGTTAAGGATATCCCTTTCAGGGCCCTAGTATTTTTCAGACACCTATGTAAGCTTCTTGCATGGCTCTGCGTTCCTGGCGCGGAAAGTCGTGTTCAGAACTGACGTCAGCGCGCAGGGGCGGCGTCTAAGTACTGCCCGCGACGTCATCCCGGCGATGCAGACCGGAGCCGCACGACGCCGCCTACCAACGCGCAAGGGTACTGCTACGCAAAAACTTTCCGGATGCAGCCTGACGCCTGGGGATATTCTAAGGTAAGGAATCTGTCACTAACTACTGTCTCTTAAAGATATATCGTTACACAAGTTAGTAACTTGTGCTACAAGAATATTGAGGTAAAGGAGGAGTGCCAAAATTATTGTACTTAATGGCAATTATTTGGCAAAAAAAGGATTAAGGTTATCACACAATTCCAGCGAGGTTGGTACAGTTTGTTGGCAGCTTTCTGGGTGCAAGAAAGAATCAACCATACAAAACAACTGTTTACCAGAAATAGAGGTAGATCCTTTATCAGCATGCACAAGCTTGCTTTACTATCTTGTGGTAAACCTTAAGTACCGATCTATATATGTTTTCTAGAACAATTCAACAAGTTGCACTCCGTTCATGTTCCAACAATTTACATTTTCTCTTTTGTGCTCGTAGTTTCCCAGAAAACTAAGGAGCCAAAGGAGAGCTGCTTAAAGATATCTTACAGCTACATGGTGCAATAGAGTCAAATGTTGTAGAAAGCCATACATTAAAATTGTTTCTCCTTATTGTCTGACAGAACCACATTTTCTTGTGCAAAAAGGCCTCAAATTTGTTAGGTGTTGACCTTAGACCAAACTCTAGATAGCCTTAAGTCCGAGTTAGAGAAAGATACATTTTTGGTTGAATATATAAATTGATAAGGGATAGCAAAATGATCGGACCAGGGAATGGGAGAATCAACAATTGAAGTTCTTAAATTAGTGAAGATAAGGTCTAAAACATGTCCTGCAATATGTGTGCATTTCTGTGACTAATTGTATAAAATGTAATGCCAGAATATATTCTGTAAGAGAATTTACAGAGGGGTTAGTGGAATTATCCTTGTATACATTAAAATCACTGGAAGCATAAAATTGCCAGCTTCATTATATATGGAGCTATCCAGTTCAACAGTAATGGGAGGAAACAACAGAAGAGTCTCAAGGGACGATAGATAAGAGCACCTGAAATAGAGTTGGTCAGGTTTTTTTTAAAAACATATTTTATTAATTTTCCAACTTTAGCATCATACCTGGGAGAGAATCAAATAAACATTTAGTATTCATCAGGCTTCTTCAGACCAAGTGCAAGTACATCCTATTGATTCCACAGACAATGTATCATACAATTTACATGCCAATTACAGTTTTGCTAGCTAGTGCAGGCGGTCTGGGTTGTGCATTTATAGTCTCTAGTAGGCTACTGAACATTATTACACTTGTACTGGGATGCCTGAGAAGGTAGGATATTACAGTAGAGCTTTACAACAAGAAACTACCCCTCTCCCCCCTAAATTAGCTGACCTTGTCCCATCCCTGTGGTTATGTATTTTACTTCTGCTGCTGAACCTACCCTCGCAAGGGTTGTGCGTGTATGTATTGTATGATTTTAGTATTGATTTCGTACCGCCACATGCATGCTTGTATTTTGTTCGCTATGGGGGGGGGAAGGATTGGGACAAGTCCCAGGAGGGGGAGGGGGAGGAGGGGGGGGGGGGAGTGCACCTAATGATCTTGCGCTACCGGAACTGGCGCCGGGGCAAGCAGCTTGAATGCTTCCAGAATGGTATCCCACTCCATGGAGATTAGCTTTTTGCGCAGCCCACGGGCTTCCTCTCGTCTAATTGACGCACTTTCTGCGCTGCCCCATCTCACTACCTCCCCATGCCAGCCGTGGAGCGGCGGGGGTTTAGCTGACTTCCAACGCATGGTGATGGCGCGTTTAGCTATAAGCAGAGCTAGATCAGTGAAGCGAAGCTGTACTTTCTGTGCTTTGAGGTGTCGGGTGACCCCCCCACAGACAGTTGGCTGCCGTGCACAGCACGGGGGCATCCGTCGCCGCAGCGATGACTGACACCACCTCCGCCCAGAACCCAGCAAGTGCCGGGCACTGCCATAGCATGTGGATCTGAAAGAGACTAGTGACAGATTCCTTACCTTAGAATATCCCCAGGCGTCAGGCTGGATCCGGAAAGTTTTGCATAGCAGTACCCCTGCGCGTCGGTAGGCGGCGTCGGCGTCGTGATCGCCGGGATGACGTCGCGGCCAGTACTTAGACGCCGCCCATGCGCGCTGGCGTCAGTTCTTTATTTTTCCGCGCCAGTAAGCGCAGATCCGGATTGAGCAGTGCCCCAGTCATTTTTTGACTGAATATTTTTGAGACTTTTTGTCCAAGTTTTTCGAGTCGTTTCGACTCCAAAGGTGTCAGTAGGGATGCCCGGCTTCAAGCCATGCGGGGTCTGTAATCGCATGATGTCAATTACGGATCCGCACCGTGAGTGTCTCTTCTGCCTGGGGAGCGGCCACGACCCCCAGTTGTGCCCCGAGTGTCGGTCCCTCGCTCCGAAGGCTTTGCGAGAGTGGTCTTGAAAGCTCCTCGAGGCCCGGCACTCGGCTCCGCGCCGCTCGAGGTCCCGGTCCCGTGAGAGGGGCCGGTCGCGGAGCCGTCATCATTCGTCGGGGTCAAAGTCTTCGTCCTCCGGTAAGGCGAAGCACAAGAGGTCTAAGAAGCGTCGCTCTAAGACCTCCCCTCGCCGGTCTCGCGACCCGGCCGAGGGTCCAGACGGTGCCGCCCCCGCGGCTCAAAGGGTGCCCGTGCAGCAGACGCCAGCCTACCCACCTGCTCCGGGTCCGACGTCGACTCCGGCCGAGATACAGGAGTTCCTGTCGGCCATGGCCCGCCTCTTCGGGCCTAAGGGTTCCCCTGGTGCACCTTCGGGCCCCGCGGGCCCCAGTGGGAGTCCTCCCTCGGCACCACCGGCGGCTCCGGCCCCGGTGTCTCCGGCGGCTCCGGCGCCGCAGGACCCCCTCGGATCCAGGAACAGGGGTGGGAGCACACCGCTTCACCCCCCAGCAAGGTTCGCCCCTGGCATTCTGGTAAATGCAGTCTCATGTTGCTTGCTTTGCCATAGTATTCCGAGTGTTTCGCCAGAGTTGGCGCAGATAGTGCTGATCTCTACACACGTGTTTCTGGTTCTTTAACTGTCATCAGTAGAGATTACAGGCTTTAAATTTGGGGTTTACTGAGTAGGCTGCCAAACATTGCATCAGGTCAAGTACCTCTCACTGGCGCGCGGGTGCTTCTTCCACGAGGTCGTCAGCTCAATGACTCACGGGAGTACTTTTAAACAGGAACAGGGGTGGGAGCACACCGCTTCACCCCCCAGCAAGGTTCGCTCCTGGCATTCTGGTAAATGCAGTCTCATGTTGGTTGCTTTGCCATAGTATTCCGAGTGTTTCGCCAGGCCTGGATCCCGGTCGACGCCGGTTGACCTAACGACACCTCCACCGGCGCCGACCCCACCGGTACCGTTCACGGCGCCGTCCGAGGCCCCGGACGGCGCCGTCCCCAGGTTCTCCCCGGCACCGGACACAGAGCCGGATCGGCGTCGCTCGACGCCCGATTCCGACGCCGATGGAACCTTTTGTTCCTTGTGTCCCTCCTCCTTACTTTTCACCTGTTTTGGAGGACGAGGAGGACTGGGAGGGGTCGGAGGACCCTCTCACAGCTCAATGTGAGCCTTATCAGGACTGGACTGAGGAACTGGGGGATGCCAGTGGTCTGGACACCTCTCCTGACCTTGGCATGCTGTCTCCTCCTTCCGTGGCTACGGAGGAGGGAGCAAGTTATGCAACAGTGTTGCGTAGGGCGGCTGAGGCCCTGCGCCTCGAGCTCCCTACGGTGGCTGTCAGGACTAACCTCCTGACGGAAGTGCTTCAGCCGGCGGCTACCTCTTCGGAGCCACTGCTGCCGTTCAACGACGCACTTTCGGACGTTCTTTTGGGCACCTGGTCCAGGCCCACCACAGGGGCTCCTGTGGACAGGAACGTAGCCCGACGCCATCGCCCGGCCCCGGCCGACCCTCTGTTTCTCTCCCAACATCCCACCCCGAGAGCTTGGTTGTCCAAGCCTCTGCCTCCCAGAGCGCCTTCCCTACCGCTCCGCCGGATAGGGAATCCAAAAAACTGGACCAATTTGGGAAGAAGGTTTTTTCTTCCTCCAGTGCTGGCTTGTGGTCCGTGAACACCGCTTGCCATTTGGGCCGTTACTCTCACTCTCTGTGGGATTCGGTGGCGCAAGTGCTGCCCAAGTGTCCTGAGGAGGTCCAGGCACTAATCTCCCGTGCTGTTGCGGAAGGGAGAGACGCAGTGAAGTTCACCATCAGATTTGGCCTTGATACCGCTGACTCGCTAGGCAGATCGCTTGCTACGACAGTGGCGCTTCGCCGTCACGCCTGGCTAAGGACCACTGGTTTCTCGGGCGATGTCCAAAACACCCTTATGGACATGCCCTTTGATGGTATCCGCCTTTTTGGCAATAAGGCAGACAGCGCGCTGGAGCACTTTAAAGACTCGCGGGCTACGGCCAAGTCCTTGGGCCTCTCCGCCTTGCGCCCTCCGCAGCAGTCTGCTTTTCGCCCCTTTCGTGGCCACGGAAGGGGTGCCCAGTCACGTCCACTGCCCAGCCACCGGCCCGCGCAGCAAACGCCTTCGCGCGGCCGAGGACGTGGCTCCCGCCGAGGCGGGTCGGGTAACCAGCGAGCGGGTCAGGCCACCACCTCCGCCCCGTCCGCGGCCTCCAAACCCTCCTAGTCCGTCCTTTCCGGTCCACAGCACGCCAGTGGGGGGCAGGGTCCGCCATCACCTTCCCCACTGGCGCAGCAGCACATCGGACAGGTGGATCTGAAAGAGACACGTTAGTGACAGATTCCTTACCTTAGAATATCCCCAGGCGTCAGGCTGGATCCGGAAAGTTTTTTGCGTAGCAGTACCCTTGCGCGTCGGTAGGCGGCGTCGTGCGGCTCCGCGTCCGTCGTCGGCGTCGTGATCGCCGGGATGACGTCGCGGGCAGTACTTAGGCGCCGCCCCTGCGCGCTGACGTCAGTTCTTCTTTTTCCGCGCCAGTAAGCGCAGATCCGGGAAGTGCAGTGCCCTAGTCACTTTTTGACTATCTTTTTTGTGAAATTTTTCACTGTTTTCTTCAACGAGTCTTCACAACTCCTAAGGTGTCGTAGGGATGCCCGGCTTTAAGCCCTGCGAGGAATGTGGTCGTATGATGTCCATCACGGACCCCCACCTCGAGTGTCTCTTCTGTCTCGGCCGAGACCACGACACGAAGTCGTGCCCTGACTGCCGGAAACTTCATCCGAAGGCTTTGCGAGAGCGGTCTCGAAAGCTCCTTGAAGTCCGGCAGTCGGCTCCGCGCCGCACCAAGCCCCGGTCCCGGGAGAGGTCGAGGGGCCGGACGCGGAGTCCCCGCCGTTCGTCGGAATCCAAGTCTTCGCGCTCCTCCGGTGAGTCGAAGCACAAGGAGTCTAAGCGGCGTCATCGCTCTAAGACTTCGCCTCGCCGGTCGCGCGACTCGGCTGAGGTCCCTGTCGGCACCGTCCCCGCGGCCCCGGATGTGCCTGTCGAGTTGCCCCCGCATTACCCGTCCTACCCGGGTTCGGGGGCGACTCCGGCCGAACTACAGAAATTCCTGTCGGCCATGGCCCGCCTCTTCGGGCCTCAAGGTCCCTCCGGTGCGCCTTCGGGCCCCGCGGGCCCTGATGGGGTTGCTCCGGCGTCGCCGTCGACTCCGGTCCCGGCGTCGCCTGTCCCACCAGCCTTCGTCCCGGCCTCGGCTCCGGCCCCGGCCTCGACCCCGGTTCCGGTGGTGCCGCAACCCCCATCGACGCCGGTTGACCTAACCACGCCTCCGCCGACGCCGATGTCCCCGGTGCCGTTTCCGACGCCGTCCGGGGCTCCGGGCGGCGTCGTTCCCCGGTTCTCCCGGGTCCGGACATGGAGCCGGACCGGCGTCGCCCGACGCCGGTTCCGGCGCCCGATGAGACCTTGGGTCCCTTATGTCCCTCCTCCTCCATCTTTTCAACCTGAGGAGGACCAGGAGAGCTGGGAGGGGTCTGACGACCCTCTCACACAACAGTGCGAGTTTGACCCGGACTGGGTTGAGGAACTTGGGGATGCCAGTGGGCTGGATACCTCCCCCGACTCTGGCATGCTGTCTCCTCCCGTGGCAACGGAGGAGGGGGCTAATTTTGCAACGGTGTTGCGTAGAGCTGCTGGAGCCTTAAATCTCCAGTTGCCTACAGTGGCCGTCAGGACTAACCTCCTGACTGAAGTGCTTCAGCCGGCGGCCTCCTCTTCGGAGCCTGTGCTGCCGTTCAACGATGCACTCACTGACGTTCTTTTGGGTGCCTGGTCCAAACCCACCACAGGGGCTCCTGTGGATAGGAACGTGGCCCGACGCCATCGCCCGGCTCCGGGCGACCCCCTGTTTCTCTCCCAACACCCCACCCCTGAGAGCTTGGTTGTCCAAGCCTCTGCCTCCCAAACAGCCTTCCCTACCGCCCTCCGGATAGGGAATCCAAGCGCCTGGATCACTTTGGGAAGAAGGCTTTCTCTTCCTCCAGTGCTGGCTTGCGGTCTGTTAATACCGCTTGCCTCTTGGGCCGATACACCCACTCCCTGTGGGATTCGGTGGCTGATGTTTTGCCGCAGTGTTCTGAGGAGGTCCAGACACTGCTTACCCGCGCTATTGCGGAAGGGCGTGATGCGGCTAAATATACCATCCGCTGTGGCCTTGATACCGCCGACTCGCTGGGCAGATCGCTTGCAACGACGGTGGCGCTGCGTCGCCACGCCTGGCTGAGAACCACTGGTTTTTCAGGGGATGTCCAGAATACTCTCATGGACATGCCCTTTGATGGAGTCGGTCTTTTTGGTTCGAAGGCAGACCATGCGCTGGAGCGTTTCAAGGACTCACGGGCTACTGCTAAGTCCCTGGGCCTTGCTGTTGTGCGCCCTCCGCAAACGTCTGCTTTTCGCCCCTTTCGTGGCCACGGAAGGGCGCCCAGTCACGTCCACAGGCCGGCCAACGGCCCGCGCAGCAAGCGCCTTCGCGTGGCCGAGGACGTGGATACCGCCGTGGCGGTTCGGGCAACCAGCGTGCGGGTCAGGCCACCACCTCCAACCCGTCCGCGGCCTCCAAGCCCTCCTAGTCCCTCCTTTCAGGTGCACAGCACGCCAGTCGGGGGCAGGGTCCGCCATCACCTTCACCACTGGCGTCCCATCACCTCGGACAAGTGGGTCTTGGACATTGTCCGAAGGGCTACTCCCTCCCCTTCGAGACCACCCCCCAGCCATGCCACCTCCATTCCACCGCATGTCAGGGGATCACTTGGTGCTTCTACAGAAGGAAGTCACGGCCCTCTTGGCCAAGAGGGCCATCGAGCGTGTTCCGACCCCAGAAGTAGGGCGTGGTTGCTACTCCCACTACTTTCTGGTGCCCAAAAGGGACAAGGAGGACATGCGTCCTATCTTGGACCTCCGGAACGTCAATCGCTTCCTCCGGAAGGAGAAGTTCAAGATGCTCACCCTAGCTCAGGTCTTGACTGCCCTCGACCCCGGAGACTGGTTGGTAGAGTTGGACTTGCAGGACGCCTATTTCCACATCCCCGTCCTGCCGGCCCACCGGCGTTGCCTTCGGTTCACGGTAGGCCTCCAGCATTTCAGTTCACCGTGCTCCCCTTTGGCCTTACCAGTGCCCCTCGGGTGTTCACGAAAGTGATGGCGGTGGTCGCAGCTCATCTGCGCCGGGCAGGGGTTTCAGTCTTCCCCTACCTCGACGACTGGCTGCTGAAGGCGGGCTCGTCCCAGGCAGTCGTCTCCCACCTCCAGACTACGGCCGAACTCCTGCACTCGCTGGGGTTCTCCATCAATGTGCCGAAGTCGCATCTGATTCCTTCTCCACAGCTCCTTTTCATCGGAGCAGTTCTGGACACGACGCAGTTTCGGGCCTATCCTCCCGAACGGCGAGTCCGGGATATTCAGGCTATGATTCCGATCTTTCAGCCTTTATCCTGGGTTTCGGTACGGATGACCCTGAGGCTGCTGGGCCTCATGGCCTCCTGCATCCTGCTGGTCACTCATGCCAGATGGCATATGCGGGCTCTGCAGTGGGACCTGAAGTTCCAGTGGGCGCAGCACCAGGGCGACCTGTCCGATCACGTCCAGATCTCGGAGGGGACTGCAAACCAGTTGCAGTGGTGGCTCTCGAACCGGCAATGGGTCATGGGCAGATCCCTCTCCCTTCCCCAGCCAGAGCACACAGTTGTGACGGACGCGTCCCTTCTGGGATGGGGCGGTCACATGGGAGAGGCGGAGATCAGAGGCCTCTGGTCTCCGGGCGGAGTCCCGGCTCCATATCAACCTTCTGGAGCTCCGGGCGATCCGACTTGCACTCAAGGCATTCCTTCCCTCTGTCAAAGGGAAGGTAGTGCAGGTGTTCACAGACAACACCACCGCCATGTGGTACTGCAACAAACAAGGCGGGGTGGGGTCGTGGACCCTTTGTCAGGAGGCTCTGCGCCTCTGGACATGGCTGGAACACCAGGGCATGTTCCTGGTGGTTCAACACCTGGCAGGTTCCCTGAACGCCAGGGCGGACGAACTCAGCCGCAGGTGCATGATGGATCACGAATGGCGTCTTCACTCGGAAGTGGCGCAAGGACTCTTTCTACAGTGGGGAGAGCCTTGGTTAGATCTATTCGCCACCGAAGAGAACGCGCAATGTCATCAGTTCTGCGCGTTGGAATTTCCAAGGCGGCACTCGCTCGGCGACGCTTTTCGTCACGAGTGGAGTTGCGGTCTATTGTACGCCTTTCCGCCTATACCACTTCTACCCAGAGTGTTGAAGAAGATTCGGCACGACCGGGCCCAAGTCATTCTTGTGGCTCCGGACTGGGCTCGAAGAGTTTGGTATCCTGAGCTACTCAATATGAGCGTAGATCCCCGATCCGTCTGCCTCTTCGGGAGGATCTTCTGTCGCAGCAGCAGGGGACGGTCCTCCACCCGAACCTGTCCAGTCTACACCTGCTTGCGTGGAGATTGAGCGGCGGCAGTTGATTCCTTTCGACTTGCCTCCCGAAGTTTGTGATGTGATTCTGGCAGCCAGGCGTCCCTCCACTAAAGTGGTATACGCCTGCAGGTGGAACAAATTTGTGGCATGGTGCACAGCAAAGGCTGTGAATCCCCTTTCTGCCCCTCTTTCTGAGGTCCTTCTGTTCCTTCTCTCTCTGGCCCACCAGGGTTCTGCCCTGGGTACCATCAAGGGTTATCTTTGTGCTATCTCGGCCTTCCTCAGGCTCCCTGATCAGCCCTCCCTTTTCCAGTCCCCTGTTGTTAACAGGTTCTTAAAAGGCATTACTCACCTCTTCCCTCCTGTTCCGTTTGTGATGCCTCAGTGGGACTTAAACTTGGTTCTTACCTTTTTAATGTGCGCTCCCTTTGAGCCTCTACATAACTGTCCTCTTCGTCTTCTGACTCTGAAGACAGCCTTTCTGGTGGCCATCACCTCCGCTCGGCGGGTGAGTGAGCTCCAGGCTCTATCTTGCAAACCTCCCTTTCTGTCTGTTCATCCAGACAAGGTTGTTCTTCGGACGCGTCCGTCCTTCTTGCCAAAGGTGGTTACTGCTTTCCACATTGGGCAGACCATCACTTTGCCCACCTTCTTTCCGCCTCCGCATCCTTCCAGAGAGGAAGAGAAGCTCCACCGTCTGGACCCAAAACAGGCGCTCTCTTTCTATATTGACCGCACAAAACACTTCCGGGTGGATGACCAGCTCTTTGTTGGCTACGTGGGCGCCAAAAAGGTCGGGCGGTGCACAAGAGGACCATCTCCCGCTGGGTTACCTTGTGCATCAAGACCTGCTATTCTTTGGCTAAAAGGAGCCTCCTGTTGGGCTGCGTGCCCATTCCACCAGGGCAACGGCTGCTACCACGGCCTTGGGCCGCGGTGTTCCGCTGCCGGTTATCTGTCAGGCAGCTACGTGGGCCTCGCTGCACACGTTTACAAAGCATTACTGCCTTGACAGTCAGGTCCGGAGGGACGGCTTCTTTGGCCGTTCTGTCCTCCAGGACTTCCTTGTCTGATCTTTGTTCGCAGACCCACCACCGGGGTTGGTATTGCTGGGGTATCTATTCTAAGGTAAGGAATCTGTCACTAACGTGTCTCTTTCAGATGCACAAGTTACTAACTTGTGTAACGATATATCTGTAAGAGACAGTAGTTAGTGACAGATTCCTTACCGCCCCACCCATCCTCCCCGTTCTGCGAACTGATTTCTAGGGTTAAGGACATCCCTTTCAGGGCCCTAGTATTTTTCAGACACCTATGTCAGCTTCTTGCATGGCTCTGCGTTCCTGGCGCGGAAAGTCGTGTACAGAACTGACGTCAGCGCGCAGGGGCGGCGCCTGAGTACTGCCCGCGACGTCATCCCGGCGATCACGACGCCGACGACGGACGCGGAGCCGCACGACGCCGCCTACCGACGAGCAAGGGTACTGCTACGCAAAAAACTTTCCGGATCCAGCCTGACGCCTGGGGATATTCTGAGGTAAGGAATCTGTCACTAACTACTGTCTCTTACAGATATATCGTTACACAAGTTAGTAACTTGTGCGTTTTGGACATTGTCCGAAGGGGCTACTCCCTCCCCTTCGAGACTGCCCCTCCAGCCATGCCACCTCAGCACCACCGTATGTCGGGGGACCATTTGGCACTTCTTCGACAGGAAGTTGCGGCCCTCTTGGCCAAGGGGGCCATCGAGCGCGTTCCGACCCCAGAAGTAGGGCGTGGTTGTTATTCCCACCACAAAATGTCGGCACAGTTTCGAAACGACTCTCGCTCAGAGACACATTCCTACTAAACTGAAATATGGGACCCCTATACACCTTTCCGCTGATACGTCTTCTTCCCCGAGTTATGAAAAAGATGAGAACGGACTGGGTACAAGTCATCCTGGTGGCTCCAGATTGGGTGAAGATTATGGTATCCAGAACTCCTGAGCATATGCATCTGTCCTCTGATTAGGCCGTCCCTCCTGCTGCAACGAAAGACGAGGGCTTCTGCAAATCTCCACCTTAATGCTTGGAGATTGAGCGGTGACAGTGGAAGGTCTTTGATCTCCCTCCTGAAGTCCTGTAAAGTCATCTTGGCAGCCAGGTGTCTCAACAAAAACTGTTTACGCCTGAACATTTTGATACGTTTGTGGCTTGGTGCACTGAGAAAAACATTGCCCCACTTTCTGCATCCTCATCCAAAGAGTTTTGTTTGTTTTGTCCTTGGCAAGGCCTTGCTCTGAACACACTTACAGGGTATCATTCGGCCATCTCAGCTTTTTTTGCTGTTGCCGGACCAACCCTCCCCGTTTAACTCGCACTTTGGAACACGCTTTCTGAAAGGTCTTCAGCACCTGTCCTCCCAAACCCTTTGTTATGCTTCAATGGAATCTGAATTTAGTTTTAACCTGTGTGATGTGTTCCCCTTTGACCCCATGCATAACTGCCATCTGCGACTTCTGGCCATCAAATCTGAAAGAAACACGTAGTGATAGATTCCTTACCTTGGAATATCCCCAGGCGTCAGTCTGGATCCGGAAAGTTTTTGTCAGCAGTACCCCTGCGCGTCGGAAGGTGGCGTCGTGCGGCTCCGCGTCCGTCGTAGGCGTCATGATCGCCGGGATGACGTCGCAGCAGCTACTTAGACGCCGCCCTCGCGCGCTGACGTCAGTTCTTTCTTTTTCCGCGCCAGCAAGCGCAGATCCGGAGAGAGCGGTACCCCCAGTCTTTTTTGACTGAGTTTTTGGAGATTTTTTGTCTCAGCTTTTTGAGTCGATCGACTCCTGGTGCAGTTAGGGATGCCCGGGTTTAAGTCTTGCGAGGACTGTCATCGGATGATGTCGGTGACGGACCCGCACCGCGTGTGTCTCTTCTGCCTGGGGCGCGACCACGACCCCAAGTCGTGCCCCGACTGCCGGTCCATGGCACCGAAGTCTTTGCGGGAGCGGTCCCGAAAGCTGCTTGAAGCCCAGCAGTCGGCTCTGCGCCGTTAAAAAAGGTCCCGGTCCAGAGGGAGGTCGAGGGACCGGTCGCGGACCCACCACCATCGGAAGTCGTCCGAATCTAAGTCTTCGCACTCTGGGTCAGGTAAGGCGAAGCGCCAAAAGAAGTTGAAGAAACGTAATCGTTCCCCGACTTCCCCTCGCGCGACTTGGCTGAGGGTATGGGCGGTGCCACCCCCTGCGGCTCCGGCGGAGCCTAAGCAGTCGCTGGTGACCTTCCCGGGTTCATCGGCGACTCCAGCCCAGGTACAGGAATTCCTGTCCACTATGGCACGCCTATTTGGGCCGTCGGGCCCCTCCGGTGCGCCTTCGGGCCCCGCGGGCCCGACTGGGAGACCACGCCCTTTGACGCCGGTGGCTCCCGCCCCGGCGTCGCTGTCGGCTCCGGCCTCGGCACCGCAGGACTCCCGTGGATCCCGGTCGACGCCGGTTGACCTCGTGACACCTCCACCGACGTCAACCCCACCGGCATCACGTTTCGCGTCGCCCGGCGCGGTTTCAGCCCCGAAGTGGAGACGGTGCCGGAACGGTGTCAACCGACTCCGATTCCGACGCCGTTTGGGAATCTGTTTCCCTATCTCCATCCTCCTCCTTTTCTGCCTGTACAACAGCATGAGGAGGAAGGGGAGGACTGGGAGGGGTCTGAGGACCCTCTCGCTGCTCAATGCGAGTATGACCCGGACTTGGCAGAGGAGTTGGGGGATGCCAGTGGTCTGGACACCTCTCCAGACCTTGGCATGCTGTCTCCTCCTACCATGGCTACGGAGGAGGGTGCTTCTTTTTCTGTGGTGTTGCATAGGGCAGCCGGGGCTCTCCACCTCGAGCTACCTACTGTGGTCGTCAGAACTAACCTCCTGACGGAAGTGCTTCAGCCAGCAGTCACCTCTGCGGAACCACTGCTGCCCTTTAATGACGCACTTTCGGACGTTCTTTTGGGCTCCTGGTCCAGGCCCAACACAGCGGCTCCTGTGGACAGGAACGTGGCCCGACGCCATCACCCGACCCCGGGCGACCCCATCTTCCTCTCCCAACACCCCACCCCTGAGAGCTTGGTTGTCCAAGCCTCCGCTTCCCCAAGCGCATTCCCTTCCGCCCGCCCGGACAGGGAATTCAAGAGACTGGAACAGTTTGGGAAGAAGGTTTTTTACTTCCGCCAGTCTAGGGCTGCGGTCTGTGAACACTGCATGCCTCTTGGGCCGTTATTCTCACTCCCTGTGGGATACGGTGGCGCAGTGTCCGGAGGAGGCTCGGACACTACTCTCCCAGGCTATTGCTGAGGGAGGGATGCAGCCAAGTTCACGATCCGTTGTGGCCTTGACACCGCCGACTCGCTCGGCAGGGCAATTTCCACGACAGTGGCGCTCGGCCGCCACGCCTGGCTGAGGACAACTTTCTTCTCGGGGGATGTCCAAAACACTTTGATGCACATGCCCTTTGATGGCATTCGCCTCTTTGGCAACAAGGCAGACAGTGCTTTGGAGAGAATCTGAAAGAGACACGTTAGTGACAGATTCCTTACCTTAGAATATCCCCAGGAATGTTTTTTGCGTAGCAGTACCCTTGCGCGTCGGTAGGCGGCGTCGTGCGGCTCCGCGTCCATCGTCGGCATCGTGATCGCCGGGATGACGTCGCGGGCAGTACTTAGGCGCCGCCCCTGCGCGCTGACGTCAGTTCTTCTTTTTCCGCGCCAGCAAGCGCAGATCCGGGAAGAGCAGTGCCCTGGTCATTTTTTGACCATACTTTTTGGTGAATTTTTTCACTGTTTTTCTCTATCAAGGTGTCGTAGGGATGCCCGGTTTCAAACGTTGCGGCGCCTGTGCTCGGATGATGTCCGTCACCGACCCGCATTGGGAGTGTCTCTTCTGCCTCGGCCGAGGCCACGACACGGAGTCTTGTACCGACTGCCAGGCCCTCAACCCGAAAGCTTTGCGAGAGCGGTCTCGAAAGCTCCTCGAGGCCCGGCATTCGGCTCCGCGGAAGCCCCGGTCGCGTGAGAGGTCCAGGGGTCGATCGCGGAGTCCACACCGGTCGTCGGCATCGAAGTCTTCTTCGTCCGGTAAGTCAAAACACAAGAAGTCCAAAAGCATCATCGCTCTAGGACTTCGCCTCGCCGGTCTCGCGACTCGGCTGAGGCCCCTCCCGGCACCGTCCCCTGGGCCCCGGACATGCCTGTGGAGTCGCCCCGCCATACCCGCCCTTCCCGGGTTCGGGGGCGGATCCGGCCAAAGTGCAGGAATTCCTGTCGGCCATGGCCCGCCTCTTCGGGCCTCCAGGCCCCTCCGGTGCGCCTTCGGGCCCCGCGGGCCCTGAGGGGGTTGCTCCGGCGTCGCCGACGGCTCCGGCCCCGGTGTCGCCCGTGCCTCCAGCCTCGATCCCGGCTCCGGCTCCGGCCTCGATCCCGGCTCCACAACCCCCATCGACGCCGGTCGACCTAACGACACCTCCGCCGGCGCCGATGTCTCCGGTGCCGTTCTCGACGCCGCCTGGGGCTCCGAGCGGCGTCGTTCCCCAGTTCCTTCCGGCTCCGGACATGGACCCGGACCGACGTCGCTTGTGGGATTCGGTGGCGGATGTTTTGCCCCAGTGTTCTGAGGAGGTCCAGACACTGCTTTCCCGCGCCATTGCGGAAGGAAGGGATGCGGCCAAATATACAATTCGATGTGGCCTTGATACCACCGACTCGCTGGGCAGGTCTATTGCAACGACGGTGGCGCTACGACGCCACGCCTGGCTGAGAACCACTGGTTTTTCAGGGGATGTCCAGAATACTCTCATGGACATGCCCTTTGATGGAGTCGGTCTTTTTGGGTCCAAAGCAGACCATGCGTTGGAGCGCTTTAAGGACTCACGGGCTACAGCAAAGTCCCTGGGCCTTTCTGCTAAGCGCCCTCCGCTGACTTCTGCTTTTCGCCCCTATCGTGGCCACGGTAGGGGCGCCCCTTCACGTCAGCAGCACAGCCACCGGCCCGCGCAGCAGACGTCTTCGCGTGGCCGAGGACGTGGATTCCGCCGTGGCGGATCGGGCAACCAGCGTGCGGGTCAGGCCACCACCTCCAACCCGTCCGCGGCCTCCAAACCCTCCTAGTCCCTCCTTTCAGGTGCACAGCACGCCAGTAGGTGGCAGGGTCCGCCTTCACCTTCCCCACTGGCGTACCATCATCTCGGACAGGTGGGTCTTGGACATTGTCCGGAGGGGCTACTCCCTCCCCTTCGAGTCCACCCCCCCAGCCATGCCACCTCAATTCCACCGCATGTCAGGGGATCACTTGGTACTTCTGCAGAAGGAAGTCTTGGCCCTCTTGTCCAAGAGGGCCATCGAGCATGTTCCGACCCCAGAAGTAGGGCGTGGTTGCTACTCCCACTACTTCCTGGTGCCCAAAAAGGACAAGGAGGACATGCGTCCTATCTTGGACCTCCGGAACGTCAATCGCTTCCTCCGGAAGGAGAAGTTCAAGATGCTCACCCTAGCTCAGGTCTTGACTGCCCTCGACCCTGGAGACTGGTTGGTAGCGTTGGACTTGCAGGACGCATATTTCCACATCCCGTCCTGCTGGCCCACCGGCGTTACCTTGGGTTCACGGTAGGCCCCGAGCATTTTCAGTTCACCGTGCTCCCCTTTGGCCTTACCAGTGCCCCTCGGGTGTTCACGAAAGTGATGGCGGTGGTCGCAGCTCATCTGCGCCGGGCAGGGGTTTCAGTCTTCCCCTACCTCGACGACTGGCTGCTGAAGGCGGGCTCGTCCCAGGCAGTCGTCTCCCACCTCCAGACTACGGCCGAACTCCTGCACTCGCTGGGGTTCTCCATCAATGTGCCGAAGTCGCATCTGATTCCTTCTCCACAGCTCCTTTTCATCGGAGCAGTTCTGGACACGACGCAGTTTCGGGCCTATCCTCCCGAACGGCGAGTCCGGGATATTCAGGCTATGATTCCGATCTTTCAGCCTTTATCCTGGGTTTCGGTACGGATAACCCTGAGGCTGCTGGGCCTCATGGCCTCCTGCATCCTGCTGGTCAATCATGCCAGATGGCATATGCAGGCTCTGCAGTGGGACCTGAAGTTCCAGTGGGCGCAGCACCAGGGCAACCTGTCCGATCACGTCCAGATCTCGGAGGGGACTGCAAAGCAGTTGCAGTGGTGGCTCTCGAACCGGCAATGGGTCATGGGCAGATCCCTCTCCCTTCCCCAGCCAGAGCACACAGTTGTGACGGACGCGTCCCTTCTGGGATGGGGCGGTCACATGGGAGAGGCGGAGATCAGAGGCCTCTGGTCTCCGGCGGAGTCCCGGCTCTATATCAACCTTCTGGAGCTCCGGGCGATCCGACTTGCACTGAAGGCATTCCTTCCCTCTGTCAAAGGGAAGGTAGTGCAGGTGTTCACAGACAACACCACCGCCATGTGGTACTGCAACAAACAAGGCGGGGTGGGGTCGTGGACCCTTTGTCAGGAGGCTCTGCGCCTCTGGACATGGCTGGAACATCAGGGCATGTTCCTGATGGTTCAACACCTGGCAGGTTCCCTGAACGCCAGGGCGGACGAACCTCAGCCGCAGGTGCATGATGGATCACGAATGGCGTCTTCACTCGGAAGTGGCGCAAGGACTCTTTCTACAGTGGGGAGAGCCTTGGTTAGATCTATTCGCCACCGAAGAGAACGCGCAATGTCATCAGTTCTGCGCGTTGGAATTTCCAAGGCGGCACTCGCTCGGCGACGCTTTTCGTCACGAGTGGAGTTGCGTCTATTGTACGCCTTTCCGCCTATACCACTTCTACCCAGAGTGTTGAAGAAGATTCGGCACGACCGGGCCCAAGTCATTCTTGTGGCTCCGGACTGGGCTCGAAGAGTTTGGTATCCCGAGCTACTCAATATGAGCGTAGATCCCCCGATCCGTCTGCCTCTTCGGGAGGATCTTCTGTCGCAGCAGCAGGGGACGGTCCTCCACCCGAACCTGTCCAGTCTACACCTGCTTGCGTGGAGATTGAGCGGCGGCAGTTGATTCCTTTCGACTTGCCTCCCGAAGTTTGTGATGTGATTCTGGCAGCCAGGCGTCCCTCCACTAAGGTGGTATACGCCTGCAGGTGGAACAAATTTGTGGCATGGTGCACAGCAAAGGCTGTGAATCCCCTTTCTGCCCCTCTTTCTGAGGTCCTTCTGTTCACTCTCTCTCTGGCCCACCAGGGTTCTGCCCTGGGTACCATCAAGGGTTATCTTTGTGCTATCTCGGCCTTCCTCAGGCTCCCTGATCAGCCCTCTCTTTTCAAGTCCCCTGTTGTTAACAGGTTCTTAAAAGGCATTACTCACCTTTTCCCTCCTGTTCCGTTTGTAATGCCTCAGTGGGACTTGAACTTGGTTCTTACCTTTTTAATGTGCGCTCCCTTTGAGCCTCTACATAACTGTCCTCTTCGTCTTCTGACTCTGAAGACAGCCTTTCTGGTGGCCATCACCTCCGCTCGGCCAGTGAGTGAGCTCCAGGCTCTATCTTGCAAACCTCCTTTTCTGTCTGTTCATCCAGACAAGGTTGTTCTTCGGACGCGTCCGTCCTTCTTGCCAAAGGTGGTTACTGCTTTCCACATTGGGCAGACCATCACTTTGCCCACCTTCTTTCCGCCTCCGCATCCTTCCAGAGAGGAAGAGAGGCTCCACCGTCTGGACCCAAAACGTGCGCTCTCCTATATTGACCGCACAAAACACTTCCGGGTGGATGACCAGCTCTTTGTTGGCTACGTGGGCGCCAAAAAGGTCGGGCGGTGCACAAGAGGACCATCTCCCGCTGGGTTACCTTGTGCATCAAGACCTGCTATTCTTTGGCTAAGAAGGAGCCTCCTGTTGGGCTGCGTGCCCATTCCACCAGGGCAACGGCTGCTACCACGGCCTTGGGCCGTGGTGTTCCGCTGCCGGTTATCTGTCAGGCAGCTACGTGGGCCTCGCTGCACACGTTTACAAAGCATTACTGCTTTGACAGTCAGGTCCGGAGGGACGGCTTCTTTGGCCGTTCTGTCCTCCAGGACTTCCTTGTCTGATCTTTGTTCGCAGACCCACCACCGGGGTTGGTATTGCGGGGGTATCTATTCTAAGGTAAGGAATCTGTCACTAACGTGTCTCTTTCAGATGCACAAGTTACTAACTTGTGTAACGATATATCTGTAAGAGACAGTAGTTAGTGACAGATTCCTTACCGCCCACCCATCCTCCCCGTTCTGCGAACTGATTTCTAGGGTTAAGGACATCCCTTTCAGGGCCCTAGTATTTTTCAGACACCTATGTCAGCTTCTTGCATGGCTCTGCGTTCCTGGCGCGGAAAGTCGTGTACAGAACTGACGTCAGCGCGCAGGGGCGGCGCCTAAGTACTGCCCGCGACGTCATCCCGGCGATCACGACGCCGACGACGGACGTGGAGCCGCACGACGCCGCCTACCGACGCGCAAGGGTACTGCTACGCAAAAAACTTTCCGGATCCAGCCTGACGCCTGGGGATATTCTAAGGTAAGGAATCTGTCACTAACTACTGTCTCTTACTGATATATCGTTACACAAGTTAGTAACTTGTGCTTTAAGGACTCACGGGCTACGGCCAAGTCCTTGGGCCTTTCGGCCACACGGCCTCCTCAACCTTCTGCTTATCGCTCCTTTCGTGCTCGCGGAAGGGGCAACCCACCACGTTCGCAACAGAGCCACAGGCCGCCGCAACAGTCCACGCGGGGCCTCGGACCTCGGAACGTCAATCTCTTCCTCCGGAAGGAGAAGTTCAAGATGCTCACACTTGCTCAGGTCTTGTCTGCCCTAGACCCACAAGACTGGATGGTAGCGTTGGACTCTTACTTTCATATCCCCCGTCCTGCCGGCCAACCGGCGTTACCTGCGGTTCACGGTACGCCACGGGCATTTTCAGTTCACCGTGCTTCATTTCGGCGCCCCTCGGGTGTTCACGAAAGTGATGGCGGTGGTCGCAGCTCATCTGCGCAGATCAGGGGTTTCAGTCTTCCCCTATCTCGACGACTGGTTGTTGAAGGCGGGCTCGCCCCAGGCAGTCGTCTCCCACCTCCAGACTACGGCCGACCTCCTGCATTTGCTGGGGTTCTCCATCAACGTGCCGAAGTCGCACCTGATTCCCTCTCAGAAGCTCCTCTTCATCGGAGCAGTTCTGGACACAGCGCAATTTCGGGTCTATCCTCCCGAGCAGCGAGTCTGGGATATTCAGGCTATGATTCCAATCTTTCAGCCCTTATCCTGGGTTTCGGTCAGGATGACCTTGAGGCTGCTGGGCCTCATGGCCTCCTGCATCCTGCTGGTCGATCATGCCAGATGGCATATGCAGGCTCTGCAGTGGGACCTGAAGTTCCAGTGGGCGCAGCATCAGGGGAACCTGTCCGATTACGTCCAGATCTCGGAGGGAACTGCACAACAGTTGCAGTGGTGGCTCTCGAACCGGCAATGGGTCACGGGCAGATCCCTCTCCCTTCCCCAGCCAGAGCACACAGTTGTGACGGATGCGTCCCTTCTGGGATGGGGCGGTCACATGGGAGAGGCGGAGATCAGAGGCCTCTGGTCTCCGGCGGAGTCCCGGCTCCATATCAACCTTCTGGAGCTCCGGGCGATCCGACTTGCACTGAAGGCATTCCTTCCCTCTGTCAAGGGGAAGGTAGTGCAGGTGTTCACAGACAACACAACCGCCATGTGGTACTGCAACAAACAAGGCGGGGTGGGGTCGTGGACCCTTTGTCAGGAGGCTCTGCGTCTCTGGACATGGCTGGAACATCAGGGCATATTCCTGATGGTTCAACACCTGGCAGGTTCCCTGAACGCCAGGGCGGACGAATTCAGCCGCAGGTGCATGATGGATCACGAATGGCGTCTTCACTCGGACTTGAATCTGGTTCTTACTTATTTGATGTGCGCTCCCTTTGAGCCGCTCCACAACTGTCCTCTTAGTTTATTAACCTTGAAGACTGCTTTCCTGGTTGCCATCACCTCTGCTAGGCGCGTGAGTGAGCTCCAGGCTCTTTCATGTAAACCTCCTTTTCTGTCTGTTCATCCGGACAAGGTTGTGCTACGCACACGTCCATCCTTTTTGCCAAAGGTTGTTACTGCCTTCCATATCGGGCAAACTATCACCTTGCCCACGTTCTTTCCGCCTCCGCACCCTTCCAGAGAGGAAGAGAGGCTCCACCGTCTGGACCCAAAACGTGCGATCTCATTTTATCTCAACCGCACACAACAGTTCCGGGTGGATGACCAGCTCTTTGTTGGCTACGTAGGCACCAAGAAAGGCCGGGCTGTACACAAGAGGACTATCTCCCGCTGGGTTGTCTTGTGTATAAAAGCCTGCTATTCTCTGGCTAAAAAGGAGCCTCCGGTGGGGCTGTGTGCCCTTTCTACCAGGGCAACAGCAGCTATTACTGCATTGGGACGTGGTGTCCCCCTGCAAGACATCTGTCAGGCAGCCACTTGGGCCTCGCTGCACACTTTTACTAAGCATTATTGCCTTGACAGCCAAGTCCGGAGAGACGGCTTCTTTGGCCGTTCTGTTCTCCGTGACTTTCTGGTGTGATCTTGGTTCGCAGACCCACCACCGGGGTTGGTATTGCTGGAGTATCTATTCTAAGGTAAGGAATCTATCACTACGTGTTTCTTTCAGATGAACAAGTTACTTACCTTCGGTAACGATATATCTGTAAGAAACATTAGTAGTGATAGATTCCTTACCGCCCCACCCATCCTCCCCGTTCTGCGAACTGATTTCTAGGGTTAAGGTCATCCCTTTCAGGGCCCTAGTTTCAATGCACCAGTGGTCAGTATCTTGCATGGCTCTGCGTTCCTGGCGCCGAAAGTCGTGTACAGAACTGACGTCAGCGCGCGAGGGCGGCGTCTAAGTAGCTGCCTCGACGTCATCCCGGCGATCACGACGCCTACGACGGACGCGGAGCCGCACGACGCCACCTTCCGACGCGCAGGGGTACTGCTGACGAAAACTTTCCGGATCCAGACTGACGCCTGGGGATATTCTAAGGTAAGGAATCTATCACTACTAATGTTTCTTACAGATATAGTTACCGAAGGTAAGTAACTTGTTCAACAGTCTTATTGGTGGCCATCACATCAGCCAGGAGGGTCAGCAAGTTACAGGCTCTTTCTGCTAACCCACCATGCGCCACTTCTTTCCAGACAAATTGTTTCCCGAACTGAACCTCTTTTCTGCAGAAGGTGATGACACTTTTCCACGTCAGCCAAAACATAATGCTTCTGATTTTCTTTGCTCCGCCTCGCCCTTTGCATGGAGGAAGAGGGACTCCACCACCTGGACCCTAAAAGGACACTCTCATTCATCATTGATTGCACTAAAGAACATGGGGTCGACGATCAACTCTTTGTAGGATTCACTGGAACGAAGAAGGGAAAAGCAGTACAGAAATGGACCACTTCTAGATTGATTATACTCTGCATCAAGATCTGCTTCGCATTAGCCAAGAAGCAACGGCCTAAGGGCTTGCAGACTCATCCCACAAGAGCCAAAGTTATGTCTTCTGTTTTAGTTCGTGGAGTTCCTGTCCTGGACATCTTTAAGGCTGCTACATGGGCATCCTTCCACCGGTTTACTAAACAGTACTGCATTGACAAGTCTGTTATGATGGGCACTTTGCCTGTTCAGTCCTCAGGACTTTTTGGCTTGAGCCAGTTTGTAGGCTCAACTCCTGGTAGATATTGCTTTGGTGTCTATTCTAAGGTGAGGAATCTGTGGCTAGAAGTCAATCAAATAAACCAATTACTTGCCTTCAGTAATGCCTTATTTGGTAGAGTTTGTCTAGTCGCAGATTGTTTACCGATCCTCCCCGTTCTGTGAACTGCACTTTTACACCTAAAAAGGTCCTTGTAGACCCTTAGACTCTACACACTGGTTAATGAGCCTTCTGACATGGCTCCATGCCTCTGGTTCGGAAACAGTCACAAAAAGAAACTGATGTCAGTGTGTTAGGTGGCGCCGATATAGGCACCAGCACACATCACATCCAGCACAGAGGACGCTGACGCAGAGCTGTTCTATGCACCTGCTGAAGTGCAGGTGTACTGGTCAGGATTTTCCGGGTCCAGTCTGATGCCTGGGGAGTATTCCAAGGTGAGGAATCTGCGGCTAGATAGTCTCTTTCCAGATAAGGCATTGCAGAAGGTAGGTGACTTTTTCATTCAGGATAAAGAAAGCTGACAAAGCGGTGGGGCAAACAGAGTAAAAAGTGCGAAGGTAAGTAATGCAAATGTATTGGTGTGGGTTCTAAAAGTAGTTAAAACATTAAAATCCAGGTTTTGCCAAATTAGAAATTTACAGCATAAAGATGAGTGAAGTGAACCGGAACACAAAAAAGTCACTAGTAACTTGATGAAGTTAAAGAAGAATCCAAGCAAAGTGTACAATGCAAGGAACCCTCTTAAAGGTTCTAGGTTAGGTGTGGTATGCTTTCAGTAGGAGTAGAATTTTCAGCCTTGATCTTTGTGTGTATGCTTGATCAAAGCTGGAATCTAGGGTCTGACACCTGCTTGTTCAGTTCTGTAGGCTAAAAAAAGAAGAAAAAGTTGTTCAGCTGTAATTTTCCCAGGTCGCACCAGAAATGTATTTTTTTTCAACTGATTTTAAGTAGCCCATTTTTTGCCAGTGTCCTAGATCTCAACTATTTTAAACTGATTGCATCCCTTCTTCCTTCTAATGGGCCTCAATTAGTCTCCTAAAGTTTTGAATCCAAAAATATTTTAACTTGATGTTACCGACACGCACAGGAAGTGTTAATATTATCAAATCACCTCATGTGCGCTTGCAGATAAACTCCACATAGTTCTTCCAGTCACATAGTCAAGTTCACACATGTGACATCTTTGTGGTACTCTGATGGTCAAAGGACTTTGTTGTAGGGGACTGGCAGACAAATTTAAAAACAAGGCTGAGGCTGGTAAAATGCTCTCCCTATCATACAGTAGGTACAAAGGCCAGTCCTTCAACTATAATCACATTGCATCCACCACTGTCAGTCCTCTACAGTCCAGTGAGACAACAGTAGACATTCTGTACAAAAGGAAGGTATTCATGGTACGTCCATACAACCACAGAGCCCTGTTGTGGTCTTGCTCCATGTCAAGGAAGGGCTTAAGCACACATGCATGTATGTAGTTTGTGCCGAGGCAGGGGTAAAAACACTACAGTTTTAACAAAATTATTTACATGAATTCAGCAGAGCACAGATCTGCCACAATAGCATCACGGTGTTCATCTCCACTAGCTACCCCAAAATCATGTACATAGACATCTATTCTCACTTCTCTCCCAAGCATCAGACACGTCTGCCACCCTCGATCAAATGTTACTGTTCACGGCTACCAGCAGAGTTTTTTAAAAAAACTAGCGACCCTAATAGCCCCACACATTCTCCATCTTTCCCCTTAAGGCACAAAATGATGGTATCCTCACGCCAGACCTTCGCCGGGCCACCATTATTGATATCCACAAACCGAGAACCCTTTCACCTCCTGTGCCTCTTTTCTCCCCATTTCCCTTATAAATGCGAAAACTAAGGTCCTAGCCACCATCCTTGCCTCCCGACTCCTACGCGTCATTACTATCATGGTTCATAATGACCAGTCCGGCTTCATGCCGAAATGTTCCACTAGAGGGAACCGGTGCAAGCTTCACAACTGGATCACACAAATTCAGCTTAGACCGGACCCCCACCTTTTTTTTTTTTTTTCCCCATTGATGATGAGAAGGCCATTGATATGATCCATTGGACTTTTATGACGCAAACCCTGTGGAAGATGGGATTTGGTCCCCGGTTCCAGGAATAGGTGAACCTACTCTACACGAAACTGACAGCTGCAGTCAGAGTAAATATACTATTTTCCCCGGACTTCCCAATCAAGAGGGGAACCTGTCAAGGCTGCCCACTCTCCCTACTCTTCTTTGCCCTGACATTGGAGCCATTGGCCTGCCTGATTCGAGCCCACCCAGAGGTGATAGGTTTCCGAATGGAGGTATCTTCTATTCCAGAAGAGAAAATCTCCTTACACGCAGATGCTTTATCTCACTAAACCCACAATCTCAATACCAACGGTTTCCAGGTGTTTGAGAACTACCCCTCTCACTCTGGATGTACCATAAACTGGGATAAATCTGTGCTTTTCCCAGTAAGGGAATCCTTTGACCCGTCTGACCTCCTGAGGAAGCTCAACATGGCAGAGGAGGGCTTCAGATCCTTAGGGATTTATGCTACGCCGAATCCGGAATGTAGTATACAACATAATAGTAAGACAATTATCTCTGACTTCCAATCAGACGCGGTGCGATGGAAACATCTCCCCCTGGCACTTTTGGGGAAAGCTGCAATGTTCAAAATGATTACTCTTCCCAAACTCATTTAAACTTTCCAAAACTCTTATTGCAGACTCCCAGAAGAACTATTCGCCCATAATGAGACAGAGTGGAGAAAACTCCTGTGGGATGATGGACAACTGAGAATCGCTCTCCGTAAACTTCAATACAGCCCATATAATGGCAGCATTGGCCTTACTGACCCCCGGGCCTATTACTGGGCAGGTAGTTTAATTGCCATCAATGACTGGGGGTTTCGTTGACAGAAACCACCCTACCTATGCCCTGGAACTGACTCGGTTCCAGATGCATACATTTCACCACTTCCTATATGGCGGGGAAATCTCACCTCCTTCCAGCTACTCAACTTAGGATTGATGCATGGGATAAGGCGAATTCCTATTTCGGTTGGAAAGGTAAAATCACATGGGAAACACCACTATGGCTTGGTAAGCCTTTAAAAGAATTTGCCAAGCTCCATGGCTTCGCTCCCTGGGACAATATAGTTATTTCCAAAGTGGGGGACTTACTAGAGGGCGGGCCCTCATGCCCTTTACCTCCCTACAACGGGACATCTGAAAGAGACACGTTAGTGACAGATTCCTTACCTTAGAATATCCCCAGGCGTCAGGCTGGATCCGGAAAGTTTTTGCGTAGCAGTACCCTTGCGCGTCGGTAGGCGGCGTCGTGCGGCTCCGCGTCCGTCGTCGGCGTCGGGATCGCCGGGATGACGTCGCGGGCAGTACTTAGACGCCGCCCCTGCGCGCTGACGTCAGTTCTTCTTTTTCCGCGCCAGCAAGCGCAGATCCGGGAAGAGCAGTGCCCTAGTCATTTTTTGACCATACTTTTTGGTGAATTTTTTCACTGTTTCTTCGAATCGACTCCAAGGTGTTGTAGGGATGCCCGGCTTTAAACGTTGCGACGCCTGTGCTCGGATGATGTCCATCACAGACCCGCATCTGGAGTGTCTCTTCTGCCTCGGCTGAGGCCACGACACAAAGTCGTGTTCCGACTGCCGGGCCCTCAACCCGAAAGCTTTGCGAGAGCGGTCTCGAAAGCTCCTCGAGGCCCGGCAGTCGGCTCCGCGCCACACCAAGCCCCGGTCGCGTGAGAGGTCGAGGGGTCGGTCGCGGAGTCCTCACCGGTCGTCAGGATCCAAGTCTTCGTCGTCCGGTAAGTCTAAGCACAAGAAGTCCAAAAAGCATCATCGTTCTAGGACTTCGCCTCGCCGGTCTCGCGACTCGGCTGAGGCCCCTCCCGGCACCGTCCCCGTGGCCCCGGACATGCCTGTGGAGTCGCCCCCGCAATACCCGTCCTTCCCGGGTTCGGGGGCGGATCCGGCCCAAGTACAGGAATTCCTGTCGGCCATGGCCCGCCTCTTCGGGCCTCAAGGTCCCTCCGGTGCGCCTTCGGGCCCCGCGGGCCCTGATGGGGTTGCCCCGGCGTCGCCGCCGACTCCGGTCCCGGTGTCGCTCGTGCCTCCAGCCTCGGTCCCGGCTCCGGCTTCGGCCCCGGCCTCGATCCCGGCTCCGGTGGTACCGCAACCCCCATCGACGCCGGTCGACCTGACCACGCCTCCGCCGGCGTCGATGTCTCTTGTGCCGTTCCTGACGCCGCCCGGGGCTCCGGGCGGCGTCGTCCCTATGTACTCTCCGGCTCCGGACATGGAGCCGGACCGACGTCGCTCGACGCCGGTTCCGGCGCCGATGGGACCTTGGGTCCCCAATGTCCCTCCTCCTCCTTATTTTGAACCGGAGGAGGACCAGGAGGACTGGGAGGGGTCTGAGGACCCTCTGGCACAGCAGTGTCAGTATGATGAGGACTGGACAGAGGACCTAGGGGATGCCAGTGGTCTAGATACTTCCCCTGACACTGGCATGCTGTCTCCTCCCGTGGCTACGGAGGAGGGAGCCAATTTTGCAACGGTGTTGCGTAGGGCAGCTGGAGCCTTACATCTCCGACTCCCTACGGTGACGGTCAAGACTAATCTCTTGACGGAAGTGCTTCAGCCGGCAGCCTCCTCCTTGGAGACTGTGCTGCCGTTTAACGATGCACTTACTGACGTTCTTTTGGGCGCCTGGTCCAAGCCCAACACAGGGGCTCCTGTGGATAGGAACGTGTCCCGACGCCATCGCCCAGCTCCGGGCGACCCCTTGTTTCTCTCTGTCCACCCCACTCCTGAGAGCTTGGTTGTCCAAGCCTCCGCTTCCCAAACCGCCTTCCCTACCGCCCCTCCGGATAGGGAATCCAAACGCCTGGATCAATTTGGGAAGAAGGGTTTTCTTCCTCCAGTGCTGGCTTGCGGTCCATCAACACCGCTTGTCTTTTGGGCCGATATACCCACTCCTTGTGGGATTCGGTGGCGACTGTTTTGCCCCAGTGTTCTGAGGAGGTTCAAACACTGCTTTCCCGCGCCATTGCGGAAGGAAGGGATGCGGCCAAATACACCATACGATGTGGCCTTGATACCGCCGACTCGCTGGGCAGATCTATTGCAACGACGGTGACGCTGCGTCGCCACGCCTGGCTGAGAACCACTGGTTTTTCAGGGGATGTCCAGAATACTCTCATGGACATGCCCTTTGATGGAGTCGGTCTTTTTGGTTCCAAAGCAGACCATGCGTTGGAGCGCTTTAAGGACTCACGGGCTACTGCCAAGTCCCTGGGCCTTTCTGCTACACGCCCTCCGCTACCTTCTGCTTTTCGCCCCTATCGTGGCCATGGAAGGGGCGCCCAGTCACGTCAGCAGCCCAGCCACCGGCCCGCGCAGCAGGCGTCTTCGCGTGGCCGAGGACGTGGATACCGCCGTGGCGGTTCGGGCAACCAGCGTGCGGGTCAGGCCACCACCTCCAACCCGTCCGCGGCCTCCTAGTCCCTCCTTTCAGGTGCACAGCACGCCAGTAGGGGGCAGGGTTCGCCATCACCTTCACCACTGGCGTCCCATCACCTCGGACAGGTGGGTCTTGGACATTGTCCGAAGGGGCTACTCCCTCCCCTTCGAGACCACCCCCCCAGCCATGCCACCTCAATTCCACCGCATGTCCGGGGATCACTTGGTACTTCTGCAGAAGGAAGTCACGGCCCTCTTTGCCAAGAGGGCCATCGAGCATGTTCCGACCCCAGAAGTAGGACGTGGTTGCTACTCCCACTACTTCCTGGTGCCCAAAAAGGACAAGGAGGACATGCGTCCTATCTTGGACCTCCGGAACGTCAATCGCTTCCTCCGGAAGGAGAAGTTCAAGATGCTCACCCTAGCTCAGGTCTTGACTGCCCTCGACCCCGGAGACTGGTTGGTAGCGTTGGCCTTGCAGGACGCCTATTTCCACATCCCCGTCCTGCCGGCCCACCGGCGTTACCTTCGGTTCACGGTAGGCCTCGAGCATTTTCAGTTCAACTTGCTCCCCTTTGGCCTTACCAGTGCCCCTCGGGTGTTCACGAAAGTGATGGCGGTGGTCGCAGCTCATCTGCGCCGGGCAGGGGTTTCAGTCTTCCCCTACCTCGACGAATGGCTGCTGAAGGCGGGCTCGTCCCAGGCAGTCGTCTCCCACCTCCAGACTACGGCCGAACTCCTGCACTCGCTGGGGTTCTCCATCAATGTGCCGAAGTCGCATCTGATTCCTTCTCCACAGCTCCTTTTCATCGGAGCAGTTCTGGACACGACGCAGTTTCGGGCCTATCCTCCCGAACGGCGAGTCCGGGATATTCAGGCTATGATACCGATCTTTCAGCCTTTATCCTGGGTTTCGGTACGGATGACCCTGAGGCTGCTGGGCCTCATGGCCTCCTGCATCCTGCTGGTCAATCATGCCAGATGGAATATGCGGGCTCTGCAGTGGGACCTGAAGTTCCAGTGGGCGCAGCACCAGGGCAACCTGTCTGATCACGTCCAAATCTCGGAGGGGACTGCAAAACAGTTGCAGTGGTGGCTCTCGAACCGGCAATGGGTCATGGGCAGATCCCTCTCCCTTCCCCAGCCAGAGCACACAGTTGTGACGGACGCGTCCCTTCTGGGATGGGGCGGTCACATGGGAGAGGCGGAGATCAGAGGCCTCTGGTCTCCGGCGGAGTCCCGGCTCCATATCAACCTTCTGGAGCTCCGGGCGATCCGACTTGCACTCAAGGCATTCCTTCCCTCTGTCAAAGGGAAGGTAGTGCAGGTGTTCACAGACAACACCACCGCCATGTGGTACTGCAACAAACAAGGCGGGGTGGGGTCGTGGACCCTTTGTCAGGAGGCTCTGCGCCTCTGGACATGGCTGGAACATCAGGGCATGTTCCTGATGGTTCCAACACCTGGCAGGTTCCCTGAACGCCAGGGCGGACGAACTCAGCCGCAGGTGCATGATGGATCACGAATGGCGTCTTCACTCGGAAGTGGCGCAAGGACTCTTTCTACAGTGGGGAGAGCCTTGGTTAGATCTATTCGCCACCGAAGAGAACGCGCAATGTCATCAGTTCTGCGCGTTGGAATTTCCAAGGCGGCACTCGCTCGGCGACGCTTTTCGTCACGAGTGGAGTTGCGGTCTATTGTACACCTTTCTGCCTATACCACTTCTACCCAGAGTGTTGAAGAAGATTCGGCACGACTGGGCCCAAGTCATTCTTGTGGCTCCGGACTGGGCTCGAAGAGTTTGGTATCCCGAGCTACTCAGTATGAGCGTGGATCCCCGATCCGTCTGCCTCTTCGGGAGGATCTTCTGTCGCAGCAGCAGGGGACGGTCCTCCACCCGAACCTGTCCAGTCTACACCTGCTTGCGTGGAGATTGAGCGGCGGCAGTTGATTCCTTTCGACTTGCCTCCCGAAGTTTGTGATGTGATTCTGGCAGCCAGGCGTCCCTCCACTAAGGTGGTATACGCCTGCAGGTGGAACAAATTTGTGGCATGGTGCACAGCAAAGGCTGTGAATCCCCTTTCTGCCCCTTTCTGAGGTCCTTCTGTTCCTTCTTTCTCTGGCCCAACAGGGTTCTGCCCTGGGTACCATCAAGGGTTATCTTTGTGCTATCTCGGCCTTCCTCAGGCTCCCTGATCAGCCCTCCCTTTTCAAGTCCCCTGTTGTTAACAGGTTCTTAAAAGGCATTACACACCTCTTCCCTCCTGTTCCGTTTGTAATGCCTCAGTGGGACTTGAACTTGGTTCTTACCTTTTTAATGTGCGCTCCCTTTGAGCCTCTACATAACTGTCCTCTTCGTCTTCTGACTCTGAAGACAGCCTTTCTGGTGGCCATCACCTCCGCTCGGCGGGTGAGTGAGCTCCAGGCTCTATCTTGCAAACCTCCCTTTCTGTCTGTTCATCCAGACAAGGTTGTTCTTCGGACGCGTCCGTCCTTCTTGCCAAAGGTGGTTACTGCCTTCCACATTGGGCAGACCATCACTTTGCCTACCTTCTTTCCGCCTCCGCATCCTTCCAGAGAGGAAGAGAGGCTCCACCGTCTGGACCCAAAACGTGCGCTCTCCTTCTATATCGACCGCACAAAACACTTCCGGGTGGATGACCAGCTCTTTGTTGGCTACGTGGGCGCAAAAAAAGGTCGGGCGGTGCACAAACGAACCATCTCCCGCTGGGTTACCTTGTGCATCAAGACCTGCTATTCTTTGGCTAAGAAGGAGCCTCCTGTTGGGCTGCGTGCCCATTCCACCAGGGCAACGGCTGCTACCATGGCCTTGGGCCGCGGTGTTCCGCTGCCGGTTATCTGTCAGGCAGCTACGTGGGCCTCGCTGCACACGTTTACAAAGCATTACTGCCTTGACAGTCAGGTCCGGAGGGACGGCTTCTTTGGCCGTTCTGTCCTCCAGGACTTCCTTGTCTGATCTTTGTTCGCAGACCCACCACCGGGGTTGGTATTGCTGGGGTATCTATTCTAAGGTAAGGAATCTGTCACTAACGTGTCTCTTTCAGATGCACAAGTTACTAACTTGTGTAACGATATATCTGTAAGAGACAGTAGTTAGTGACAGATTCCTTACCGCCCACCCATCCTCCCCGTTCTGCGAACTGATTTCTAGGGTTAAGGACATCCCTTTCAGGGCCCTAGTATTTTTCAGACACCTATGTCAGCTTCTTGCATGGCTCTGCGTTCCTGGCGCGGAAAGTCGTGTACAGAACTGACGTCAGCGCGCAGGGGCGGCGTCTAAGTACTGCCCGCGACGTCATCCCGGCGATCACAACGCCGACGACGGAGGCGGAGCCGCACGACGCCGCCTACCGACGCGCAAGGGTACTGCTACGCAAAAACTTTCCGGATCCAGCCTGACGCCTGGGGATATTCTAAGGTAAGGAATCTGTCACTAACTACTGTCTCTTACAGATATATTGTTACACAAGTTAGTAACTTGTGCTTTCAGCTCCAAGATCACCAACTGTATAAATGCTTACAGTTGGCGCACGCATGGAAGGCTGAGATTCCCCAGGACCGCCTAGAATATGCCCCTTTAGAAGGCAGACTCCTAATGGGCAAACTGTCCAAAAAAGCACTATCATACACTTACAAAATATTCAATACCAACATGCCGGATGTCTTCCGTAAATTAAGGACAGCATGGGAAACAGAGTTAGGCACACTCGAAGACATTGTTTGGGAGGCTGCATTAATGTTCCCAAGGAAAGTGGTAATTAAGTCCCGACTACGCCTCATTCAACTGAAAATTCTACAAAGAGTATGCTACGATAGTGCCAGCCTTTTCAAAATGGGTAGAGCAACCTTATCCCAATGCCAACGCTGTGGGAGGGACCGGGGTGACTTCATCCACACACTATGGACATGGCCAAGTATACAGAGATATTGAGAACGAATACTAGCAGAGTTGAGTACGATCCTAGAATCTCCAATCCCTGACGATCCTAAATATGTCCTATCGGGGATACCTAATGGTGAAGACCTACCTCACATTAAACTGTAATGCAGTTTAGGATTGGTAGTCGCCCAACATGTTTGAACAAAAAGTGGGGGTCACCCATGACACCAACTCTCACGGAAAGAAAGAGGTATGGATCTATTCATGGCTGCATAGAGAGTGACCTACAAATGTCGGGGTTGCCAACGTAAATTTCAGAAAATATGGGGACGGTGGATAGATTAATATGGACTCGCTGATGATGACGACGAAGCCGCCTCGGATCCGTTTTAGTGATGATAGTGTCATGCCTTTTTCCTTACCTTATTGTTTAAAAAAAAAAAAAAAAAAAAAAACCTGAAAAAAGAAAAGTGTATATCGTTGTCATTTACCCTACCGTGACTCTATATAATATCTGAACACATACTGTCTGGTTTTCTCATTCATGCTTGTATGTTTGTTACTAAAAAAACAAAATATTTTGGAAAAAAAACGCTACACTTCAGCTTTAACTCTTTGACACTATTAACATGCACCCTCCACTTAATGAATAAGGCAATGTCCTAACCATAAAGCAGATCCGAACGTAGTACTAGAAGTAGCACATCAAATCAGACTCCTCGTGCAATTGAAAACCCAGAGCCATAGTAGAAAGGCAGTCGGACCTTAAATAGCGATACCAAGACCATACAAGTGGCACTTTGTGCACTATACAAATACCACTAGCATAACTTTGTTACATATATGAACTCCATACTTCATAAACCCAATAGCGGATTTTACTGCCTCAGATTTGAGTGGAAGGTTCTAGTAATGAATGACTGCCAAAACATGAACAGATAATAAAGTACAGGAGATGGTAGATGCAAATGTGTATTTATTATTGTGTTGTACACCACTGGAAATGCAGTTTTAATCAAAGGGCTTTGTTGAAAAAGATTTAACTTGATTTTTTTTTTGTCAATAATACATTTTAATGTTTTTGTAGGTGTTACAGATGAATCTGGTAATTTAAAAATAATCAACTATTCAACAAGAGCATTGAAATTTGAGCTTTCATGGCCAGCTCATTGTCTTACTATTACTCCACAACATGGAATTGTTGACCCAAAGTAAGTGACTTGCTCATTTCTGATCAAGCTTCCTCTGTAATACTGATTGTTTAAATAATTTGGTCAACCCTGTTCGTTGTGCTTTTTGTAACGAAATATTAGTTCAGTCAATGTGGGGAAACTGATGCGAGAGGTCATTAAATAGGAGCATAAAGCCTTTCACACAACACCTCTTTAAAACTTTAATTTCACAAACCAGGTGTGAGACACAAATCCATTATATTATATATCTCTTTATTTGGTCGAATGACCATTAAAGTGCACAGTAATAAATACATTAAAAACATATAAAAAAAACTCTTACAGGTCACATTAAAAACGTCATTGATGTATACAATGATAAAATTAGATGATTTGTCTGGGGCTATACCCACTTATCAGCAAATAGACGCAAGGTAACTCTTCTTTCTCCCATCAGGCCTTTATGTAGGGAGTACATCAGTACACAATTTGTACAGTGTAATGGATTCCTTAAAATCAGTATGTAACATATGTATCTGCAATAGAATGGTATCAGCAATATTCCTTCATGATCCTTCATATAAGCAGTGCAAAGCTTAAAAATATTGCATCATCAGACTTGCAGGGTACCAAATAAAAAATAATGATCATTATATCCTCATACATTCTAACTAAGGACCATAAAGTGCTATATGTCTCAAGACATCAATATTCCTGTATAATATTCCACAGAGTAATGATCATTTTGATTTTAGCTGCACTTGCGAGTCTGTTAGTACAGGAACCTCACATACAGCCTGGGACATGAACGTCTGACGCCTGAACCAAAAGCTCTGCAAAAATCTGCTCACAGCAAATACAATGAGAGGTGTAGTGTCAGATCTTAGTATTCTCAGAGCCACCCTGTATGGCCTGATTCCCAGTCTACAGCAAATGGGGCGAATCCATTTCTTGCGGTACAAAGAATATTTAATACAAAAGAAAAGGATGTGTTCCACTGTTTCCTGTGAGGTGCCATAGGCTGGGCATGCAGTTATTGCTGAGTTTGTTTCCCATACAGTAAATGACCTTAAAGTTAAACAGCCAAATCTAAATCTCACGTAGAGATTTTACGCCATGGGTGGTGAGATCTGGTCATAGAAAAGCTCAAATTCTGCAAAGGGTTTGATGTTTAAGAACTCAGTAGTCAAATGCCCGTTGATCTATTAGTTACATACTGACCTTCTACATATGCCCAGTACTTAGCTTTCACTATGGCAATATCGTTCTTGCTAATACATTCCGGGCTTTCCCACAAATGAGTCATCCTCAACAATCTACACCAGGATTTTATGTTTCTAAACCAGGGTATCCGTTTGGTACCACTTAGATTCAGGACTTCTTTCAGAGATTCACAGTATTGGGCTATCTCTAAAGTGGACCAAATACGTAGCCGGTAGGTAAGTGGTTTGATTGCTGCCACGTCACCGATTCTCTGCAGCCGTAGGTCTGTCGTGTAGTTTCTATATACCCATATAGGTTCTGCGCGTTTGGATAACATAAACTTTGGGACTGGTGGCAGACTGATTCCGTGCACCCCACCGGGTATGTTAGCCTGTCTGTATCAGCTAGCTCACAGTGTCCCGCCTGGACTATGCCAACGCACTTTATGTGGGCATCCCTGGCTACCTCTTGAATAAAATGCAGGTAGTTCAAAACTCTGCTGCCAGACTATTGCTGGGTCTGTCTGGCAGGTGTAGTGTACGCGCTCATTTGCGCTCTTTGCACTGGCTCCCTGTTGAGTCCCGAATAAAATTTAAAACTTTGACCATTGCCCATAGAGCTCTCTATGGCCTGGGCCCTATTTACCTACAGAAGAGATTTGCTTTTTATACTCCAGTAAGACAGTTGCGTTCCTCCTCCCAACTTTTAATGCAGACTCCTAGGTTTAACCGCCAAAGGCTTGGAGGGAGCTCTTTTGTGCGGAAAGCTGCCTTAGCATGGAATGCTCTGCCCCTTGAACTGCGTGGTATCCAGGACCCGGCGATCTTTAAGAAAAAGCTAAAAACTCTTCTCTTCTAGCTGACGCTCTGGCCTCTGTTTCTTTTCTCAAGTACGCGCCGGGACACTCTGTTGAGTATCTGTGCGCGCTATAGGTGCACATAACATAACACTAGAATCTCCTCTTATCGGGGAGAGAATAGTTCTTGGCAACCTCAGAACATGACAACCCTGATCCCTCAGAATCGTGGTAACAATATTCTACTTTTTACTCAGTCACTCGTGCTCACTTAGTTCATCTCAGAGAGATACACAGAATAAACGGGCTGGGCGTTTTCAATAAGAATTTATTGAACAGTTGTTATTCTAGTGTAGAATAGATGAGCTGCAACAACCATTAGACAGTAGCAGAGATATATGATTAGAAGTACTATGAAAGTAAAGGGATGGTAAAGTTCTACCATCTTGCAGTAATCATGAATATATACAAGTACATAAAACACATGATAAAAAGTGCGTACTCCTACGATGCCTCCCTAACTAGATGTACCTAAATGTACCTAGCATCTGTGTAAGTGTTATGCCAAGAATCCCTCTAGAATCTAGTCAACCCCATTACCTGAGAATGAGAGAATATGGGACCTCTTCCTGGTCTCGAGTTGGACACCCCGCGAGGGATGTTAGACCACTGCGAGCTGGAGCGTCTGCATGCAGGAACCTCAGCGTCTCTGGTCAGTGTGTCAGCCTGGAAGTCTCGGTCTGCTCTCCCCTTCTAAGCAAGATGTGATGTATATATACCTATAGGTCTCCCCAGGGGTCCTACCTTGCTGTGTTACTGTGTCGGCCTAAAGGATGATGTTGGGCCTGACCTTTATACAGAGATATTATACAGGAGATGTTAGTCCTGCTGTGCTTCCAAGAAGCCTCATGCATAATGTATGAGATTCGAACTAGGGGGAAACCTGCGTTCTGAATGCAGTGTCGTATCTAGGTAAAAGGTCAGTCCCTAAGAACCATTATGTATGTAATGTAGGGAAGAATATAGTTGAAAGGTTGCAATGTTACCTGCACCTATATAGGGTACCTATATGGAATATAACACTCACTCCTCTTCTGACTGGACGACATATGTAATTTATTACCGTACTACTAGCCTAACTAGATATTGGTACGCACCTAGTTTAAAAAACATCTGTTTAAAAAGTCTAAAAAAAAAATTTGTAAGCCATAGCTCTAAAGTGTTCCGTAGTTATAGTCCAAATCACTGTAAGCATTAGAAAGCCATATATGCCCAATAATTGAAAGGAATGTCTATTTCGTGTTTTGAGTTCCAAAATTGAGCTTGTTTAAAAAAGGGCGAATTTCTTCCAGCACACAACGAGCCAAATGAGTCAAATGTTTGTGTCCTGGCTGGTAGACGCAACATTTTTGTTGCTTGCTTCTGCAGTAGACGGCCCCTGTAGCACCTCGCAGAGTACGTCAATTGAGCACAGATGATGTCCCACACTGTCCGCAGCCTGTGCCGGGGCAGCCTGTGCGCTATCCAAAGCCTGGGTGTCAGAGGAGGAGCCGGTGTCCATACCAACAGGTGCTATCACTACCTGTGGGGGCTCAAGGAATGCCGCCATCAACATCGGAATACGCTGAGGACACTGCAGAACATGGGCCATTATCGGGTCCAGTAGAGCATTCACATCCGGTTGCGCACATGATGGGAGTGTCAAACAAAGGTCTAACACACATTCTTCTCTGCAAAACAGGCATCGGAGGACAGGTAAGATGCCGTCCATCCAGACTGGTCGAAATGACAAGAACCAAGATGCACTTAGTTCTCTTAGGCGAGGCGTGCCTAGATGTTGTACCATGCGGTCACGGTATTTACGCTCCAGGAGTGCTTTTTCCATCTCCTTGGTGACTGGTACGTCCATTGCGTAGCAGATGGAAAACAATCAGGATACCTGCTACTAGAAACAGGATGAGCGGAAGGCCTCCAAAGATGCTTCCGAATACAGAGTGTATGAAGTTTGGTATAACTCCAAGTACCGTCTGAAAGGTGCCCAGAAGTCCAGCACCTATGTTCTTAAATAGGTGGACTATGCCTGTCGTATCAGACATGTTAAAGATACGATTTACCATTTCTGCGAAATGGAAAGGGCAGTTGGTATGGATAAGCGCCTGTATCTCTGCCGAAGACCTTGCGATCTGGAGATCAAAAGTCTCTCGAGCGGAGGTTAAGGGCACAGACTTCTGTAAAAGCATGGCTTTCATTCTGCTTAGAGTATCAAACTGTATTAAAGAAACATTCAGTGAAGGCCATAAAGGCGCCTCCCTGACTGTGTCGGTGGAAACAATACTTGCATACAACAAGTAACCCTGGAGCTCACGGTTACCAGATATGCGATGCCCGGGAGCATCCCGCAGCAGCCTTGACTGTTCAGCATCAAGTAACTCCCATTTGAAAGTAGCCTGAATGCTGGAGTAATCACTACAGCTGGGGCACCACTCAAATGACAGGATAAGTTTGCTACAGAACCATTACAAGCCCCTGCAGCATTATATCCTGGCATATGAGTGATCCACTTAAAGCATTCTCACAGTTTGTACCGCTCAGAAACACTTCTCGATCCCCACTCCGGCATTGAAATCTGTATGGTAATACCCATGATTCCTTAATGTATTACTTACCCATTTCTTCATATCTGCCTGCCTGCTTTTGTTCAAGGCAATACTGAAACTGAAAAGTAGTGACCGGTAGAGTTATGTGGCCATGGATTAGCCATTCTGTGGACGGTAATTCTGCCACTGTAAACGCTAATCTATCCAGTTTTTCGATACGCAGCATTGTATATTTTGCTCCCCTTTGTGCCATTTCTATCTGTTTATCTGTTGGATTGTTTTCAGAGAACAGAGATGTGCTGTTAATAGAACTATAATGCCAAGGCACATTGCCTGCACGCAAAGATTGCAGCGTCCAGCTTAACAACATAATAGAACGTAATTGAGATTGCCCGTGTTGTAATATGGCCAATTCTTGTTCTAGTATGTCTAGCGCAGAAGATACAATGCTGCCTAAGGAATATATCCTGGAGGTCAATGTAGTTAACCCATTGTCTACCACTGCTAGGGATTTTTCTAGATTTATACGGTCTATTTCACGTAATCTCTCTGCGGCATCTTGTTGGGATATTTTCCATATGTCATTGTAGACAGCATAAATGAAACGTTTGACGTGGCTTCCTGGGACCTAGTAGAAAATCCCTGAGATCCACATCTTGTGATAGTAAGGATAAGTGTTGTTTCACCTTTGTGAGTGTTGAGGTTTTTAGCCAATCAAGGCACAACTTCCCAACACTGTAAGATGTCACTACCCCTGGATGTTCTCTCTCTACATAACGTGGATCTGGCCTATGGATACTGAACCCTTCGGTTTTACCCATGAATCTCCCCTGACAACTATTGGGGTCTGTGGGCCAAATCAACCATTTCTTCCAATCGGGGCCTGATCTGTTGTATTGTATAATGTCATCTACTGTAATCTCTTTCTGTGATGTTATGTTACCCTCGGTTTGTGTTGGAGTTGGCGGCCGAGGTGTGTTCAAGTCTTTGTTCTTGGCTAGTCCAAGGCAAGACGTCTGTTGCACGGTCTCGTTCAAAAACATGACCTGTTGAGGGATAAGGCATGCTCTAAATAAAGCTTCCGTTCCCTGAACTTGCCATTCTCTAGTACCCCAGACTGATTTTAAGTCTATGGTGTCTTTCCATAAGTCGAACCCTTGTTCAGACAACTGGGCAATAAAGGAAGCAGAGTAAATCTGTTTGGTGTTCGTTGGTGCAACCTTATAATAATATGAGGCTGGGTCAGACATATTAAACCCTGAAAAATATGGAAACTTTTGTGGAAATGTTTTTGAACTGCCTTTCGGCTGTGTTGGACAACGTTCCCACTGGTGGTAAGTGAACACATTTCTAGGATTAGCTGATTTATGCAGAAAATGATGACCATAATGTTGATAACAGTACATTGTTTCGAAATCTGATGTGCTTTCTCAATGCAGCAGATTTTTCCAAATCAGACAACATATTATTTACAGTTTCCAAAATCCCAATCATCGGAAAATGTACTTGAGGTAATGATATCACTCAATGATATTTTAAATAAATGAGGAATTCTTAAAAGTTCGATCAGACCAAATATGTTGAAATCAACCTTGTCCCAAACTATACCATCAGGTATAGGAACTGCTGTAATGTTCACTGATGACAAGTCTCTTTGTTCTCGATGAGATGATTGGTGTGGTTTTAAAATTAAATTCACCTTTTAGGCTGCAGTGCTTTGTCGAAGGTATTTTTCATTAACAAGCATGCTAAAAACTATTACTAAGCCTAGCCATAAAAGAAAGAAAAGTATTCCGGTAATTACCCATAGTTCTACCCAAGGTGATACCAGCTAAGTCTTTTTAAGAAAGTTCAGAAAGTCTTTAACATGCTGCTTGCGTGATGGTTGGGCTGGCATCGTTTCAGGTTTACTTGGATCCAACGAAAACGTATCAAAGTTTATGAAGTAGCCAGAAGCAGTTCGATCAATTGTTGGTATTGCATCAGGATTTGTGGAAATCGTAGTTTGCTCTTGTCGAGGCATGTTGATGTAGACATCTGTAATTGGTCAAATTGAAATTTGTCTTTCATTTTGATTCTGAATTTGAACTTCAGGTTCAAGGGGAACGAGTTCCATAGCATTGTTGCTTAGTCCATCATTCCGTGCAGGGGACTCTTCAAACGTGATGAGTCTTTCCGTTTGAACTTCTTGAATTGTAGCGAGAGGAGGGCGTCTGCTACTTTGGAGTCCACGTGGCCTACTACTCAGTATCGGCCACATAGTGTGGTTTGATTAGGTCGATTGAGACAAATCTTTTCTCCTTTTTTCCGGCAAGAGGCGGTAGAAGTACAGTTCTTGTTCCTTCAACTGCTAGAACCTGTACAGGCTTTCTGTATGATGGCCCAAATTCTTTCTTGTCCGCTATTTTATCTCTGACCAGATCCCCAACTTTTGGGATCCAGACAGGTCTTGCCGTGCCTGATTTGACTTCCCCAGTGGCGGTCTGCTTCATATGGACATTACTTTGTTGTGTCCTAGATTCATTTAGATCCTGTAAAACAGGCAAACGGTCATGGATGTCGAAAGGCTTTTCATCCGCCACTGCGCCTTCACAATCAAGATCAGGTACCCACATTCTTGTCCCAAATAGGACCTCATATGGAGTGACCTCCCCTAGAGAACTTCTTGGCATGTTATTCAATGCTCGCTGCACTCCATACAGATGTTTTACCCAACTCTCACCCGTGCCTAATAATCTAGCCGTTAAAGATTGATTTAAGTCTCGGTTTTTCCTCTCCACGACCGAATTTCCCTTGGGATGGTACGGAGAGGAGTACTGCAATGCTACACCCAATCCTTGCATGGCTCCTTGTAAGCCCAAGAGCTAAACGCAGGGCCCTGGTCAGAATGTAATGTGCCAATTGCGTATGTCCCTATAAAGACTCGCAAATCTTTTATAGCAGTTCGAGCGTCAGCCGAGCGTTGGGGCCACACCCATAGGAATCTTGAGCAGGAATCCACTGCAACCATGATATACCTGTAAGCCCCATCTCTTTGTAAGGGGCCGCGGTGGTCCAAGTAAAAACACGCTAGCGGTTTGTCTGATATTAATAAAGGTGTCTGTGCTGAACGTGTTACGGTGGAACCTTTCATCTGCTGGCAGATGTCACATTTCAAGAAGGTCTTTAGTCTGCTTAGTTAGCCCAGGCCACTAATAGCGTTGTTTCAACAAAGAAATTGTCGCCGTAAGTCCTGCATGTGCAGAACCTATCCCATCGTGTGCTGCTAGAATTAAACCTAAACTACGATCCATGTTTGGAATTACTCTATCCCCCACTCCAGGAATCTGAGCAAATGGAATGTTATTTGCATCTAACTTGTAGGAGTACTTGAGTGGAAACCTTTTTGGTACTGCTTTGCTGTTTTTGCGTGAAGCAATGACAGCCACTATAATCTCACCGTCTATTCTCGTTTTAGAATGAGTTATTGCAGCTACGGACGCTGTGCGTACAGCCCCCTTTGCGGCTTCATCAGCCAATGAATTCCCTTCAACGTGAACGCGCCATCACGCTGATGACTCAGTGTATGTATCACATGAGCTCTATGTAGTTTCGTTTTCAACTCCACTACCTGTTCCCATAGCATTTTGTGCTTAATTGTGCCACCTTTTGCATCTTTGAACCGTTTTGAACCCAGTACTGCAAATATTCATTATGACTGCACACAGTAAAAGGAATCGCACACAATTCGTGTGGGGAATTCTAGATCCGTATTTACCAGTGCCAGTACTAAAGCTTTTAACTCTGCCAGCTGTGCTGTGCCGTCTCCTAGAGATTGCGTTTTCGTACAACTTGGGTGGAACTTTCCATCCCGCATGCGACCTTTAACGATTGCGCATGCCGCACTATATTGTTGCTTACTTCCTATGGCCGGTTGAGCAGATCCGTCAGTGTAAATTATATATCTGAAAGAGACACGTTAGTGATAGATTCCTTACCTTAGAATAGATTCCTTACCTTAGAATATCCCCAGGCGTCAGGCTGGATCCGGAAAGTTTTGCGTAGCAGTACCCTTGCGCGTCGGTAGGCGGCGTCGTGCGGCTCCGCGTCCGTCGTCGGCGTCGTGATCGCCGGGATGACGTCGCGGGCAGTACTTAGGCGCCGCCCCTGCGCGCTGACGTCAGTTCTTCTTTTTCCGCGCCAGTAAGCGCAGATCCGGGAAGAGCAGTGCCCTGGTCAATTTTTGACCATACTTTTTGGTGATTTTTTCACTGTCTTTTTCCACCTTCAGGTGTCGTAGGGATGCCCGGCTTCAAGCGATGCGGCGCCTGTGCGCGGATGATGTCCGTCACCGACCCGCATTGGGAGTGTCTCTTCTGCCTCGGCCGAGGCCACGACACCGAGTCTTGTCCCGAATGCCAGGCCCTCAACCCGAAGGCTTTGCGAGAGCGGTCTCGAAAGCTCCTCGAGGCCCGGCATTCGGCTCCGCGGAAGCCCCGGTCGCGTGAGAGGTCCAGGGGTCGCTCGCGGAGTGCACACCGGTCGTCGGCGTCGAAGTCTTCTTCGTCCGGTAAGTCTCGACACAAGAAGTCCAAGAAGCATCGTCGCTCTCGGACTTCGCCTCGCCGGTCTCGCGACTCGGCTGAGGCCCCTCCCGGCACCGTCCCCGCCCCGCGGCCCCGGACTTGCCTGTGGAGTCGCCCCGTCATACCCGCCCTTCCCGGGTTCGGGGCGGATCCGGCCAAGGTACAGGAGTTCCTGTCGGCCATGGCCCGCCTCTTCGGGCCTTCAGGCCCCTCCGGTGCGCCTTCGGGCCCCGCGGGCCCTGATGGGGTTGATCCGGCGTCGCCGGCGGCTCCGGCCCCGGCGTCGCCCGAGCCTCCAGCCTCGATCCCGGCTCCGGCTCCGGCCCCGGCCTCGATCCCGGCTCCACAACTCCCATCGACGCCGGTCGACCTTACGACACCTCCGCCGGCGCCGATGTCTCCGGTGCCGTTCTCGACGCCGCCCTGGGCTCCGGGCGGCGTCGTCCCCGGTTCCTTCCGGCTCCGGACATGGACCCGGAGCGACGTCGCTCGACGCCGGCTCCGGCGCCGATGGGACCTTGGGTCCCAAATGTCCCTCCTCCTCCTTATTTTGAACCAGAGGAGGACCAGGAGGACTGGGAGGGGTCTGATGACCCTCTGACACGCAACTGTCAGTATGATGAGGACTGGACAGAGAGTCTAGGGGAGGCCAGTGGTCTGGATACTTCTCCTGACACTGGCATGCTGTCTCCTCCCGTGGCTACGGAGGAGGGGGCCAATTTTGGTACGGTGTTGCGTAGGGCTGCTGGGGCCTTACGTCTCCAGCTCCCTACTTTGACGGTCAAGACTAACATCTTGACAGAGGTGCTTCAGCCGGCAGCCTCCTCTGCGGAGACTGTGCTGCCGTTTAACGACGCCCTCACGGACGTTCTTTTGGGCGCCTGGTCCAAGCCCAACACAGGGGCTCCTGTGGATCGGAACGTGTCACGACGCCATCGCCCCGCTCCGGGCGACCCCCTGTTTCTTTCTGTCCACCCCACTCCTGAGAGCTTGGTTGTCCAAGCCTCCGCTTCCCAAACCGCCTTCCCTACCGCTCCTCCGGATAGGGAATCCAAACGCCTGGATCAGTTTGGGAAGAAAGGTTTTTCTTCCTCCAGTGCTGGCTTGCGGTCCGTTAACACCGCTTGTCTTTTGGGCCGATATACCCACTCCCTGTGGGATTCGGTGGCGGATGTTTTGCCCCAGTGCCCTGAGGAGGTCCAGGCACTGCTTTCCCGCGCCATTGCGGAAGGAAGGGATGCGGCCAAATACACTATCCGTTGTGGCCTTGACACCGCCGACTCGCTGGGCAGGTCGATTGCAACGACGGTGGCGCTCCGGCGCCACGCCTGGCTGAGAACCACTGGTTTTTCAGGGGATGTCCAGAATACTCTCATGGACATGCCCTTTGATGGAGTCGGTCTTTTTGGGTCCAAAGCAGACCATGCGTTGGAGCGCTTTAAGGACTCACGGGCTACTGCAAAGTCCCTGGGCCTTTCTGCTACACGCCCTCCGCTGCCTTCTGCTTTTCGCCCCTATCGTGGCCACGGTAGGGCGCCCCTTCACGTCAGCAGCCCAGCCACCGGCCCGCGCAGCAGGCGTCTTCGCGTGGCCGAGGACGTGGATTCCGCCGTGGCGGATCGGGCAACCAGCGTGCGGGTCAGGCCACCACCTCCAACCCGTCCGCGGCCTCCAAGCCCTCCTAGTCCCTCCTTTCAGGTGCACGGCACGCCAGTAGGGGGCAGGGTCCGCCATCACCTTCCCCACTGGCGCACCATCACCTCGGACAGGTGGGTCTTGGACATTGTCCGAAGGGGCTACTCCCTCCCCTTCGAGACCACCCCCCAGCCATGCCACCTCAATTCCACCGCATGTCAGGGGATCACTTGGTGCTTCTACAGAAGGAAGTCACGGCCCTCTTGACCAAGAGGGCCATCGAGCATGTTCCGACCCCAGAAGTAGGGCGTGGTTGCTACTCCCACTACTTTCTGGTGCCCAAAAAGGACAAGGAGGACATGCGTCCTATCTTGGACCTCCGGAACGTCAATCGCTTCCTCCGGAAGGAGAAGTTCAAGATGCTCACCCTAGCTCAGGTCTTGACTGCCCTCGACCCTGGAGACTGGTTGGTAGCGTTGGACTTGCAGGACGCGTATTTCCACATCCCCGTCCTGCCGGCCCACCGGCGTTACCTTCGGTTCACGGTAGGCCCCGAGCATTTTCAGTTCACCGTGCTCCCCTTTGGCCTTACCAGTGCCCCTCGGGTGTTCACGAAAGTGATGGCGGTGGTCGCAGCTCATCTGCGCCGGGCAGGGGTTTCAGTCTTCCCCTACCTCGACGACTGGCTGCTGAAGGCGGGCTCGTCCCAGGCAGTCGTTTCCCACCTCCAGACTACGGCCGAACTCCTGCACTCGCTGGGGTTCTCCATCAATGTGCCGAAGTCGCATCTAATTCCTTCTCCACAGCTCCTTTTCATCGGAGCAGTTCTGGACACGACGCAGTTTCGGGCCTATCCTCCCGCACGGCGAGTCCGGGATATTCAGGCTATGATTCCGATCTTTCGGCCTTTATCCTGGGTTTCGGTACGGATGACCCTGAGGCTGCTGGGCCTCATGGCCTCCTGCATCCTGCTGGTCAATCATGCCAGATGGCATATGCGGGCTCTGCAGTGGGACCTGAAGTTCCAGTGGGCGCAGCACCAGGGCAACCTGTCCGATCACGTCCAGATCTCGGAGGGGACTGCAAAACAGTTGCAGTGGTGGCTCTCGAACCGGCAATGGGTCATGGGCAGATCCCTCTCCCTTCCCCAGCCAGAGCATACAGTTGTGACGGACGCGTCCCTTCTGGGATGGGGCGGTCACATGGGAGAGGCGGAGATCAGAGGCCTCTGGTCTCCGGCGGAGTCCCGGCTCCATATCAACCTTCTGGAGCTCCGGGCGATCCGGCTTGCACTCAAGGCATTCCTTCCCTCTGTCAAAGGGAAGGTAGTGCAGGTGTTCACAGACAACACCACCGCCAGGTGGTACTGCAACAAACAAGGCGGGGTGGGGTCGTGGACCCTTTGTCAGGAGGCTCTGCGCCTCTGGACATGGCTGGAACATCAGGGCATGTTCCTGATGGTTCAACACCTGGCAGGTTCTCTGAACGCCAGGGCGGACGAACCTCAGCCGCAGGTGCATGATGGATCACGAATGGCGTCTTCACTCGGAAGTGGCGCAAGGACTCTTTCTACAGTGGGGAGAGCCTTGGTTAGATCTATTCGCCACCGAAGAGAACGCGCAATGTCATCAGTTCTGCGCGTTGGACTTTCCAAGGCGGCACTCGCTCGGCGACGCTTTTCGTCACGAGTGGAGTTGCGGTCTATTGTACGCCTTTCCGCCTATACCACTTCTACCCAGAGTGTTGAAGAAGATTCGGCACGACCGGGCCCAAGTCATTCTTGTGGCTCCGGACTGGGCTCGAAGAGTTTGGTATCCCGAGCTACTCAATATGAGCATAGATCCCCCGATCCGTCTGCCTCTTCGGGAGGATCTTCTGTCGCAGCAGCAGGGGACGGTCCTCCACCCGAACCTGTCCAGTCTACACCTGCTTGCGTGGAGATTGAGCGGCGGCAGTTGATTCCTTCGACTTGCCTCCCGAAGTTTGTGATGTGATTCTGGCAGCCAGGCGTCCCTCCACTAAGGTGGTATACGCCTGCAGGTGGAACAAATTTGTGGCATGGTGCACAGCAAAGGCTGTGAATCCCCTTTCTGCCCCTCTTTCTGAGGTCCTTCTGTTCCTTCTCTCTTTGGCCCGACAGGGTTCTGCCCTGGGTACCATCAAGGGTTATCTTTGTGCTATCTCGGCCTTCCTCAGGCTCCCTGATCAGCCCTCCCTTTTCAAGTCCCCTGTTGTTAACAGGTTCTTAAAAGGCATTACTCACCTCTTCCCTCCTGTTCCGTTTGTGATGCCTCAGTGGGACTTGAACTTGGTTCTTACCTTTTTAATGTGCGCTCCCTTTGAGCCTCTACATAACTGTCCTCTTCGTCTTCTGACTCTGAAGACAGCCTTTCTGGTGGCCATCACCTCCGCTCGGCGGGTGAGTGAGCTCCAGGCTCTATCTTGCAAACCTCCCTTTCTGTCTGTTCATCCAGACAAGGTTGTTCTTCGGACGCGTCCGTCCTTCTTGCCAAAGGTGGTTACTGCTTTCCACATTGGGCAGACCATCACTTTGCCCACCTTCTTTCCGCCTCCGCATCCTTCCAGAGAGGAAGAGAGGCTCCACCGTCTGGACCCAAAACGTGCGCTCTCTTTTTATATTGACCGCACAAAACACTTCCGGGTGGATGACCAGCTCTTTGTTGGCTACGTGGGCGCCACAAAAGGTCGGGCGGTGCACAAGAGGACCATCTCCCGCTGGGTTACCTTGTGCATCAAGGCCTGCTATTCTTTGGCTAAAAAGGAACCTCCTGTTGGGCTGCGTGCCCATTCCACCAGGGCAACGGCTGCTACCACGGCCTTGGGCCGCGGTGTTCCGCTGCCGGTTATCTGTCAGGCGGCTACGTGGGCCTCGCTGCACACGTTTACTAAGCATTACTGCCTTGACAGTCAGGTCCGGAGGGACGGCTTCTTTGGCCGTTCTGTCCTCCAGGACTTCCTTGTCTGATCTTTGTTCGCAGACCCACCACCGGGGTTGGTATTGCTGGGGTATCTATTCTAAGGTAAGGAATCTATCACTAACGTGTCTCTTTCAGATGCACAAGTTACTAACTTGTGTAACGATATATCTGTAAGAGACAGTAGTTAGTGATAGATTCCTACCGCCCACCATCCTCCCGTTCTGCGAACTGATTTCTAGGGTTAAGGACATCCCTTTCAGGGCCCTAGTATTTTTCAGACACCTGTGTCAGCTTCTTGCATGGCTCTGCGTTCCTGGCGCGGAAAGTCGTGTACAGAACTGACGTCAGCGCGCAGGGGCGGCGCCTAAGTACTGCCCGCGACGTCATCCCGGCGATCACGACGCCGACGACGGACGCGGAGCCGCACGACGCCGCCTACCGACGCGCAAGGGTACTGCTACGCAAAACTTTCCGGATCCAGCCTGACGCCTGGGGATATTCTAAGGTAAGGAATCTATTCTAAGGTAAGGAATCTATCACTAACTACTGTCTCTTACAGATATATCGTTACACAAGTTAGTAACTTGTGCATTCATGCTGATCTAGAGGCATTATTTCGTTTGGTAGAGGATATTCTTGTTTGTATTGCAGAAATGCTTGTGTCTTTAGATTTGGGTCGTACCTGTATTCTACATCTGTTGCAGTGAGAGAATTAGCCCATTGTATCCATCTTGGATGTAAGGCTTTAGCGTTGGGAACGTTCGCCTTTGTCGCAGCCTGTAAGGCTGGAACCGGAGTCACTACTATTATTTGTTTCCCCTGTGCCAGTGCTCTTTCTCCAGCAGTTTGTACTGCTGTCAGAATCTTTTCTGTAGATGCGAAGCGCATCTCAGCATTTGTGTACAAATGTGATTTATATGCAATTGGTACCGTTTCACCTTCATTATATGTAAAATAGGTGTACCCAGATTGACACGCAACTATACGGATCACCAGGTTGCGCACGTTTACGCTTGTCTGTAAATGTTTTGAAGCTATCATGTCAGCTTGTAAGGAACGAAGAATATCTGTGTGTTCCTGTGTCCATTGTCTTACTGAAAAATCAGGTTTTATTGAATCGTAGAAAGGTTTTACTCTTTCTGCGTAGTCAAAAATGTATGTTCTACCAAAATGTAGGAATCCCATGATTGATTGTAAATTTTTTTATGACTTTGGAGGTCGGAGCAGAGCTTATTTTTCTAAAAAGAAATGAGCTGCCAGGCTTTTCCCTTCACTTGAAAGCTCATATCCTAAAAACAGGACACTAAGGTGGGCAATTTTTGATTTTTTAAAGTTGAATTTGTAGCCCTCGGATGCAAATCCCAAAATTATGGTATTCACTCTGTTCAAGTGTTCCTCTAGGTCATTGTCCGTTAGATAAATATCATCCACATAGGACAATGCCTTTTCATCCAAATTTTGAAGTAACCCAGTTACTCTGGCCAAAAACAACCCCGGGTTGGTCTTATACCCTTGGGTGAGTCGACAAAATTGACGCTGGGACCCTAGCGCTGTGAACGCTGTTAGATACCTGCTTTCAGGCGCTATATTTTGGCAGAAAAATCCATTTGAGATATCAAATGTCGTTTTATATTTTTCCGCACAATATTATTCATTAATGCGGCAGTGTGCGCATTTTGGACTGCAAACGTCTTCGTGCAAGTGTTTAAATGTCTATAGTCTAAAACTAAACAATATAAATTGTCAGGTTTCATGACTGGAAACAAAGGATTATTCATCGATGAGGTGCAATTTTCGATCACCCCTTGGTTTTCAAGTTGATCTGAGATCTCCCTGACCTGTTTTTTAGCTTCTTGCTTTATTGGATACTGCCTCTGTGCAGTTGGAGTATTTTTTTAAAGGAATTATGTGGTGGGTTGAATCCTCATCCCATCCTACATGGTTTTGTATAATGCAGGGGCTTGGGCTACTGCCCACTCCTGCACATATGTGTGTTTTAGGAGCCTGGGAATATAGTCTGAGAATGCTGGTAAAATTACTGTTTCTCCTTTAGGGCAATCCATGACGAATGCTGGCGGCCAATCTTGTTCAGCTAACAAAATATCATAGCCAAAAGTCAGGTTCTCCCAAAAGAGACCTCTAACTGTCCTACACTTGTCCCCCTCCATCTGGAGCGTTATTTCATACACTTTGTGGGACACTTACTCTAGTATCAGGTGTTTCTACCGTGATATAATCATTCATGTCCGCTGTCACCAGAAATTGCATCAGGTTCTGGCAAGCTATTGTTACTTCTGCCGCACTGTCTAGCATTGTCAGAGCCCATTCCCCGTTCAGTAGTCGAGTCATCAGAATTCTGGGCATGTCTGAATCTTCAGACCTAGCCGCAGATTCCTCAATGCCCACCCATCCTCCCCGCTCTGTGAGGACCTTTCCAGGTGGGGTTCTACCACCTTGCCTCCTTATAGGTGGCCTTGGTCTTACTGAGGGGTGCTCTCGTCACCTACCTTTGGGGTAGGGTGTGTCATTCTGTTCTGGGCACATTAGCTCTCCACCCTTTTTTGTTTTGGGTGGCTAGGTTCTGTGCTTTTCAATGTTTCTTCACCTGTGTTCTTCCAGCGTGGCGATTCTCCTGTTTTCCTACCCTCCCTCCGCGTCTTTTTCTCCCCATTTATTTGGGGTCTCCTTGTCTATGCCGCAGTCGATTGGATGAGATTCTGTTTGACTATGCTTCAGTTCATAGGTCGCTGTGGGGGGGTGTGGTAGACATTCTATGTTGTTCACTTCTGGTCCCTTGCCATGAGTCCTGTTGTTCCAGTCTTGTGGTCCTTTACAGTTACATCCTGTGGTTGCAAACTGTCCTTCGTTTGTCATGCCATTCGTTTCCACTGCCGTTGACTCTTAGGGGGCGCACGGCTCTTCGCTTTGATGGGACTTTTGCTGGGGCGGGTGCTCTGTCCGCTCCCTTCAGTCCCTTCAAGTGTTGAGTACTTTTTCAAACATGGTGTTGTTTCTCACTCTATGCTTTCTTACCATTGTTTTTTCAAGGGTTTTGTTCTTTTTCACACACTGTTCCTATGCTCTCACGGTTTTTGCCGTGGCTCCGCGTTGTGGCGCGGAAAAGTTTCACTGTAGAAAACTGACGTCAGCACGCCGGGAGGGTCTTGTATGGCTCCATTGACGTCACTTCTGTGGACGACGTCAGGACGGAGCCAGGAGACGCCGCCCCCCGGCGTGCAGAGGTACTGCTGGGGAAAAAGTTTTCCGGATCCAGTCTGACGCCTGGGAATATTCTAAGTTAAGGAATCTGCGGCTAGACTGTGCCTCTACCAGATACATCGTTACCGAAGGTAAGTAACTCGTTCTTTTCTTCCTCATCTGAGAGGTGCAAATGATGCACAACTCTCCCCGCGCTATCTGCGCCTTCAGTCAATTTTTTGTGGAAGAAGTTTTTTTCAAGGAAACTAAGATAAGGTGTTTTGCACTATTTTAGGAACACTGTGTCCTTCAAGCTTGTTTAACCAACAGCCAATAAATAGGATGTTTGCCTACTCAGCTGTGGTGGATTTTAGCCTACCCACTCCAGACGTCTCTGGTGTTTTGTGAATAGAGAATTCTGAGAATAGCACGACTGAACTACTCAGATTCTACTGTTAAATAAGTACCCAACCAACGTTGGCGGCGCCATGTCGTGTAGTTCCTATGTACCCATATAGGTTCTGCGCGTTTGGGTAACATAAACTGTGGGACTGGTGGCAGACTGATTCCGTGCACCCCCATCGGGTATGTTAGCCTGTCTGTATCAGCTAGCTCACAGTGCCACTAGAATCTCCTCTTATCGGGGAGAGAATAGTTTTTGGCAACCTCAGAACATGACAACCCTGATCCCTCAGAATCGTGGTAACAATGTACTACTTTTCGCTCAGTCACTCGTGCTCACTTAGTTCATCTCAGAGAGATGCACAGAATAAACGGGCTGGGCGTTTTCAATAAAAATGTATTGAACAGTTGTTATTCTAGTGTAGAATAGATGAGCTGCAACAACCATTAGACAGTAGCAGAGATATATGATTAGAAGTACTATGAAAGTAAAGGGATGGTAAAGTTCTACCATCTTGCAGTAATCATGAATATATACAAGTACATAAAACACATGATAAAAGGTGCGTACTCCTACGATGTCTCCCTAACTAGATGTACCTAAATGTACCTAGCATCGGTGTAGGTGTTATGCCAAGAATCCCTCTAGGATCTAGTCAACCCCATTACCTGAGATTTAGAGAATATGGGACCCTGTCCTGGTCTCGAGTTGGACACCCTGCGGGGATGTTAGACCACTGCGAGCTGGAGCGTCTGCATGCAGGAACCTCAGCGTCTCTGGTCAGTGTGTAAGCCGGGAAGTCTCGGTCTCCTCTCCCCTTCTAAGAAAGATGTGATGTATATATACCCATAGGTCTCCCCAGGGGTCCTACCTTGCTGTGTTACTGTGTCGGCCTAAAGGATGACCTCGGGCCTGCCTTTATACAGAGATATTATACAGGAGATGTTAGTCCTGGTGTGCTTCGAAGGAGCCTCATGCATAATGTATGAGATTCGAACTAGGGGAAAACCGGGTTCTGAATGCAGTGTTGTATCTTGGTAAAAGGTCAGTCCCTAAGAACCGTTATGTATGTAATGTAGGGAAGAATATAGGTGAAAGGTTGCAATGTTACCTGCGCCTATATAGGGTACCTATATGGAATATAACCGGTCAAAGAACAGTGGAGTCAGCGGAGTACTATTTGGGAATGGAATCGGGGCCCTACCAAATATATTTTCGCTCACGGCTAGCTTGTACAAGTCGCCATTCCCCCAAAGCTCAGCACCATAGAGAACAGCATTTTGCGCTTTCATTTTGTAGATCTCTTGGGCACGAGTAATTGACCTAGACCAAGACTGCTTCTGAAAGCGCAATATGGATTTTGACTTGTAGCATTGAGTTAATTGACTTTTGTCTATTTGAGGATCCAACTCAGGGTTTCTGTTAATCTTACACCCAAGTATTCAAATTTAGACACCCTCTCGAGTGGTTCCCCATCATGTTTACTGTTCTGCATTTCCCCTTATTCTTTCCAAATAACATATGTTTGGTCTTTTCTGTGTTCAATTCCAAGCCCCCTGGCCTCACAGAAACCCAAGAATTTGTCAATTAACCTCTGGAGTCCCATAGGGGACCTGGATAAAAGTAGCGAGACGTCAGCGAACAGCAGGATCAATACCGTTCCACCGTTTAACATTGGAGAGTAGTTTCCTGCAGTTCGTTGACCACTCGGTTTACATAGCGGGAAAACAGTGTGGCCGCAAGGACACAGCCTTGGCGTACCCGTCGCTGAATAGGGATTTTATTACCTAATTCACCAGATCTCCCCCAACGGACCTGTGCATAGTTGTGCTCGTGCAACCTTATCAGCAGGTTCACCAATTGCTCCGGAGCTCCCATTTCTTTTAAAACTAGCCAAAGCATTTCCAGAGGTACCAAATTAAAAGCTGCACGAAGGTCAACGAAGGCTAAGTACAGTTTTTGCTTTTTAAGTTGCATGTATTTCCAAATAAGTAGGATGAGCCTGAACACCTAATCGCATGTACTAGTTTTGGAGTGAAAACCTGCCTGCTAAGGTGACAGAATCTCATTCATCCAAATTAATAATTTATCCAGAACCTGTCTGGAAAAGATTTTTTGCATATTGTCTAGCAGGCTAATCGGCCTATAGTTCAATGGGGTGCAGGCATCACCTTTTTTGTATATAGTTATTATTTCCGCCACTCTCCAAGTCTCCGGTAGTCCCCCCCCCCATTGGCAACTGCCTTGGACACAAGATTTAAATAAGGGGCCCAGACAAGTGGTTCAGACTTATGCAAGTCGCCCGGTATCCTATTGGGCCCAGGGGCTTCTCTATCGCTCTGAGAGTGTCGTCCAGGCTAAAGAGAGGTCCCTCGCTACTGGCCCCCCTCCTTATTTCGTTGGATATACAATCCGGCAAATTTTCACCGTCATCCAAACAAGTGATTACTTCCCTCTTATAATATAGTAAGGAGAAGTGATCAACCAACTTCTCAGGTTGGATAAAGTAATCCGGTGTTGTTACCCCTTCTGAGCTCCCGTGTGATATAAGGTTCAATTATCGTTGCACCTGGCAGCGTTCAACAGATCCTGCCAATTCTTATCAGCCCAGTCACGTGTAGCTTTTCCTAAAGCAGTTTTATACTTATTACGTGTTCGTTCACCCTCGCGAATTGCTATTTTTAGGTTCAATTTTGCCTGTTTACAATCATAGCTCTACCATGCACTATTCTTCCCCATCCTTACTTTCTTCCCAGCGGGTTGTATCTGAAAGAGACACGTTAGTGACAGATTCCTTACCTTAGAATATCCCCAGGCGTCAGGCTGGATCCGGAAAGTTTTTGCGTAGCAGTACCCTTGCGCGTCGGTAGGCGGCGTCGTGCGGCTCCGTGTCCGTCGTCGGCGTCGTGATCGCCGGGATGACGTCGCGGGCAGTACTTAGACGCCGCCCCTGCGCGCTGATGTCAGTTCTTCTTTTTCCGCGCCAGCAAGCGCAGATCCGGGAAGAGCAGTGCCCTGGTCATTTTTTGACCATACTTTTTGGTGAATTTTTCACTGTTTTCTCATCTATCAAGGTGTCGTAGGGATGCCCGGTTTCAAACGTTGCGGCGCCTGTGTGCGGATGATGTCCGTCACCGACCCGCATTGGGAGTGTCTCTTCTGCCTCGGCCGAGGCCACGACACGGAGTCTTGTACCGACTGCCAGGCCCTCAACCCGAAAGCTTTGCGAGAGCGGTCTCGAAAGCTCCTCGAGGCCCGGCATTCGGCTCCGCGGAAGCCCCGGTCGCGTGAGAGGTCCAGGGGTCGATCGCGGAGTCCACACCGGTCGTCGGCGTCGAAGTCTTCTTCGTCCGGTAAGTCGAAACACAAGAAGTCCAAAAGCATCATCGCTCTAGGACTTCGCCTCGCCGGTCTCGCGGCTCGGCTGAGGCCCCTCCCGGCACCGTCCCCGCCCCGCGGCCCCGGACATGCCTGTGGAGTCGCCCCCGCCATACCCGCCCTTCCCGGGTTCGGGGGCGGATCCGGCCAAAGTGCAGGAATTCCTGTCGGCCATGGCCCGCCTCTTCGGGCCTCCAGGCCCCTCCGGTGCGCCTTCGGGCCCCGCGGGCCCTGATGGGGTTGCTCCGGCGTCGCCGACAGCTCCGGCCCCGGCGTCGCCCGTGCCTCCAGCCTCGATCCCGGCTCCGGCTTCGGCCCCGGCCTCGATCCCGGCTCCACAACCCCCATCGACGCCGGTCGACCTAACGACACCGCCGGCGCCGATGTCTCCGGTGCCGTTCTCGACGCCGCCCTGGGCTCCGGGCGGCGTCGTCCCCCAGTTCCTTCCGGCTCCGGACATGGATCCGGACCGACGTCGCTCGATGCCGGTTCCGGCGCCGATGGGACCTTGGATCCCAACTGTCCCTCCTCCTCCTTATTTTGAACCAGAGGAGGACCAGGTGGACTGGGAGGGGTCTGATGACCCTCTGACACGACGGTGTCAGTACGATGAGGACTGGACAGAGAGTCTAGGGGAGGCCAGTGGTCTGGATACTTCCCCTGACACTGGCATGCTGTCTCCTCCCGTGGCTACGGAGGAGGGAGCCAATTTTGGTACGGTGTTGCGTAGGGCAGCTGGGGCCTTACGTCTCCAACTCCCTACTTTGACGGTCAAGCCTAACATCTTGACAGAGGTGCTTCAGCCGGCAGCCTCCTCTGCGGAGACTGTGCTGCCGTTTAACGACGCCCTCACTGACGTTCTTTTGGGCGCCTGGTCCAAGCCCAACACAGGGGCTCCTGTGGATCGGAACGTGTCACGACGCCATTGCCCAGCTCCGGGCGACCCCCTGTTTCTCTCTGTCCACCCCACTCCTGAGAGCTTGGTTGTCCAAGCCTCCGCTTCCCAAACCGCCTTCCCTACCGCTCCTCCGGATAGGGAATCCAAACGCCTGGATCAGTTTGGGAAGAAGGGTTTTTCTTCCTCCAGTGCTGGCTTGCGGTCCGTTAACACCGCTTGTCTTTTGGGCCGATATACCCACTCCCTGTGGGATTCGGTGGCGGATGTTTTGCCCCAGTGTCCTGAGGAGGTACAGACACTGCTTTCCCGCGCCATTGCGGAAGGAAGGGATGCGGCTAAATACACAATACGTTGTGGCCTTGACACCGCCGACTCGCTGGGCAGGTCTATTGCAACGACGGTGGCGCTCAGACGCCACGCCTGGCTGAGAACCACTGGTTTTCAGGGGATGTCCAGAATACTCTCATGGACATGCCCTTTGATGGAGTCGGTCTTTTTGGGTCCAAAGCAGACCATGCGTTGGAGCGCTTTAAGGACTCGCGGGCTACTGCCAAGTCCCTGGGCCTTTCTGCTACACGCCCTCCGCTGACTTCTGCTTTTCGCCCCTATCGTGGCCACGGTAGGGGCGCCCCTTCACGTCAGCAGCCCAGCCACCGGCCCGCGCAGCAGGCGTCTTCGCGTGGCCGAGGACGTGGATTCCGCCGTGGCGGATCGGGCAACCAGCGTGCGGGTCAGGCCACCACCTCCAACCCGTCCGCGGCCTCCACGCCCTCCTAGTCCCTCCTTTCAGGTGCACAGCACGCCAGTTGGGGGCAGGGTCCGCCATCACCTTCCCCACTGGCGTACCATCACCTCGGACAGGTGGGTCTTGGACATTGTCCGAAGGGGCTACTCCCTCCCCTTCGAGACCACCCCCCAGCCATGCCACCTCAATTCCACCGCATGTCAGGGGATCACTTGGTGCTTCTACAGAAGGAAGTCACGGCCCTCTTGACCAAGAGGGCCATCGAGCGTGTTCCGACCCCAAAAGTAGGGCGTGGTTGCTACTCCCACTACTTTCTGGTGCCCAAAAAGGACAAGGAGGACATGCGTCCTATCTTGGACCTCCGGAACGTCAATCGCTTCCTCCGGAAGGAGAAGTTCAAGATGCTCACCCTAGCTCAGGTCTTGACTGCCCTCGACCCTGGAGACTGGTTGGTAGCGTTGGACTTGCAGGACGCATATTTCCACATCCCCGTCCTGCCGGCCCACCGGCGTTACCTTCGGTTCACGGTAGGCCCCGAGCATTTTCAGTTCACCGTGCTCCCCTTTGGCCTTACCAGTGCCCCTCGGGTGTTCACGAAAGTGATGGCGGTGGTCGCAGCTCATCTGCGCCGGGCAGGGGTTTCAGTCTTCCCCTACCTCGACGACTGGCTGCTGAAGACGGGCTCGTCCCAGGCAGTCGTCTCCCACCTCCAGACTACGGCCGAACTCCTGCACTCGCTGGGGTTCTCCATCAATGTGCCAAAGTCGCATCTGATTCCTTCTCCACAGCTCCTTTTCATCGGAGCGGTTCTGGACACGACGCAGTTTCGGGCCTATCCTCCCGAACGGCGAGTCCGGGATATTCAGGCTATGATTCCAATCTTTCAGCCTTTATCCTGGGTTTCGGTACGGATGACCCTGAGGCTGCTGGGCCTCATGGCCTCCTGCATCCTGCTGGTCAATCATGCCAGATGGCATATGCGGGCTCTGCAGTGGGACCTGAAGTTCCAGTGGGCGCAGCACCAGGGCAACCTGTCCGATCACGTCCAGATCTCGGAGGGGACTGCAAGACAGTTGCAGTGGTGGCTCTCGAACCGGCAATGGGTCATGGGCAGATCCCTCTCCCTTCCCCAGCCAGAGCACACAGTTGTGACGGACGCGTCCCTTCTGGGATGGGGCGGTCACATGGGAGAGGCGGAGATCAGAGGCCTCTGGTCTCCGGCGGAGTCCCGGCTCCATATCAACCTTCTGGAGCTCCGGGCGATCCGACTTGCACTCAAGGCATTCCTTCCCTCTGTCAAAGGGAAGGTAGTGCAGGTGTTCACAGACAACACCACCGCCGTGTGGTACTGCAACAAACAGGGCGGGGTGGGGTCTTGGACCCTTTGTCAGGAGGCTCTGCGCCTCTGGACATGGCTGGAACATCAGGGCATGTTCCTGATGGTTCAACACCTGGCAGGTTCCCTGAACGCCAGGGCGGACGAACTCAGCCGCAGGTGCATGATGGATCACGAATGGCGTCTTCACTCGGAAGTGGCGCAAGGACTCTTTCTACAATGGGGAGAGCCTTGGTTAGATCTATTCGCCACCGAAGAGAACGCGCAATGTCATCAGTTCTGCGCGTTGGAATTTCCAAGGCCGCACTCGCTCGGAGACGCTTTTCGTCACGAGTGGAGTTGCGGTCTGTTGTACGCCTTTCCGCCTATACCACTTCTACCCAGAGTGTTGAAGAAGATTCGGCACGACCGGGCCCAAGTCATTCTTGTGGCTCCGGACTGGGCTCAAAGAGTTTGGTATCCCGAGCTACTCAATATGAGCGTAGATCCCCCGATCCGTCTGCCTCTTCGGGAGGATCTTCTGTCGCAGCAGCAGGGGGCGGTCCTCCACCCGAACCTGTCCAGTCTACACCTGCTTGCGTGGAGATTGAGCGGCGGCAGTTGATTCCTTTCGACTTGCCTCCCGAAGTTTGTGATGTGATTCTGGCAGCCAGGCGTCCCTCCACTAAGGTGGTATACGCCTGCAGGTGGAACAAATTTGTGGCATGGTGCACAGCAAAGGCTGTGAATCCCCTTTCTGCCCCTCTTTCTGAGGTCCTTCTGTTCCTTCTTTCTCTGGCCGAACAGGGTTCTGCCCTGGGTACCATCAAGGGTTATCTTTGTGCTATCTCGGCCTTCCTCAGGCTTCCTGATCAGCCCTCCCTTTTCAAGTCCCCTGTTGTTAACAGGTTCTTAAAAGGCATTACTCACCTCTTCCCTCCTGTTCCGTTTGTGATGCCTCAGTGGGACTTGAACTTGGTTCTTACCTTTTTAATGTGCGCTCCCTTTGAGCCTCTACATAACTGTCCTCTTCGTCTTCTGACTCTGAAGACAGCCTTTCTGGTGGCCATCACCTCCGCTCGGCGGGTGAGTGAGCTCCAGGCTCTATCTTGCAAACCTCCCTTTCTGTCTGTTCATCCGGACAAGGTTGTTCTTCGGACGCGCCCGTCCTTCTTGCCAAAGGTGGTTACTGCTTTCCATATTGGGCAGACCATCACTTTGCCCACCTTCTTTCCGCCTCCGCATCCTTCCAGAGAGGAAGAGAGGCTCCACCGTCTGGACCCAAAACGTGCGCTCTCCTTCTATATTGACCGCACAAAACACTTCCGGGTGGATGACCAGCTCTTTGTTGGCTACGTGGGCGCCAAAAAGGTCGGGCGGTGCACAAGAGGACCATCTCCCGCTGGGTTACCTTGTGCATCAAGACCTGCTATTCTTTGGCTAAGAAGGAGCCTCCTGTTGGGCTGCGGGCCCATTCCACCAGGGCAACGGCTGCTACCACGGCTTTGGGCCGCGGTGTTCCGCTGCCGGTTATTTGTCAGGCAGCTACGTGGGCCTCGCTGCACACGTTTACAAAGCATTACTGCCTTGACAGTCAGGTCCGGAGGGACGGCTTCTTTGGCCGTTCTGTCCTCCAGGACTTCCTTGTCTGATCTTTGTTCGCAGACCCACCACCGGGGTTGGTATTGCTGGGGTATCTATTCTAAGGTAAGGAATCTGTCACTAACGTGTCTCTTTCAGATGCACAAGTTACTAACTTGTGTAACGATATATCTGTAAGAGACAGTAGTTAGTGACAGATTCCTTACCGCCCCACCCATCCTCCCCGTTCTGCGAACTGATTTCTAGGGTTAAGGACATCCCTTTCAGGGCCCTAGTATTTTTCAGACACCTATGTCAGCTTCTTGCATGGCTCTGCGTTCCTGGCGCGGAAAGTCGTGTACAGAACTGACGTCAGCGCGCAGGGGCGGCGTCTAAGTACTGCCCGCGACGTCATCCCAGCGATCACGACGCCGACGACGGACGCGGAGCCGCACGACGCCGCCTACCGACGCGCAAGGGTACTGCTACGCAAAAACTTTCCTGATCCAGCCTGACGCCTGGGGATATTCTAAGGTAAGGAATCTGTCACTAACTACTGTCTTTTACAGATATATCGTTACACAAGTTAGTAACTTGTGCATTTAGAACATTCCTTTCAACTCATTAAAAAACCCAAGATGAGTAGTTAGTACTTGGTCAGGCAATAATGTGGCTGCATCAAGACTGGAAAGATGTCGCACAAACAGATCATATATTTTTGCTTGACATCCGCTATCATTCTGGATTCTAGGCCACAGAACACTTCTAGAGTTATTAGAAATTAACGGTTCTTGTTGTATTGTACAACTACCGGACACACCCCTGGAAAGGAAAGTACCAGCCTGTTAGAGAAGAAGGGGATTATGGTCACTGTCAGTCCTAGTTTTAATTTTCATTTCGCTCACCAAGGGCCACAATCTGATGTCCACTAGAATGTAGTCGATGGAACTTGAAAGTACAACCTCTTTTGAACGTACTCTGTCTTTTCAGATCTGAATGAGTCCTACCATTACACGCCCTTAGGCCCCTCTCTGCTACTAGCGAGATGAGCTGGAAAGCTTCCTTGGTATTACGTAAACCTCCCATTTTATTCGCTAAGCTAGGGATTCCCCACAATTCGTCCTCATCCTCAGTTAGAGATTCAAGTAACGTTGAGGGTTCGAACGTGGTATTAAAATCCCCAGCTACCAGTACCTTAGTCTGTGGTTGGTAGTTACCTACCAGCTCATCCAGCATATGTAGAGTGAGTGAATCATTTCCTGATGGAACAGACCTTATGAAGGCATTAAAAATGGATACTACTAGCCCTGACAGAAAGGTAACCAGAATCCCCATTAGGTCTGGTGAATTGCTTTCTATGTGTTTGTGAGTGCCAGCAATAGAGTTTTTTATGAAAATTGCAAACCCACCGCTTGCCCTCCCTGTATTTCTCGGGGCCAACGCCTCAGTGCTATATGTGGTGAATCTGCTGATAAATACCCTCTCGGTAGCCCAAGTCTCCTGGAAAATACAAATGTCGTCATTTATAAGCGTGAGCCACCTGGGATCACAGAGTTTACAATAGATCCCAGCGATGTTCAACGAAATAACTATCTGAAAGAGACACGTTAGTGACAGATTCCTTACCTTAGAATATCCCCAGGCGTCAGGCTGGATCTGGAAAGTTTTTGCGTAGCAGTACCCTTGCGCGTCGGTAGGCGGCGTCGTGCGGCTCCGCGTCCGTCGTCGTGATCGCCGGGATGACGTCGCGGGCAGTACTTAGGCGCCGCCCCTGCGCGCTGACGTCAGTTCTTCTTTTTCCGCGCCAGTAAGCGCAGATCCGGGAAGAGCAGTGCCCTAGTCAATTTTTGACTAACTTTTTTTTGTGAATTTTTTCACTGTTTCTTCATCGAGTCTTCACGACTCCTAGGTGGCGTAGGGATGCCCGGCTTCAAGCCATGCGGAGCCTGTGGTCGCATGATGTCGATCACGGACCCGCATCTCGAGTGTCTCTTCTGTCTCGGCCGAGACCACGACACGAAGTCGTGCCCTGACTGCCGGAAACTTCATCCGAAGGCTTTGCGAGAGCGGTCTCGAAAGCTACTCGAGGTCCGGCAGTCGGCTCCGCGCCGCACCAAGCCCCGGTCCCGCGAGAGGTCGAGGGGCCGGTCGCGGAGTCCCCGCCGGTCGTCGGAGTCCAAGTCTTCGCGCTCCTCGGGTAAGTCGAAGCACAAAAAGTCTAAGAAGCATCATCGCTCTAAGACTTCGCCTCGCCGGTCTCGCGACTCGGCTGAGGCCCCAGTCGGCACCGCCCCCGCGGCCCCGGACATGCCTGTAGAGCCGCCCCCGCATTACCCGTCCTTTCCGGGTTCGGGGGCGACTCCGGCCGAAATACAGGAATTCCTGTCGGCCATGGCCCGCCTCTAAGGGCCTTCAGGCCCCTCCGGTGCGCCTTCGGGCCCCGCGGGCCCTGATGGGGTTGCCCCAGCGCCGCCGTCGACTCCGGTCCCGGCGTCGCCTGTCCCACCAGCCTTCATCCCGGCCTCGGCTCCGGCCTCGATCCCGGCTCCGGTGGTACCGCAACCCCCATCGACGCCGGTTGACCTAACCACGCCTCCGCCGATGTCGATGTCCCCGGTGCCGTTCCTGACGCCGTCCGGGGCTCCGTACGGCGTCGGTCCCCGGCTCTCTCCGGCTCCGGACATGGAGCCGGACCGACGTCGCTCGATGCCGGCTCCGATGAGACCTTGGGACCTAAATGTCCCTCCTCCTCCATATTTTGAACAAGAGGAGGACCAGGAGAGCTGGGAGGGGTCTGAGGACCCTCTCACACAACAGTGTGAGTATGATCCGGACTGGGCTGAGGAACTTGGGGATGCCAGTGGTCTAGACACCTCCCCTGACACTGGCATGCTGTCTCCTCCCGTGGCTACGGAGGAGGGAGCTAATTTTGTAACGGTGTTGCGTAGAGCAGCTGGAGCCTTACATCTCCAGTTGCCTACTGTGGCCGTCAGGACTAACCTCCTGACAGAAGTGCTTCAGCCGGCGGCTTCCTCCTCGGAGACTGTGCTGCTGTTTAATGATTCACTCACTGACGTTCTTTTGGGTGCCTGGTCCAAACCCACCACAGGGGCTCCTGTGGATAGGAACGTGGCCCGACGCCATCGCCCTGCTCCGGGCGACCCCTTGTTTCTCTCCCAACATCCCACCCCCGAGAGCTTGCTTGTCCAAGCCTCTGCCTCCCAAACCGCCTTCCCTACCGCCCCTCCGGATAGGGAATCCAAGCGCCTGGACCAATTTGGGAAGAAGGCTTTTTCTTCCTCCAGTGCTGGCTTGCGGTCCGTCAACACCGCTTGCCTTTTGGGCCGATATACCCACTCCCTGTGGGATTCGGTGGCGGCTGTTTTGCCGCAGTGTTCTGAGGAGGTCCAGACACTGCTTACCCGCGCCATTGCGGAAGGGCGAGATGCGGCTAAATACACCATCCATTGTGGCCTTGATACCGCCGACTCGCTGGGCAGATCGCTTGCAACGACGGTGGCGCTGCGTCGCCACGCCTGGCTGAGAACAACTGGTTTCTCGGGTGATGTCCAGAATACACTCATGGACATGCCCTTTGATGGAGTTGGTCTTTTTGGTTCAAAGGCAGACCATGTGCTGGAGCGGTTTAAGGACTCACGGGCTACTGCCAAGTCCCTGGGCCTTTCTGTTGTACGCCTTCCGCTCACCTCTGCTTTTCGCCCCTTTCGTGGCCACGGAAGGGGCGCCCAGTCACGTCAGCTGCCCAGACTACCGGCCCGCGCAGCAAGCGTCTTTGCGTGGCCATGGACGTGGATACCGCCGTTGCGGTTCGGGCAACCAGCGTGCGGGTCAGGCCACCACCTCCAACCCGTCCGCGGCCTCCAAGCCCTCCTAGTCCCTCCTTTCCGGTGCACAGCACGCCAGTAGGGTGCAGGGTCCGCCATCACCTTCACCACTGGCGTTCCATCACCTCGGACAGGTGGTTCTTGGACATTGTCCGAAGGGGCTACTCCCTCCCCTTCGAGACCACCCCCCCAGCCATGCCACCTCAATTCCACCGCATGTCAGGGGATCACTTGGTACTTCTGCAGAAGGAAGTAACGGCCCTCTTGGCCAAGAGGGCCATCGAGCATATTCCGACCCCAGAAGTAGGGCGTGGTTGCTACTCCCACTACTTCCTGGTGCCCAAAAGGACAAGGAGGACATGCGTCCTATCTTGGACCTCCGGAACGTCAATCGCTTCCTCCGGAAGGAGAAGTTCAAGATGCTCACCCTAGCTCAGGTCTTAACTACCCTGGAGACTGGTTGGTAGCGTTGGACTTGCAGGACGCTTATTTTCACATCCCCGTCCTGCCCGCCCACCAGCGTTACCTGCGGTTCACAGTAGGCCTCGAGCATTTTCAGTTCACCGTGCTCCCCTTTGGCCTTACAAGTGCCCCTCGGGTGTTCACCAAAGTGATGGCGGTGGTCGCAGCTCATCTGCGCCGGGCAGGGGTTCCAGTCTTCCCCTACCTCGACGACTGGCTGCTGAAGGCGGGCTCGTCCCAGGCAGTCGTCTCCCACCTCCAGACTACGGCCGAACTCCTGCACTCGCTGGGGTTCTCCATCAATGTGCCGAAGTCGCATCTGATTCCTTCTCCACAGCTCCTTTTCATCGGAGCAGTTCTGGACACGACGCAGTTTCGGGCCTATCCTCCCGAACGGCGAGTCCGGGATATTCAGGCTATGATTCCGATCTTTCAGCCTTTATCCTGGGTTTCGGTAAGGATGACCCTGAGGCTGCTGGGCCTCATGGCCTCCTGCATCCTGCTGGTCACTCATGCCAGATGGCATATGCGGGCTATGCAGTGGGACCTGAAGTTCCAGTGGGCGCAGCACCAGGGCAACCTGTCCGATCACGTCCAGATCTCGGAGGGGACTGCAAAACAGTTGCAGTGGTGGCTCTCGAACCGGCAATGGGTCATGGGCAGATCCCTCTCCCTTCCCCAGCCAGAGCACACAGTTGTGACGGACGCGTCCCTTCTGGGATGGGGCGGTCACATGGGAGAGGTGGAGATCAGAGGCCTCTGGTCTCCGGCGGAGTCCCGGCTCCATATCAACCTTCTGGAGCTCCGGGCCATCCGACTTGCACTCAAGGCATTCCTTCCCTCTGTCAAAGGGAAGGTAGTGCAGGTGTTCACGGACAACACCACCGCCATGTGGTATTGCAACAAACAAGGCGGGGCGGGGTCGTGGACCCTTTGTCAGGAGGCTCTGCACCTGTGCACATGGCTGGAACATCAGGGCATGTTCCTGATGGTTCAACACCTGGCAGGTTCCCTGAACGCCAGGGCGGACGAACTCAGCCGCAGGTGCATGATGGATCACAAATGGCGTCTTCACTCGGAAGTGGCACAAGGACTCTTTCTACAGTGGGGAGAGCCTTGGTTAGATCTATTCGCCACCGAAGAGAACGCGCAATGTCATCAGTTCTGCGCGTTGGAATTTCCAAGGCGGCACTCGCTCGGCAACGTTTTTCGTCGCGAGTGGAGTTGCGGTCTGTTGTACGCCTTTCCGCCTATACCACTTCTACCCAGAGTGTTGAAGAAGATTCGGCACGACCGGGCCCAAGTCATTCTTGTGGCTCCGGACTGGGCTCGAAGAGTTTGGTATCCCGAGCTACTCAGTATGAGTGTAGATCCCCCGATCCGTCTGCCTCTTCGGGAGGATCTTCTGTCGCCGCAGCAGGAGGGGACGGTCCTCCACCCGAACCTGTCCAGCCTCCACCTGCTTGCGTGGAGATTGAGCGGCGGCAGTTGATTCCTTTCGACTTGCCTCCCGAAGTTTGTGATGTAATTCTGCCAGTCAGGCGTCCCTCCACTAAGGTGGTATACGCCTGCAGGTGGAACAAGTTTGTGGCATGGTGCACAGCAAAGGCTGTGAATCAATCAATCAATCAATCACAGAATTTGTAGAGCGCACTACTTACCCGCGAGGGTCTCAAGGCGCTGGGGAGAGGGAAGGGGGGGGATGCTGCTACTGGTCGAACAGCCAGGTCTTGAGTAGCCTCCTGAAGGTCAGCAGGTCTTGGGTCTGTCGTAGGCTTAGTGGAAGGGTGTTCCAGGTCTTGGCGGCGAGGTGTGAGAAGGATCTGCCGCCGGTGGTTGTTCTTCGAATGCGAGGGACGGTGGCGAGGAGAGGTCGGCGGAGCGGAGCTGGCGGTTGGGGACGTAGAAGAAGAGTCGTCTGTTGAGGTAGGCTGGGCCAGTTTTGTGGAGTGCCTTGTGTGCGTGGATGAGGAGTTTGAAGGTGATCCTCCTGTCGACGGGGAGCCAGTGCAGGTTCCTCAAGTGGGGGGTGATGTGGCTGTGGCGTGGTACGTCGAGGATCAGGCGTGCGGAGGCGTTTTGTATGCGTTGCAGTCGCTTGATGAGCTTGGCCGGTGCTCCCGCGTAGAGGGCGTTCCCATAGTCCAGTCTGCTACTGACGAGGGCCTGGGTGACTGTTCTTCTTGTGTCTGTCGGGATCCACCTGTAGATCTTGCGAAGCATGCGGAGGGTGTTGAAGCAGGAGGAGGAGACTGCGTTGACTTGCTTGGCCATGGAGAGCGTTGAGTCGAGGATGACTCCCAGGTTGCGTGCGTGGTCGGTGGGTGTCGGGGCTGCTCCCAGCGTCGTTGGCCACCAGGAGTCGTCCCAGGCTGAGGGGTTGGAGCCGAGGATGAGGACCTCCGTTTTGTCCGTGTTCAGCTTTAGTCGGCTGATCTTCATCCAATCGGCGACGGCCTTCATTCCTTCATGGAGATTGGCTTTGGCGGCGAGGGGTCCTTGGTGAGGGAGAGGATCAGTTGAGTGTCGTCGGCGTAGGAGATAATGTTGAGGTCGTGCTGTCTGGCGATGCGTGCGAGCGGGGCCATGTAGATGTTGAACAGTGTTGGGCTGAGGGACGATCCCTGGGAGTACGCCGCAGATGATCTCGGAGGCTTCGGATCGGAAAGGTGGGAGGCGGACTCTCTGGGTTCTGCCGTCGAGGAAGGAGGTGGTCCATTCCAGGGCCTTGTCTCGGATCCCTGCTTCGTGGAGGCGTGCACGTAGAGTGCGGTGGCAGACAGTGTCGAAGGCGGCGGAGAGGTCCAGCAGGATGAGGGCTGTGGTCTCACCGTTGTCCAGCAGGATCCTGATGTCGTCGGTGGCGGCGATGAGGGCAGTCTCAGTGCTGTGGTTGCTGCGGAACCCTGATTGGGATGGGTCCAGGATGCTGTTTTCTTCGAGGTATCGGGTTAGCTGTTTGTTGACGATCTTCTCGATGACCTTGGCTGGGAACGAAAGCAGAGAGATGGGCCGGAAGTTCTTGAGGTCTCTCGAGTCCGCCTTGGGTTTTTTGAGTAGGGCGTTGATCTCTGCGTGTTTCCAGCTCTCTGGGAAGGTCGCGGTCTCGAAGGAGAGATTGATGATGTTGCACAGGTGGGGTGCGATGGAGCTGCTGGCTTTGTTGAAGATGTGGTGCGGGAAAGGGTCTGACGGGGAGCCGGAGTGTATTGTGCTCATGGTCTTGATGGTGTCCTCGATGTTCACGCTGGCCCAGGCTGGCAGGGGGTCGTGGTCGATGGTGTGTGGCGGGTCTGGTGCATCGATCTTAGTTGGGGCTGTCTGGGTGTTGAAGCTGTCGTGGATGTCGGCGATCTTGCGGTGAAAGAAGGTGGCGAGGAATCGCACAGGGGTTGCGACGGCGGGATGTCGCTGGTGTTGGAGTTGGGATTGGAGAGTTCCTTCACGATGTTGAAAAGCTCCTTGCTGTTGTGTGCGTTGTTGTCGAGGCGGTCTTTGAAGGAGATTCTCTTGGCGGACCTGATGAGGTGGTGGTGGTTACGGATGGCGTCTTTGTGGGCTGTGTGGCTGTCCGGTGTCTTATCACTGTGCCATTTCTTCTCTAGTTTCCGGCAGGTACGCTTGGAAGCTAGGAGTTCCGAGGTGAACCAGCTGGCTCTTTTGGTGGTGTCGCTGTAGGTGAGCTTTTCAGCGGGGCGAGGATGTTGGCAGAGTCGTCCATCCATCGTCTGAGGTTGCAGGCAGCGTCGTCGGTGTTGGATGGGTCGGAGGGAGGGCTGAGAGCGAGGTTGCCCGGAGTTGGTCTTCGGTGACTTTGCTCCAGCAGCGGCGTGGGATCTGTTGGGTGCGGTGGTGTGTGGTGGGTTTCTGGAAGGTGAAATGGATGCAGTGGTGATCGGTCCAGAGGAGTTCCGTGGTGTGGCTGAAGGAGACGTGGGAGCTTGAGGAGAAGATGGGGTCAAGCGTGTGGCCGGCGGAGTGGGTCGGTGTTGTGACGAGCTGGCTCAGGCCGAGGTTGGCGGAGCTGTCGATCAGGGTGGTGGAGTTGCTGTCGTTGTTGTTCTCCAGGTGAAAGTTCAGGTCTCCGAGGAGGATGTAGTCGGTAGAGGTCAGGGCGTGCGTGCTGATGAAGTCGGCGATGGAGTCGCTGAACTGGGGTCGGGGCCCAGGGGGTCTGTAGACAAGGGTGCCTCTAAGGGTGGTGTTGGGGTCCGTGTGGATCTGGAAGTGCATGTGTTCGGCGGTGCTGAGAGTGTCGTCGGTGCTGGTCGAGACCCTGATGGTGTTCTTGTGGACGATGGCGATTCCTCCTCCTACTGCGTTGATGCGGTCTCTGCGGGTGATCTTATAGCCGTCTGGGATGGCTATGGCGATGTCGGGGGCGGAGGAGTCGTTCATCCAGGTCTCTGTCAGGAAGGCGACTTCTGGTGATGATGAATCCCCTCTCTGCCCCTCTTTCTGAGGTTCTTCTGTTCCTTCTTTCCCTGGCCCAACAGGGTTCTGCCCTAGGTACCATCAAGGGCTATCTTTGTGCCATTTCGGCCTTCCTCAGGCTTCCTGATCAGCCCTCCCTTTTCAAGTCCCCTGTTGTTAACAGGTTTCTAAAAGGCATTACACACCTCTTCCCTCCTGTTCCGTTTGTGATGCCTCAGTGGGACTTGAACTTGGTTCTTACCTTTCTCATGTGCGCTCCCTTTGAGCCTCTACATAACTGTCCTCTTCGTCTTCTGACTCTAAAGACAGCCTTTCTGGTGGCCATCAGCTCCGCTCGGCGGGTGAGTGAGCTCCAGGCTCTATCATGCAAACCTCCCTTTCTGTCTGTCCATCCAGACAAGGTTGTTCTTAGGACGCATCCGACCTTCTTGCCAAAGGTGGTTACTGCCTTCCACATTGGGCAGACCATCACTTTGCCCACCTTCTTTCCGCCTCCGCATCCTTCCAGAGAGGAAGAGAGGCTCCACCGTCTGGACCCAAAACGTGCGCTTTCCTTTTATATCAACCGCACACAACACTTCCGGGTGGATGACCAGCTCTTTGTTGGCTACGTGGGCGCCAAAAAAGGTCGGGCGGTGTACAAGAGAACCATCTCCCGCTGGGTAACCTTGTGTATCAAAGCCTGCTATTCTTTGGCTAAGAAGGAGCCTCCTGTTGGGCTGCGTGCCCATTCCACCAGGGCAACGGCTGCTACCACGGCTTTAGGCCGCGGTGTTCCGCTGCAGGATATCTGTCAGGCAGCTACGTGGGCCTCGCTGCACACGTTTACCAAGCATTACTGCCTTGACAGTCAGGTCCGGAGGGACGGCTTCTTTGGCCGTTCTGTCCTCCGGGACTTCCTTGTCTGATCTTTGTTCGCAGACCCACCTCCGGGGTTGGTATTGCTGGGGTATCTATTCTAAGGTAAGGAATCTGTCACTAACGTGTCTCTTTCAGATGCACAAGTTACTAACTTGTGTAACGATATATCTGTAAGAGACAGTAGTTAGTGACAGATTCCTACCGCCCACCCATCCTCCCCGTTCTGCGAACTGATTTCTAGGGTTAAGGACATCCCTTTCAGGGCCCTAGTATTTTTCAGACACCTATGTCAGCTTCTTGCATGGCTCTGCGTTCCTGGCGCGGAAAGTAGTGTACAGAACTGACGTCAGCGCGCAGGGGCGGCGTCTAAGTACTGCCCGCGACGTCATCCGGGCGATCACGACGCCGACGACGGACGCGGGGCCGCACGACGCCGCCTACCGACGCGCAAGGGTACTGCTACGCAAAAACTTTCCGGATCCAGCCTGACACCTGGGGATATTCTAAGGTAAGGAATCTGTCACTAACTACTGTCTCTTACAGATATATCGTTACACAAGTTAGTAACTTGTGCGACAGGCTGGAATTTAGAGCTGAATTTTGCTCCTCAGCGTTGCTATGGACTCAGAATCAGTTAAGGGAATGCAGTTAGAGGTAGTATTATGCCCACCATGGTTAGCATCAGATTGCGACCCCCCTGAGAGCATATGCACATTATCGAGATGAGTGTCTTAACAAATTCTGTTCGCCTTCAGCGAGGAAATAACAGCACCCTTGCCCTTGTTGCCATAGCAAAGAGTCCTTTCACAGCTACCAGGTCCAGGCGCAGCAGCTTTATCTGTTATCATTTTATATGCTGGCAAGATATACATGGACCCTTTCCAGGGCCTGAGCCATACTGTTCTACCCTCTGAAGTCTCATGATGCTTTGATAAAACAGTTCTAGTACATGCCTCACATCAATCCACATCCTTCAAACAGGATGTCTATCTATCACCCCGGAGAGGCCCAGTGATCTGATCACACCCTTGGCTTCCATACTTAAACTGTATATTTGAGTTGTTCGGTGGGCAACTTCTGGCATCTAATGCAACCAAATTGTCCCCAATCTTTCTATCCCTCGGGGTCCGTTCAATAGCATCATAGGATGGGCTTCCTACGGGGCATCTCCGTGCAACAAGGATATCATCTCGAATCACAGAACGACACCCTCTGATGTTCCTAATCCAGTGTGTTATCTTGTTAATGAGAGAATCTTCTGACTCATACTTTCCATAGGAGGGTTGGGGTTTTGGAACATTTACCATATAGATTCTGCTCGCAGCAGGGTCATGTGATTGCAGATTCTTTCCATTTTGAATTGAGCTAGGCCTACTATTCCACCCCTCTGGATCCCCAGCAGATCTCATTGGCCATCTGTCACATGAGGAGTAAGCTACTTGTCCGTTCCAGCTTTGGTGAACAGGGCTAGGTTTGATCAAACACCCAGTGATAATCAAATTACTAGGGCCACTCTCACACGGTTCGTGACCAGAATCCTTAGTATTAAAAGTGGGTTGTCGATTGTGGGTTACAGGTATGCTAAGTGGGGGAAAATAAGGTGATGGTAATGGCATCTACCCAGTAGCCTGCACAAGAGGTGCCCCTAAATGAACATTTTTGAATGACTGAAGTTCCTTAACTGTTATCAGCTGACTAATGATAGCTTTTAGCTCCCCCACCTCAGCCCTAAGTTCCTTTATCAGTGGAACACAATCGATAACAGGAGCAACAACAGGAGCAGCAAGGGGCATAGGAACAGGTGTTGGACTTGTAAAGGGAGGGGTAGGAACAGCTATAGGGTTAGTAGATGAACAGCCAGTGCTAGGGTTCTCCAGGAATACATTATCAGTTAATTCAAGTAGAGGTAAAAAACGATTTTTACAGAGAAATTCGTCATTGTTAGGTGATACATTTATCAACGAATTAGAGTCTGAATCAAGATTCCTGGATCCAACCACACTCGGTTGTGCTCCCCGGAGCAGTTTTTAGCTTTCATAAACATGGTTGGAATTCGAGGACGTCACCGGTCTGTACCCACCAATGTGGGAGATTCCCTCGTAGATTCCACTTCAGGGGGCACAGTAGAAGCGGGGGTCAGTAGCTGTTCATATTCTCCCAAAAGAATGTCAATTCAGTCTTACACACCTTTGCCCCCAGCTTTTTTCACCACATTTCTTTTTGCCTTAATTTTCCCTGTATTGTTTATGCCCTTCCCTGCCTTTCCTAACCCATGGCCCTTAAGCTAAAATAACAGCCTACGTAAGGTGTCCTCTTAGCACACAAAATTAGCCGCTAGCTTAAAAACAACAACAATCAGAGTTACAATAGCTGTTATACGCTGAGTCCACAGCCAGTATATGTTGAACGTGAAAAAATCGCAGTCCAAGCCCCTACTGCTCACCAATACTCCAGCAGCCTAAAGCTACAAATAGGCATATGAAGGAACACCAGAGCTGCAAACAGTACCTTGGGTATGAGATGTGGGGGGGGCAGCCCTGCCTCTTCCGGGCGCAGACGGGCCCGCCCTTGGCCCGGGCGCTGCAGGAGCCCTGTGCCGCAATTAAGCGCCTCTGGGCGCACGGATGATGTAGGCGTTGGCTGCAACGGCAGCAAATGATGCAGGGGCTTGTGGGCTCCTCTCCCTTGATACCGGGCGTCCCGCCCTGCGGGAGCCCTGTGCCGCAATTAAGCGACGCCAGGCGCAGGGATGACGTAGGCGCTGGCGGCAACGGCCGCAAATAATGCAGGGGCTTGTGGTCTCCTCTCCCCTGATACCGGGCGTCCCATGCTGCGGGAGCCCTGTGCTGCAATTAAGCGCCTCCGAGTGCAGGGATGACGAAGGCATTGGCAGCAACGGCCACAAATGATGCAGGGGCTTGTGGTCTCCTCTCCCCTGATACCGGGGGTCCCTTTTTTGTTTAGAATATATTTCTAGAGTACTTTAAATCATACTGTTAAACAATTACATTATTTAAGAACATAGATTTTAGGGATGAAACATCGAATCTGAGGATAAATGGAGGTAAGCAAGAAAACAATTACTTGATTATAAGCACTAAACACTTGCAGTTTATAAAAATTGTATGCATTTTACTAAAACAAGTCTCTGGTCCAAAAAAATAGAATGAGATGGAATTTTTCAAAGCTAGTTGCCTGCCCGGTGACTGAAAATAATTTCCTTGGCAGCGGGCAGCAATGTGGCAAATTAATGTCTCCCAGCAACCAGCCAGGTAGTGTGCCAGTCCACAGGTATCTGCACAACAAAAGATAACCCGCAGGGCTTTTTTTGCACAACCACAAATGAATGTAGGCAGCAGTTTAAACAGTGGTCCTCTCGCACAATGGAACTGGACCAGTGCAGACTCCCTTGTTCCTTTTGTAATGAAAAAGAGGGCAGCATACTTGCCACCAAATTGAGGTGGTATTTCTTATTGAGTCAATTGGACAGTCTTTCTTCAGTTGCTGTTGCGGCTGCAGTGGGAGGAGCTCGAGCAGTCCGGCGTGAGAGCTACGCGGAGCACAGGACGCAGCCAGCTTCATCAACGCAGCAGGAAATGGCAGCTGGCACCCAGCCAAGGCGAGTCAAGATCTGGCAGTCTTTGCTGATGGGGGCCGACGGGGCCTTGAAGGGAGGATAGCAGCAGGCCCTTTACGGCTTTCAACGCTTCCTGGTGCCACAATTCTCCAACTCTACCGCTTGCCGCAATCACCACCTGAGCAAGCTTAAACCACAGCGGTGGCCTCCACACCTGCAACCTGCTTGCTCTCCCGATCCGGTCCTGCTCTGCCCCGGCTTTCTTCCACCCCAGACTCCTTCTACCACCCCACTACCTGCACAACAAACCCCACAACAAGCTTGCACCGAGCTCGCCACTGCACCGCCTGGATCACCGGCATCCGATCACAGGGTGCTGGCAGCAGGGGGCCAAGACCCCGGCCGCGTGTGTCTCTTCTGCCTGGGGTGCGACCACGACCCCAAGTCGTGCCCCGACTGCCGTTCATGGCACCGGAGTCTTTGCAGGAGCAGTCCCGAAAGCTGCTTGAAGCCCGGCAGTCGGCTCCGTGCCGTGAAAGGTCCCGGTCCAGAGGAGTCGAGGGACCGGTCGCGGAGCCACCACCATCGGAAGTCGTCCGAATCGAAGTCTTCGCACTCGGGTCAGGTAAGGCGAAGTGCCAAAAGAAGTCGAAGAAACGTCATCGTTCCCCGACTTCCCCTCGCCAGTCGCGCGACTTGGCTGAGGGTGCGGGTGGTGCCACCGGACGACGTCGTCCCCGGTTTCAGCCCCGAACTGGAGACGGTGCCGGAACGATGTCGACCGACGCCGATTCCGACGCCGTTTGGGAATCTGTTTCCCTATCTCCATCCTCCTCCTTTTAGGCCTGTACAACAGCATGAGGAGGAAGGGGAGGACTGGGAGGGGTCCGAGGACCCCCTCGCTGCTCAATGCGAGTATTAACCTGACTGGGCAGAGGATTTGGGGGATGCCAGTGGTCTGGACACCTCTCCAGACCTTGGCATGCTGTCTCCTCCTACCGTGGCTACGGAGGAGGGTGCTTCTTTTTCTGTGGTGTTGCGTAGGGCAGCCGGGGCTCTCCACCTCGAGCTACCTACTGTGACTGTCAGGACTAACCTCCTGATGGAAGTGCTTCAGCCAGCAGTTACCTCTGCGGAACCACTGCTGCCCTTTAATGACGCACTTTCAAACGTTCTTTTGGGCTCTTGGTCCAGGCCCAACACAGGGGCTCCTGTGGACAGGAACGTGGCCCGACGCCATCGCCCGGCCCCGGGCGACCCCATCTTCCTCTCCCAACACCCCACCCCTGAGAGCTTGGTTGTCCAAGCCTCCGCTTCCCCAAGCGCATTCCCTACCGCACCCCCGGACAGGTAATCCAAGAGGCTGGAATAATTTGGGAAGAAGGTTTTTGCTTCTGCCAGTCTAGGGCTGCGGTTGGTGAACACTGCATGCCTCTTGGGCCGTTATTCTCACTCTCTGTGGGATACGGTGGCGCAGGTGCTGCCTCAGTGTCCAGAGGAGGCTCGGACACTACTCTCCCAGGCTATTGCTGAGGGGAGAGATGCAGCCAAGTTCACGATCCGTTGTGGCCTTGACACCGTCGACTCGCTGGGCAGGGCGATTTCCACGACAGTGGCGCTCCGCCGCCACGCCTGGCTGAGAACAACTGGCTTCTCGGGGGATGTCCAAAACACTTTGATGGACATGCCCTTTGATGGCATTCGCCTCTTTGGCAACAAGGCAGACAGTGCTTTGGAGAGATTTAAGGACTCACGGGCTACGGCCAAGTCCTTGGGCCTTTCGGCCACACGGCCTCCTCAACCTTCTGCCTTTCGCTCCTTTCGTGCTCGCGGAAGGGGCAACCCACCACGTTCGCAACAGAGCCACAGGCCGGCGCAACAGTCCACGTGCGGCCGCGGACGTGGGAACCGCTGCGGCGGTTCAGGGGGCCAGCGGGCGGGTCAGTCCACCACCACCACCACCCCAGCCACCACTGCCTCCAAACCTTCCTAGTCTGACCTTTCAGGCCCATCAAACGCCAGTGGGTGGAAGGCTTCGCCATCACCTCCCCCACTGGCGCACCATCACGTCGGACAGGTGGGTTTTACAGATAGTCCGAAGGGGCTACTCCCTCCCCTTCGAGACTACCCCTCCAGCCATGCCACCTCAATACCACCGCATGTCGGGGGATCACTTGGCACGTCTCCAGCAGGAAGTTGTGGCACTCTTGGCCAAGGGGGCCATAGAGCGCGTTCCAACGCCAGAAGTAGGTTGTGGTTGCTATTCCCACTACTTTCTGATTCCAAAGAAGTACAAGGGCCTGCGTCCTATCTTGGATCTTCAGAACGTCAATCTCTTCCTCCGAAAGGAGAAGTTCAAGATGCTCACACTTACTCAGGTCTTGTCTGCCCTAGACCCACAAGACTGGATGGTAGCGTTGGACTTGCAGGACGCTTACTTTCATATCCCCGTCCTGCCGGCCCACAGGCGTTACCTGCGGTTCACGGTAGGCCACGAGCATTTTCAGTTCACTGTGCTTCCTTTCGGCCTTACCAGCGCCCCTCGGGTGTTCACGAAAGTGATGGCGGTGGTCGCAGCTCATCTGCGCAGATCAGGGGTTTCAGTCTTCCCCTATCTCGACGACTGGTTGTTGAAGGCGGGCTCGCCCCAGGCAGTCGTCTCCCACCTCCAGACTACGGCCGACGACCTGCATTTGCTGGGGTTCTCCATCAACATGCCGAAGTCGCACCTGATTCCCTCTCAGAAGCTCCTCTTCATCGGAGCAGTTCTGGACACAACGCAGTTTCGGGTCTATCCTCCCGAACAGCGAGTCCGGGATATTCGGGCTATGATTCCAATCTTTCAGCCCTTGTCCTGGGTTTTGGTCAGGATGACCTTGAGGCTGTTGGGCCTTATGGCCTCCTGCATCCTGCTGATCAATCATGCCAGATGGCATATGCGGGCTCTGCAGTGGGTCCTGAAGTTCCAGTGGGCGCAGCATCAGGGGAATCTGTCCGATTACGTCCAGATCTCGGAGGGCACTGCAAGACAGTTGCAGTGGTGGCTCACGAACCAGCATTGGGTCAGCGGCAGATCCCTCTCCCTTCCCCAACCGGAGCACACAGTGGTGACGGACGCGTCCCTCCTGGGATGGGACAGCCACATGGGAGAGGCAGAGATCAGAAGCCTCTGGTCTCCGGCGGAGTCCAGGCTCCATATCAACCTTCTGGAGCTTCGGGCGACCCGACTTGCACTGAAGGCATTCCTTCCCTCTGTTAAGGGGAGAGTAGTGCAGGTGTTCACAGACAACACCATCGCCATGTGGTACTGCAATAAACAGGGCGGGGTGGGGTCGTGGACCCTATGTCAGGAGGCTCTGCGCCTCTGGACATGGCTGGAACATCAGGGCATTTCCCTGGTGGTTCAACACCTGGCAGCCGCAGGTGCATGATGGATCACGAATTGCGTCTTCACTCTCACGTGGCGCAAGGTCTCTTTCAACAGTGGGGAGAGCCTTGGTTAGATCTATTCGCCACTGAAGAGAACGCGCAATGTCAGCAATTCTGCGCGTTGGAATTTCCAAGGCGGCACTCGCTCGGCGACGCTTTTCGTCGCGGGTGGAGTTACGGTCTGTTGTACGCCTTTCCGCCTATACCACTTCTGCCCAGAGTGCTGAAGAAGATCAGGCGCGACCGGGCCCAAGTCATTCTTGTGGCTCCGGACTGGGCTCGAAGAGTTCGGTATCCCGAGCTACTCAGTATGACCATCGATCCCCCGATCCGACTGCCTCTTCGGGAGGATCTTCTGTCGCAGCAGCAGGGGACGGTCCTCCACCCGAACCTGTCCAGTCTCCACCTCTTTGCGTGGAGATTGAGCGGCGGCAGTTGATTCCCTTCGACTTTCCTCCTGAAGTCTGTGATGTCATTCTGGCAGCCAGGCGTCCCTCCACTAAGTTGATATACGCCTGCAGGTGGAACAAGTTTGTGGCATGGTGCACAGCAGAGGCTGTGGATCCCCTTTCTGCCCCTCTTTCTGAGGTCCTTCTGTTCCTTCTTTCTTTGGCCCAGCAGGGTTCTGCTCTGGGCACTATCAAGGGGTACCTTTCTGCTATTTCGGCCTTTCTCAGGCTCCCTGATCAGCCCTCTCTTTTCAAGTCCCCTGTTGTTAACAGATTCCTCAAATGCATTACGCACCTTTTTCCTCCTGTTCCCTTTGTAATGCCACAGTGGGACTTGAACCTGGTTCTCACATACTTAATCTGCGCTCCCTTTGAGCCACTTCACAACTGTCCTCTTCGTTAGTTAACTCTGAAGACTGCTTTCCTGGTTGCCATCACCTCTGCTAGGAGAGCGAGTGAGCTCCAGGCTCTTTCTTGTAAACCTCCTTTTCTGTCTGTGCACCCGGACAAGGTTGTCCTCAGGACACGTTCATCCTTTCTGCCAAAGGTTGTAACTGCCTTTCACATCAGGCAGACCATCACTTTGCCACCTTCTTTCCGCCTCCGCATCCTTCCAGAGAGGAAGAGATGCTCCACCGTCTGGACCCAAAACGTGCACTCTCTTTTTACCTGAGTCGCACACAACAGTTCCGGGTGGATGACCAGCTCTTTGTTGGCTACGTTGGCGCCAAAAAAGGTCGTGCCGTACACCAGCGAACTATATCCAGATGGGTCGTCTTGTGTATTAAAGCCTGTTATTCTCTGGCAAAGAAGGAGCCTCCGCTGGGGCTGCGCGCCCATTCTACCAGGGCGACGGCTGCCACTACGGCATTGGGACGTGGTGTCCCCTTACAAGACATCTGTCAGGCAGCTACGTGGGCCTCGCTGCACACTTTTACTAAGCACTATTGCCTGGACAGCCAAGTCCGGAGAGACTGCTTCTTTGGCCGTTCTGTTCCCCGGGACTTCCTGGTGTGATCTTGGTTCGCAGACCCACCACCGGGGTTGGTATTGCTGGGGTATCTATTCTAAGGTAAGGAATCTATCACTAACATGTTTCTTTCAGATGCACAAGTTACTTACCTTCGGTAACGATATATCTGTAAGAAACATTAGTTAGTGATAGATTCCTTACCGCCCCACCCATCCTCCCCGTTCTGCGAACTGATTTCTAGGGTTAAGGTCATCCCTTTCAGGGCCCTAGTTTCAATGCACCAGTGGTCAGTGTCTTGCATGGCTCTGCGTTCCTGGCGTGGAAAGTCGTGTACAGAACTGACGTCAGCTCGCGAGGGTGGCGTCTAAGTAGCTGCTGCGACGTCATCTCGGCAACCACGACACCAACGACGGACGCGGAGCCGCACGACGCCACCTTCCGACGCGCAGGGGTACTGCTGACAAACTTTCCGGATCCAGTCTGAGGCCTGGGGATATTCTAAGGTAAGGAATCTATCACTAACTAATGTTTCTTACAGATATATCGTTACCGAAGGTAAGTAACTTGTGTACCAGCAGCCAAGGTACTCACCATAGCCAATTTAGGGAGGAAGCACATTGACTGGGCTCCTGATTAGCAGGATCCCAGCCAGACAAGTCAGAAAAACAGTATGACACCAGCAAAAAGTGGGGGCAACCATGAAAGCAGATCCTACTTTCCTACAGCATGGTTATTAAGAAAGAGGATTTTGACTGTAGATAGTAAGTCCTAGCAAAAATATATTTTTTTATTATTTGGTTTTATTGTTGGAGTATAAATGAAGCTATTACTATTTTTATAGTTTTTGTTCTCTCTGGGGATAATTTTCCTAAATAAACCTCTATCATTGAACAAAACAAAGTACTATGACACCCTCCACTCGGATTTTGTTGCTTGCCCCCACACAACAGCCATAAAAAATAGCTGAACTGCGGACACAGCTGGCCCGTCATAGCTATTTATCCCCACATCCTTAGTGTTGCTCTCCCTCTCTCCCTCCCTCAGTGATGCCTCCTGCCCCCTCCTTCCCCCAGCAATAAAAATAAAAGCGATGTGATGCGGACAGCGCTCATTTTTTTTCTTTCGCCCATACTACACAGCAGCCACGCTGCTGTACAACATCACTAAAAAGATTAACCAAGCCAATAGCTTTCTTGTAGGCAAGACGTATTGGCTTTGCCAATGCTTTTTTCTTGATCCTTCCACCCGTGTTATTTGAAAATCTGCTCTATGGTGACCTTACAGAGGGCAGTGGGAGTACTCAACACATTCAACCCATTTGCTGGAGTTTGCAATCTTTTTCAGCAAAGTGCATTTGTTTCTAAATAGACAGTGTTCTTTGGGTCTACAGCCATTTTGATAATATTTATTGCTATTTGAAATTACCAGGGATTTCAACCCTGACAATGCGAAATGATTGTATTGCATATTATTCCAATCTATGAAAGGTACCAACACTGGAAAACTGAAGTTACAGTTACTTAACTTGCTTCTTTTTGGGGAAATTGCTCTGAGAAAATGTTAAATTAAATTGGTACATGACATTTGAATGTTGAGACAACAGTTACTTAAACTGCCTTTAGTTCTCGCTCTAAGTGTGCATATTGTCTGTTAATCATAAAGCCTTCTAAAAATGTTAATTTACCACTAGAATCCTTTTGTCTTTTGTATTGCTACTTTTACAAATACTAATAAACCTTAATCTTTTTTTAGGAGCAGCATTCAAATTTTTGTGAGTCCTAATCCGTCACTTGCAGCAAACCCTTCAGTTCTTCCATGGAGAGGGCAACTTTATGTTCTTTGTAACAATGGACAGAAGGTATCTGGCAGTATTTAAAAAACAAAACAAAAAAAACAAAAATTTGATGATTAGTTAACTAATTTATACAATTACAATGTGTACAACTTATTGAGCATTAATAGAAATGTCATCATAGAGTTAATGAAGCTTTCTAAAACAACAAGCATTGACACAGCCAGTTGGTCTGCCTTTTGTTTGACATCTTTTGGTATTGGGCTAGATGTGCCTTAGTGTGGTACCAAAGACCACTTCATTTAAGCAGCAGGTCTGTTGCAGGCATTTGATCCCAATGTGTCAAATTTGTGATAGCTCCTGGATAATGAAATACTCCACCTCCAACTTTCCATTAAAATGCATTGAAATGGCTGTATAAACCTTGGATAAGGGCATAAACTTGAATTATTTCCCATTGTCTGGTGGAGAATCCCCTTAAAATGAATGACAGTAACAGTAAGAACATTCCTGCATCACAGTACAGTAGTGTTTATTCTGATGGACACGTCTGACTGCCGATTCCTCACCTTTAGAAAGATCCCAGACACCCAACTGAATCTTGCGTTTTTTCAGCAATTGCTCCAGCATGCAGGCATGTGACACTCTAGGACTCCCCAGCGGCCTGGTGTCGCCACGGATTTGTTGTGCGGAGCTGCGTATAGGGGCACCCCTGTGCACTGATAACTTTTTTGGCATCTTTAAATGCGGTTCCAGAGTGCTGCTCCCAACTTCCTCGGTTGTACCAACATGTAAGTTCAGCTAATAGATTATGTGCTAAGGGAATATGTCTCCTTTCCTTATGATTGGTTTTAAACTGTGCCATCTCTGCAGGAAGCAAAAGTTGTCCGGATATCTGCATGACATTTTCTTGTGGTGCCTTGATTCTTCGAGAGTGGTGCTAACTCGTTCACCCGAAGGTGATCAGGGACCTCGAAGCAAAACTCTAAATCTCTGAACACAAGAAGTAGTTACATTTGAAGCAATGCTCCAGATCCTGTGCCAAGTCACATTATCGCTCTTGCTCCAAATCACCAGGCTGCTCCCACAACAAATCCCACTCCAGGTCTAGGTCCTCTGGTAAGTCCATGTTGCAACACAAGCACAAGAAGACCAAGCAAAATTTGTCATCCTCGCGCCACTCCTGAAAAGTCAAGAAGCCATGCAGGCTCCATTAGAAAGGTCCAACTCCTCCCATGACTGTCGACTACGAGCTGATTCCTAGGCTGGTCTTGGTGCTCCCCAAGTTCCCCGGGCCATGGTTGACCCCTACAACAGATAGTCTGTACTGCAAATTGTTAAGTGAAATCCGTTTCCTTCTGGAGCACCTTTGAGCCCCCACGGAGCCACCAGTCCCACTTCTGCTGGTGCCATTCCCTGTTGCTGACTGACCCCCTGTACCCCGTTCTGGTTCCTTGCCAGCGCAGTCTACAGCTCCAGGCTGGTCCCAGCTGCACTGGCATTGTCTCTGATTCTGATGTCACTCTGACCTGAACACCTATCCATATCCACCTGGGTCAGACCTATGTTGTGCTGCAAGATCACCATAGATCTGCCCCCAACATTGGAAAGTGATCCCCAACCTTCCCTTGATGCCAGTACTACCAGGACCCTGGAGGCCTGGTTTGGCTCTGATTTGAACGCAGTTAAATGGGTTCAGACCATACCACATGATGATGATGAGGCAAACAACTTGCTCCTCCTTCAGTATATTGATATTAGATTGTTCCTCAACCTACAGAGTGATAGGGGGTTGGGCACTACTCCTAAGACAGAGTAAAAGTTCCCACCATGCCCACTGCCTTTCAGTGGGGTTCTGACTGCTTAACGGCTGCTTGGAGGAAACCATGATCGGCTCTTCTCTTCGCGATTCTTTCACTGATCGCATTGATCCATGCTCCTCCACCGTAGATCTATTCTAAGGTTCCTTTCTCAGTGTCTCTTAGGACCGGTTTGCCTCTCATGCATTTGCTATTGCCTCTGGCCCTCTTAGTCCCAGCTTGCCCCCAGGTTCGGTTCTTGGGCCCATTTTCTACGAGTTTTGCAGAGAACGTTTGGATGACATGATGGTTTTCTAAGTCAAGGTCCTAATGCTTAGTAGCATTGGCTGTTGCCTTTGGGTTCCCAAGTCACAGTCAACCATGGGTCAGAACACACCTTGGGAGTGACCTAGTATTGAATATTGTCTACGGACACATTTCTGTTTCCCTGCCATGGGTCCCTTTATTCCCATGTTTTTCACCGTCTTTATGACTTTACTTGCCTGGGGTTCTTGCCACAGTTTTTAGAGTGAGGGTGTAGGCTCTTGCTCACCTAACTTCCTAGGAGCGACCAGTCTCGTCTGTCTTATTATAGACCAGCTAGTTCTATTCAGTAATTTTCAGTATGCAGACCATAATTTGGGGATGGTATTGCTTGGGTATCTATTGTAAGGTAAGGAATCTGCGGCTAGACTTCTCTATCAGATAAACTAGTTACTTACCTTCGGTAACGCCTTATATGGTAGAGAAAGAGACTAGCTTCAGCTTCCTTACCGACCCACCCTTTCCTCCCCATTCTGCGAACTGTTTCCACCTTGCCTAAAAGATCCCTTTCTTGTTATTCTCATGCCGTGCTTTTCGACTTCGTAATTGTCAATTCAAGAGATATCTATAATTTGTAGCACACTAGTTCTACAGCCAGTTTCTGTGATGGCTCCATGTTTTTGGTGCTGTAAATCGTCACAGAAGAAACTGATGAGCAATCAAACAAACAAAAATCCCCTACCTATTTTTTTAAACAAAATGCTAAACGTCATATAATATAAAAGTCTGAACAGTGCTGGAGAAAAGAAGAGACAAAAGTATCACAAAATATATTTATTTTTGCTTTTTCAATAAAGATACACAATATTCAAAAGTGGTACAAAAATATTATTGAATAAATAAATAAACATATATACGGTCCCACCTCTCATTCAAATAACTCACAACATCAATCATACTCTCATACCTCTTTCATACAAGCAACCAGCATACATACTATGCATAAAACAAAACAACAGAATAATAAATACTATTGTATTCAATACATCTCATAAATATAATAACTCCACATTACAAACAATCATAGAAGTATCACAAGCGCCAACGCGCGTTTCGGTGTACAAGCCAGGTATGGCTAATCACCTTCATCAGGGCGTGATTACCAACATCAATGAGGTGGTGGGAGAGTTTCGGTAGATCGAAAAACTGCACAATAGAGCAAGCCAAATGATGTCAGGCAGGGAAGCTCAATAAGGTGATCCAGGTGAGGTAAGGCATACGCTAGCACCTACATAAAAATGGCAATGAGAATCAGGTAGTAGATAAAGTTCTACATGAAGGAACGACCGCCAGGATACTGAGTGACTGCGTGTCCTGGGATTTTCCAAGAGTGTGAAAATGAAATTAGTAACCTGTAATCCGGGGTTATATAGGCAGCGATGACGCACTGAAAACAGGAAGAGATTCGTCTGACCAAACATAAAAGGAGCCCGATAATAACTGGAGGGTTCGAGAGTTCACCACTCGGGCCAAGTACGTGTCGAAAATGAAATAACAGGCTTGAGCCCTCTTTCGTCAGCCACGAAGCAACGACTACCATGTTGCCGCCCATATCCGCGTTATCTAACCTACTTGTGTTTTTATTACTATAGATCCCTCCGGTATCCAGATTTAGGGACTTCGATGAAAGCCTGTTATTTCATTTTCGACACGTACTTGGCCCAAGTGGTGAACTCTCGAACCCTCCAGTTATTATCGGGCTCCTTTTATGTTTGGTCAGACGAATCTCTTCCTGTTTTCAGTGCGTCATCGCTGCCTATATAACCCCGGATTACAGGTTACTAATTTCATTTTCACACTCTTGGAAAATCCCAGGACACGCAGTCACTCAGTATCCTGGCGGTCGTTCCTTCATGTAGAACTTTATCTACTACCTGATTCTCATTGCCATTTTTATGTAGGTGCTAGCGTATGCCTTACCTCACCTGGATCACCTTATTGAGCTTCCCTGCATGACATCATTTGGCTTGCTCTATTGTGCAGTTTTTCGATCTACCGAAACTCTCCCACCACCTCATTGATGTTGGTAATCACGCCCTGATGATTAGCCATACCTGGCTTGTACACCGAAACGCGCGTTGGCGCTTGTGATACTTCTATGATTGTTTGTAATGTGGAGTTATTATATTTATGAGATGTATTGAATACAATAGTATTTATTATTCTGTTTTGTTTTATGCATAGTATGTATGCTGGTTGCTTGTATGAAAGAGGTATGAGAGTATGATTGATGTTGTGAGTTATTTGAATGAGAGGTGGGACCGTATATATGTTTATTTATTTATTCAATAATATTTTTGTACCACTTTTGAATATTGTGTATCTTTATTGAAAAAAGCAAAAATAAATATATTTTGTGATACTTTTGTCTCTTCTTTTCTCCAGCACTGTTCAGACTTTTATATTATATGACGTTTAGCATTTTGTTTAAAAAAAATAGGTAGGGGATTTTTGTTTGTTTGATTGCTCCTTTGATCCCCCTATGATCCCTCTACCTTCATCTGCTTAGATAGGGGCCCCCGTTGTTTGATTGACCACAGAAGAAACTGATGTCAGCACATTGGGGGGGGGGGGGGTGGCTTATGTGGATTCCGGTGGCATCGCATACGTGGACAATGTCGGTACGGAGTTGCACAACACCCTCTACCGGCATCCAGGTGTACTGCTGAAAAATTTCCGGATCCCATCTGGCGGCTGGGGAGAATTATAAGGTAAGGAATCTGCAGCTAGGCTATGTCTCTACCAGATAAGGTGTTACCGAAGATAAGTAACTTGTTCACCTGTCCTGCAGGCCCATTGGCTCTACCTGCAGTTTGTGATTGGGACAGGAGCATCTGTAGGTCGCTGGGCTCCCCTTTAGTCTCACCAGCGCACCTCTGCTGTTCGTTCAGCAAGGTGATAGCAGTGGTAGCAGCACACCTTCGAAGGTCAGAGTCCCAATCTTTCTCTACCTCAATGACTGGCTGCTTGAAGGTGGGCTCGCCTCATGCTGTTGTCACCCACCTCAAGACTTCGGTGAATTTCCTGTCATCTTTGGGGTTCACTTTCAATGTTGCTATATCACAACAGACTCCCTCGCTGATATTCCCCTTCATTTTAGCTGTTCTGGGCACTGTTGGCTTTCAATCATTTCCCCCTGGAAGGAGAGTCAAGGACATTCAGGCTATGATCCCGATCTTTCAGCCTGTGTTCTGGATTTCAGTGAGATTAGTTCTGAGGTTGCTGTGACCGATGGTCTCCGGCATCCTGCTGGTCAAGAACTCTGGTGGCATATGCGGGCTCTGCAGTGGGATCTGAAGACTCAGTGGGCCCAACTTCAAGGGGACCTTTCCGACCACATCAAGCTCTTGGAGGAGACTGTGAAAGATCTGCAGTGGCGGTTACTGGACCGTGATTAGTCGGTAGCAGACCCCTCTCTCTACCTCACCCCGAGCAAACACTGGTGACCAATGCCGAACTTCTCGGTTGGGGTGGCCACTTGGGAGATGTGGAGATCAGAGGTCTCTGGTGGTGGCCCGCCTCCATATAAACCTCCTTGTCCTCTAGGCCATCCGCTTTGTGTTGAAAGCCTTCCTTCTGTGCATCAGGGGGAGGCTAGTACAGTTGCTTACGGACAAACCCACTGCTATGTGATATTGCAGAAAACAGGGCGGGTGGGGTCCTGGTCCTGTGCCAGGAATTACTACGCCTCTGGAAATGGTTAAACTATTAAGAGTGTCAGGTACAACTTGAGGTGCCGCAAGGTTTCTTCCACGAATGGGGAGAACCTTATGCACCCCCACTGAGAACACACAATGTCAGCATTTCTGCGCGTTCGTGTTTCCAAGGTACCTCCTGCTAAAAGGACATACTCAGCCTAGAGTGGAACTTAGGAATCATGTAGGCCTTCCCGGAGATCCCATTCCTGCCTGACCAGTCCCAAGTCATATGAGTGGAGAGTATGGTATCCGGAGCTCCTGGGCTTGAGCATCTGTCCACTGATCAGGCTGTCCCTCCGGGAGGACCGGCTGTCGCCACAACATAGCAAGGTTCTGCACCAAGGCCATCGCAATCTTCACCTTCATATATAAATATTGAGCAGTGACAGCTGAACACCTTTGACCTTCTTCCGGAAGTGGTTGACGTTCTCTTGGCTGCCAGGCATGCGTCTAAGAAACTTGTATATGTTTGTTGTTGGTACAAATTTGTGGTTTGGTGCTGCACACACCAGATTGACCACCTCCAGATCAAGTTAACTAATATTTTGTTGTTTGCCTCTTGCCCAACAAGGCTTTGCTTTGGGCAGAGTAAAGGGGTACCGTTTGGCCTGTTTACGGTTGCCAGGCTGTGCCTCATTATTTAAATCACATTTTGTGGTGTTTTTTTGCCCGTTTGCTGCTAGACCTAGTGCCCGCGACAGGAAACGGTCCAAAACGGGTGGGGCAAGGGCCTGTGACTGGGAATTTTTCAGATTGTGTAACCTCTGTTGTGCGCATTGACGAGACTGTTGCTGCCGTGCTGCCGTTTGCCACGCCTCGCACGCACGCGAGTCAGCTGACGGACACGACACGACGCGAAACGCCGGCAGGAGAAGAAACCGCAGGACAGCGGGACTCCGAAGAAAACGCCGGAGAAACAGCGGGACGCTTAAGGGCAGCCCAGAATCGCAGGGCCGCTGCGCTGTTGCCGTCTGAGCATAGAAGAACGCGCTTGAAGGAGGGGGGAGGGGGAGTGGGGAGTATTGCCCTCCAGCCCCCGGCCCTCAGCTGGGAAGAAGGCAGTGAGATAGTGAGTGACAGCAAGGGGCAGGAGATTTGTGTTGATCCCAGGTTCCGCCCCCTTGGGATCCAGGCATTGGGCATTTGGTACTGGTATTGCCCACTTGGCCACAAGCATCCCACCGCCCTGGCCACACGCTAGGTTCCTGTTATGGTGAAAGTATTAAGGAACCTGTGATTGAAGGAAGGCACTGGTCCTTATGTGGCAGTGTATAAGCCCTAAAGAAGGAATTGTGGTGGCACTGTAACGGTACGGCACAGGTCAAGGTGAATCAGCTTGCAACACAACAGAGGTAAGTGTTCGAGTTTGATATTTACTGTTTTGGCGCCCCCTGATTCGGCAAATTGAATAGCAGGGTTCCAGCAGTAATGATTTAGTAGTATGGGCTTAAAAAGACTGGGAAACCGCCTGAAAGGAGGTGGTGGCATAATAAGCGTATCCTTTGGTGGGTCTAGGCTGATTTATACAGGACTTCGTCGCTCAATAACGGACCCAGAAAAACATTACAAGCACGCACTGACCAGTGATGGCCCCAAGAAAGAATAAAGCTCGTAAAGAGAATATTGAGCATGAGCTTGTGTGTGTCTAATGAGCCCCCTATGGAAAATAGGACTGCAGGGGAGAGCATGCAAAACCAACCCTCGAGAAAGGGTAAAGAAAGTACCTACGAGAGGAGCAAATAAGGAAGCAGCCAAGGGGGCTGCACAGGGAACAAAAGGGGGGCGTTAGCCTCCAAGTCAATAAAGGACTTCGTGGGCAAACACTTTAAAAGGATATGTTCACCAATGAAGCCCCTGGATGTAGAGATTAAACGGCAGAAAGAGAATGACTCAACTGAACATTGTGCCCAAACACTTGGCTAACTTTTCTGACAGATCAATCGTTCTTAAGCCACAACGACCTTATTACGGAACCCCGGCTATCCTCTTCCCCGCGGATTTTTTCGTCGCAGGATCAAGAAGTGGTGGCGTCAGATCCGATGGTGAACAACACCGAGGGACCAGGGATTGGCTGGGGGGACGTTTCAGATACAGCCACAAGGCCACATTTGAATAAGAGCTTAGAGCAGCCCGGCATCCAGAGAACTGAAATGACAGAACGATCTGTACGGAACACCACACTAGACCTAGATATTTCAGCAACCCCCTCGGCCTCAATGTTGGACATAATGGTGTTGATGCAAAGAACTTTACAAGGGTTATTAGAAGTGACCATGTTAAATAATGATATTTTAAAAACCCAAAAAATGCAACTCCAGAAGATTGTGGGTGAGCTACAAGGAATTAGGGGCCACATGCCAACTATAATAAGACCAGTCCCCGACCCGCAGTCTCCGGATTCTGTTGGGGTCACAGTGATACCAGAAGACTCACAGAATGTATATATTTCAAGATGTCCAATGTTGATAAGGAGATGGGGTGAATACTCCAGATATAGGCCTATTAACAACGCAAGACGAATAGGAAGGAAGGTGCAAAAGAAGAGGAAGGTAAAGGCAATAAAAAGAGGGAGGGATGAAGAGGGCACTCCATAAATTGTATCCCAATAGATGCTGCCCACTAAGAACCCCAGGGAAGCTGGAGAGAGGAAGGGAGCGAAAAAAGGAAGGAGGAAGGGTGTAGCAGAGGGATTAAGGAAGGCCCAATTAAAATCTCCTCCGAAACCTAGTAGAGTGAGTTCAAAAGCACTAACCCCGGGGAAAAATTCCGGAAGAGAAACTTACGCTAGGGAAGTAATAGAAGATAGGAGTAAACCAATGGTAGCCACCAGGAAGAACAAATGGCAAGTAGGTGTGAGCCCCCCCAAGGGGAAAATGGAGGTAGCAGGAAATAAGTGGTTACACTTTGAGCCTGTACAATCAGAGAAGGGGGGAAAAAAATAAGGAAGATCTTACCCCATAACAGGTCTCAACTCTTATATTCATTCTCAAAATGCCCAAGTTTGAGAGAAATTGGAACTAAAGACCTGCGTCAGGTGGGTTTTAGATATAACTCTGATGGGAAGGAAATTACCAAGGTGTGTGTTTACTCCGATCTGGTAAAGGTGGCAATTGGGAAAGCTGAGCGTGAGGTACTGAAGGAAGGGATAAGGATAATCCCAGATGGAGAATTAGGGAGGGGTAGTCAACCAGGTGGAGGGTTCCTAAAGTGTCATGCAGAATTAGGTAAGAGGCAGGTGAGGCTGCTAGAGGAAGAAGGGGAAGATAATGGACATTTTAATATAGTAGTCAATAATTCAGACATTTGTAAACTATGGGGGAATTGGAGCCAAGGAAGCAGCCTCGCAGGCCCCTCCCAGTGGTACAATGGGGAAGATGATTGTCTAAATGAAGTAGAATAGGATAATGGGTTGTCGCATAGCCTTAAGATCGTATCTTGGAACATAAAGGTGCTAGGAGGAACGGTAAAACAAGAAAGTATAAGAGAACTAGCCCAGAGTGCTGAGATTATATGTCTACAGGAAACTTGGCTATGCGACAAAACCCCATCAATTGATGGCTTTGTTCAACTCCACAGACCCACAAAGAAAAAAAGGTTTGGATGCCCAGCAGGCGGGATTATGACCCTTTTATCTACTAGAGTTGTGAAGGACGTGATGCCCCAAAGCGTAAAATGTAAATGGTTGCTTGTATGGACGATATCCCTGCTGGTCACAGACAAAAAATGGGAAAATCTGGTCCTTATAAATGTTTATATGCAATGGGGGTGCCCTGAGGAATATGGGGTGGAGATGGGGAATTTTAAAGAAGATGTGGATACCTTAATTGATAAGTGCGGCACTGATATGTCTTTAATAATGGGTGATTTCAACCATAAATTGGATCCTAATAAGTTAGACCCTTGGGTTATGGATATATTGGAAGCTTACGATATAAGGATGGCCAACTTCCCTGATTGTGTTCCCTCAAGGCAAGACATAAACTTAAGAAAGTATTTAGGGACAAAGGGCCTATTCTGCCTGAATGGAAGGACAGAAAAAGATTGCCCGGCCAAGAAAACATTTAAAATAGGTACACAAAACTGCCCAATAGACTATGCTTTTACTTTTGCTTGGAACTTTGCACTACTAAAGGGTTTCAGTGTATTTCTAAGGGAAGGTAGCGACCATAACTCCTTGCAGATTGAGGTCCTAAGGGTGAATCTGAGTCCACGAGACACAGTAATTCCACAACAAGTTGAGTACCCCAGGCGAGTGACAACTAGATTAACGGACTAATATATAGCAAAGTTGGCAAAATTACAGCAGAACTTAGACTTGGGAAGTGTCAGTGGGCAGAATCTGGAATGGTTTGAGATAAAAATAGAACAGGTAGTGCAATGCCTTCGAGTTGAATTAAAAAATAAGAAAATTAGGGCTAAAAACCATCATAAAATTCCGGCAAGGCAAGCTAAGTGGTTTTCTGAAGAATGTTTAAAGAAGAAGAGGGAGATAAGGAGAGAAGCACGAATCCTCAGGGTTAAATATGACCTGGGTAGGTTTATAAAACTCAAAAAGCTGAGAAGGGAATACAATATGTTAGTTAGAAGTTCGAAAAGAGTTTATAAAGAAAAGTGTTGGGAAAACCTGTTGGAAACCATTGAAACAAAAATATACGGCAGTTCTGGAAGCTGATACAGGCAGCAGCAGAACAACCTGTTGGGGCCATGAACTGCGTGGTAGAAGAGGCCGTATGGGAGGTTTATTTGAAGGAATTGTATGGCACACGTAGTGCACCTGAAGTAGGAGAATTGCTGCATTGGAGCGGGTTAGCGGAAGATTTAAAAATAGACTTCTCAGTAGTAAATGTGAAGAACACCATAACAAGTTAAAGCTAACCAGAGCAGCAGGACCCGATAACCTCCCAGCTATTATAATAAAGTCTCAGTTAGATTGGTGGGCTGAATTTCTGTGTCACATGTTTTTAGCCATTTTAGATTCTGGAAGAATCCCTAAGAACTGGAAGGGAGCAGTAATTAGACCTGTGCACAAGAAGGGCGATCTGAAAGCCCCGAAAAATTACAGATTAATCAATCTTCTGGACATTGGGGGAAAAGTCTTTGCAAAAATAATATTAGGCAGACTAAAGGATTGGGTGAAGCAGCGGTCGATTGTGCCGGTAGAACAAGGAGGTTTCAAGGAAGGCCACTCCACTGTCGACCATTGCTTCGCCCTATGGGCAGTGGCACGGAAGTCAATTGAGCAAAGAGGGAAGCTATACTGCTGCTTTGTGGACTTCCGTGCAGCGTTTGATTTAGTGGATCGTAAATGCCTCTGGGAGACTTTGAGAAAATATAACATTCCGGAAGGCCTGTTGGCTATAATTCAAGAGCTACATAGAGGGAACTGGGCGCAGATCATAAAGGATACAGTGGGGTCCTTGACACCGAAAATAGCTATTGAGAACGGTCTTAGACAGGGCTGTGTGTTGGCCCCCTTACTTTTTGCCATATTTCTAGCAGATTTGCCCTTGGCCTTAGAAGTCGATAGAAGTGCCAGCCCGAAAATGAGTGGTAAACAATTGTCATGTCTGTTGTATGCAGACGATCTGGTAATTTTTTTATCAGACCGAGCTAGGCCTCCAAAGGAAGTTAAACGCCTTCAAAGAGTACTGTGTGGCAAAGTTTTTAACTGTAAATATGGATAAAACAAAAATGTTATGCTTTGGGAAAAGAGACCCCAGGTTTAGCTGGTTCTTGGGCCCTTTAAAATTGGAAATTGTGAGAGTGTATAGATACCTTGGGGTCTGGTTTGATAGTACTCTAAAGTGGCACACGCACTTAGAAGCCCAGAAAGCAAAGGCCTTTACATCGGTATGTGGGCTGAAAACATTTAACCGGGACTACGGAAACATGTCCCACAGACCGCTGTTGAAAGCCTATAGTGCAATGATACCCCCCCCTCCAAGTACTGTATGGTGCAGAAGTCCTTCACCTAAGTGGTAAAAGTGACTGGGTCTTGAAGGAAGGGAAGTGTTTAAAACCTCTACTGTCGTTACCTTGCTCAGAAATGATCCAGGCTATTCGAATTGAGCTAGGAACAACATCATGGAGTATACAGGCTCAAGTGAGTGGCTTTAAGGTTCTGGAAACGACAGGATCCCGGGGTGGTACAGAAGGTCTCGCAATGGTGCAGAAATGAGATTCAGCTTAGTAGTCTAAAATGGGCCAAGGAGACTAGAAAGAAATTGCACACGGTTGGCGAGAACTTAAATGTGAGAATCTGTCAAAAATCACTGCAAGTAGAATTTACTAAGAGTACACTCAGATCCCAAGGGCAGGAACTGTCCAGGAGGGTAGATGTGGAGTACTTGAGTAAGAAAAAATCGGTACAATTCATGAGGGATTCATGGTTGAATGAAGCCTGGCACACTACCCAATTATTGCCTCAGATGTGAAATTTTAAGTCTGCGAATTGGCATTAATCCTTGGATATCAACCGAGAAAATAAAAGCAGAAATGATACAGCCTGATGGAAATTGTAAATGTATGCTGGGAACAAAATGACATTTTGCACATATTAGTAGACTGTGTACTAGTTTTAGCCCAGCGTAAACAATTTTTACGTCCCATTTTTTAAAAATATGGTACTGTGCTACGGGCCCATGCTGTAGAGTTATTAACAGATATGTCTAATCTTGAGATTGCAATCGCTATTGGAAGCTATATGAAGGCCGTAAAAAGTTTTTTATGGGAAAATTGAAGGGTTTTTCGATATTTTAAAGGGTGAATTTTATTAAAATGCACTTATTAACACAATTTTAAATTAACTTTTACTTAGCTCAGCGGGGCTGATCTGAACATGTTTACATTAAGAAAGTTTGTTCTTAGGTCACTCATTGTTAGGATATTTGTGTCGTTTTCTTCTGCCCATAGGTTACCTATTTTGTATGGAACTATTGATGAACTTGTAATGATTTTGGGTATCTATAAACATCGTTTTATTGCTGTTTAAAGACTATGGTCTAAATAAACGTTGCCTTTGACTTGACTGGGAAGAGCCAAAAATATAGGGATCAAGGGTATAGCACAGCGAATTCTAAGCGCTACATTTTATAAAAAATATATATTTTTAGCCAATTCTGCATTGGACACCCACACAAGTGAGGTATCATTTTCCTCGGGAGACTGAAGGGAACGTTGTGTGGTAGGACATTTGTGCCGGCACGGTGATCTCACACAAAAATATGTGGAAAATGTGTTTGTTTTTTCCAGCTAAATTTGAGGTTTGCAGGGGACTCTGGGTAGGAAAACGTTGGGGGAATCCACAAAAGCCATATCTCTCTGGACTCCCCCAGGTGTCAAGTTCTCAGAAATATGTGGGTTTGGTAGGTTTCCATAGATGACTGCCGAGCCCAGTGCCAAAAACCCAGGTGCCCCCCCTGCCCCCCCCCCCCCCTGCAAAACCAGGTAGTTTTGTGATAGGTAATTTTGATGTCTCCTCAATACGTTTTGGGCCCTTGCCTTTCGCGGGTACTTGGGCCACCCACACGAGTGAGGTAGCATTTTTATCGGGAGACCTGGGGGAATGCTGGGTGGTAGGAAATTTGTGTCAGCCCGGTGATCCCACAACTTTCCCACACAGAAATCTGAGAATAAAGTGATTTTTCCAGCTAAATTTGAGGTTTTCATGGAATTCTGGGTAGGAAAAGGTTGGGGGGGTCCACGCAAGCCATACCTCCCGGGACTCCCCCGGATGTCTAGTTTTCAGAAATGTGTGGGTTTGGTAGGTTTCCCTAGATGACCGCCGAGCCCGGGCCAAAAACCCAGGTGACCCCCCCCCCCCCCCTTGCAAAACCAGGTCTTTTTGTGATAGGCAATTTTGATGTCTCCTCAATATGTTTTGGGCCCTTGCTTGTCACAGGTACTTGGGCCACCCATACGAGTGAGGTACCATTTTTATCGGGAGACCAGGGGGGAATGCTGGATGGTAGGAAAGTTGTGTTTTTTCTGATACCAAAAGATTATGACACAGTAATGCAAGAAAAATGTGTGACTTAAGTCACATTTTGAGGTTTGCATGGCATTGTGAGTAGGCCTGGGCGGTAAATTCCGTTCCGCTCGCGGAATTTGGGTAATTTCGCGTTCCACGGAGAACGCGAAATTACCAAAAATTCCGCGAACCGCGGCTGCGCAGAATTTTTTGCTTATTTGCGCTTTCAAAATGCGTGTTCGCAAGATATTTCTCCCCGAGCACGCAAACAGCGTTCGTGAACAGGAAAAAAGCATTGCGAACGGGCGGAACAAGGAATTCCGCGTGTTCGCGGAACTTTTGCGTGCTCGCGGAGATTTTGTACCGTTTCGCGGAGCTTTGCGTAGCGCGACTACGCAAATTCCGCCCACCCCTAATTGTGAGTAAGAGTAAAATAAACTTGTTGGGATCCATGAGAGGCACACCACCCAGTACTCCCCATTTTTTTTTGGTTTACAAAAATATCTAAAGTTGGTACATTTTCCCTAGAGACAAACTATACCTTAGCACAGAAAAGACAGATAAGACAAATTTGACTGCCTATCCATCTGTTCCTCAAGTACACACACATACTGGTTGGATTTGGCATAAGGGTGAGTGAAAGGTTCAAAATGTATATTTTATTAACTAGAGATTTCACAAAAAGGAAATGCACTGTTAATTTTTCAAAGGTTAATAACCCAAACCAATGACTCGCAGCTCGTGAGCTGTAGAGCCACGACAAGGCACCAGCCTCTTTTCAGGCCATTCACACACCTTTCATACTTGACACACGTTCACACCATCAGCTGCAGCCCCAGCACATTACAACACTCACATCAACAGACAATTTAGAGACAATGTACACCCTGGCAGAGAAAGACAGAAAAGACAAATATTACTTCAAAATAACTATTCCTTAAATACACACACATTCTGGTAGGATTTGGAACGAGGGTGAGTGAATGTTCAGAGCGTAAAATTTTATTATCAAGAGATTTCACAAAAAGGAAATGCACTGTTAATAATTAAAAGGTTAAAAACCTGAACCAATGGCTCACAGCTCGTGAGCTGTAAAGCCACGGCAAGGCACCAACCTCTTTACAGGCCATTCACACACCTTTCATACATGACACATAAGACCATGCACACCGCCAGCCGCAGCCCAGCACATTACAACATTCACATCAACAGACCGTGCCATTCAAGGGCCCATCATTTTCATACTCCCACATGACTGACACAGCAATCACACCGGCTGGTGGTTGACATAGTGTGTGCAGTGGCGTTTGGCTAGCAGAGTGTGTAATGACTAGCAGCAAGTCACTACTCACACACCGTCAGCCAAATGCCAGTCCACTCACACCGTCAGCCAAATGCCAGTCCACTCACACCATCAGCCAAATGCCAGTCCACCCACACCACCAGCCAAACGCCAGTCCACCCACACCGCCAGCCAAAGGCCAGTCCACACACACTGCCAGTCAAGCGCCAGCCCACCCACACCGCCAGCCAAGCGCCAACCCACCCACACCGCCAGCCAAGCGCCAACCCACCCACACCGCCAGCCAAGTGCCAGCCCACCCACACCGCCAGCCAAGTGCCAGCCCACCCACACCGCCAGCCTAGCGCCAGCCCACACACTGCCAGCCAAGCGCCAGCCCACACACACCGCCAGCCAAGCGCCAGCCCACGCACATTGCCAGCCAAGCCCACGCACACTGCCAGCCCACGCACACTGCCAGCCAGGTGCCAGCCCACGCACACTGCCTGCCAGGTGCCAGCCCACGCACACTGCCTGCCAGGTGCCAGCCCACGCACACTGCCTGCCAGGTGCCAGCCCACGCACACTGCCTGCCAGGTGCCAGCCCACGCACACTGCCTGCCAGGTGCCAGCCCACGCACACTGCCTGCCAGGTGCCAGCCCACGCACACTGCCAGCCAGGCGCCAGCCCACGCACACTGCCAGCCAGGCGCCAGCCCACGCACACTGCCAGCCAGGCGCCAGCCCACGCACACTGCCAGCCAGGCGCCAGCCCACGCACACTGCCAGCCAGGCGCCAGCCCACGCACACTGCCAGCCAAGCGCCAGCCCACGCACACTGCCAGCCAAGCGCCAGCCCACGCACACTGCCAGCCAAGTGCCAGCCCACGCACACCGCCAGCCAAGCGCCAGTCCAAGCACACCGCCAGCCAAGCACAAGTCCACGCACACCGCCATCAATTTTTTTTTTTTTTTAACAAGAAAGAAAACACAAACCAATTGGAACTAGATACAAAACTATAACTACAAACACAACAGCTGTAACTAAAGACATCATTCTAATGCCAACCGTGAAACTGAACGACAAATATAAAACCATACAGACCAGTCAGTACGCTATTAGACTCACAGTTGCTCCCAAAAACTCTTTTTAGTTTGATACAATCTGAAACATGTGGGCACACACAGCCCAGGATTAGAAGGAGAATCAGCACAGTGCATATGATTCTCCTTCCGCATACCTCTTCGCAAACAGACTCTACATCTCTTACAGGGATTGGTTTTTTTGGGCGTGGGAGGAATTAAATCGGGAAAGTGGCGATCTTTCAATCTAGCCACATCCTCCACCACTCCAACTCTAGTAACACTTGCCTGTTCCACTACAACAAGGCTGATTATCATAGACTCCTGAAACTGAACAAAAGTCTTCTTTGACGCTGGGGAACACTTCTTGAACACAACAAAGGCATTAAAAGTTGCTAAATTGAAGAGATGGATGGCCATATTCTTATACCAAATGTAAGCGTTACGAACAGCAGTTTAAGGTTCCAACCTCTGATCTACTCTATCAACACCACCCATGTGCTTATTGTAGTCTACAATGCACACAGGTTTGTGCACTTCAGCAACCTGACCCCAAACAGTCACAGGTGAAGTACTGTCATCATGGATGGTAGTCAGCATGTACACATCCATCCTGTCCACAAATTTCACAGCTAGCAGTTCCTTACTACGCAGTGCACTGTCCCCTCTGAAGCTTTTTGCAAACAAGTTCATTTGGGTAACCTTTACAGTTAGAGCGGATTGTGCCACAAGCAAGAATGTCCACTTTGAACAATTCCTTAAACAATTGCACAGCAGTGTAGAAGTTATCAAGGTACAAATGGTGACCTTTGTTAAAGAGTCCACTAGCAAGTTCCCACACAATTTTCTTTGAAACTCCTAAAGTGGACGGACAAACAGGGGGGCCAGTAGTGGAATCCCTACCAGTGTACACCCGGAAATTATAGACACATCCTGTCCTGCCTCCAGACAACATATACTTCCTAATTACATAACGTGCCTTCTTGCTAGGAATGTACTGCCTAAAAACCTAACGCCCCTTGAACAGGACCAAAGACTCATCAACAGCTGTTTCTTTTCCTGGAGTAGAGATTTCTGAAAATCAATCTACAAAGTGATCAAGAACAGCCCAAATCTTAAAAAGATGGTCACAGTCAGGGTGAACTTGTGGCAACACCAAAGCATTATCAACAAAATGCAGCATCCGAAGCAAAAGTAAATACTGATCACGACTCTTAATTGCAGGAAATATGGCCTTTGCCATCAATGGACTGGTAGACCAATATGAAGCCAGGGACAGCTTCCTTATCAAGCCCATCAAAAAAGTAAAACCCCAAAACTTCTTCATCTCATCCAGATTTGTGGGAGTCCACCGGGTAGCTCTAGAGCGGGGCCTAAGTCTGGCACTGTTGTCCCTCAAATACTGTTCAGCATACAAATTAGTCTGCCCAACAATCTCAGCCAAAAATTCATCATCCATAAACAACTGAAAAAAGTGTAAAGGCAAAATTCACAATCCACTCTACACCCTGCATCACCACTAAAGGCAGGCAACACCAGCTGCACAATGTTTAGATCAACCCAGAGTCCAGCACTTACAGTAGGAAGCCTTGCAGCCACAGGCTGCAATCCAGATGCCTCTTGCTGCACCATCGACACATCAGTGTCCTCCTCTAAAACAGGCACTTCATCCACACTGAGCGTATCTTCATCTGCACTAAGAGTAGCTTCATCATCAGATGATTCCTCGTGGAAAGAAAGCTCACTGCCAGAATCTTGCACTTCTCCTCTCCCTCAGACGCACTGTCAATCTCATAATCATGGTCAGATGAAGATTCAAAAAGCATACCAACCACCTGCTGAGCAGTAATTCTGCGGCTAGCCATAATCCTTACTAATAAAGGTAACTTGTTAAACAAGTCAACAGCAAACACTTTGTAAAATAAGTAATAAACAAAATGTGGCTTTATCACAAAGACCTATATATTCCAAAACTATACCACTCACTTGCCAGAAGCAGCTAGATTCACCACCACCTATTCTGCACAGAGACAGCAAGGACCTACAATATCCTGCTAAAAAAGAAAATTACACATAAGACAAGGCAAAATACATCACAAAGAATGTCATGCTCAAAACACTAACTAAATATGCTGCTATTATGACACCACTTACAAAAAATTCATTCATGCATGACAATAATACTCATTTGGAGTAAACACAAAAATTATTTTCTTACCAAATAAATGCAACAACGCAAAACTGCAGATCAACCACTGCTGAAACAGCAAACCAGAATCAAAAGCTTTGCACTAGAATAAAAAGTAGAAATAAAACATTACAATCACATATGAAAATAATGCACTAGTCCAAACACGATCCACCAGCCAAGCTGGGGGGTAGGTGAGCCTAAAAGCATAAGGCCGATCTGTCCCCAAGGGGGGCAGAAACAGCCAAAATATTCACCCCATAAAAGTGGGGTGACCCTTGCCCAAGGGGCCACTCCCCAACACCAACATTTAAAAAACCCTGGTGTCTAGTGGTTTCTGCCCCTCTTGGGAACAGATGGGCCTGAAAACATATGTCCGATCTGCCCCCAAAAGGGGCAAAAACTGCCCCAATAATCACCCCACAAAGGGGAGCGACCCTTGCCCAAGAGGCCGCTCCCCAACATCACAAACAATTCCTGGTCTCTAATGGGTTTGCAGATGGGCCTAAAATCATAAGGCCGATTTGCCCCCAAGTTGGGCAGAAATGGCCAAAATATATGCTTCCCAAAGGGGAGCAACCCTTGCCCGCTCCGCGACACAAAGGCCATTTAAAAAAAAAAAAAAAAAAAATCCCTGGGGTCTAGTGGGCATTCCTGCTGCACGATCGCGCCCCGTGCACGATCATGCAGCAGGAATGCTGAAAAGAGACATCGGAGGAAAGAAAACCCTTTCCTTTCCTCCGATGCCTCTTTTTAAATCCCCCCACCCTCCCGAGGAGAAACTTACCTTCTCCTCCTTGGACGCGCTGGAAGCAAATGGCGCACCCCCCTCATCAACCTCCAGAAGGACCGTAAGCTCATTTCAACAGGGCCAAGGCTGCTACCAATGCGTTGGCATGCAAAGTTCCTATGCTGGACATCTTCCAGGTAGCTAAGTGGGCGTTACATCATATGTTCACAAAACACTGCTGTCGCCGAGAGGGGCATTTTAGCCTGCTCGATTCTACAGGACTTTTTGTTTTGAACCAATTCAGTGGCCCACCTCCTAATAGATACTGCTCTGGTATTTGTTTAAAAAGTGAGGAATCTGCAGTTAGAAGACTCTATCATAAGAATAAGTTACTTACCTTAAGTAATGCTGTTTCTAGTAGGGACTCTATTTAACCGCAGACTCCTCATTGGTCCTCCCATTCTGTGACTCGAGCTCTATCCATTAATAAGATCCCAGTCTAGGAATCTGCACACGGGCACTGGCAGGGTGCAGATATGTTGCGCTGTCAGTGGGGAGGATCAAGACAGTGTCTTGCCTCTAAATGGCAATGAGGCAAGACATGCAACAGCCGCTAGAGCGCTTGCGATTACAATGGGAGGAAGACTTGGGTAAGCAGATACCGGAGGTGCAGTGGGATAGGATCCTAGAGCGAACCCCAAAAGCATCCAGAAATGCGCGATTTAAACTAATTAACTTCTATGCATTGCATAGAGCGTACCTCACCCCGTCCCGAATCATGAGGTACTTTGGCACGGACACGGCAGTGTGTCCAAGATGTGGAGAGAGGGAGGCACACATAATCCAAATGTTCTGGAGCTGTCCATGCTACAACCCTTTTGGGAGGAGATAGGGCAAGTAGTTGGCGATCACATCGATAAAGAGCTCCTGCGCACCCCAGAGCACTTTCTGCTTGGGTGGTACCCCCATACGGCCAAGAATAAGACGACTGGAAAGTTCCAGGACCTGGCCTATGTGCTGGCCAAGAGAGAGATAGCCAGAAACTGGAAGGCACCAGGAGGGCTCAGGATTGTTTCGTGGAAAAAAGAGCTCGAGAAATGGGCAGGAGCGGAAGGCAGCTTACTGCTCAGGGAAGCCAGCAGGGGGATAGGCAAAATAGACAGGGCCAGAGCATGGGAAAACCTGGTGAGCGAGCTGATAGCCAGCAGGTAGGATAATGGTAGTGGGGCAAGCACTCCGCAGCCAGTGGCACTAGAACAAGGGAGCAGGTGAGGGGAACACTTAGTTTGAGTCTGGCCAACACCGCAACACACACTGCGACCGGAAGCCTGACCCACAAGAACCCAATAACACACAGGGATTGCAAATGTCCACTCAAGCGCAACTCAAGTGGTGAGAGGGGGACGTTTTGTTACAAGGGAATGTTAAGTTGAGGACGCCAGAGAGTAATGATTATGTGCAATACGTACAACATGGCTGGATATGACGTGAACAATGAACAGTGTGTATGTGTGTCGACTATGTCTTGAAAAACCAATACAATCTGGTTGTAAAAACAAATTGTAAATACATTTTGATTTTTAGGTCTCGCCTACGCAGCGCGCATGCGCTGCATAGGAGGGCCTTTAGCTGTCGCTCTGCTCATTTTCAAGCACTGCACTCGTGCTTGTGGCGGCATCCACCTTGCGGGAGCGAGCAGGGGCGCGCCACAAGCACGAGTGCAGTGCTTGAAAAGTGAAGACTCTCCCAAGCGCGCGCGCGCACCACTCGCGGGCTCACCTCCTGCTCCCCCTCTCTCTCACAACAATTAACTTTCGCGGCCGCGGGGCCGCGCTTGTGTTTTAGCGCTTGTTTAGTTAGAGCAGTGGCTCAGATCAAATTTCCTCCTGGCTTTTCCTTTCCTTCTCCACAGATTTAATGAAAAAACATTCCGAGCCCGAGTCCCAGCACTTTTTTTACATCAAAGACTCTCTGGCTTCTTTTTATCTACCTTCAGTTATTTACATTTCTATCGTCTGGTCATTTCTTTTATTTTTTCAATAGAAACGCTGTTGCCAGCAGTCCTCCCAGCTTAGTTCGCGTGACACAAGCACATTATGGAAAGCCCAAGGAACCGCAACCTGCCTCCCACAAATCAACTCCCCTTTTGCCAGTGACAGCTTGGTGCAAAAAAATGTTCCCTCATTAAAATGCGGCAACGGTGATAGAAAGCACCTGTTACCGAGAGCAACTTCCCGTGGCGGCACAGCATGAAAGCAGCAACTGTGATTAATAAATATAATTATAGGTGCTTTGGAGCATGCGCATTGCAACAGAAACAGTCTGCCGCAGTGCGCGAGCTTGGCAGGCTGGAGGGCGCCCAGATAAATCGGAAAACAGTGAAGTATTGTCTATGTTATTTGCTGGTAATGTTCATTACTCCTGGGTATAAAGTGACTAGCGCTGGCCTTTGATCAGACAGCAAATTTGGTGTCCCCTCCTATTCGGACTCTTTAACTGTGTGTTGGAAAAAAACCCTCTAAGTCACACTGTGAGCACTTTGATAAAGACCAGCCTGGAAATGAGGTGTTTGCTAGCATTTTTAAAAGGAATAACTGAAAACAACTGCAATGCTTTAACTGCTAAATATGTTAAAAGCTGCCAAGTATATAGAATTATTGTTAGAAAATATGTTGGTCATTGGAGGGGGAGCCTATGAATTTTTTTTTTTTTTTTACCAAAGGGTGTCACGTACATTTTACAGACACACTCAGCACTCTCTGAAGAGCAATATCTGAAAGAGACACGTTAGTGATAGATTCCTTACCTTAGAATATCCCCAGGCGTCAGACTGGATCCAGAATTTTTTTCATTAGCAGTACCCCTGCGCGTCAGTAGGTGGCGTCGTGCGGCTCTGCGTCCGTCGCTGGCGTCGTAAGCGCCGAGATGACGTCACGGAGACTACTTAGGCGCCACCCATGCGCGCTGACATCAGTTCTTTCTTTTTCCACGCCAGTAAGCGCAGATCCGGTTAGAGCACGTACCTTAGTCACTTTTTGACTACCCTTTTTGAGACTTTTGTCTCCTGTAAGCTTTGGTTTCCTTGGTGCACCTAGGGATGCCTGGATTTAAGTCTTGTGGGGCCTGCCGTCGCAATATGTCGGTGGCGGACCCCCACGATGTCTGCCTCTACTGCCTGGAGACCGACCACGACTCCCGGTCCTGTCTGGACTGTCGGGCCATGGCCCCGAAGGCCTTGAGGGAGCGACACCGGAAGCTGCTGGAGGTCCGGCACTCGTCCCAGCGCCATTCCCGGTCCAGGGGCCGTTCCAGGGAACGCTCGCGGGGCCACGGTCATCGCTCCTCGGGCTCCAAGTCTTCACCCTCGGATTCGGGTAAGAGACGACACAAAAAGAAGTCGAAGAAGCGTGTTCGCTCTCCGACGTCCCCCGTCGGTCCCCGGATGCGGACGAGGGGACAGTGGCTTTGCCCCTGCGGCTCCTTCGGAGCTCGAGAGTCCCGCGGCCTACCCGCCTTACTCCGGGTCCGTCGGCGACTCCCGCACAGGTGCAAGAGTTTCTTGCTACCATGGACCGCCTTTTTAGGCCTCGGGCTCCCGCCGGTGCGCCCTCGGGCCCCGCGGTCCCGTGTCAGGATCCTGTTGGGCCGTCGGCGCCGCCGGCGGATCCAGCTTCGGCACCACAGGATCCTGCGCCGTCGGCTCCGGCCACGGCGCCACAGGTCCCTCGCTGCCGGCTCCGGCCTCAGCGCCACCCTCGGCTCCGCCTCCGGCGCCGCAGTGGGTGCCATTTGTCCCGCCCTTGCCCAGGTTCCAGGACCATTTTGCTCTTACCTGGGATCCGCATTGGGACACGGCGCCGGTCCGGCCCTGGCCGGCGCCGTTTCCGACGCAGTTTGTTCCTTCTCCGGCTCCTGCCCTGCCGCCGCGGCCTGTGCCACATGCGGCGGAGGTGGAGGACGACTGGGAGGGGTCCGAGGACCCTCTTGCTCGTCAGTGTGACTCTGAGCTGGACAGGGCGGACGATTTGGAGGATGCCGGCGACCTCGACGTCTCTGACCCGGGGTTTGCCTCTCCCCCGCCTTCCATGGAGGTCATCCAAGCTTCGACGTCCCAGAGTGCCTTCCCCACGGCTCCGCCGGATAAGGACTCCAAGAAGCTGGAGCAGTTCGGCAAGCGGTTGTTCTCTTCGGCCAGCTTGGGGCTGCGGTCGGTGAACACCGCTTGCCTATTGGGCCGCTATTCCCACGCGATGTGGGATACAGTTGCACAGGTGTTGCCTCAGTGTCCTGAAGAGACCCAAGCTGTGCTGTCCTAAGCTGTTGCCGAGGGTAAAGATGCGGCTAAGTTCGCCATTCGGTGTGGTTTGGACACCGCGGACTCACTAGGTAGAGCGATTTCCACGCCTGGTTGAGATCTACCGGGTTCTCGCCAGATGTCCAAAGCTCGCTCATGGACATGCCCTTTGATGGCACTCGCCTGTTTGGTGATCAGGCCGACAGTGCGCTGGAGCGTTTTAAGGACTCGCGGGCCACGGCCAAGTCCTTGGGTCCTTCCACGAAAAGCCCGGCCACTCCTGGTTTTCGTTCCTTTCGTGGCCACGGAAAGGGCGCCCAGGCACGTTCCTTCAGCAAGCCTGTGCAGAACCAGCCCCAATGCGGACGCGGTTTCCGCAGGGGCGGGTCTGGGAATCAGCGTGGGGGTCAGTCCACCTCCGCCCCGCTGCTTCTGCCTCCAAACCTTCCTAATCCGAGCTTTGGGGGCACCCCACGCCAGTGGGTGGCAGGATCCACCATCATCTCCCCCACTGGCACGCTATCACATCGGACAAGTGGGTGTTGCAGATCATCCGCAAGGGTTACACCCTTCCCTTTCAGTCCACCCCTCCAGCCATGCCACCTCAGTTCCACCGCATGTTGGGGGACCACTTGGCACTTCTCCTGCAGGAAGTCACGGCTCTCTTGGCCAAGGGGGCCATCGAGTGTGTTCCTGGGCCAGAAGTAGGGAGTGGGCGTGGTTGTTATTCCCACTACTTTCTGGTCCCCAAGAAGGACAAGGGGGGCTTGCGCCCCATCTTGACCTCCGGAACGTCAATCGCTTCCTCCGGAAGGAGAAGTTCAAGATGTTGACTCTGGCTCAGGTCTTGGCTGCCCTCGACCCTGGAGACTGGATGGTAGCGTTGGACTTGCAGGACGCCTATTTTCACATACCCGTCCTGCCGGCCCACCGGCGTTACCTGCGGTTCACGGTAGGCCAGGAGCATTTTCAGTTTGCCGTGCTCCCCTTCGGCCTTACCAGCGCCCCTCGGGTGTTCACGAAGGTGATGACGGTGGTCGCAGCTCATCTGCGCAGGTCAGGGGTGTCAGTCTTCCCCTACCTCGACGACTGGTTGTTGAAGGCGGGCTCGCCCCAGGCAGTCGTCACCCACCTTCACACTACGCCCGACCTCTTGCATTTGCTGGGGTTCTCCATCAACGTGCCGAAGTCGCACCTGAGTCCCTCTCAGAAGCTCCCCTTCATCGGAGCGGTTCTGGATTCGACGCTGTTTCGGGTTTTTCCTCCCGAGCAGTGAGTCCGGGATATTCAGGCTATGATTCCGATCTTTCAGCCTCTATCCCGGGTTTCAGTCAGGATGACCCTCCGGCTCCTGGGCCTGATGGCCTCCTGCATCCTGCTGGTGCAACATGCCAGATGGCATATGCGGGCTCTGCAGTGGGACCTGAAGTTCCAGTGGGCACAGCATCAGGGCAACCTGTCCGATCATGTCCAGATCTCGGAGGGCACTGCACGACAATTGCAGTGGTGGCTCACGAATCGCGATTGGGTCAATGGCAGATCCCTCTCCCTTCCCCAACCGGAGCACACAGTGGTGACGGATGCGTCCCTCCTGGGATGGGGTGGCCACTTGGGAGAGGCGGAGATCAGAGGCCTCTGGTCTCCGGCGGAGTCCCGGCTCCATATCAACCTTTTGGAGCTTCGAGCGATCCGATTTGCACTGAAGGCATTCCTTCCCTCTGTCCGGGGAAGGGTAGTGCAGGTGTTCACGGACAACACCACTGCCATGTGGTATTGCAACAAACAGAGCGGGTGGGGTCCTGGACCCTATGTCAGGAGGCTCTGCGCCTCTGGACATGGCTGGAACATCAAGGCATTACCTTGGTGGTTCAACACCTGGGGGGGTTCTCTGAACGCCAGGGCGGACGAACTCAGCCGCCGGTGCTTGATGGATCACGAATGGCGTCTGAACTCGGACGTGGCGCAAGGTCTCTTTCAGCAGTGGGGAGAGCCTTGGTTAGATCTATTCGCCACAGAAGAGAACGCGCAATGTCATCAGTTCTGCGCGTTGGAATTTCCAAGGCGGCACTCGCTCGGCGACGCTTTTCGTCGCGAGTGGAGTTGCGGTCTATTGTACACCTTTCCGCCTATACCACTTCTACCCAGAGTGCTGAAAGATTCGGCGCGACCGGGCCCAAGTCATCCTTGTGGCTCCGGATTGGGCACGAAGATACTGGTATCCCGAGCTACTCAGCATGGCGATCGATCCCCCGATCCGACTGCCTCTTCGGGAGGATCTTCTGTCGCAGCAGCAGGGGACGGTCCTCCACCCGAACCTGGCCAGCCTCCATCTCCATGCGTGGAGATTGAGCGGCAACAGTTGACAGCTTTCGATCTTCCTCCCGAAGTCTGTGATGTCATTCTGGCAGCCAGGCATCCCTCCACTAAGACTGTATACGCCTGCAGGTGGAACAAATTTGTGGCATGGTGCACAGCAAAGGCTGTGGATCCCCTCTCTGCCCCTCTTTCTGAGGTTCTTCTGTTCCTTTCTTCCAAACCTCCTTTCCTTTCTGTTCATCCGGACAAGGTGGTTTTAAGGACCCGTCCTTCTTTCTTGCCAAAAGTTGTCACGCCCTTCCACATCGGGGAGACCATCACTTTGCCCACCTTCTTTCCGCCTCCGCATCCTTCAAAAGAGGAAGAGAGGCTTCACCGTCTGGACCCAAAACGTGTGCTCTCGTTCTATCTGAAGCGCACACAACAGTTCCGGGTGGATGACCAACTCTTTGTTGGCTACGTAGGCGCCAAAAAAGGTCGGGCCATGCACAGGTGAACCATCTCTCGGTGGGTTGTTCTGTGCATAAAAGCATGTTACTCGTTGGCCAAGAGGGAGCCTCCTGTGGGGCTGCGTGCCCATTCGACCAGGGCAACGGCAGCCACTACTGCCTTGGGACGCGGCATTCCCTTGAAGGACATTTGTCAAGCAGCTACGTGGGCCTCGTTGCACACGTTTACCAAGCATTACTGCCTTGACAGTCAAGTCTGGAGAGACGGCTTCTTTGGCCGTTCTGTTCTCCGTGACTTTCTGGTGTAATCCATTCGCAGACCCTCCACCGGGGTTGGTATTGCTGGGGTATCTATTCTAAGGTAAGGAATCTATCACTAACGTGTCTCTTTCAGATGCACAAGTTACTACTTGTGTAACGATATATCTGTAAGAGACATTAGTTAGTGATAGATTCCTTACCGCCCCCCCATCCTCCCCCGTTCTGCGAACTGATTTCTAGGGTTAAGGTCATCCCTTTCAGGGCCCTAGTTTCATGGCACCAATGGTCAGTTTCTTGCATGGCTCTGCGTTCCTGGAGCGGAAAGTCGTGTACAGAACTGACGTCAGCGCGCATGGGTGGCGCCTAAGTAGTCTCCGTGACGTCATCTCGGCGCTTACGACGCCAGCGACGGACGCGGAGCCGCACGACGCCACCTACTGACGCGCAGGGGTACCGCTAACGAAAAAATTTCCAGATCCAGTCTGACGCCTGGGGATATTCTAAGGTAAGGAATCTATCACGAACTAATGTCTCTTACAGATATATCGTTACACAAGTAGTAACTTGTGCACTTGGGCCCAAAAAGTCCCAGTTACAGAGCAGACAAGCAGCTATTCTCCGGTCTGCTTTTATTAGGAGTTACTGAATGCCTAATGGCTTCAGCAGCTGAGAATTCAAAAGGTATAAATATATATATATATATATATATATATATATATATATATATATATATATATATATATATATATATATATATATATATATATATATATATATATATATATTTTAATCTATCTTTGAGCGAGGGATGCACTTTTGGAGCAAGCTTTTTTTTTCCTTCTACACTGACTCCGTTCAAAAACAGATTTCTCCTTTAAACACTTCAGAAGGGAAGGGCGGCCTCTGAAGTGTATAACATTATCCCACTGGGATGAAGAGGGCTCTCTTTACATCAAACACCACTTTGGAGTTCTGAGTCCAGACAGTGCTAAAGAAAGAAAGTCTATGCTCCTTGTCTGAATATGAAACAACTGGAAATTACAGCGGCCATTACATCCTCAAAAAATTCAATGTAATCTCGACGAGAGTCCAACCCTAGAAACAGGCCCTATGCTCTGACAAATACAAACAAGCATTGGCTTAGCCAATAGGTCTCGCCTTTGGGACCGTATAAGTGTTTAGCCATGCAACAGTTGATGTTGTTGCACCAAGGATATTATGCTGCATAACTAAATACTTATAAGGTCCCAAAGGCGACACCTATTGGCTATGCCAATGCTTGTTGATAATTTGCATCCCACTATCTCTTGTGAGAAGCACAGAGGGAAAGATTGTGTTCGAACATATTATTCAGCATTCAACATGGCAACAAGTCGTTTAAAAAGGTTTATTTATACTTTTTTATTTTTTATTTAATTATAATTGTGTGCTTTGCATTACTAAATGTATATATTTCTACAGAATAGAGGGTATTGCCTAGCTCCCAGTAGCTGCTATAGAAAGTAAACCATGCTCATCAAAACACTGTTTACCTTCTGCTCTTAGAACTTCCTTGGCCAGTCTCCCAGGCAACACCAGGGGTCACAGGGATAAGCCAGGTGTCAGAGCTGCGACCCCCCCCTCCCACCCCCCCCATGACATTCTTGGGTGTGGACTCCTGCATTGTTTTTCATAAGGTCCCACATTAGGTTCCACACACTGTCCCCTCCAATTTGTTATGTTTGATCTGTGTCTGAAAAACAATGCGAGACAAAACTGACATCGGTGCACATGGGTGATGCTCATATGTGGCTCTGCATGGTCGCTTCTGGAGCAGTGCAAGGTCGTCCTGAGTCGGGTGGCGCCACCTCCTGGCATGCTGGAGCAGTTGCTGTTGAAAACTTAGTCCAGTCTGACAACTTGGACTGTTTTGGGAATATTCTAAAGGTGAGGTATTTAAGGTTAGATAATGTATCCACCAGAAAGAGCATTGCTGAAGGTAAATAACATGTTTGTCTTATAGCTCCTTAGATAGCCTCCACATTTCAATTTGCCATCTAAAGCTTCATTTATTTTTTAATTGGAATTGCCATAGTCCAAAGCCCCAAATACAATAGAACATTAGTAGATTGTTCTAGTTCCGACCAAGAAGGGAGAATTACAGGCTTGTAAATAAATGTTATTAATGTGAAAACCTTTATAAATCGCCACAGAAACTTATTAAACATGTTCTTCTTTTCCGTTGGTCCTCAAATAAGCTTGTAAAAGTGCAAATTAGAGAATCCACTGCACTGGCTAGAGCTGTTCCTTCTTCACAACCCAAGACACCAGTTGTTCATATGGCAAAACCATTTTCAAAGTTGCCGTCCACTTGCATTGAGGCCAAAGACCAAACTATAATGTTCCCTAAAACTCTTTCTGGAAGCACTACAGGTAATACATGTGTTCTGTTTACTTAATTGTATTTGTATCAGTCATTGCTGGGAGATATTTCTTGTTTTCTTTGAGATGCGGAGCCTTATTACAAAGTATTAATAGCAGTCAAGCTTCCTTTCACAGACTAAGTGTTCATTGATGTTCTATTGTTCTAGCAATTCCCTTATTGTCCATGTTGTTGGATGCTTTAAGATATGGAAAATGTTTTATCCCATTAGCATTGTTAAGAGGTCTTTTGTTTGTTTCCTGGAGTCATTAATTACTTAGGGTTATCGTGTGGTCACTGTTTTATAGCAGTGGTGACCGAAACCACCAAAATTCTTGTAGTTAAATGGACAATCACATACTCCCTTAAGGCACTAACTCTGTAAATGTGCCGAGCCGAGAACTCTAGGCTTGCTGTAGGAGATTGATATGTTTAGAAACTCACTCACATTATAATACAATGTCTTACACTCACACTCAATGTTCATCCAAAACAGTATTTTGAGCAGTGAGTAGCACTTTTATTTATAGGTAAGTAAAGAGAGCATTTAACATGTGATGTTCAGAAAAAAACCTTCCAGAGCCGAGATTACAGCCTCAATATTTGTATAGCCTTTATGTATTAGACGTTAAATATAACAGTAACCCTGTAGTCAATGTTAATCTATTTCTTTGGGGCTATTCTGAACAAAGTGTAGATTCAATATGATGCTTTTCTCTCTGTTGCAGTTGTCTCTGGGATTGCACAGGGCAACTCTGTGTACATACAGTAAAGTTTTTTCCCAGGCTCTCCATTTCTGGGAATTTCTTTGTTGTTACGACTTTGTAGCCTTACGCAGATGACTACACCGGGAAAGTCTGGTTTCTAGCCATGCAGAGAATGTAGGGGCCAGAGGTCCATCACTGACCCTCATGAAGATTGTTTATGGTGTCTCTTGTCAGCCACAACGTCGGGACGTACACTTCGTGCAAGCACATGAATCTAAAAGCGCTGAAGGAGAGGGAGGCCAAATTATTCATGGCCAAGGCCAAAAAGCAGAAGAGAGGTCGCAGAAGGTCAAGGACCCTCTCGGAGTCGTTGACGCCACACACTCCGAAGTCTTCGAAGAAACACAAGAAGAAGCAGTGCCATGTTTCCCGACGTCGCTCTTCGAAAGGTGCTACTGCGCAGTTGGTGTCCCCGAGTCCCAGACATCATCGCAGGGCTGAAATCTCTGACTCCTTCACCAGGGGTGACTCCGGTTCCAAGAGCAGTGTCTCCACCGGTTCCGAGAGATGCAATGCCTCCACTGTTGCCGAAGACAACCACTCCATCTTAGGCGCCACAACCGGAGCTGAATTTAGCGCCTCCCCGAATGCCTCCAGAGCCTGTGGTACCGGATCTGGCGTATCCTGCTTTCCCGGCTTGGGGATCAGTTCAGTCACATTTTTCAAATGTGATGTTCGGCTTGTTTGCCAGAGCAGCAAACCCAACTGGCGCACCTCTTGGGCCCATGGGTCCGTTGGCATATTCCCTGGGAGGTTTGCCACCTCACTTTCCACAGGCACCGCTCATGCCTATGGCTCCAGAGAGTTTGGTTCTTCCGACGCGGAGGTTTTCGACGCCGTTACAGTCTTTGAAGGGACGAGCTCCTTTCGATGGCTCATCCCCGGCAATGTCTGGTTCCGAACCAGCGCCAACTCGACCATCTTCGATTCCTGCTCTGGTGGACCTCCCTTCGATGCAGATCCCGAAGTCACCGGCGCCGTCGATGCCGGTTCTGAGGATGAGGTATCGGAGAGAGGCGCTAAGACTGTTGGAGGACAAAGAGGAACATGGAGGGGCTGAGGAAGGGAGAGATGATAGATCCTGACCTGGATTTTGAGCGTTTACAGGGGGATAGTGTCCTGGACACCTCTCCTGAGTGGGAGCTTTCGTCACCAAAGGGCTTGCCGACACAAGAGGTGACCACATATCAATCTGTGATCAGAAAGGCTGCAGACCACTTGGAGGTGCCTCTTCCTACAGCGGAGTGAGGTCTAATATTCTGACGGAGGTGCTCCATTCTCCTTCCTCTATTTCAAAACCTTTACTTCCCTTCAATGAGGTGTTAACAGAGCCCATTCTCGATGTCTGGCAGAAGCCAATGTCCACTCCAGCGCTTTCCAAGACCGTGGCAAGGAGGTACAAGGTGGCTACGGGGGATCCTGGTTATCTGTCCACCTATTTTTTGCCAGCAAGCTTGGTGGTCCAGGCTTCGTGCTCTTAAAGGCTGTCTCAGGTTCCTTCCAATCTACGCCTGCGGTTAGGGAGTCAAAGCGCATGGAGCAATTGGCAAAAGTGTTCATGTCGGGCAGTATGGCCCTTAAGTCCACACATGCCCAGCCAGATTTTTTAATCTCCTGGCTTCCCTGCTCAATCCCCATTTAAACATTATTTGGAATACCTCTCTAAGGGTTGGCAGTTACCCTTCAGTTTGGAAAAAGGCTTTTGTCCTGCCTATCCTTAAAAAAGAAGATGCAGACCCTAGTATTCTCATGAATTTTAGGCCTATTTCACTCTTGCCCGCCCCTGCTAAGATTTTGGAGAAGGAAGTGTAGAGACAGCTCTCTACCTATTTGGAGTCCAATAATCTGCTGCACGACTCACAATCGGGCTTTCGGAAGGGCTACAGCACTGAGACCGCTCTGCTGGAAGTTGCGGAAACCATCCGAGAATCCTTAGACCAGGGCAGTAGCGCAATGCTCGTGTTGCTAGATTTATCTGAAGCCTTTGATACGGTCTCTCATTCAATTCATTTAGACAGTTTGGCTCAGATGGGTATCTCAGGGACCATCTTGAACTGGTTCCATTCGTTTCTGGAGGAGCGGTCTCAGCAGGTCTTACTTCGCCCTTATGTCTCCTCTCCTAGCATTATGGGCTGTGGAGTACCACAGGGTTCTGCGCTTAGCCCGACCCTGTTTAATGCATATCTCGCCCCTCTAGCCTCTACAATGAATAACTGTGGTGTACGACTAATATCATACGCGGATGACACACAACTGGTGTTCTCATTTTCAGCTACAACGAGGGCTGCGTTTGACAATTTCAGGCTTTGCCTTACTAAGATCTCCTCTTGGATGACAGACAACTGTCTTAAACTGAACACGGATAAAACCGAGGTGATGTTTTTTAACCAGCCTTCACCCCTTTAGCTGACCTTTGGTGGCCGTCGCAACTGAATCCTCCTCCCACTCCTGTATCTTCGGTCAGAAACCTAGGCTTTAGATTTGATTCTGAACTGTCTGTTAAGGTCCAGATTGGCCAAGTATCCAGAGCGTGCTTCTGGAAACTTAAATCTTTGCGCAGATTTCTCCATCTCCTGCCTATGGACTGTCGGGCCACCATTGTCCATGCCTTGATTACATCTCAGCTGGACTACGCTAACAGCCTGTATCTGGGTCTTCCGTCCTATCTTATTCAAAGGCTGCAGACAGTCCAGAATGCAACAGCTAGGTTTATAAGAAAGGTACCCCTTCGGCACCATATCTCCCCTCATTTGCGCAGCCTACATTGGCTGCCGGTAAAAAGGAGAATTCAATTTAAGGCCTTATCTTTGGCCTTTAGAGCGACTAGAGACTGTGGGCCTGGTTATCTTAGGCAGAGACTCCAGATATACCATGAGAATAGAACTCTGCGTTCAAACTCTCAGTCGTTGCTCCGTGCTCCCCGCTTTCGGAGAGCAAGGTTGGGAGGGCGTGCCTTTGCAGTTAGAACAGCCGCCCTCTGGAACGAGATGCCCATTCACCTGCGCAAGGCTGAGTCCGAATCCTTTTTAGGAGTTCCTTGAAAACTTGGCTGTTTGATCTGTCCTAGCCTCATCCCCTCCCTTCAACTGCTTTAACCTCACAGCGCCGGGACACCGCCGTAGGTGGTAGCCGTGCGCTTTATAAATGCTATTGACTTGACTTGACATGCCATATGCCTTTTGTGTCGGTACATCCATGCACTCATAGACTCAGCCTGGGAAGTTGTCCCAAAATTGCCCGAGGCAGGACAAGGACGTTTCTCAGAGGTGTTGTCGGATGCCTAAGCTGCTGCACGCCAAGTGATACAATCTGGTCTGGACACGGCCGATTTGGTACCCTGGGTGATGGGATCGTCTGTGGCTACTAGGAGGCATGCATGGTTGCGTTGTTTGGGATTCTCGCCTGATGTTCAGGCTATATTGCTGGATTTGCCCTTCGATGGATCTCGCCTGTTTGGGGCTAAAGTGGATTCAACGCTGCAGCCCCTTTAAGGACACTAAAGCCACAGCACGGTCTTTGGAACTTAAACCTCAACATAGATTTGAGTTGAAATTTGTAAAGCGCGACAATCACCCTAAGGCATCAAGGCACAACATAGGAGCTTGTTTTTTTGTGCCAGGCAACAGGCCATAGCAGCAGCAGGCATATCCCTTGTACAGGTCCTACAGGGGAAAGGGCAGAGGTCATCTGTTGGGTGCTGCACGACAGCAAGTCTCCTCCTCTTCTGCCCCTCCAGCTGGTGTGGCAGGGAAGCAGCTCTAGGTCCACAATCCTAGAGCATACTTGTCCTGTGGGAGGACGGGTGTCCCATTTTCTACAGTATTGGAGGTCTGTTACTACAGATATCTAGGTGTTGAACATCGCAGAGATTGGGTATGCCCTACCCTTCTGGGAGTTTCATCCCCCCCCCCCCCCCCTTTCCCTCCCCATCAGGGTTTTTGTTTGGAAGAGCATCTTCTGCTTCTCTAGCAGGATGTTCGGACATTACTGCAAAAGGGTGCAATCGAGGTGGTTCCAGAGCAGGAAAGTGGTCAGGGGTGCTACTCTCAGTACTTTCTGATTCCCAAAAAAGACGGTCGTTTGCAACTGATCCTAGACCTCAGGGTTTCGAATTTTTACCTCAAGCAGGAGAAGTTCAAAATGTTGACCCTGGCTCAGGGTCTTATTGTGCTGGAGAAGGAAGGCTGGATGGTGTCGATCGATTTGCAGGATGCATATTTTCACATACCCATCTTGAAGTTGCATCAGAAGTATCTTTGTATCTGAAAGAGACACGTTAGTGACAGATTCCTTACCTTAGAATATCCCCAGGCGTCAGGCTGGATCCGGAAAGTTTTTGCGTAGCAGTACCCTTGCGCGTCGGTAGGCGGCGTCGTGCGGCTCCGCGTCCGTCGCCGGCGTCGTGGTCGCCGGGATGACGTCGCGGGCAGTACTTAGACGCCGCCCCTGCGCGCTGACGTCAGTTCTTCTTTTCCGCGCCAGTAAGCGCAGATCCGGAAAGAGCAGTGCCCTAGTCACTTTTTGACTATCCTTTTTGTGAATTTTTTCACTGTTTCTTCATCGAGTCTTCACGACTCCTAAGGTGTCGTAGGGATGCCCGGCTTTAAGCCATGCGAGGCCTGTAGTCGCATGATGTCGATCACGGACCCGCATCTCGAGTGTCTCTTCTGTCTCGGCCGAGACCACGACACGAAGTCGTGCCCTGACTTCCGGAAACTTCATCCGAAGGCTTTGTGAGAGCGGTCTCGAAAGCTACTCGAGGTCCGGCAGTCGGCTCCGCGCCGCACCAAGCCCCGGTCCCGGGAGAGGTCGAGGGGCCGGTCGCGGAGTCCCCGCCGTTCGTCGGAATCCAAGTCTTCGCGCTCCTCCGGTAAGTCGAAGCACAAGAAGTCTAAGAGGCGTCATCGCTCTAAGGCTGAGGCCCCAGTCGGCACCGTCCCCGCCCCGCGGCCCGGACATGCCTGTAGAGCCGCCCCCGAATTACCCGTTCTTTCCGGGTTCGGGGGCGACTCCGGCCGAAATACAGGAATTCCTGTCGGCCATGGCTCGCCTCTTCGGGCCTTCAGGTCCCTCCGGTGCGCCTTCGGGCCCCGCGGGCCCTGATGGGGTTGCCCCGGCGCCGCCGTCGACTCCGGTCCCGCCTGTCCCACCAGCCTTCATCCCGGCCTTGGCTCCGGCCCCGGCCTCGATCCTGGCTCCGGTGGTACCGCAACCCCAATAGACGTCGGTTGACCTAACCACGCCTCCGCCGACGCCGATGTCCCCGGTGCCGTTCCTGACGCCGTCCGGGGCTCCGGACGGCGTCGGTCCCCGGCTCTCTCCGGCTCCGGACATGGAGCCGGACCGACGTCGCTCGACGCCGGCTCCGGCGCCCGATGAGACCTTGGGTCCCAAATGTCCCTCCTCCTCCATATTTTGAACAAGAGGAGGACCAGGAGAGCTGGGAGGGGTCTGAGGGACCCTCTCACACAACAGTGTGAGTTTGATCCGGACTGGGCTGAGGAACTTGGGGATGCCAGTGGTCTAGACACCTCCCCCGACACTGGCATGCTGTCTCCTCCCGTGGCTACGGAGGAGGGAGCTAATTTTGCAACGGTGTTGCGTAGAGCAGCTGGAGCCTTACATCTCCAGTTGCCTACTGTGGCCGTCAGGACTAACCTCCTGACAGAAGTGCTTCAGCCGGCGGCTTCCTCTTCGGAGAATGTGCTGCCGTTTAATGATGCACTCACTGACGTTCTTTTGGGTGCCTGGTCCAAACCCACCACAGGGGCTCCTGTGGATAGGAACGTGGCCCGACGCCATCGCCCTGCTCCGGGCGACCCCTTGTTTCTCTCCCAACACCCCACCCCTGAGAGCTTGGTTGTCCAAGCCTCTGCCTCCCAAACCGCCTTCCCTACCGCCCCTCCGGATAGGGAATCCAAACGCCTGGACCAATGTGGGAAGAAGGCTTTTTCTTCCTCCAGTGCTGGCTTGCGGTCCGTCAACACCGCTTGCCTTTTGGGCTGATATACCCACTCCCTGTGGGATTCGGTGGCGGCTGTTTTGCTGCAGTGTTCTGAGGAGGTCCAGACACTGCTTACCCGCGCCGTTGCGGAAGGGCGAGATGCGGCTAAATACACCATCCGTTGTGGCCTTGATACCGCCGACTCGCTAGGCAGATCGCTTGCGACGACGGTGGTGCTACGTCGCCACGCCTGGCTGAGAACAACTGGTTTCTCGGGTGATGTCCAGAATACACTCATGGACATGCCCTTTGATGGAGTCGGTCTTTTTGGTTCAAAGGCAGACCATGCGCTGTAGCGGTTTAAGGACTCACGGGCTACGGCCAAGTCCCTGGGCCTTTCTGTTGTACGCCCTCCGCTCACCTCTGCTTTTCGCCCCTTTCGTGGCCACGGAAGGGGCGCCCAGTCACGTCAGCTGCCCAGCCACCGGCCCGCGCAGCAAGCGTCTACGCGTGGCCGAGGACGTGGATACCGCCGTGGCGGTTCGGGCAACCAGCGTGCGGGTCAGGCCACCACCTCCAACCCGTCCGCGGCCTCCAAGCCCTCCTAGTCCCTCCTTTCCGGTGCACAGCACGCCAGTAGGGGCAGGGTCCGCCATCACCTTCACCACTGGCGTCCCATCACCTCGGACAGGTGGTCTTGGACATTGTCCGAAGGGGCTACTCCCTCCCCTTCGAGACCACCCCCCAGCCATGCCACCTCAATTCCACCGCATGTCAGGGGATCACTTGGTACTTCTGCAGAAGGAAGTCACGGCCCTCTTGGCCAAGAGGGCCATCGAGCATGTTCCGACCCCAGAAGTAGGGCGTGGTTGCTACTCCCACTACTTCCTGGTGCCCAAAAAGGACAAGGAGGACATGCGTCCTATCTTGGACCTCCGGAACGTCAATCGCTTCCTCCGGAAGGAGAAGTTCAAGATGCTCACCCTAGCTCAGGTCTTGACTGCCCTCGACCCTGGAGACTGGTTGGTAGCGTTGGACTTGCAGGACGCTTATTTTCACATCCCCGTCCTGCCGGCCCACCGGCGTTACCTGCGGTTCACGGTAGGCCTCGAGCATTTTCAGTTCACCGTGCTCCCCTTTGGCCTTACAAGTGCCCCTCGGGTGTTCACGAAAGTGATGGCGGTGGTCGCAGCTCCTATGCGCCGGGCAGGGGTTCCGGTCTTCCCCTACCTCGACGACTGGTTGCTGAAGGCGGGCTCGTCCCAGGCAGTCGTCTCCCACCTCCAGACTACGGCCGAACTCCTGCACTCGCTGGGGTTCTCCATCAATGTGCCGAAGTCGCATCTGATTCCTTCTCCACAGCTCCTTTTCATCGGAGCAGTTCTGGACACGACGCAGTTTCGGGCCTATCCTCCCAAACGGCGAGTCCGGGATATTCGGGCTATGATTCCGATCTTTCAGCCTTTATCCTGGGTTTCGGTACGGATGACCCTGAGGCTGCTGGGCCTCATGGCCTCCTGCATCCTGCTGGTCAATCATGCCAGATGGCATATGCGGGCTCTGCAGTGGGACCTGAAGTTCCAGTGGGCGCAGCACCAGGGCAACCTGTTCGATCACGTCCAGATCTCGGAGGGGACTGCACTACAGTTGTAGTGGTGGCTCTCGAACCGGCAATGGGTCATGGGCAGATCCCTCTCCCTTCCCCAGCCAGAGCACACAGTTGTGACGGACGCGTCCCTTCTGGGATGGGGCGGTCACATGGGAGAGGCGGAGATCAGAGGCCTCTGGTCTCCGGCGGAGTCCCGGCTCCATATCAACCTTCTGGAGCTCCGGGCGATCCGACTTGCACTCAAGGCATTCCTTCCCTCTGTCAAAGGGAAGGTAGTGCAGGTGTTCACAGACACCACCACCGCCATGTGGTATTGCAACAAACAAGGCGGGGTGGGGTCGTGGACCCTTTGTCAGGAGGCTCTGCGCCTCTGGACATGGCTGGAACATCAGGGCATGTTCCTGATGGTTCAACACCTGGCAGGTTCCCTGAACGCCAGGGCGGACGAACTCCAGCCGCAGGTGCATGATGGATCACGAATGGCGTCTTCACTCGGAAGTGGCGCAAGGACTCTTTCTACAGTGGGGAGAGCCTTGGTTAGATCTATTCGCCACCGAAGAGAACGCGCAATGTCATCAGTTCTGCGCGTTGGAATTTCCAAGGCGGCACTCGCTCGCGGCGACGCTTTTCGTCGCGAGTGGAGTTGCGGTCTGTTGTACGCCTTTCCGCCTATACCACTTCTACCCAGAGTGTTGAAGAAGATTCGGCACGACCGGGCCCAAGTCATTCTTGTGGCTCCGGACTGGGCTCGAAGAGTTTGGTATCCCGAGCTACTCAGTATGAGCGTAGATCCCCCGATCCGTCTGCCTCTTCGGGAGGATCTTCTGTCGCAGCAGCAGGGGACGGTCCTCCACCCGAACCTGTCCAGCCTCCACCTGCTTGCGTGGAGATTGAGCGGCGGCAGTTGATTCCTTTCGACTTGCCTCCCGAAGTTTGTGATGTGATTCTGGCAGCCAGGCGTCCCTCCACTAAGGTGGTATACGCTTGCAGGTGGAACAAGTTTGTGGCATGGTGCACAGCAAAGGCTGTGAATCCCCTTTCTGCCCCTCTCTCTGAGGTTCTCCTGTTCCTTCTTTCCCTGGCCCAACAGGGTTCTGCCCTGGGTACCATCAAGGGCTATCTTTGTGCCATCTCGGCCTTCCTCAGGCTTCCTGATCAGCCCTCCCTTTTCAAGTCCCCTGTTGTTAACAGGTTTCTAAAAGGCATTACACACCTCTACCCTCCTGTTCCGTTTGTGATGCCTCAGTGGGACTTGAACTTGGTTCTTACCTTTTGTTAGAAATGGGATCTCTGGTTGGCTAAGGCTTGCGCCAAAGCCAGGCAGAGACCACCACTCTAGTCAGGGCAAGGGAGTTACACGCCAAAGATAACCCCTGCTCACCCCCTTGGTAGCTTGGCACGAGCAATCTGAAAGAGACACGTTAGTGACAGATTCCTTACCTTAGAATATCCCCAGGCGTCAGGCTGGATCCGGAAAGTTTTTGCGTAGCAGTACCCTTGCGCGTCGGTAGGCGGCGTCGTGCGGCTCTGCGTCCGTCGTCGGCGTCGTGATCGCCGGGATGACGTCGCGGGCAGTACTTAGACGCCGCCCCTGCGCGCTGACGTCAGTTCTTCTTTTTCCGCGCCAGCAAGCGCAGATCCGGGAAGAGCAGTGCCCTAGTCATTTTTTGACTAACTTTTTTGGTGAATTTTTTCACTGTTTCTTCGAATCGACTCCAAGGTGTCGTAGGGATGCCCGGCTTTAAACGTTGCGACACCTGTGCTCGGATGATGTCCATCACAGACCCGCATCTGGAGTGTCTCTTCTGCCTCGGCCGAGGCCACGACACGAAGTCGTGTTCCGATTGCCGGGCCCTCAACCCGAAAGCTTTGCGAGAGCGGTCTCGAAAGCTCCTCGAGGCCCGGCAGTCGGCTCCGCGCCATTCCAAGCCCCGGTCACGTGAGAGGTCGAGGGGTCGGTCGCGGAGTACTCACCGGTCGTCGGGATCCAAGTCTTCGTCGTCCGGTAAGTCTAAGCACAAGAAGTCCAAAAAGCATCATCGCTCTAGGACTTCGCCTCGCCGGTCTCGCGACTCGGCTGAGGCCCCTCCCGGCACCGTCCCCGCGGCCCCGGACATGCCTGTGGAGTCGCCCCCGCAATACCTTCCTTCCCGGGTTCGGGGCGGATCCGGCCCAAATACAGGAATTCCTGTCGGCCATGGCCCGCCTCTTCGGGCCTCAAGGTCCCTCCGGTGCGCCTTCGGGCCCCGCGGGCTCTGATGGGGTTGCCCCGGCGTCGCCGCCGACTCAGGTCCCAGCGTCGCTCGTGCCTCCAGCCTCGATTCCGGCTTCGGCCCCGGCCTCGATCCCGGCTCCGGTGGTACCGCAACCCCCATCGACGCCGGTCGACCTGACCACGCCTCCGCCGGCGCCGATATCTCCGGTGCCGTTCCTGACGCCGCCCGGGGCTCCGGGCGGCGTCGTCCCCATGTACTCTCAGGCTCCGGACATGGAGCCGGACCGGCGTTGCTCGACGCCGGTTCCGGCGCCGATCGGACCTTGGGTCCCAAATGTCCCTCCTCCTCCTTATTTTGAACTGGAGGAGGACCAGGAGGACTGGGAGGGGTCTGAGGACCCTCTGGCACAGCAGTGTCAGTATGATGAGGACTGGGCAGAGGACCTAGGGGATGCCAGTGGTCTAGATACTTCCCCTGACACTGGCATGCTGTCTCCTCCCGTGGCTACGGAGGAGGGAGCCAATTTTGCAACGGTGTTGCGTAGGGCAGCTGGAGCCTTACATCTCCGACTCCCTACGGTGACGGTCAAGACTAATCTCTTGACAGAAGTGCTTCAGCCGGCGGCCTCCTCCTTGGAGACTGTGCTGCCGTTTAACGATGCACTTACTGACGTTCTTTTGGGCGCCTGGTCCAAGCCCAACACAGGGGCTCCTGTGGATAGGAACGTGTCCCGACGCCATCGCCCAGTTCCGGGCGACCCCCTGTTTCTCTCTGTCCACCCCACTCCTGAGAGCTTGGTTGTCCAAGCCTCCGCTTCCCAAACCGCCTTCCCTACCGCGCCTCCGGATAGGGAATCCAAACGCCTGGATCAATTTGGGAAGAAGGGTTTTTCTTCCTCCAGTGCTGGCTTGCGGTCATCAACACCGCTTGTCTTTTGGGCCGATATACCCACTCCTTGTGGGATTCGGTGGCGACTGTTTTGCCCCAGTGTTCTGAGGAGGTCCAGACACTGCTCTCCCGCGCCATTGCGGAAGGAAGGGATGCGGCCAAATACACAATACGATGTGGCCTTGATACCGCCGACTCGCTGGGCAGGTCTATTGCAACGACGGTGGTGCTGCGTCGCCACGCCTGGCTGAGAACCACTGGTTTTTCAGGGGATGTCCAGAATACTCTCATGGACATGCCCTTTGATGGAGTCGGTCTTTTTGGTTCCAAAGCAGACCATGCGTTGGAGCGCTTTAAGGACTCACGGGCTACTGCCAAGTCCCTGGGCCTTTCTGCTACACGCCCTCCGCTACCTTCTGCTTTTCGCCCCTATCGTGGCCACGGAAAAGGCGCCCAGTCACGTCAGCAGCCTAGCCACCGGCCCGCGCAGCAGGCGTCTTCGCGTGGCCGAGGACGTGGATACCGCCGTGGCGGTTCGGGCAACCAGCGTGCGGGTCAGGCCACCACCTCCAACCCGTCCGCGGCCTCCAAGCCCTCCTAGTCCCTCCTTTCAGGTGCACAGCACGCCAGTAGGGGGCAGGGTCCGCCATCACCTTCACCACTGGCGTCCCATCACCTCGGACAGGTGGGTCTTGGACATTGTCCGAAGGGGCTACTCCCTCCCCTTCAAGACCACCCCCCCAGCCATTCCACCTCAATTCCACCGCATGTCAGGGGATCACTTGGTACTTCTGCAGAAGGAAGTCACGGCCCTCTTGGCCAAGAGGGCCATCGAGCATGTTCCGACCCCAGAAGTAGGACGTGGTTGCTACTCCCACTACTTCCTGGTGCCCAAAAGGACAAGGAGGACATGCGTCCTATCTTGGACCTCCGGAACGTCAATCGCTTCCTCCGGAAGGAGAAGTTCAAGGTGCTCACCCTAGCTCAGGTCTTGACTGCCCTCGACCCTGGAGACTGGTTGGTAGCGTTGGACTTGCAGGACGCTTATTTCCACATCCCCGTCCTGCCGGCCCACCGGCGTTACCTACGGTTCACGGTAGGCCTTGAGCATTTTCAGTTCACCGTGCTCCCCTTTGGCCTTACCAGTGCCCCTCGGGTGTTCACGAAAGTGATGGCGGTGGTCGCAGCTCATCTGCGCCGGGCAGGGGTTTCAGTCTTCCCCTACCTCGACGACTGGCTGCTGAAGGCGGACTCGTCCCAGGCAGTCGTCTCCCACCTCCAGACTACGGCCGAACTCCTGCACTCGCTGGGGTTCTCCATCAATGTGCAGAAGTCGCATCTGATTCCTTCTCCACAGCTCCTTTTCATCGGAGCAGTTCTGGACACGACGCAGTTTCGGGCCTATCCTCCCGAACGGCGAGTCCGGGATATTCAGGCTATGATTCCGATCTTTCAGCCTTTATCCTGGGTTTCGGTACGGATGACCCTGAGGCTGCTGGGCCTCATAGCCTCCTGCATCCTGCTGGTCAATCATGCCAGATGGCATATGCGGGCTCTGCAGTGGGACCTGAAGTTCCAGTGGGCGCAGCACCAGGGCAACCTGTCCGATCACGTCCAGATCTCGGAGGGGACTGCAAAACAGTTGCAGTGGTGGCTCTCGAACCGGCAATGGGTCATGGGCAGATCCTCTCCCTTCCCCAGCCAGAGCACACAGTTGTGACGGACGCGTCCCTTCTGGGATGGGGCGGTCACATGGGAGAGGCGGAGATCAGAGGCCTCTGGTCTCCGGCGGAGTCCCGGCTCCATATCAACCTTCTGGAGCTCCGGGCGATCCGACTTGCACTCAAGGCATTCCTTCCCTCTGTCAAAGGGAAGGTAGTGCAGGTGTTCACAGACAACACCACCGCCATGTGGTACTGCAACAAACAGGGCGGGTGGGGTCGTGGACCCTCTGTCAGGAGGTTCTGCGCCTCTGGACATGGCTGGAACATCAGGGCATGTTCCTGATGGTTCAACACCTGGCAGGTTCCCTGAACGCCAGGGCGGACGAACTCGAGCCGCAGGTGCATGATGGATCACGAATGGCGTCTTCACTCGGAGGTGGCGCAAGGACTCTTTCTACAGTGGGGAGAGCCTTGGTTAGATCTATTCGCCACCGAAGAGAACGCGCAATGTCATCAGTTCTGCGCGTTGGAATTTCCAGGCGGCACTCGCTCGGCGACGCTTTTCGTCACGAGTGGAGTTGCGGTCTATTGTACGCCTTTCCGCCTATACCACTTCTACCCAGAGTGTTGAAGAAGATTCGGCACGACCGGGCCCAAGTCATTCTTGTGGCTCCGGACTGGGCTCGAAGAGTTTGGTATCCCGAGCTACTCAGTATGAGCGTGGATCCCCGATCCGTCTGCCTCTTCGGGAGGATCTTCTGTCGCAGCAGTAGGGGACGGTCCTCCACCCGAACCTGTCCAGTCTACACCTGCATGCGTGGAGATTGAGCGGCGGCAGTTGATTCCTTTCGACTCTGCCTCCCGAAGTTTGTAATGTGATTCTGGCAGCCAGGCGTCCCTCCACTAAGGTGGTATACGCCTGCAGGTGGAACAAATTTGTGGCATGGTGCACAGCAAAGGCTGTGAATCCCCTTTCTGCCCCTCTTTCTGAGGTCCTTCTGTTCCTTCTTTCTCTGGCCCAACAGGGTTCTGCCCTGGGTACCATCAAGGGTTATCTTTGTGCTATCTCGGCCTTCCTCAAGCTCCCTGATCAGCCCTCCCTTTTCAAGTCCCCTGTTGTTAACAGGTTCTTAAAAGGCATTACACACCTCTTCCCTCCTGTTCCGTTTGTAATGCCTCAGTGGGACTTGAACTTGGTTCTTACCTTTTAATGTGCGCTCCCTTTGAGCCTCTACATAACTGTCCTCTTCGTCTTCTGACTCTGAAGACAGCCTTTCTGGTGGCCATCACCTCCGCTCGGCGGGTGAGTGAGCTCCAGGCTCTATCTTGCAAACCTCCCTTTCTGTCTGTTCATCCAGACAAGGTTGTTCTTCGGACGCGTCCGTCCTTCTTGCCAAAGGTGGTTACTGCCTTCCACATTGGGCAGACCATCACTTTGCCTACCTTCTTTCCGCCTCCGCATCCTTCCAGAGAGGAAGAGAGGCTCCACCGTCTGGACCCAAAACGTGCGCTCTCCTTCTATATCGACTGCACAAAACACTTCCGGGTGGATGACCAGCTCTTTGTTGGCTACGTGGGCGCCAAAAGGTCGGGCGGTGCACAAACGAACCATCTCCCGCTGGGTTACTTTGTGCATCAAGACCTGCTATTCTTTGGCTAAGAAGGAGCCTCCTGTTGGGCTGCGTGCCCATTCCACCAGGGCAACGGCTGCTACCACGGCCTTGGGCCGCGGTGTTCCGCTGCCGGTTATCTGTCAGGCAGCTACGTGGGCCTCGCTGCACACGTTTACAAAGCATTACTGCCTTGACAGTCGGGTCCGGAGGGACGGCTTCTTTGGCCGTTCTGTCCTACAGGACTTCCTTGTCTGATCTTTGTTCGCAGACCCACCACCGGGGTTGGTATTGCTGGGGTATCTATTCTAAGGTAAGGAATCTGTCACTAACGTGTCTCTTTCAGATGCACAAGTTACTAACTTGTGTAACGATATATCTGTAAGAGACAGTAGTTAGTGACCGATTCCTTCCGCCCCACCCATCCTCCCCGTTCTGCGAACTGATTTCTAGGGTTAAGGACATCCCTTTCAGGGCCCTAGTATTTTTCAGACACCTGTGTCAGCTTCTTGCATGGCTCTGCGTTCCTGGCGCGGAAAGTCGTGTACAGAACTGGACGTCAGCGCGCAGGGGCGGCGTCTGAGTACTGCCCGCGACGTCATCCCGGCGATCACGACGCCGACGACGGACGCGGAGCCGCACGACGCCGCCTACCGACGCGCAAGGGTACTGCTACGCAAAAACTTTCCGGATCCAGCCTGACGCCTGGGGATATTCTAAGGTAAGGAATCTGTCACTAACTACTGTCTCTTACAGATATATCGTTACACAAGTTAGTAACTTGTGCATTGAGGCCATTGACGTTTCACGTGATCAACTAATGTGTCCTGGATTAGTGATGTCATATGTATGGAAAAGGAGAAGCAAGTGGGAGTGCGTGATTGTCAAAATACCTGAAAGTGTACATCTCTGCGTATAAACTTCATAAACAAACTCACCTCCACCCTGTAACGTCCCCCCACCCCCTTGGCACACATCGGAGGTGTCACAAGAACTATACCACATGATTAAGAAGAACAGATTGCGAGTAACCATACCAAGCCTTCCCGATCCCAGGCTATTTAAAGTTAAAGTATGCCAGCCTAGCATTTGAATATTTGTAGTGTACAAGAAGAGGCGCTTGGTTTTCTGGCTGCCACAAGGCAATCGTACCACCAGGTTCACCCACTAAAACAGTCCTGAGGCTCAGGCATCCATTGTTATCTCATTCTGTGGCTGTGTGTTCATTTCCTTTGTTGTTGCCACTGAGTTTTTTTAACAGAGTTTTATATAGCGCGAACTTGACCCGAATCGGTTATCAGAGCGCTTTACATAGCACCAGTTGCATTACACGAGGACACATTCATTTTTGTTAGGCACGGGGAGATTAAGTGATTTGCCCAGAATCACAGGATGTTCAGCGTCATTGCCGAGATTCAAACCCAGTTCCCCAGATTCGAGGTCGACCGCCCTAGCCGTTAGGCCAACTCCTCTCCTCTCTTAGCTCAGGCAGTCCGGCCCCCACTTCATTGGGATGCCATGGACATCTCCCTGGCTCGGGAGATGGAGGGGGAGATGCTCATCCTCCTCCACACAGTCCTGGGCATCATGGGGAGTAGCAAAGAAAAAGCAACGGTCCTGATGCAGGACTTTCAGCTGCGCTTTTAATTTCTCCTTAACTTCTACAAAGGATTAACACTGCTGCTGGATCAATGTTGTTCAATCTAGGAAACTCATAAGCAGCGAATTCATGACTTTGAACCGATGTTAAGGTCTGATCTGTTCCAAGTATCACAGAGCACTGCGTCATGAAAATTAGGAATACTGGAATCTGGAAGAGACTATTAGTTATAGATTCCTTACCTTAGAATTACCCCCAGGCGTCAGACTGGATCTAGAGACATTTTTTCCTAGCAGTACCCCTGCGCGTCCGTAGGTGGCGTTGGTCGCATCCGTCGTCTGCATCGTAGTCGCTGGGATGACGTCACGGTGTGTACTTAGATGCGGCCCCTGCACGCTGACGTCAGTTCTCTCGTTTTCCGTGCCAGCCAGTGCAGATCCGGAGAGAGCGTGCCCCTTAGTCACTTTTTGACTAGCCCTTTTTGGACTTTTGTCGACATCTTTTTTGAGTCTTCGACTCCTGGTGCACAAGGGATATTCGATCGTCGGACCGGCTTCAAGCACTGTGACTCCTGTCACAAGTTGATGTCTGTCACCGATCCGCACCTCGTGTGCCTTTGGTGCCTGGAGCGTGACCACGATACGAAGTCGTGCTCCGACTGCCGGGCCATGAACCTGAAGTCTTTGCGGGAGCAGTACCGAAAGCTTTTGGAGGCCCGGCAGTCCACTTCGTGCCATTCAAGGTCCCGGTCGAGAGGAAGGTCGCGGGACCGGTCGTGGAGTCATCACCATTACTCTTGGAAGTCTTTGCACTCCTCCTGTAAGTCGAAGCACAAGAAGAAGGCGAAGAAGCACCGTTGCTCTTCGCCTTCGCCCTGTCCGTCGGCCGACGCGGTACCCGGAGCGTCGTCGCTCTCCGGCTCTGCCTTCGGAGCCTGCTTCTAAGACGACTCCGCTCTTCCCTCCCTTTGCCGGAGCGTCCCCTGCCCAGCTTCGAGCTTTATACGAAGCGCTTCACAGCATCTTTGGGCAGCCCGACTCCGCCGGCACACCTTGGGCCCCGCAGACTCGGCTGGGGGCCCTGGGCCTTCGAGGCCGGCGGCTTTGGCTCTGGCGCCGGAGTGCCCCTGAGGATCCAGGCCTGGATCCGGATTGGCGCCGGTTGACCTCACGGTACCTTCCCTGCGCCGATTCCAGTGACGACACCCCGACGCCAGTTTGCCCCCAACCGGTGTCGACCCCAGCCTCACCCCCGACTTGGACCCGGTGCCGGACCGACGTCGACCGACGCCAGTACCGGAGCCGGAGGGTACTTTTGTACCTCTGTTAATCCCTGGCATTCCCTAACGCCCTGAGTGGCAGCCAGAGGAGGGTGAGGAGGACTGGGAGGGGTCTGTTGACCCTCTAGCAGACCAACTTGAGGAGCCGGACTGGCGAGAGGAGTTGGGTGATGCCAGTGGTCTGGATACCTCCCCAGACCTTGGTATGCTTTCTCCCCCTACTGTGGCTAAAGAGAAGGGAGCTTCCTACGCTGTGGTGTTGCGTAAGGTGGCTGAGGCCTTGGGCCTTGAGCTTCTTACTGTGGCTGTTAGGACTAACCTCCTGACTGAGGTGCTTCAGCCAGCAGCAGCCTCTTCGGAGCCCATGCTGCCTTTTAATGAGGCTCTCACTGACCTCCTTCTGGGCACTTGGTCCAAGCCCCGCACAGGGGCTCCTGTGGACAGGATGATTGCCCGGCCCCAGGCGACCCACTTTTCCTGTCCCAACATCCTCCCCCTGAGAGCTTGGTGGTCCAAACCTCATCCTCAAAAGGTGCATTCCCTACTGCTCCCCCAGATAGGGAATCCAAGAAGCTGGACCATCTTGGGAAGAAGATGTTTTCTTCTCCCAGCTTAGGACTGCGGTCGGTGAACACTGCATGTCTCTTGGGTTTGTTATACACACACGGTGTGGGATACAGTCGCGCAAGTGCTGCCACAGTGCCCGGAGGAGGCCCGGGCCGTGCTCACCCGCGCTGTTGCTGAGGGTCGAGACGCAGCTAAGTTCACCATCCGTTGTGGACTGGATACTGCCGACTTGCTGGGTAGAACGGTTTCCATTTCAGTAGCCCTGAGGCGCTCCCCCAGGCTGACAACGTCTGGCTTCTTTGGGGATGTCAAATCCACACTTTTGGACATGCCCTTTTGTGGCCGTCGCCTGTTTGGTGACAAGGCGGACAATGCGCTTGAGCGCTTCAAGGATTCTAGGGCCATGGCTAGATCCTTGGGCCTCACAGCAACTTCTCGCCCTGTGCAGTCTGCCTTTCGCCCCTTTCATGGCTACGGAATGGGTGCCCCACCACGTTCCGCCCAGAGCCACAGTGCCACACAAGCTACCCAGCCCATGCATAGCCGGGGACATGGGACCCAGCGTCGCAGGTCTGGGGGCCAGCAGGCAGGCCAGTCCAACAATGCCCCCCCTGAAGCAGCCTCCAAACCTTCCTAGTCTGACTTTTCAGGACCACCAGTTGCCAGTGGGCGGCAGGATCCGCCATCACCTCCCCCACTGGCACAAGATCACTTCGGACAGGTGGGTTTTGCAGATAGTCCAAAGGGACTACTCCCTCCCCTTCGAGACTACTCCTCCCTCCATGCCACCAACGCTCCATCGCATGTCGGAGGATCACTTGGCCCTTCTCTGCCAAGAAGTTACAGCTCTCTTGGCCAAGGGAGCTTTTGAACGAGTCCCTGTGCCAGAAGTAGGTTGTGGTTGTTAATCCCACTACTTCCTGGTACCCAAGAAGGACAAAGGGCTGCGTCCTATCTTAGACCTCAGGGACGTCAACAGCTTCCTCCTGAAGGAGAAGTTCAAAATGTTAACCTTGGCTCAGGTCTTGTCTGCCCTCGACCCTGGAGACTGGATGGTGGCGTTGGACTTGCAGGACGCTTATTTTCACATCCTCGTCTTGCCTGCCCACCGGCGTTACCTACGGTTCACGGTAGGCCTCGAGCATTTTCAGTTTACTGTGCTCTCCTTTGGCCTTACCAGCGCCCCTCGGGTGTTCGCAAAAGTGATGGCGGTGGTCGCAGCTCATCTGCACAGATCTGGTGTTCCAGTCTTCCCCTATCTCGACGACTGGCTGTTGAAGGCGGGCTCACCCCAGGCTGTCTCCCAACTCCAGACTACGGCGGACCTCCTGCATTCACTGGGGTTCTCCATCAACGTGCCGAAGTCGCACCTGATTCCCTCTCAGAAGCTCCTTTTCATCGGAGCTGTTCTGAATGCAGCGCAGTTTTGGGCCTATCCTCCTGAGCAGTGAGTCCGGGATATTCGGGCTATGATACCGATGTTTCAGCCTCTATCGCGATTTCTGTGAGAATGACCCTGAGGCTGCTGGGCCTCATGGCCTCCTGCATCCTGCTGGTAGATCATGCCAAAGGGTATATGCGGGCTCTGCAGTGGGGCCTGAAGTTCCAGTGGGCGCAGCATCAGGGCAATCTTTCCGATGTCATCCAGATCTTGTAGGGAACTGCGAGTCAATTGCAGTGATGGCTAATGAACCAGGATTGGGTCAATGGCAATTGTTGATGGCAAATGGAAATTGCGGCCTGCTGTACGCCTTTCCGCCTGTACCACTTCTACCCAGAGTGCTGAAGAAGATCAAGCGCGACCGGGCGAAAGTAATTCTTGTGGCTCCGGACTGGGAACGAAGATTCTGGTACCCCGACCTCTTGAGCATGGCTATCGATCCTTCGATGAGACTGCCTCTTCGGGAGGATCTGCTGTCGCAGCAGCAGGGGACGGTCCTTCACCCGAACCTGTCCAGCCTCCACCTCCTTGCGTAGAAATTGAGCGGCGACAGTTGACAGCTTTTGACCTTCCTCCCGAAGTCTGTAATGTCATCTTGGCAGCCAGGCGTCCCTCCACTAAAACGGTATATGCCTGTAGATGGGACAAATTTGTGGCATGGTGCACAGCAAAGGCTGTGGATCCCCTTTCTGCCCCTCTTTCAGAGGTTCTCCTCTTTATTCTTTCTTTGGCCCAGCAGGGATCTGCTCTGGGCACTCTTAAAGGCTATCTTTCGACCATTTCGGTCTTTCTTCGCCTTCCTGATCAGCCTTCTCTTTTCAAGCCCCCTATTAACAGATTTCTGAAGGGCATTACTCATCTTTTTCCTCTTTCTCGTAATGCCTCAGTGGAACTTGAATCTTGTCCTCACTTATCTTATGTGTGCTCCCTTTGAGCCACTAGATAATTCTCCTCTTTGTCTCCTTACTCTGAAGACTGCTTTCTTGCTTGCCATCACCTCTGCTCGCAGAGTGAGCTTCAGCCTTTATCTTCCAAACCTCCCTTTCTTGCTGTCCATCCGGACAAAGTGGTCCTTCGCACTAGGTCCTCTTTTCTGCCCAAAGTGGTACCCCTTTCCACATAGGTCAGACCATCAAGTTGCCCACCTTCTTCCCGCCTCCACACCCTTCCAAAGAGGAGGAGAGACTCCACCGTCTGGACCCAAAACGTGCGTTGTCCTTCTACCTTGAAAGCACTAAAGACTTCCCGGTGGACGATCAACTCTTCGTGGGTTATGTCAGCGCCAAGAAAGGTCGGGCCGTGCACAAAGTACCATCTCTCGATGGGTTGTCCTATGCATCAAGATCTGCTATTCTTTGGCTAAAAAGGAACGTACAGTAGGACTGCGCGCCCACTCTACCAGGGCGACGGCAGCTACTACTGCTTTGGGACGTGGAGTCCTGCTGGTTGACATCTGCCAGGCAGCCACTTGGGCATCCTTACACACGTTTACAAAGCACTACTGCCTGGACAGCCAAGTCGAAGAGACGGCTTTTTCAGCCATTCTGTTCTCCAGGACTTCCTGGTGTGAACTTAGTTCGCAGACCCTCCTCCGGGGTTGGTATTGCTGGGGTATCTATTCTAAGGTAAGGAATCTATAACTAATAGTCTCTTTCAGATGAACAACTTACTTACTTTCGGTAACGATGTATCTGTAAGAGACATATATTAGTTATAGATTCCTTACCGCCCCACCCATCATGCCGGTTCTGTGAATTGACTTCTAGGGATAGGGACTCCCTTGCAGGGGCCTAGTTTTGTGCACCAGTGGTCAGTGTTTTGCATGGCTCTGCGCTTCTGGCGTGGAAAGTCTTGTCAGAACTGACGTCAGTGCGCAGGGGCAGTGTCTAAGTAGACACCGTGACGTCATCCCAGCGACCACGACGCCGACAACGGATGCGGAGTCGACCGACGCCACCTACGACGCGCCCGGGTACTGCCAAGAAATTTTTTCTCCGGATCCAGTCTGACGCCTGGGGGTAATTCTAAGGTAAGGAAATTATAACTAATATATGTCTCTTACAGATACATCGTTACCGAAGGTAAGTAACTTGTTCATTTGTACAACATGGAGGCTCACCAGGAAGGGGCCGAGTTGTCAAGGCTCAATGTACACTATAAGGTATGAAGTACATAGAGAGGATACCTGGGGACATCAAAGAAGTGAGCCAATCCCTAAGGAATCTCTCCGACTGTGGACCCTCCGGTATCCCTACCAGCTGAAGGTTATTCCTCGATCTGCACACCACATCCTCTGCTCTCTACTCCAGCTGCTATGTTTTGAGCGCCTGGCGGGACACTTCAGTTTTTAACTCATGGGTGGGGGGTGCATTCTCTGCAGTCAAAATTAGTTTTTTTGCTTTGTTTACTTGTTTAACCACCTTCAAATCTTGTGATAGGAAGGAAATTTCTATTCCCACACCACTATTCCTGTCATCTAGGGCCTTGCGAGTACCACAGATAACCTGAAAGATCTTGCTGGGAGTAATGAGAGATGCCTGCGTGCCCACAGGGTTACTATTCACAGAAACTTATGGTTTTCCTGCATGGTTGGCAAATTTTTTGATTCTGCTTTGTTGTGCAGAGGTCTGTGCCTGCGATTCCCCCAGTCCTGCTTATATTAAAGTAACAGAGGAGGCCAGATTGGCCCTCCACAGGGACAACTCCTGAGCAGTCCAGCAACACCAAGTCCCCGAAATATGGTCCTGGAAGGAGAGAATTCCCCAGCTCTGAAAAGGCCCTCCAGCGCAAGTGATTGTCTGCAAGGGGCAGGCTGTTTTCTGTACAAGAAGGGTGTGACTTTCCAAGTGGAGGGGACTAGTGGGCCCACAACAGCTTCGCCTCTTCTTCTTGGCCAGCCCCCCAGGCCCAGTCATGTCCCATTCATTACGCTCAGTGGCACCTAACCCCCCTGCCCCCCCCCCCCACAGCTGACCCGAGCACTGGATCGCCAGCAGTTTACACCCATGCAGGGCACCCACACTCAAGCTGGCCGAATGGTGGGGACAGGGAAGGTCCTGGGCCCACTGGGTCTAGTCACTCCCCAGACCAGCGCCAACAGGCTCCCGGCAACCTGCTCACCAAGGATTCCCCTTAAGTCTTCGTCTGCTTCACTGGTTCCATTTAGTGGATCAATCACATACTGCCACTTGCCGGTCAGTGCCATCCACCCGCTCTTTTCCGACTCTCCTGGGCCTTTGTGCCTGCTTGCCACACAGTGGAGACTGCGATCACGGTCCCGTTGACAGACCATTGCCATGTGTGTCATGTTAATCTTACGTAGTCAGCATTTTGATTAATTGACTAGCACATGTAACTCAAGAAGGGGAATGCCCACATTAAATAATACGCAATATTCAAAACAGCCCCTGGAATGCTGCGGGGTTCGGCCAGACTTTGATCTGATGCCCGGGGCTGAAGCAAAGCCACTCTCCGGTCAGCCCAATCCACCTGCTCCGCTTAAGCATTCTTGGGCCTTGCACCCACATCGCGCTGTGCAGGCTGCAAACACAAGGCCATGCAACGCAGCGCAACGCTCTGTTGGTCGTTGGCTCTCCTCCTGCCCATTGCTCCGGGCCTCCTGTAGCCCATGGATTTCTCTGCAGGATTCAGCTGGCCAATATTCAATCTAGGCCTGGGGCTGGAGCAGACTTGGGTTGCAGTCGCTATCTTGCCTGTCAAGACATACTCTGCTTCCCAACCTTCTATCACTGAACATGGAGCCTGGCTCCTGAATTCTTACAGTATGGACATATGAACTGTATGGATGTTTTATGAGAAGCAAAGTGTCTTGCCACCAGAATATCTTATGCTGTCAAATGGAAGCGGTTCTGCATCAGGTGTATCCAAAACAATTGCAATCTTTCCAGATGACTGAAAGAAGCAGAAATTCCTTACCTTCTACTCCTAGCATGGTCTAGACACTAATTTTCCTCACTTAATTTACACCTTGTGGCGAACACGGATTATAGGAATTCTCCATGACACACCTCTCTGTTTACAATGCCTGTTGTGAAAGACAATTAGTAAGGGATATTATAAAGTTTTCCTCTTCCTAGATCCTTGGGAGACCACCACTGGCCTCTCCAAGTTAATGGGTCCACTGTTTGAGCTTATATATAAGGCCTGCTTACAGCATTTGACCAGGAAAGATGTATTTTTGGCAGCTATTAACTCTGCTTACCGTATGAGTGAGATTATGCCATTGTATTCCCAGGAACATTACACTGTATTCCTTAAGAAGAGAATGGTGGTGGGGAGAATTCATTTGGGTTTTCTCCATAAGGTGATCACAGATTTTCATATCAATCAGGCTATTTCCTAACACTTTCTTTCTGAACCCTTCTACTCCAGTGAGAAATGCCCCTTAAACGGATGTGAAGAGACTTTTAAAGCTATATTTAGACAAAACTAAAGATATTGCACAATCGGATCATCTGTTTTTAAACTATGGTCCTGTAAGAACTGGTGTACCTACAACAAAACAATCTGCCTCATGATCAATAGTATTTTGTGTTTTACTTTACCAGTTAGCAAACAAATATCTTCCTGGTAGACCTAGGGACAAGAACATCGATGTTTCACTGGTGATGCTTAGAAGCTGACGTTGCATGTGCCAGAGCCGTTCTTAGAGCCGGGGTCAGAGGTCGGAGGCCTGCGGAGGATTGCGGACTGTGCAAGTCTCGGAGAACGCTGCCACAGCCGTTTCTGGCCTTTGTCTTTTGTCTCCACAGCTACTGCTGACGGTATCAGACTAGGCAATTTGTTCAAGGTTATCCGTGGATCGCCTCGTAGTGCCTCATAATGTTATCTGGTCAAGGAGCCGAGGGCCGCTCCATTCCCCTCCCTCAGACTCAGAGCCTTACTGGAAACGCTCAAAATGCACACTGACACAGGCGCCACAGCCCATAAAATGATCTACATTACTAGAAACATAGCCAACATTTGCCTGTCTGCAAGAGACTTGGGCTGTAAAAGAGTTTTACCAATCTGGCTACTTTATTTCCGAGATACAAGCTGCGAGAGTGAGTTGAGGTCATTCAGAGGGTGGTTTAGCCATTTTGTTATCTGAGAAAATCAAGTTGGATTTTGAAATTATTCATTTACCAAGCAAAAATGTTCAGTGACTTAAGCTGAAAATACTGAAGGAGAGTTACACCTCTGTAGAAATACTTTACCTTTTTAATATATGTTCCCCCAGGCACAGAACACGATACAGTGCTGGTTCATATCTTTGATTTAATCGATTCTACCTTAGTCTCGGAACTAAATCCGCAATTCCTCCTATTGGGAGACTTTAATGCGAAAATTTCCAATAGCCGGGTAACAGCTTCTAGCAAAAATGACTTGGATGAATATTAATCTCTCCCAAACCCTGTCTTTCCGGAGTCTATAATAGGCAATAAACGAAGGAAAATATTTTTACCACTGGTCTGTGGAATTAATGGAGTAATCTTAAATGGTAGGATAGAAGGAGATGTCCCTGCACAATTCACAAGAACGGGAGTCACTGGGCAGTCCGTTCTAGATGACATCATTTGCAACTACGGTATTTTTTCAGAGAACATAACACTTAAATGTACATTCTACTCAAAGCCGCGATCATGCAGTTCTGATATTAAAAATCAAGCTGTTTCTCCCTTCTCCCTCTTCTTGGTCTCTATCACAAATGAGTGATATGGAGATACCTTCATAGCTCATAAGAAGGGCAGAGTTATATGGAACACCGCCAGACTGAAGAAGCTTAATGTTTTGATTATTACACAACAGCTGCTCCAATCCAAAAAGGTAAACAATCCAGTTTTAAATTTTAAACAGACTCTTTTGGCAGTAGTACAAGCTGTTCAGAATTCGGCTGCACTGGATTTAAAACTAAAACCAACAAGAAAACCATGCAATCCTACAGATAATATCGTAAGACGGTTAAACAGTTTAATTAGACAGCAATTTTTAAGTTTCTCTGATTTCAGGATAAAAGGCATTTTTAAGTTACGGAAAAAGAAGAAAATGAATACTACTAGAAAAAGAGAATCCATGGGCAAAAACTGGGTTGATTTGCAGTTAGTAATCTCTCAAAAAAAATAAGCAACAGTTTTGGCGTTTAATAGCAAAGACGACCGGAGCTTAAAAATCCCCTACGGCAGCCCCGATCTCTCAAAATGAGTGGGAAAAGTATCTCCTAGAGCTCTATAAAGCAAACCCGGAAGAATCCTGCCAAAGAGCTCCTCGTAGATTGACGATTGGTCAAGATGCAGAAGAACGGATAAGTGCCTCGATGGAGGAACAAATAATATCTCATATTAGGAGGTCTAGAACCTCAGCAGCGATGGGTCCAGATAAGATCCCAGTTATAGTCCTCAAAAGCAACCCTGAAGCCTGGAGCAAGTATTTGGAGCCCCTATTCTGCCACATATATAAAACTGGTCAAATCCCGAAATCGTGGACTGGGAGTATTGTCATTCCCCTACTGAAGAAGGGCTCAAGACTTTTCTCCGAGTAATTATAGACAGATAGCTTTGTTGGACGTAACTGGGAAGATCTTTGCGGCAGGCGTTCTGGACCATCTGAAGGACGGGGCTTTTCAAAGGGGGTGATTCCATTGGCCCATGCAGGCTTCCTTTCAAAGCATTCTGTCAACAATAACATCGGAATCTTAAAGTCACTAATTGATAAATACATTGTAATGAAATCGCAGATAATCTACAGCTTATTTGTAGACTTCTCTACAGCGTTTGACAGGGTAGATAGACCCTGCCTATGGAGGAAACTGATGAAAATGGGGATTCTGATGCCTTAAGATTAATTGTGCCTTATGTACAGTAACGTGGTGTAGAGTGCAGATGGGAGGAGAAAAGGGCTTAACTGATAGGATCCATACTTCAAACGGCCTTGAGCAAGGCTGTTTGTTAGTCCCCTTACTCTTTTCCCAGTATGTAAGTGACTTACCGCAGTGTCTAGTAGTTATAAAGAATTTTCCACCTAAAATAGCTTCTCATGAAATCCATGCCTTACTGTATGCCGACGATATTGTCATTTTTGACTTAACACCGATTGGTCTACAACACCATTTCGATGCTCTTTTCGCTTACACTGAAAAAAAACTTCTTGAAAATAAAATTTTCAAAGACAAAAGTGGTCCCTTTTAGGGTGAAAAAAGGATCATTTCCACTTTAATTGGAAACTACGAGGTAAACCAGTAGAGACGGTAAAGAATTTCAGACACTGGAAAATAACTCTCATCCACGACACTTGCAATGAAAAAATACATCCCACGTAAGGGCTTTAACAAATTTTTACATTTATTCAGAAAAGAGGCATTTCCAAGCTCTTTTAGTAATCTATTGAATAAAGATCCCGCCTACCCTGACGTATACCTTAGGAAATTTTCTGCACAAATGTGAAGGGAAATTTTTACGGAAAATAACTAACACTAGTCCGGCTACTCCAGTTCAGGCCCTTTGATTAGAATTTTCACTAACTAGTGCTTATACAATTGCTCTAGCCAACACAATTAGGTGGGCATATAATATGCTCCACGCAGAAATAGATACTTTAAGAGCTTTATCTGAAAGAGACACGTTAGTGACAGATTCCTTACCTTAGAATATCCCCAGGCGTCAGGCTGGATCCGGAAAGTTTTTTGCGTAGCAGTACCCTTGCGCGTCGGTAGGCGGCGTCGTGCGGCTCCGCGTCCGTCGTCGGCGTCGTGATCGCCGGGATGACGTCGCGGGCAGTACTTAGGCGCCGCCCCTGCGCGCTGACGTCAGTTCTTCTTTTCCGCGCCAGTAAGCGCAGATCCGGGAAGAGCAGTGCCCTAGTCACTTTTTGACTATCTTTTTGTGAAATTTTTCACTGTTCTCTTCAACGAGTCTTCACGACTCCTAAGGTGTCGTAGGGATGCCCGGCTTTAAGCCCTGCGAGGTATGTGGTCGTATGATGTCCATCACGGACCCCCACCTCGAGTGTCTCTTCTGCCTCGGCCGAGGCCACGACACGAAGTCGTGCCCTGACTGCCGGAAACTTCATCCGAAGGCTTTGCGAGAGCGGTCTCGAAAGCTCCTTGAAGTCCGGCAGTCGGCTCCGCGCCGCAGCAAGCTCCCGGTCCCGGGAGAGGTCGAGGGGCCGGACGCGGAGTCCCCGCCGTTCGTCGGAATCCAAGTCTTCGCGCTCCTCCGGTAAGTCGAAGCACAAGAAGTCTAAGCGGCGTCATCGCTCTAAGACTTCGCCTCGCCGGTCGCGCGACTCGGCTGAGGTCCCTGTCGGCACCGTCCCCGCCCCCGCGGCCCCGGACGTGCCTGTCGAGTTGCCCCCGCATTACCCGTCCTTCCCGGGTTCGGGGCGACTCCGGCCAGTACAGAAATTCCTGTCGGCCATGGCCCGCCTCTTCGGGCCTCGAGGTCCCTCCGGTGCGCCTTCGGGCCCCGCGGGCCCAGATGGGGTTGCTCCGGCGTCGCCGTCGACTCCGGTCCCGGCGTCGCCTGTCCCACCAGCCTTCGTCCCGGCCTCGGCTCCGGCCCCGGCCTCGACCCCGGTTCCGGTGGTGCCGCAACCTCCATCGACGCCGGTTGACCTAACCACGCCTCCGCCGACGCTCGATGTCCCCGGTGCCGTTTCCGACGCCGTCCGGGGCTCCGGGCGGCGTCGTTCCCCGGTTCTCCCGGGTCCGGACATGGAGCCGGACCGGCGTCGCCCGACGCCGGTTCCGGCGCCGATGAGGCCTTGGGTCCCTTATGTCCCTCCTCCTCCATCTTTTCAACCTGAGGAGGACCAGGAGAGCTGGGAGGGGTCTGACGACCCTCTCACACAACAGTGCGAGTTTGACCCGGACTGGGTTGAGGAACTTGGGGATGCCAGTGGGCTGGATACCTCCCCGACTCTGGCATGCTGTCTCCTCCCGTGGCAACGGAGGAGGGGGCTAATTTTGCAACGGTGTTGCGTAGAGCTGCTGGAGCCTTAAATCTCCAGTTGCCTACAGTGGCCGTCAGGACTAACCTCCTGACTGAAGTGCTTCCAGCCGGCGGCCTCCTCTTCGGAGCCTGTGCTGCCGTTCAACGATGCACTCACTGACGTTCTTTGGGTGCCTGGTCCAAACCCACCACAGGGGCTCCTGTGGATAGGAACGTGGCCCGACGCCATCGCCCGGCTCCGGGCGACCCCCTGTTTCTCTCCCAACACCCCACCCCTGAGAGCTTGGTTGTCCAAGCCTCTGCCTCCCAAACAGCCTTCCCTACCGCCCCTCCGGATAGGGAATCCAAGCGCCTGGATCACTTTGGGAAGAAGGCTTTCTCTTCCTCCAGTGCTGGCTTGCGGTCTGTTAATACCGCTTGCCTCTTGGGCCGATACACCCACTCCCTGTGGGATTCGGTGGCTGATGTTTTGCCGCAGTGTTCTGAGGAGGTCCAGACACTGCTTACCCGCGCTATTGCGGAAGGGCGTGATGCGGCTAAGTATACCATCCGCTGTGGCCTTGATACCGCCGACTCGCTGGGCAGATCGCTTGCAACGACGGTGGCCCTGCGTCGCCACGCCTGGCTGAGAACCACTGGTTTTTCAGGGGATGTCCAGAATACTCTCATGGACATGCCCTTTGATGGAGTCGGTCTCTTTGGTTCAAAGGCGGACCATGCGCTGGAGCGTTTCAAGGATTCACGGGCTACTGCTAAGTCCCTGGGCCTTGCTGTTGTGCGCCCTCCGCATACGTCTGCTTTTCGCCCCTTTCGTGGCCACGGAAGGGGCGCCCAGTCACGTCCACAGCCCGGCCAACGGCCCGCGCAGCAAGCGCCTTCGCGTGGCCGAGGACGTGGATACCGCCGTGGCGGTTCGGGCAACCAGCGTGCGGGTCAGGCCACCACCTCCAACCCGTCCGCGGCCTCCAAGCCCTCCTAGTCCCTCCTTTCAGGTGCACAGCACGCCAGTCGGGGGCAGGGTCCGCCATCACCTTCACCACTGGCGTCCCATCACCTCGGACAAGTGGGTCTTGGACATTGTCCGAAGGGGCTACTCCCTCCCCTTCGAGACCACCCCCAGCCATGCCACCTCAATTCCACCGCATGTCAGGGGATCACTTGGTGCTTCTACAGAAGGAAGTCACGGCCCTCTTGGCCAAGAGGGCCATCGAGCATGTTCCGACCCCAGAAGTAGGGCGTGGTTGCTACTCCCACTACTTTCTGGTGCCCAAAAGGGACAAGGAGGACATGCGTCCTATCTTGGACCTCCGGAACGTCAATCGCTTCCTCCGGAAGGAGAAGTTCAAGATGCTCACCCTAGCTCAGGTCTTGACTGCCCTCGACCCCGGAGACTGGTTGGTAGCGTTGGACTTGCAGGACGCCTATTTCCACATCCCCGTCCTGCCGGCCCACCGGCGTTACCTTCGGTTCACGGTCGGCCTCGAGCATTTTCAGTTCACCGTGCTCCCCTTTGGCCTTACCAGTGCCCCTCGGGTGTTCACGAAAGTGATGGCGGTGGTCGCAGCTCATCTGCGCCGGGCAGGGGTTTCAGTCTTCCCCTACCTCGACGACTGGCTGCTGAAGGCGGGCTCGTCCCAGGCAGTTGTCTCCCACCTCCAGACTACGGCCGAACTCCTGCACTCGCTGGGGTTCTCCATCAATGTGCCGAAGTCGCATCTGATTCCTTCTCCACAGCTCCTTTTCATCGGAGCAGTTCTGGACACGACGCAGTTTCGGGCCTATCCTCCCCGAACGGCGAGTCCGGGATATTCAGGCTATGATTCCGATCTTTCAGCCCTTATCCTGGGTTTCGGTACGGATGACCCTGAGGCTGCTGGGCCTCATGGCCTCCTGCATCCTGCTGGTCACTCATGCCAGATGGCATATGCGGGCTCTGCAGTGGGACCTGAAGTTCCAGTGGGCGCAGCACCAGGGCGACCTGTCCGATCACGTCCAGATCTCGGAGGGGACTGCAAAACAGTTGCAGTGGTGGCTCTCGAACCGGCAATGGGTCATGGGCAGATCCCTCTCCCTTCCCCAGCCAGAGCACACAGTTGTGACGGACGCGTCCCTTCTGGGATGGGGCGGTCACATGGGAGAGGCGGAGATCAGAGGCCTCTGGTCTCCGGCGGAGTCCCGGCTCCATATCAACCTTCTGGAGCTCCGGGCGATCCGACTTGCACTCAAGGCATTCCTTCCCTCTGTCAAAGGGAAGGTAGTGCAGGTGTTCACAGACAACACCACTGCCATGTGGTACTGCAACAAACAAGGCGGGGTGGGGTCGTGGACCCTTTGTCAGGAGGCTCTGCGCCTCTGGACATGGCTGGAACACCAGGGCATGTTCCTGGTGGTTCAACACCTGGCAGGTTCCCTGAACGCCAGGGCGGACGAACTCAGCCGCAGGTGCATGATGGATCACGAATGGCGTCTTCACTCGGAAGTGGCGCAAGGACTCTTTCTACAGTGGGGAGAGCCTTGGTTAGATCTATTCGCCACCGAAGAGAACGCGCAATGTCATCAGTTCTGCGCGTTGGAATTTCCAAGGCGGCACTCGCTCGGCGACGCTTTTCGTCACGAGTGGAGTTGCGGTCTATTGTACGCCTTTCCGCCTATACCACTTCTACCCAGAGTGTTGAAGAAGATTCGGCACGACCGGGCCCAAGTCATTCTTGTGGCTCCGGACTGGGCTCGAAGAGTTTGGTATCCCGAGCTACTCCATATGAGCGTAGATCCCCCGATCCGTCTGCCTCTTCGGGAGGATCTTCTGTCGCAGCAGCAGGGGACGGTCCTCCACCCGAACCTGTCCAGTCTACACCTGCTTGCGTGGAGATTGAGCGGCGGCAGTTGATTCCTTTCGACTTGCCTCCCGAAGTTTGTGATGTGATTCTGGCAGCCAGGCGTCCCTCCACTAAGGTGGTATACGCCTGCAGGTGGAACAAATTTGTGGCATGGTGCACAGCAAAGGCTGTGGATCCCCTTTCTGCCCCTCTTTCTGAGGTCCTTCTGTTCCTTCTCTCTCTGGCCCAACAGGGTTCTGCCCTGGGTACCATCAAGGGTTATCTTTGTGCTATCTCGGCCTTCCTCAGGCTCCCTGATCAGCCCTCCCTTTTCAAGTCCCCTGTTGTTAACAGGTTCTTAAAGGCATTACTCACCTCTTCCCTCCTGTTCCGTTTGTGATGCCTCAGTGGGACTTAAACTTGGTTCTTACCTTTTTAATGTGCGCTCCCTTTGAGCCTCTACATAACTGTCCTCTTCGCCTTCTGACTCTGAAGACAGCCTTTCTGGTGGCCATCACCTCCGCTCGGCGGGTGAGTGAGCTCCAGGCTCTATCTTGCAAACCTCCCTTTCTGTCTGTTCATCCAGACAAGGTTGTTCTTCGGACGCGTCCGTCCTTCTTGCCAAAGGTGGTTACTGCTTTCCACATTGGGCAGACCATCACTTTGCCCACCTTCTTTCCGCCTCCGCATCCTTCCAGAGAGGAAGAGAGGCTCCACCGTCTGGACCCAAAACGTGCGCTCTCCTTCTATATTGACCGCACAAAACACTTCCGGGTGGATGACCAGCTCTTTATTGGCTACGTGGGCGCCAAAAGGTCGGGCGGTGCACAAGAGGACCATCTCCCGCTGGGTTACCTTGTGCATCAAGACCTGCTATTCTTTGGCTAAAAGGAGCCTCCTGTTGGGCTGCGTGCCCATTCCACCACGGCAACGGCTGCTACCACGTGCCTTGGGCCGCGGTGTTCCGCTGCCGGTTATCTGTCAGGCAGCTACGTGGGCCTCGCTGCACACGTTTACAAAGCATTACTGCCTTGACAGTCAGGTCCGGAGGGACGGCTTCTTTGGCCGTTCTGTCCTCCAGGACTTCCTTGTCTGATCTTTGTTCGCAGACCCACCACCGGGGTTGGTATTGCTGGGGTATCTATTCTAAGGTAAGGAATCTGTCACTAACGTGTCTCTTTCAGATGCACAAGTTACTAACTTGTGTAACGATATATCTGTAAGAGACAGTAGTTAGTGACAGATTCCTACCGCCCACCCATCCTCCCCGTTCTGCGAACTGATTTCTAGGGTTAAGGACATCCCTTTCAGGGCCCTAGTATTTTTCAGACACCTATGTCAGCTTCTTGCATGGCTCTGCGTTCCTGGCGCGGAAAGTCGTGTACAGAACTGACGTCAGCGCGCAGGGGCGGCGCCTAAGTACTGCCCGCGACGTCATCCCGGCGATCACGACGCCGACGACGGACGCGGAGCCGCACGACGCCGCCTACCGACGCGCAAGGGTACTGCTACGCAAAAAACTTTCCGGATCCAGCCTGACGCCTGGGGATATTCTAAGGTAAGGAATCTGTCACTAACTACTGTCTCTTACAGATATATCGTTACACAAGTTAGTAACTTGTGCATTAAAACTCGAAACCTTTGAGGGTGGTTCGGGTGATTTATACATTCAACAAAAATCTAGAAGTAGCTCTATCACACTTCAAGTGTACAATTACACTCTTACAGTCCTGGTGGCGGGCCCACTTAAAAATCTTCTTAAAAAATATGAACCCACATTCTAGTTTTGATCTAGATTCTGCTTATTGCTCGCAGTTATCTCATTACATGTCTTATTCTGCTTCTCTCAAATATAAGATCTATCACCAGTATCTGAAATTTACTCTTGCACACAGCGTGCGACGTAGCATCATTTTGCTTCGCTTGGAGATCCTGCCTTTGAACTTCGATACTCAATACCATTCCGTTCTGATAACTCCACTGAAGATGGTGGAATTTGTAAGCTTTGTAATGGAGGGGAACAAGATCTAGCTCACATGATATATATATATATATATGTCCAAATAAAGAAGTAGTAGAAGCTCGGCATCGTTTCTTAAATCCTATATGCTTCAGAAATAATGTAATTACTGTGAAGGATCCGATGGCTCTTATTTATGGCTATTATTTATGCTGATTTATTTGTAACAATTTATATACATTTCTTAAATCTTTTTAAATATTTTATCAGTATTTAATGTATATATTGCTATTATGTAAATTTACTAATGTCTATCTTTTTTTTTTTTTTTAAACATATTTTATTAGGTTTTTATAGTACCACTTGAGCGAGAGCTCGACATAGTCCGCATGGGGACAAATTATTGAAAAGTTGCCAGACATGGAAATAGCAATGGGTACAGCTCGTGTATATATAACAAAAGTGAAAGAACTGAAAACTTTACGCAGACTTTCCCACCCCACCCGCATTGGCAAGCAAATTTCAATACACACATATACCCAAAGAGATAAAACAATACATCATACATTATGGCCCTCCAAACCTCCCGTGGAGCTATTTTTACGGGGATTGCGAAGGAAGAGGAGAGCGGTCGATGCCCCGGTATGTAGCCCATCGAGACCATATTTTTCTATGTTTTTGGGGGCAACCCCTTGCTTGAAATACCGCCATCTCCGCGCCCATGCATTTGTCTAGCTCTCTACGCCACTTTCCCATTGTTGGTGGAGAAGTTCCCTTTCATAACTGTGCAATATCCCGTTTGGCGATTGTAAGGACGAGAAAGAGTAGGTGTTGCTTATATCGGTTCCCACCTATATCTTCTGTGCTATGAACCAGAAACAATCGGGGATCGTGTGGAAGGTCCCAAGACAGCACCTCTTTAAGGCATGTCGATACCCTACGCCAGAAAGGTTGTAGTGCCGTGCAATTCCATACCGTATGGAGAAATGTCCCCTCCTCCCTATCGCAGCGTAAGCACTGAGGGGATGCCACAACTCCCATCTTCCAGAGACGGAGACTTGTGTAATACACGCGGTGAACATACTTAAACTGAATAAGACGGTATCTGGAGGCTACCACGGCGCCCCGAGGACTAGCTATAATGTCTATCTTTTAATGTCTATCTTTTAATATTCTTATTGTTGACCTCAGTAGAGGTCTAAATCAATTAATAAAAAAAACATTGATAGGACACATTTAACCTGGGAAAAGCTACTTCTGTCCTGTTGGGAAATGTCTGTTTCCAAGATTTGTAAGGCAGCTTAATGGAGGTCCATACATACATTTATGAGACACTTTGTCTTGATTAGTACTCCAGGGCAGATGGTCAAGTAGGTCAGGCTTTTTTGAGGAATGTATTTGGGTGATGATGGATCTTGTTTTCTATTCGTCTGCCTTTTCTAGTGGGATGGGCTTGGTTTTCTACTCACTGCTTATAACTGTTGATGAAGATCCCCAAGAGGAGAAGGGAAAGTTACCTGTGTGTGTGTGTGTATCTATGTGTATGTGTGTGTGTGTGTGTGTATATATTTTTCTCTTTTTGCGCAAAGGTCCTGCTCAGGTAAATTCAGTGCTTATGACTTTGATGATGATTCACCAAAAGGAGAACTTGGATTACCGGCAAGTAACTTCTACTTTGAAATCTGTGATTCCGACTGGTTAGTCTGATAGAGAATGCTAGCTGCAGATTTCCTACCTTTCAATTTCCCCAGACGTTAGACTGGATCCGGAAGATTTTTCGAGAGCAGTACCCCAGTGTGCCAATAGGTGGTGTCAATCGGCTCTGCGTGCGTCGTCTGCATTGTCCATGCCGGAAATGACATCCGTGGCACCTATATAGGTGCCACCAAGGCGCGCTGACATCAGTTCTTTTCTTTCCGCGCCAGCCAGCGCTGAGAAGAGCTACCCCATGGTCACTGTTTGACTAGATTTTTTCGATGTTTTGACAAGCGTTATGGAAATTTTGTCCTTCTGGTGTGTAGGATGTCATCTAGGGAGACAGGATTCAATCCCTGCGGAGCCTGTCATTGGCTGATGTTGGTGACAGACCCGTTCCTTGTCTGCCTGTGGTGTATGGAGCACGACCCGAAGTCGTGCTCCGATTGCCGCGCCATGAATTCTAAGGCCTTGTGGTAGCGATCACTCAAGCTCATGGCAGCCCGGCATTCAACTCTGCATAAATCGAGGTCCCGGTCAAAAAGGAAGGTACCAGGAGTGGTCGCAGAGTCCAAGGTCGTCCTCCCATTCAATGTCTTCGGGACACACAGGTAAGTCGAGGCACAAGGAGAAGTCATCATCAAAGAGGCTTCGACTTATCGTCCATCAGCTGACGAGTCGAGGGACCATCGACATTCAAGGCCTGGCTGTGCTGTAGATCCTGCCCCTAGGCTGACTCACACATCCCCAATTTTCTGCAAGTCAGAGCAACCCCCACCCAACTAAAACAGTTCTATGAGGCCAGCGCACCTACAGGCCCTCTGGGGTGGGAGGGGACCCCATCTGGTTCTGCTCCATCAGCTCGGACCCCAGCTACAGTGGACCCCCTATGGATCCATTCCTGGATCCGGACCGGCGCCGGCCGTACATACTCGACCTTCCCCGACATCGGTCCTGATGCCTATGCTCCTAGCGCCCACTGGTTGCGCCATCCCCATTGTGATCCCCGACTCCAGTATGAAGCCGGATGGGTGTCGCCTGATGCTGACTCTGGCGCCGACATAAGCCATGTCTCCTAGATTGGAGCCTGAGGCCTATTCGCTTGGGTTAGGAGTCGGGGAATAATGGAAGGGGTCACTGAAACCAGCCATATAAGGAAGACCCTAGCATGGACTGGTGTGAGGAACTGGGTGAAGCCAGTGGACTGGATACATCTCCAGATACTGGTATGATTTCTTCCCCTACCGTAGCCATGGAGGAGAGCGCCTCATTCGCAATGGTGGTGCGGAGGGCAACTGAGGTCCTTGACCTTCAGTTTCCCTTGGTGGCAGTTAAGACTAGACTACAGATTGATCTGAAACAGTTGACAGCTTTTGACCTTCCTCCCAAAGTGTGTAACCTCCTCTTGGCAGCTAGGTGTCCCTCCCCTAAGACGGTACATGCCTGCTGTTGGAAAACATTGTGGCATGGTGTGCAAAAAAAGCCATTGACCCCTTTTCTGCCCCCCTTTATAAAGTTTTACTCTTCATTCTTTCCTTTGCCCCGCAAGACTCTGCTTTAGGCACTTTTAAGGGGTATATTTCTGCTCTTTCTGCGGCTGCCTGACCAACCCTCTTTGTTTAAGTCCCCTATTGTACATGGGTTCTTAAAAGGTCTTGTCCAGCTCTTCCCTCCTTCACCATTTATTATGCCTCAGTCGGACCTTAATCTGGTTTGAATTTTTTTTAAAGGGTGCTCCTTTCGAGCCTCTCTATAACTGTCCCGCCTGCTTATCTGTCTATCCTGACAAATTGGTGCTTTGCATAAGGGCCTCCTTTATACCGAAAGAGGTCACTCCATTTTATGTATGCCAATCAATCACCTTGCCTACCTTTTATGCTCTTCCACATCCCTCTAAAAAAGAGGAGCGACCCTACTGTGTGGACCCAAAAAGAGCATTGTTCTACTTTGACTGCACACGAGAGATCCGGGTGGATGACCAACCCTTCGTGGGTTATGTTGATGCGAAGAAAGGTGCAAGGTGCAGAAGCGGACCATCTCTGCATCTGCATCAAAATCTGCTATGCACTGGCCAAGAAGCAACCTCTTGCATGCTTGTGAGCTCATTCCACCAACGCTAAAGCTGCGACCACTGCGTTAGCATGCAAAGTTCTGGTCCTGGAAATCTGCTAGGCAGCAACGTGGGCTTCCCTGCACACGTTTACCAAATATTGTTTTCTGGACAATCAGGTCCGTAGGGATAGGCACTTCAAACGTTCGGTCCGGCCGGACTTTCTTGTTTGAAATTGGTCTGCAGACCTACCTCTGGGGATGGTATTGCTTGGGTATCTATTCAAAGGTAAGGAATCTGCGGCTAGAAGTCTCTATCAGATGAACAAGCTACTTGCCTTGGGTAACGCCTTATCTGGTAGAGACTCTATCTAGCTGCAGATTCCTTACCAACCAACCCATCCTCCCATCTCTGCAAACAGATTTCTAGGGACAGAGCTGATCAGGGCCCCTTTCAGTGCTCTAGTTTTCCGCACCAGAGTTATGTTTGGTTCTGCGCATCTGGCATGGAAAGTCGTGAAATGAAACTGACGTCCTTGCGCCTGGATGGTGTCTATATAGTTGCAGAGGATGTCACTTCCGGTGCAGACAACTCCGACGCACATGAAGCCGATAGACACCCCCAACCAGTGCGCAGGGGTACTGCTCTTGAAAAATCTTCCAGATCCAGTCTGATGCCTGGGGTAATTCAAAGTTAAGGCATCTGTGGCTAGATATAGTCTCTACCAGACAAGGCGTTACCAAAGGTAAGTAACTTGTTTATTAGCATTGAATAGGAAAGATCTGTTCAATTCTTAGATTGTTTCAGATCGTCCAGCTGATTTCTGATGTAAAATTGAACTTGCGGATTCCTTACCTCTTAAATTTCCTCCAGTTGCCAGATTGGATCCAGAAAAGTTGACCGCTGTACTGCACAAGTAGGTGGATCCATGACTTCAGATCAGCACCAACGTAGACTTCGGACCTGATGTCACAGAGCTGTATATAGCTTCAGTCTGCACTCTGATAGCCGTTCTTGTTCCTTTTTGTTATTTCTACTCGATTTGTGGATCCAGAGTTAATCTCCACTCGAATATTTAGCAAAATTTGAAATTGTAGTGCTTTTTTGAAAAAGTGTTTACTCCCAAAGTTTCACGTTTCCAAAAATCTTTCCTGCCACAAAAAGATGTCCATTTCTAATGTCCCTGATGTCTTTCTTTTGTCTCTGGTATCCAAGCCTAGCTCGAAGTCTTGTGAAAAATGTGGCCTGCATGCACACACAAAGTAATTGTAAGCAAAACTTTTCATGGTTTGTGCCAGAGGCGAACAGCGAAGTCGTTGCCACTACGGCTACTGCTAGTGAGGTGAGGGAGATGGTTGCATCTTTGGAGAAATTTTCCCACCCAGAAACTGCACTGAAAGAGGGACTCGTTGGCCTCCCAATATCATCCTAGAGTAAAGTCATCCAGTCGGCTGTTTCACCCCAGACTTCGGCCTCGACACAGTCTTCAGATCTAATCTGATCCTAGTCCTGAACAGCCTAGACCCAGCTTCATTCCAGCTCTTTGCTTCGAGCATCTGAAAGAGACTATTAGTTATGGTTTCCTTACCTTAGAATTACCCCCAGGTGTCAGACTGGCTCCGAAGAAATTTTTCTTCAGCAGTACCCCTGCGCGTCGGTAGGTGCCGTCGGTCGACTCCGCATTCATCCTTGGTGTCGTGATTGCCGGAATGACGTCACAGTATCTACTTAGACGCCGCCCCTGCGCGCTGACGTCAGTTCTTTCTTTTTCCGCGCCAGCCAGCACAGATCCGGAGAGAGCGGTACCCTTGGTCTTTTTTGACTAGTGTTTTTTTGACTTTTGTCGACTTCTTTTTTTGAGTCTTTCGACTCCTGTTGCAAGGGATGTCACATCATCAGACCGGCTTCAAACCTTGTGACTCATGCCACAAGTTGATGTCGGTCACGGACCTACATCTCGTGTGCCTCTGGTGCCTGGAGCGCGACCACGACCCAAAGTCGTGCTCTGACTGCCGGGCCATGAACCAGAAGTCTTTGCGGGGGCTGTCTCGAAAGTTTCTTGAGGCCCGGCAGTCAGCTCCGCGCCGCTCGAGGTCCCGGTCGAGAGGGAGGTCGCGGGACCGGTCGCGGAGTCACCACCACCATCACTCCTCTTCGAAGTCTTCAGGTAAGTCGAAGCACAAAAAGAAGGCGAAGAAGCACTGTCGCTCTTCGCCTTCTCCCCATCCGTCGGCCGAAGCAACGCAGGAGGCGGAAGGTCTTCGCCCTGCGGCTCCGCCCGTGGAGCCTGTTGGGTCAGCTCCGAACCTCCCTTCCTTCCCAGGAGCAGGAGCGACCCTTGCCCAACTTTGTAGTTTTTACGAAGCCCTCCACTGCATCTTTGGGCAGCCAGACTCCGCTGGCGCGCTTTCGAGCCCTGCGGGCTCGGCTGGGGGTTCTAGGCCTTCGATGCCGGTGGCTTTGGCGCTGCAGAGCCCCCAGGGATCCAGGCCTGAATCTGGATGGGCGCCGGTCGACCTTACGACACCACCTCCGGCGCCAAATCCATTGGCGACACATCCGCCCCTCCGACGCCGGTGGTGTCCCCAGCCGGCGTTGACCCCGGCCTCCCCCTCGACATGGACACGGAGCCGGACCGGCGTCGACTTTTGTACCTCTGTTCTATCCTGGCCCTTATCGCCCTGAGTGGCAGCCAGAGGAGGGTGAGGACGACTGGGAGGGATCTATTGACCCTCTAGCAGACCAGCTGGAAGAGCCGGACTGGAGAGAGGAACTGGGTGAGGCCAGTGGTCTGGATACATCCCCAGACCTTGGTATGTTTTCTCCCCCTACCGTGGCTACGGAGGAGGGAGCCTCCTACGCTCTGGTGTTGCGTAGGGCGGCTGAGGCCTTGGGCCTTGAGCTACCTACGGTGGCAGTCAGGACTAACCTCCTGACTGAGGTGCTTCAACCAGCAGCAGCCTCTTCGGAGCCCCTGCTGCCGTTCAACGAGGCCCTCACAGACATCCTTCAGGGCACCTGGTCCAAGCCCAGCACAGGGGCTCCTGTGGATAGGATGATTGCCCGACCCCACCGCCCGGCCCCGGGCGACCCCATTTTCCTCTCCCAACACCCTACCCCTGAGAGCTTGGTGGTCCAAGCCTCAACCTCCAAAGGTGCGTTCCCTACTGCTCCCCCAGATAGGGAATCCAAGAAGCTGGATCATCTTGAGAAGATGTTTTCTTCGGCCAGCTTAGGACTGCGGTCGGTGAACACCGCATGTCTCCTGGGTCGTTACACCCACTCTGTGTGGGACACGGTTGCGCAGGTGCTGCCACAGTGCCCGGAGGAGGCCCGGGCCGCCGTCCTCCGTACGGTCGCAGAAGGTAGGGATGCAGCAAAGTTCGCCATTCGCTGTGGGCTGGACACCGCCGACTCTCTAGGCAGGACGATTTCAATGTTGGTGGCCCTGAGACGCTACGCCTGGCTGAGGTCCACTGGCTTTTCGGGCAATGTCCAATTGACTCTTTTGGACATACCCTTTGATGGCCGTCGCTTGTTTGGCGACAAGGTGGACAATGCGCTCGAGCGCTTCAAGGACTCTAGGGCTACGGCCAGATCCTTGGGCCTCGCTACTACCTCTCGCCCGGCGCAGCCTGCTTTTTGCCCCTTTCGTGGCTACGGAAGGGGTGCCCCACCACGTTCTGCCCAGAGCCACAGGCCCACGCAGGCTGTCCAACCTCTGCGGGGACGTGGGACCCACCGCCGTGGGTCTGGGGGCCAGCAGGCGGGCCAGTCCACCAGTGCCCCCTCTGCAGCAGCCTCCAAACCTTCCTAGTCCGACCTTTCAGGGCCACCAGTTACAGGTGGGCGGCAGGATCCGCCATCACCTCCCCCACTGGCACAACAACACGTCGGACAGGTGGGTTTTGCAGATAGTCCGAAGGGGCTACACCCTCCCCTTCGAGACTACCCCTCCCTCCATGCCACCTACACTCCCATCGCATGTCGGAGGATCACCAGGACCTTCTCTGTCAGGAAGTTGCAGCTCTCTTGGCCAAGGGAGCCATCGAGCGAGTCCCTGTGCAGAAGTAGGTCGTGGCTGCTACTCCCACTACTTTTTGGTGCCCAAGAAGGACAAAGGCCTGCATCCTATCTTAGACCTCAGGGACGTCAACCGCTTCCTCCGGAAGGAGACATTCAAAATGATGACATTGGCTCAGGTCCTGTTTGCCCTCGACCCTGGAGACTGGATGGTAGCGTTGGACTTGCAGGACGCTTATTTCCACATCCCCGACCTGCCGGCCCACAGGCATTACCTACGGTTCACGGTAGGCCGCGAGCATTTTCAGTTCACCGTGCTCCCCTTTGGCCTTACCAGTGCCCCTCGGGTGTTCACGAATGTGATGGTGGTGGTCGCAGCTCATTTGTGCAGATCAGGGGGTTCTCATCTCGACGACTGGTTGTTGAAGGTGAGCTTACCCCAGGCTGTCGTCGCCTACCTCCAGACTACAGCGGACCTCCTGCATTCGCTGCGGTCCGCAGTCAACGTGTCGAAGTCGCACCTGCACCCTTCTCAGAAGCTCCTTTTCATCGGAGCGGTTCTGGACACAGCGCAGTTTCGGGCCTATCCTCCCGAACAGCGAGTCCGGGATATTCGGGCTATGATACCGATGCTCCAGCCTCTATTCCGGATTTCGGTGAGAATGACCCTGAGGCTGCTGGGCCTCATGGCCTCCTGCTGGTGGATCATGCCAGGTGGCATATGCAGGCTCTGCAGTGGGACCTGAAGTTCCAGGGGGCACAGCATCAGTGGACTCTGTCCGATGTCGTCCAGATCTCGGCGAGGACTGCAGGCACGCTTGTTGCAGTGGTGGCTCACAAACCAGGATTGGGTCAACGGCAGATCCCTCTTCCTTCCCCAACCAGAGTTCACAGTGGTGACGGATGCGTCCCTCATGGGATGGGACGGCTACATGGGATAGGCAGTGATCAGAGGCCTCTGGTCTCCGGCGGAGTCCGGGCTCCACATCAACCTTCTGGAGCTCCGGGCGATTCGTCTAGCACTGAAGGCATTCCTTCCATCTGTCAAAGAAAGAGTAGCTCAGGTGTTCACAGACAACACTTCTGCCATGTGGTATTGCAACAAACAGGGTGGAGTGGGGTCGTGGACCCTCTGTCAGGAGTGGTCTCTGGAAGTGGCTGGAACATCAGGGCATATCCCTGGTGGTTCAACACCTGGCAGGTTCCTTGAACGCCAGGGCGGACGAACTCAGCCGCCGGTGCTTGATGGATCACGAATGGCGTCTTAACTCGGAGGTGGTGCAAGGTCTCTTTCAGCAGTGGGGATAGCCTTGGTTAGATCTTTTCGCCACCGAAGAGAACGCGCAATGTCATCAATTCTGCGCGTTGGAATTTCCAAGGCGGCGCTCGCTAGGCAACTCTTTTCGTCACGAGTGGTGTTGCGGTCTTCTATACGCCTTTCCGCTTATACCACTTCTGCCCAGAGTGCTGAAGAAGATCAAGCGTGACTGGGACCAAGTAATTCTTGTGGATGAGGACTGGGCACCAAGAGTCTGGTATCCCGAGCTCTTGAACATGGCCATCGATCTTCCGATCAGACTGCCCCTTCGGGAGGATCTTCTGTCGCAGCAGCAGGGGACGGTCCTCCACCCGAACCTGCCCAGCCTCCACCTCCTTGTGTGGAGATTGAGCGGGAACAGTTGACAGCCTTCGACCTTTCTCCTGAAGTCTGTAATGTTATCTTGGCAGCCAGGTGTTCCTCTACTAAAACATTATACACCTGTAGATGGAACAAATTTGTGGCATGATGCGCAGCCCAGGCTGTGGATCCCCTTTCTGTCCCCCTTTCAGAGTTTCTCCTCTTCCTGCTTTCTTTGACCCAGCAGTGCTCTGCTCTGGGCTCTCTCAAAGGCTATCTTTCGGCCATTTTGGCCTTTCTTCACCTCCATGATCAACCTTCTCTTTTCAAGTCCCCTATTGTAAATTGCTTCCTTAAGGGCATTACTCACCTGTTTCCTCCTATCCCTTTCGTAATGCCCCAGTGGGACTTGAACCCTGTTCTCACTTACCTTATGTGCGCTCCTTTCGAGCCGCTACACAATTGACTGCTCAGACTCTTGACTTTAAAAACTGCTTTTTTGGTGGCCATCACCCTGCTTGCAGGGTGAGTGAGCTCCAGGCTCTTTCTTCAAAACCTTTTTTCTTTGCTGTTCATCCGCACAAGGTTGTCATTTGAACTCGACCTTCTTTTCTTCCCAAAGTGGTTACCTCTTTCCACATAGGACATACCATCACTTTGCCCACCTTCTCCCCCCCCTCCCCCCCGCATCCTTCTAAAGAGGAAGAGAGGCTCCACCATCTGGATCCGAAACGCGTGCGCTCATTTTATCTGGATCGCACAAAACAATTCCGGGTGGATGATCAGCTCTTTGTTGGCTATGTGGGCGCCAAGAAAGGTCGAGTTTTGCAAAAACGAACCATCTCTCGATGGGTTGTTCTTTGCATTAAAACTTGTTATTCCTTGGCGAAAAAGGAACATCCAGTAGGGTTGCGCGCCCATTCCACCAGGGCTATGGCAGCCACTACTGCTTTGGGACGTGGAGTCCCCCTTCATGACATCTGCCAGGCAGCCACGTGGGCTTCATTGCACACGTTCACGAAACATTACTGCCTGGACAGCCAAGTCTGGAGAGACTGCTTTTTTGGCCGCTCCGTTCTTCAGGACTTCCTGGTGTGAACTTGGTTCGCAGACCCACCTCCGGGACTAGTATTGCTAGAGTATCTATTCTAAGTTAAGGAATCCATAACTAATAGTCTCTTACAGATGAACAAGTTACTTACCTTCGGTAACGATATATCTGTAAGAGACCTATATTAGTTAGGGATTCCTTACTGCCCCACCCATCCTCCCCGTTCTGCGAACTAACTTCTAGAGTAAGGGACTCCCTTTCAGGTCCCGAGTTTTATGCACCAGTGGTCAGTGTCTTGCATGGCTCTGCGCTTCTGGCGTGAAATGTGTAAAGAACTGGCAGTGCGCAGGGGCGGCGTCTGAGTAGATACCGCAACTTCATTCCGGCGATCACGACGCCAACGACGAAAGTGGAGTCGTCCGACGCCACCTACCGACACGCAGGGGTACTGCTGAAGAAAAAATTCTCCGGATCCAGTCTGACGCCTGGGGGTAATTCTAAGGTAAGGAATCCATAACTAATGTATGTCTCTTACAGATATATCGTTACCGAAGATAAGTAACTTATTCTTTCTGACCCACTTCTGTGGAGATCGGCCTCTGGCGCTGACCCCATTCGAGTGGGAACCTTCACAGTCTTTGCTAGCATTGTTCCGCCCTTCTTCGACTCCTAGTGTGCACTCTGGCCCCAGGTGCCTACGAGACGTTAGGCAATGCCTAATCTGACTATCTCAGCCACTTTATTGGTTGGTTCAATTGCTGTTCTTCATGTCATCCAAGCTCCACCAGAGATCCTGTATTGCTGAATCACCTTTGGCAACCCTCCCAGGCTACCGGAGACTTTTGGTCGAATTTCAGAGATCCCTGAAACAAAGCATGGTCAGGCACACACAGCGCTTGCTAACTTTGATAAGCCTGTTTGCAAGCCACACATCTAAATTACATATCTGAAAGAGACACGTTAGTGACAGATTCCTTACCTTAGAATATCCCCAGGCGTCAGGCTGGATCCGGAAAGTTTTTGCGTAGCAGTACCCTTGCGCGTCTGTAGGCGGCGTCGTGCGGCTCCGCGTCCGTCGTCGGCGTCGTGATCGCCGGGATGACGTCGCGGGCAGTACTTAGACGCCGCCCCTGCGCGCTGACGTCAGTTCTTCTTTTTCCGCGCCAGCAAGCGCAGATCCGGGAAAAGCAGTGCCCTAGTCATTTTTTGACTAAGTTTTTTTGTGAATTTTTTCACTGTTTCTTTCGAATCGACTACAAGGTGTCGTAGGGATGCCCGGCTTTAAACGTTGCGACGCCTGTGCTCGGATGATGTCCATCACAGACCCGCATCTGGAGTGTCTCTTCTGCCTCGGCCGAGGCCACGACACGAAGTCGTGTTCCGACTGCCGGGCCCTCAACCCGAAAGCTTTGCGAGAGCGGTCTCGAAAGCTCCTCGAGGCCCGGCAGTCGGCTCCGCGCCACACCAAACCCCGGTCGCGTGAGAGGTCGAGGGGTCGGTCGCGGAGTCCTCGCCGGTCGTCGGGATCCAAGTCTTCGTCGTCCGGTAAGTCTAAGCACAAGAAGTCCAAAAAGCATCATCGCTCTAGGACTTCGCCTCGCCGGTCTCGCGACTCGGCTGAGGCCCCTCCCGGCACCGTCCCCACCCCCGCGGCCCCGGACATGCCTGTGGAGTCGCCCCCGCAATACCCGTCCTTCCCGGGTTCGGGGGCGGATCCGGCCCAAGTACAGGAATTCCTGTCGGCCATGGCCCGCCTCTTCGGGCCTTCAGGCCCCTCCGGTGCGCCTTCGGGCCCCGCGGGCCCTGATGGGGTTGCTCCGGCGTCGCCGGCGGCTCCGGCCCCGGCGTCGCCCGAGCCTCCAGCCTCGATTCCGGCTTCGGCCCCGGCCTCGATCCCGGCTCCACAACCCCCATCGACGCCGGTCGACCTCACGACACCTCCGCCGGCGCCGATGTCTCCGGTGCCGTTCTCGACGCCGCCCTGGGCTCCGGGCGGCGTCGTCCCCCAGTTCCTTCCGGCTCCGGACATGGACCCGGAGCGACGTCGCTCGACGCCGGCTCCGGCGCCGATGGGACCTTGGGTCCCAAATGTCCCTCCTCCTCCTTATTTTGAACCAGAGGAGGACCAGGAGGACTGGGAGGGGTCTGATGACCCTCTGACACGCAACTGTCAGTATGATGAGGACTGGACAGAGTCTCTAGGGGAGGCCAGTGGTCTGGATACTTCTCCTGACACTGGCATGCTGTCTCCTCCCGTGGCTACGGAGGAGGGGGCCAATTTTGGTACGGTGTTGCGTAGGGCTGCTGGGGCCTTACGTCTCCAGCTCCCTACTTTGACGGTCAAGCCTAACATCTTGACAGAGGTGCTTCAGCCGGCAGCCTCCTCTGCGGAGACTGTGCTGCCGTTTAACGACGCCCTCACTGACGTTCTTTTGGGCGCCTGGTCCAAGCCCAACACAGGGGCTCCTGTGGATCGGAACGTGTCACGACGCCATCGCCCCGCTCCGGGCGACCCCCTGTTTCTTTCTGTCCACCCCACTCCTGAGAGCTTGGTTGTCCAAGCCTCCGCTTCCCAGCCGGATAGGGAATCCAAACGCCTGGATCAGTTTGGGAAGAAAGGTTTTTCTTCCTCCAGTGCTGGCTTGCGGTCCGTTAACACCGCTTGTCTTTTGGGCCGATATACCCACTCCCTGTGGGATTCGGTGGCGGATGTTTTGCCCCAGTGCCCTGAGGAGGTCCAGGCACTGCTTTCCCGCGCCATTGCGGAAGGAAGGGATGCGGCCAAATACACTATCCGTTGTGGCCTTGACACCGCCGACTCGCTGGGCAGGTCGATTGCAACGACGGTGGCGCTCCGGCGCCACGCCTGGCTGAGAACCACTGGTTTTTCAGGGGATGTCCAGAATACTCTCATGGACATGCCCTTTGATGGAGTCGGTCTTTTTGGGTCCAAAGCAGACCATGCGTTGGAGCGCTTTAAGGACTCACGGGCTACTGCAAAGTCCCTGGGCCTTTCTGCTACACGCCCTCCGCTGCCTTCTGCTTTTCGCCCCTATCGTGGCCACGGTAGGGGCGCCCCTTCACGTCAGCAGCCCAGCCACCGGCCCGCGCAGCAGGCGTCTTCGCGTGGCCGAGGACGTGGATTCCGCCGTGGCGGATCGGGCAACCAGCGTGCGGGTCAGGCCACCACCTCCAACCCGTCCGCGGCCTCCAAGCCCTCCTAGTCCCTCCTTTCAGGTGCACGGCACGCCAGTAGGGGCAGGGTCCGCCATCACCTTCCCCACTGGCGCACCATCACCTCGGACAGGTGGGTCTTGGACATTGTCCGAAGGGGCTACTCCCTCCCTTCGAGACCACCCCCAGCCATGCCACCTCAATTCCACCGCATGTCAGGGGATCACTTGGTGCTTCTACGGAAGGAAGTCACGGCCCTCTTGACCAAGAGGGCCATCGAGCATGTTCCGACCCCAGAAGTAGGGCGTGGTTGCTACTCCCACTACTTTCTGGTGCCCAAAAGGACAAGGAGGACATGCGTCCTATCTTGGACCTCCGGAACGTCAATCGCTTCCTCCGGAAGGAGAAGTTCAAGATGCTCACCCTAGCTCAGGTCTTGACTGCCCTCGACCCTGGAGACTGGTTGGTAGCGTTGGACTTGCAGGACGCGTATTTCCACATCCCCGTCCTGCCGGCCCACCGGCGTTACCTTCGGTTCACGGTAGGCCCCGAGCATTTTCAGTTCACCGTGCTCCCCTTTGGCCTTACCAGTGCCCCTCGGGTGTTCACGAAAGTGATGGCGGTGGTCGCAGCTCATCTGCGCCGGGCAGGGGTTTCAGTCTTCCCCTACCTCGACGACTGGCTGCTGAAGGCGGGCTCGTCCCAGGCAGTCGTCTCCCACCTCCAGACTACGGCCGAACTCCTGCACTCGCTGGGGTTCTCCATCAATGTGCCGAAGTCGCATCTAATTCCTTCTCCACAGCTCCTTTTCATCGGTGCAGTTCTGGACACGACGCAGTTTCGGGCCTATCCTCCCGAACGGCGAGTCCGGGATATTCAGGCTATGATTCCGGTCTTTCGGCCTTTATCCTGGGTTTCGGTACGGATGACCCTGAGGCTGCTGGGCCTCATGGCCTCCTGCATCCTGCTGGTCAATCATGCCAGATGGCATATGCGGGCTCTGCAGTGGGACCTGAAGTTCCAGTGGGCGCAGCACCAGGGCAACCTGTCCGATCACGTCCAGATCTCGGAGGGGACTGCAAAACAGTTGCAGTGGTGGCTCTCGAACCGGCAATGGGTCATGGGCAGATCCTCTCCCTTCCCCAGCCAGAGCATACAGTTGTGACGGACGCGTCCCTTCTGGGATGGGGCGGTCACATGGGAGAGGCGGAGATCAGAGGCCTCTGGTCTCCGGCGGAGTCCCGGCTCCATATCAACATTCTGGAGCTCCGGGCGATCCGACTTGCACTCAAGGCATTCCTTCCCTCTGTCAAAGGGAAGGTAGTGCAGGTGTTCACAGACAACACCACCGCCATGTGGTACTGCAACAAACAAGGCGGGGTGGGGTCGTGGACCCTTTGTCAGGAGGCTCTGCGCCTCTGGACATGGCTGGAACATCAGGGCATGTTCCTGGTGGTTCAACACCTGGCAGGTTCCCTGAACGCCAGGGCGGACGAACTCAGCCGCAGGTGCATGATGGATCACGAATGGCGTCTTCACTCGGAAGTGGCGCAAGGACTCTTTCTACAGTGGGGAGAGCCTTGGTTAGATCTATTCGCCACCGAAGAGAACGCGCAATGTCATCAGTTCTGCGCGTTGGAATTTCCAAGGCGGCACTCGCTCGGCGACGCTTTTCGTCACGAGTGGAGTTGCGGTCTATTGTACGCCTTTCCGCCTATACCACTTCTACCCAGAGTGTTGAAGAAGATTCGGCACGACCGGGCCCAAGTCATTCTTGTGGCTCCGGACTGGGCTCGAAGAGTTTGGTATCCCGAGCTACTCAATATGAGCGTAGATCCCCCGATCCGTCTGCCTCTTCGGGAGGATCTTCTGTCGCAGCAGCAGGGGACGGTCCTCCACCCGAACCTGTCCAGTCTACACCTGCTTGCGTGGAGATTGAGCGGCGGCAGTTGATTCCTTTCGACTTGCCTCCCGAAGTTTGTGATGTGATTCTGGCAGCCAGGCGTCCCTCCACTAAGGTGGTATACGCCTGCAGGTGGAACAAATTTGTGGCATGGTGCACAGCAAAGGCTGTGAATCCCCTTTCTGCCCCTCTTTCTGAGGTCCTTCTGTTCCTTCTCTCTTTGGCCCAACAGGGTTCTGCCCTGGGTACCATCAAGGGTTATCTTTGTGCTATCTCGGCCTTCCTCAGGCTCCCTGATCAGCCCTCCCTTTTCAAGTCCCCTGTTGTTAACAGGTTCTTAAAAGGCATTACTCACCTCTTCCCTCCTGTTCCGTTTGTGATGCCTCAGTGGGACTTGAACTTGGTTCTTACCTTTTTAATGTGCGCTCCCTTTGAGCCTCTACATAACTGTCCTCTTCGTCTTCTGACTCTGAAGACAGCCTTTCTGGTGGCCATCACCTCCGCTCGGCGGGTGAGTGAGCTCCAGGCTCTATCTTGCAAACCTCCCTTTCTGTCTGTTCATCCAGACAAGGTTGTTCTTCGGACGCGTCCGTCCTTCTTGCCAAAGGTGGTTACTGCTTTCCACATTGGGCAGACCATCACTTTGCCCACCTTCTTTCCGCCTCCGCATCCTTCCAGAGAGGAAGAGAGGCTCCACCGTCTGGACCCAAAACGTGCGCTCTCTTTCTATATTGACCGCACAAAACACTTCCGGGTGGATGACCAGCTCTTTGTTGGCTACGTGGGCGCCAAAAAGGTCGGGCGGTGCACAAGAGGACCATCTCCCGCTGGGTTACCTTGTGCATCAAGACCTGCTATTCTTTGGCTAAAAGGAACCTCCTGTTGGGCTGCGTGCCCATTCCACCAGGGCAACGGCTGCTACCACGGCCTTGGGCCGCGGTGTTCCGCTGCCGGTTATCTGTCAGGCGGCTACGTGGGCCTCGCTGCACACGTTTACTAAGCATTACTGCCTTGACAGTCAGGTCCGGAGGGACGGCTTCTTTGGCCGTTCTGTCCTCCAGGACTTCCTTGTCTGATCTTTGTTCGCAGACCCACCACCGGGGTTGGTATTGCTGGGGTATCTATTCTAAGGTAAGGAATCTATCTCTAACGTGTCTCTTTCAGATGCACAAGTTACTAACTTGTGTAACGATATATCTGTAAGAGACAGTAGTTAGTGATAGATTCCCTACCGCCCCACCCATCCTCCCCGTTCTGCGAACTGATTTCTAGGGTTAAGGACATCCCTTTCAGGGCCCTAGTATTTTTCAGACACCTGTGTCAGCTTCTTGCATGGCTCTGCGTTCCTGGCGCGGAAAGTCGTGTACAGAACTGACGTCAGCGCGCAGGGCGGCGCCTAAGTACTGCCCGCGACGTCATCCCGGCGATCACGACGCCGACGACGGACGCGGAGCCGCACGACGCCGCCTACCGACGCGCAAGGGTACTGCTACGCAAAACTTTCCGGATCCAGCCTGACGCCTGGGGATATTCTAAGGTAAGGAATCTATCACTAACTACTGTCTCTTACAGATATATCGTTACACAAGTTAGTAACTTGTGCTTTAGGGACTGATTCCAAGTTCATCATTAAAACTCTGACTGGCATTTGAATGAAGTTGGCAGTAATGAAACTGTGATCGTCATCCCCCTTCACATACTGACGAAGATCTTTATTTAGACTTTCAAAGTGCCAGTGTTCTGGATATCTCTTCAGAGGTTGACAAGAAATGTCCCTAGTACAGCCACCTCCCCCACTGAGAATATTCTTTCTTGTATCACAGTATAACACAAGGCACTGAGGTCCTAGAATTCCCTTTGTAGTTGAAGAGGATAAAGCTATTTTAGTCATTGACTGAGATCCGACAACTTAGTTCTTCCATGTTGTAACACATATTACCTTTGAATGACGCCCTACCCAATCCTAAATTGACTGTTTGGAACAAACTGGCCCCCTCTCTGGCTGTTTTTTATCAGTTAGCCCACCATTACCACCCGTCTCAGGTGATCCAAAATGTTTGTCCTTTTATCAATCGCCTGAGCGCCTAATTGTACATTTTTCCACATGCTCAAAGCTTAACACACATTCTCTTCCTTCTACTCTGTGAGTGAGTTAAAATGAATAAGTAACTGGGATTGTGGCGCTCTCATTGGGAAGCTTTGCTCTTTGCTTATGCCATGCTGCATATCTATTAGCTTGATACTCCCATGTCCTTCAACAGATGGTGCAGTTATTTACGTTTACCGGTCCATTTTAGCGGGCACTTTGCCTAAGTAGATTGTGATGGATATAGTGTCACCAAGTAAAATCTTAGATCCAGTCTGGACACTGAGAATTCTGTGGATGGTTTTATGGGCTCCTCTGTGTACTCGCGTCAAGACCGTTGAATAAGTACAACTAACTTTTCAAGGGATGTCCAGGCAACAAGATGGATATGCCTTTTGCAGGTGCAGATTTTTTTTATATTGAAAAAGGCAGATTCAGGCTTGGAGAGATTCAAAATGATGCATCCCTGCTTGTTCTCTGGGTTTGGCTTCTCCTGCTTACCATTTCCACTAGCAGTATGGAAAATTCAAAGGCTACTCAATAATTCAGCCTTACAGACCAGGCCAGCATTCTCTACCTTTCCTGTAGGCAACGTTTTTTGTGACCACAGTGGGCATGACAGCTCCAAGGGGTGCCAGGGCCTACTGCAAGAGAAAAATAGTCCTCCTCTTCTACTTTCCTGGATTAGTTAATTCTCAAAGGTGACTGTACACCCAGTAAGAGGACAGACTTCTTCCTGCCTGACATGTGACATTATGGACCGCCGGCCCTACAGATTATAGAATGGGGGGCTGCCCTCTTTTTTCAGGAATCCCCTCATCATATACTCCCTGTTTTCTGTCCTTTGGCCGACCATGCTCATATTCTTCAGCAAAAGAGTCTTGCTCTTCTGAGCATTGGGGAATAGAGCTTTTCCCTGAGACCAAGATAAGGCAATGGGTGTAAATCTCATTTGGATCTTCGTGTCCTGAACTCCTTTCATCACAGTGAGAAATTTTAGATGCTATCACTGGCACAGGTCCTCTTAGCCTTGGAGTTTGGAGACTGAATAGTGTCCTTCAGCTGACAGTACATAAATTTACCTATAACAGTCCTGCACTAAGATTGCTTCTATGATTCTTAGTTTTCCAATCTGCGCTTCGAACTAACTTCAGCACTACATGTTTTCACTATGGTCATGTATCTCACACAAGGGGTCAGGGGGAAGTATACGCTACTGAAAACTATACTATACTACTTCCAAAATTATTAAGCTCACACAGTGTTTAGAGTAGCGAAGCACAAAAGGAAGGGGAAGGAATAAGAGCAATTGGTGGGGCACTACAGGTATCTGAAAGAAACAGTTAGTTATAGATTCCTTACCTTAGAATTATCCCCAGGTGTCAGACTGGATCCGGAAAGCTTTTTGTCAGCAGTACCTCTGCGCGTCGAAAGGTGGCGTTGGTCGGCTCCGCGTTTGTCGTTGGCGTCGTGGTCGCCGGGATGACGTCAGTTCTTTATTTTTCCGCGCCAGCCAGCACAGATCCGGAGAGAGCGGTACCTCCAGTCACTTTTTGATGACTTTTGTTGACATCTTTTCGAGTCCTCACGACTCCTGGTGCACGTAGGGATGCCCGGCTTCAAGGCTTGCGGTTCCTGTACCCGACTGATGTCGGTGACGGATCCGCACCGCGTGTGCCTCTTTTGCCTGGAGCGCGACCACGACCCCAAGTCGTGCTCCGACTGCCGGTCCATGGCTCCGAAGGCTTTGCGGGAGCGGTCCCGAAAGCTTCTTGAGCGCCGGCAGTCGGCTCTGCGCCGTTCGAGGTTGCGAGGGAGGTCGAGGGACCCGTCGCGGAGCCATCACCACTCTTCTAAGTCTTTGCACTCTGGGTCAGGTAAGTCGAAGCACAAGAAGAAGTCAAAGAAGCATCGTCGCTCTTCGACTTCTCCCCGTCGGTCGGCAACGACGCGACAAGGGATGCGGGCGGTGCCCCTCCAAGCGGCTCCGCGTGCGGAGCCTGAAGAGCCGACTCCGAGTTTCCATCCCTTCCCGGGACCCGGAGCAACTCCTGCCCAGCTTCTTAAGTTCTACGAGGCGATGCACTCCAACTTTGGGCAGCCCGAACCCGCCGGCGCGCCTTCGGGCCCTGCGGATTCGGTTGGGGGCCTAGGCCTTCTCTGCCGGTTGCTCCGTCCCGGCGCCGCAGGCCCCCCTTGGATCCATGCCTGGATCCGGATCAGCGCCGGTTGACCTCATTACGCCTCCACCGGCGCCGCTTTCTCCGGCACAGCGCCTGCATTCGACGCCGGTCGGCCTCCCGGCCGGCATCGACCCTGGCCTCACATCTTGATGAGGACACGGAGCCGGACCGGCATCGCCCGACGCCGGATCCGGCACCGAGCGGGGTTTTTGTGCCCCTGCTCACTCCTGGGGTCCCTTTTAGGCCAGATTGGCACCCAGAGGACGAGGAGGAACGACTGGGAGAGATCAGGTGACCCTCTGACCGACCAGTTGGAGTATGACCCGGACTGGAGAGAGGACCTGGGGGATGCCAGTGGTCTTGATACATCTCCTGACCTTGGCATGTTGTCTCCCCCTACCGTGGCTACAGGGGAGGGAGCGTCATACGCAGTGGTGTTGCGTAGGGCGGCCGAGGCTCTCGAGCTTCCTACCATGGCTGTCAGGATTAACCTCCTGACAGAGGTGCTTCAACTGCAAGCGAGCTCTTAGGAGCCCCTGCTTCCGTTTAATGAGTCCCTCACCGACATCCTTTTGGGCACCTGGTCCAGGCCCAACACGGGGGCTCCCGTGGATAGGATGATCGCCCGACGCCACCGCCCAGCCCCGGGCAACCCCCACCTTCCTCTCCCAACACCCCACCCCGAGAGCTTGGTGGTCCAAGCCTCTAATTCCAAGGGCGCATTCTCTAATGCTCCCCCAGATAGGGAATCCAAGAAGCTGGATCATCTTGGAAAGAAGATTTTTTCTTCCGCCAGCTTGGGACTGCGGTCGGTAAACACTGCATGTCTATTGGGCCGTTATTCCCACTCTGTGTGGGACACGGTTGCGCAAGTGCTGCCTCAGTGCCCGGAGGAGGCCTGGACACTACTCTCCCAGGCTGTCGCCGCCAGGAGGGACGCGGCCAAGTTTACCATCCGTAGTGGGCTGGATACCGCGACTCTCTAGGCAGGACGATTTCCACGTCGGTAGCCCTTCGACGCTACGGCTAGATGAGATCGACTGGCTTTTCGGGGGATGTCCAGAATACTCTCATGGACATGCCTTTTGATGGCCGTCGCCTTTTTGGCGACAAAGCGGACAACGCTCTAGAGCGTTTCAAGGACTCGCGGGCTACGGCCAAATCCTTGGGCCTCTCCAGCCGCACTGCGCAGTCTGCTTTTCGTGGCTACGGAAGGGGTGCCCCACTACGTCCCGCCCAGAGCCACAGGCCGGCGCAAGATCCCCAACCTTCGCGCGGCCAGGGACATGGGAACCACTGTCGTGGTTCAGGGGGCCAGCGGGCGGGCCAGTCCACCAACCCCTCTCTGCAGTAGCCTCCAAACCTTCCTAGTCCGCAATTTCAGGCCCATCAAACGCCAGTGGGCGGCAGGATCCACCATCGCCTCCCCCACTGGCGCACCATCATGTCGGACAGGTGGGTTTTGCAGATAGTCCGAAGGGGCTACTCCCTCCCCTTCGAGACTACCCCTCCAGCCATGCCACCTCGGTACCATCGTATGTCGGAGGATCATTTGGGCCTTCTCCAACAGGAAGTTACGGCTCTCTTGGCCAAGGGAGCCATTGAGCGCGTTCCTACCCCAGAAGTAGGTCGTGGTCGTTACTCCCACTACTTTCTGGTACCCAAGAAGGACAAGGACCTGCGTCCTATCTTGGATCTCAGGGACGTTAACTGCTTCCTCCGGAAGGAGAAGTTCAAGATGTTGACGCTCGCTCAGGTCTTGTCTGCCCTCGACCCTGGAGACTGGTTGGTAGCGTTGGACTTGCAGGACGCTTACTTTCACATCCCCGTCCTGACGGCCCACCGGCGTTACCTGCGGTTCACGGTAGGCCACGAGCACTTTCAGTTTACCGTGCTCCCCTTTGGCCTTACCAGCGCCCCTCGAGTGTTACCGAAAGTGATGGCGGTGGTCGCAGCTCATCTGCGCAGATCAGGGGTTCCAGTCTTCCCCTATCTCGACGACTGGCTGTTGAAGGCGGGCTCGCCCCAGGCTGTCGTCTCCCACCTCCAGACTACAGCCGACCTCCTGCATTCACTGGGGTTCTCCATCAACGTGCCAAAGTCGCACCTGATCCCCTCTCAGAAGCTCCTCTTCATCGGGGCGGTTCTGGACATGGCGCGGTTTTGAGTTTATCCTTCCGAACAGCGAGTCCGGGATATTCGGGCTATGATTCCGATCTTTCAGCCTCTATCCCGGGTTTCGGTCAGGATGACCCTGAGTCTGCTGGGCCTCATGGCCTCCTGCATCCTGCTGGTCGATCATGCCAGGTGGCGTATGCAGGCTCTGCAGTGGGATCTGAAGTTCCAGTGGGCTCAGCATCAGGGGAATCTGTCCGATTGCGTCCAGATCTCGGAGGGCACTGCACATCAATTGCAGTGGTGGCTCACGAACCTGGATTGGGTCAACAGCAGATCCCTCTCCCTTCCCCAACCAGACCACACAGTGGTGACGGACGCATCCCTTCTGGGTTGGGGCGGCCACATGGGAGAGGCGGAGATCAGAGGCCTCTGGTCTCCGGCGGAGTCCATCAATCTTCTGGAGCTTCGAGCGATTCGTCTTGCACTCAAGGCATTCCTTCCCTCTGTCCGGGGAAGGGTAGTGCAGGTGTTCACGGACAACACCACCGCCATGTGGTACTGCAACAAACAAGGCGGGGTGGGGTCGTGGACCCTATGTCAGGAGGCCCTCCGCCTCTGGACATGGCTGGAACATCAGGCCATATCCCTGGTGGTTCAACACCTGGCAGGTTCACTGAACGCCAGGGCGGACGAACTCAGCCGCAGGTGCATGATGGATCACGAATGGCGTCTTCACTCGGAGGTGGTGCAAGATCTCTTTCGGCAGTGGGGAGAGCCTTGGTTAGATCTATTCGCCACCAAAGAGAACGCGCAATGTCAGCAATTCTGCGCGTTGGAATTTCCAAGGCGGCACTCGCTAGGCGATGCCTTTCGTCGCGAGTGGAGTTGCGGTCTATTGTACGCCTTTCCGCCTATACCACTTCTGCCCAGAGTGCTGAAGAAGATCAAGCGCGACCGGGACCAAGTCATTCTTGTGGCTCCGGATTGGGCACGAAGAGTCTGGTATCCCGAGCTGCTCAACATGGCCATCGATCCTCCGATCAGACTGCCTCTTCGGGAGGATCTTCTGTCGCAGCAGCAGGGGACGGGCCTCCACCCGAACCTGTCCAGCCTCCACCTCCTTGCGTGGAGATTGAGCGGCGGCAGTTGACGGCATTTGACTTGCCTCCCGAAGTATGTGACGTAATCTTGGCAGCCAGGCGTCCCTCCACTAAGACGGTATACGCCTGCCGATATAACAAATTTATGGCATGATGCACAGCAAAGGCTGTGGATCCCCTTTCTGCCCCTCTGTCTGAGGTTCTCTTGTTCCTCCTTTCTTTGGCCCAGCAGGGCTCTGCTCTGGGCACTATCAAGGGCTATCTTTCGGCCATTTCTGCCTTTCTAAGGCTTCCTGATCAGCCTTCTCTCTTCAAGTCCCCGGTTGTAAATCGTTTTTTAAAAGGCATAACTCATCTCTTTCCTCCTATTCCCTTCGTTATGCCTCAGTGGGACTTGAATCTGGTCTTAACATATTTGATGTGCGCTCCCTTTGAGCCACTTCACAACTGTCCTTTAGGACTTTTAACTCTTAAAACTGCTTACCTGGTAGCCATCACATCTGCCAGAAGAGTGAGTGAGCTCCAGGCTCTTTCATCCAAGCCTCCTTTTCTGGCTGTACATCCGGACATAGTTGTCCTACGAACTCGTCCATCCTTTCTTCCCAAAGTGGTCACTTCTTTTCACATCGGGCAAACCATCACTTTGCCCACCTTCTTTCCGCCTCTGCATCCTTCTAAAGAAGAAGAGTGGCTCCAACGTCTGGACCCAAAACGTGCCCTTTCCTTCTATCTGGATCGCACAAAACAGTTCCGGGTGGATGACCAACTCTTTGTTGGCTACGTAGGCGCCAAGAAAGCTCAGGCCGTACAGAAGCGGACCATCTCTAGATGGGTCGTTTTGTGTATTAAAGCCTGCTATTCTCTAGCAAAAAAGGAGCCTCCAGTGGGGCTACGCGCCCATTCCACCAGGGCGACGGCAGCCACTACTGCTTTGGGACGAGGAGTTCCTCTACATGATATCTGTCAGGCAGCTATGTGGGCTTCACTGCACACGTTTACGAAACACTACTGCCTGGACAGCCAAGTCCGGAGAGACCGCTTCTTTGGCCGTTCTGTTCTCCAGGACTTTCTGGTGTGATTTTGGTTTGCAGACCCACCACCGGGGTTGGTATTGCTGTGGTATCTATTCTAAGGTAAGGAATCTATAACTAACTGTTTCTTTCAGATGAACAAGTTACTTGCCTTCAGTAACGATATATCTGTAAGAAACATAGGTTAGTTATAGATTCCTTACCGCCCCACTCATCCTCCCCGTTCTGCGAACTGATTTCTAGGGTTAAGGACATCCTTTCAGGGCCCTAGTTTTGTGCACCAGTGGTCAGTGTCTTGCATGGCTCTGCGTTTCTGGCGCGGAAAGTCGTGTACAGATCTGACGTCCGCGCGCGAGGGCGGCGTCTAAGTAGCTACCGCGACGTCATCCCGGCGACCACGATGCTAACGACGAACGCGGAGCCGACCAACGCCACCTTTCGACGCGCAAAGGTACTGCTGACGAAAAACTTTCTGGATCCAGTCTGACGCCTGGGGGTAATTCTAAGGTAAGGAATCTATAACTAACCTATGTTTCTTACAGATATATCGTTACCGAAGGTAAGTAACTTGTTCGTTTGGACAAGAACCCTCACTCACTCAAGGGTGAAATGCGTCATCATTGGGTCCTCCACACACTGGGACTGCAAGGTACCCAGTGTGGGCTACAACTTTCCCGCAGGAAAGGAGCAGGAGTGTTTTGTGGTAGCAAGTCGATGTATTAATACCTCCGGTGTGGAGTGAGGGGCAGAGTGCAAAAGAAAATAGTGTATTAAAACTATCTCGGTAGGGACAAAAAAAAATATTCCTATGCCCTAAGGGATAGAGATTATTATTATTTATTTTTTCGTGCTTGGGAGGCAGAACAGACACATATACATCAGCTTTTACTAATTCCAATACAAATACAAATCATATCGCAGAAGAGGTAAACAAAAATACATGTAGTTCATGTGGGTATAAAATTCGGATGGGGTATCACAAAATAAACTATCAATCCTGCCTCATTTTATGCCAGACTGCATTAAATCTCCGCATTGAGCTTACACCTCTGACTTTAGCCAAGGCCTTTTCCCTCTCAAAAACCTCCACAACAATAGCCACCACTCCGCAGTGTTACTGGGCCTGGGAGAAATCCAGGCCCTAGAAATGGCTAATCTAGCAGCGACCAAGATTATAGAGAGTAATGCACGGCATGCATGGCTAGCATCTCCCTTATAGCCCAACATGATCTTCTTTGTAGCAAAAGCCAGATAGTCCAAGGCTGTTTTTACAGACCTGTATAACGCCCTGCCAAAATGGCTTTAACTGTGGACATGTGGCAAACGTGTACAATATTTGCGCCATATACTCCACACTTAGGGCAACTCAGCTTGTTACTTGAGTATTGAGTGCTCGGTCATCCCCACCTAACAATCTTATCCGGAGTGTAATACAGCATGCCTGTTTCTGAGGAGGTTTGTGTAAAAGTGTCAATACGTCCTGTCTCTCTACCAATTTAAGACCCTCAACTCTTAAAAAAAATCTCCGAGTTGTAGGTATTTATAGAAGTGTTGGCGTGGCATTAAAAAAGTATCTTGTAGATTTTGAAAAGTTAAAAAGCCATTACAATCATACAAGTCTCCAAGGTTGTCAGTACCAAGTTTAGCCCACTGTTTAGCCACACCGTCGTGAAAGATGTCAGGGAGGAGTGAATTATCCCAGAGAGGAAATTTATTAAAATATACCGGTAAAGAATAGCTAGCAACAATTCCCCGCCAAATAAAGACTATAATCCCCTGAGAGTCTTAAAGCGTACTCTCTTGAAGTAGTTAGGGTCGTGAATTCGATAGCGAAATCTACAGCAATCTTTGCCTACCAGAAGTTTGATTGAACTCATGGCCATTATTAGAAAGAAGGCTACGTAACCTATTTATAAAAGAGGCCCAGTAGTATAATTTTAAAGTCAGGAAGCTGAAAGCCACCTTGGTTAAATGGAAACTTTAGTTGCTCGGCGTGCACGTTTATACCCCCATATAAAACTGCTTATTGCCCCATCTAGTTTCTTAAAAAATGAGTTAGTGACTCTCAAGGGGATTGAGCGAAATAAATATAAGAATTTGGGGAGAATCGTCATCTTTATGATGTTACACCTGCCAACTATACTTATAGGTAATGTATGCCAGTTCTTTAGCTTTTTAATAACATTATGGAGTAAAGCATCATAATTTAATTATATGCTCAATATGAGGTGAAATACAGATACCTAAATAAGTAACTTCGGGGATGTTCCCATTACAGGATTGTCTGGTGCAAAGTTCAATAACACCTGAGTTTTATTAGAGTTCAGTTTATATCCAGAAAAGATCCAAATATTCCCGCCTCATAGATGATTAATTCCAAGGATTTGGCCCGGTCCGGCGTAAAAATAGCAATGTCATCTGCATAAGCATTGACTTTTAATTCATTAGGTCCTGGACATAATGGCAGAATATTTTTATTGGCGAGTAGAACCCGGATAAAGGGTTCAAGATATAGGGAAAAAAATAATGGAGAGAGAGGGCATCCCTGGCGCATACCCCTATTTATACGGAAAAGCCCAGATTAACAGCCAGCGTAATTTAGTTTGGCCTGTGGTGCACGGAAAGCGCCATTACCCACGTAAGAAATCGGCCAGTCATTCCAAATGAAGCCAGAGTGGGCCTTAAGCAACCCCATGCCACACGGTCAAAGGCTTTTTCCGCATCTAATAATATAATTCCCAAATTGCAACCAGATTGTTTAGCGAGATCAAATGCCATTATGGCAGTATTAATGTTTGCCGAAGTATCACAGCCTGCTCTAAAGCCATGCTGTTGGCTGGAGACCCGTTTTGATATCAGGGGAGCGAGACGGTTAGCCGGAATTTTGGCATATATTTTGGCGTCCGCATTGATAAGCGATATCGGACGATAGGATCCACGTTCTTGCAGTGGTTTTCCCTTTTTCAGAAAAAATACTATATTAGTAATATCCCAAGTTGGTGGTACGATACCCGAATTGTCTATCTCTAGAATAACCTTAGCAAAAAGTGGAGCTATTATATTCCTATATATTTTATAAAATTCGATAGGAATCAGATCTTCACCAGGGGCATTGCCAGCAGGGAGTGAAGACCGAGCCGCCAGAATATCTTCTGGCGATATCTCTGAACAAAGTTGGGCAACATCCTCTGCTGATAACAATGGTAGTACTGCTCTCGCTAAGTAGCTAGAAACCTCATTTGTTATTATTGGGTCTGATGGAGCATAAAGATTTTCATAAATAGATGCGAATTGTGCAAGTATGGGTTTCTGTGTAAAGTATATTATCCGCTCCTTTAATTGCCTTTATTAGATTTTTGGCCTTATTGTCTGCTAATTGGTAAGCTAGTATCCTACCCACCTGTTCACTGTATTCATATTGAGTAGAGCAATATTTATATCTGAAAGAGACACGTTAGTGATAGATTCCTTACCTTAGAATATCCCCAGGCGTCAGGCTGGATCCGGAAAGTTTTGCGTAGCAGTACCCTTGCGCGTCGGTAGGCGGCGGCGTGCGGCTCCGCGTCCGTCGTTGGCGTCGTGATCGCCGGGATGACGTCGCGGGCAGTGCTTAGACGCCGCCCCTGCGCGCTGACGTCAGTTCTTCTTTTCCGCGCCAGCAAGCGCAGATCCGGGAAGAGCAGTGCCCTGGTCAATTTTTGACCATACTTTTTGGTGATTTTTTCACTGTTTTTTCCATCTTTAAGGTGTCGTAGGGATGCCCGGCTTCAAGCGATGCGGCGCCTGTGCGCGGATGATGTCCGTCACCGACCCGCATTGGGAGTGTCTCTTCTGCCTCGGCCGAGGCCACGACACCGAGTCTTGTCCCGAATGCCAGGCCCTCAACCCGAAAGCTTTGCGAGAGCGGTCTCGAAAGCTCCTCGAGGCCCGGCATTCGGCTCCACGGAGGCCCCGGTCGCGTGAGAGGTCCAGGGGTCGCTCGCGGAGTGCACACCGGTCGTCGGCGTCGAAGTCTTCTTCGTCCGGTAAGTCTAAGCACAAGAAGTCCAAGAAGCATCGTCGCTCTCGGACTTCGCCTCGCCGGTCTCGCGACTCGGCTGAGGCCCCTCCCGGCACCGTCCCCGCGGCCCCGGACTTGCCTGTGGAGTCGCCCCCGTCATACCCGCCCTTCCCGGGTTCGGGGGCGGATCCGGCCAAGGTACAGGAGTTCCTGTCGGCCATGGCCCGCCTCTTCGGGCCTTCAGGCCCCTCCGGTGCGCCTTCGGGCCCCGCGGGCCCTGATGGGGTTGCTCCGGCGTCGCCGGCGGCTCCGGCCCCGGCGTCGCCCGGGACTCCAGCCTCGATCCCGGCTCCGGCTTCGGCCCCGGCCTCGATCCCGGCTCCACAACCCCCATCGACGCCGGTCGACCTCACGACACCTCCGCCGGCGCCGATGTCTCCGGTGCCGTTCTCGACGCCGCCCTGGGCTCCGGGCGGCGTCGTCCCCAGTTCCTTCCGGCTCCGGACATGGACCCGGAGCGACGTCGCTCGACGCCGGCTCCGGCGCCGATGGGACCTTGGGTCCCAAATGTCCCTCCTCCTCCTTATTTTGAACCAGAGGAGGACCAGGAGGACTGGGAGGGGTCTGATGACCCTCTGACTCGCAACTGTCAGTATGATGAGGACTGGACAGAGAGTCTAGGGGAGGCCAGTGGTCTGGATACTTCTCCTGACACTGGCATGCTGTCTCCTCCCGTGGCTACGGAGGAGGGGGCCAATTTTGGTACGGTGTTGCGTAGGGCTGCTGGGGCCTTACGTCTCCAGCTCCCTACTTTGACGGTCAAGCCTAACATCTTGACAGAGGTGCTTCAGCCGGCAGCCTCCTCTGCGGAGACTGTGCTGCCGTTTAACGACGCCCTCACAGACGTTCTTTTGGGCGCCTGGTCCAAGCCCAACACAGGGGCTCCTGTGGATCGGAACGTGTCACGACGCCATCGCCCCGCTCCGGGCGACCCCCTGTTTCTTTCTGTCCACCCCACTCCTGAGAGCTTGGTTGTCCAAGCCTCCGCTTCCCAAACCGCCTTCCCTACCGCTCCTCCGGATAGGGAATCCAAACGCCTGGATCAGTTTGGGAAGAAAGGTTTTTCTTCCTCCAGTGCTGGCTTGCGGTCCGTTAACACCGCTTGTCTTTTGGGCCGATATACCCACTCTCTGTGGGATTCGGTGGCGGATGTTTTGCCCCAGTGCCCTGAGGAGGTCCAGGCACTGCTTTCCCGCGCCATTGCGGAAGGAAGGGATGCGGCCAAATACACTATCCGTTGTGGCCTTGACACCGCCGACTCGCTGGGCAGGTCGATTGCAACGACGGTGGCGCTCCGCCGCCACGCCTGGCTGAGAACCACTGGTTTTTCAGGGGATGTCCAGAATACTCTCATGGACATGCCCTTTGATGGAGTCGGTCTTTTTGGGTCCAAAGCAGACCATGCGTTGGAGCGCTTTAAGGACTCACGGGCTACTGCCAAGTCCCTGGGCCTTTCTGCTACACGCCCTCCGCTGCCTTCTGCTTTTCGCCCCTATCGTGGCCACGGTAGGGCGCCCCTTCACGTCAGCAGCCCAGCCACCGGCCCGCGCAGCAGGCGTCTTCGCGTGGCCGAGGACGTGGATTCCGCCGTGGCGGATCGGGCAACCAGCGTGCGGGTCAGGCCACCACCTCCAACCCGTCCGCGGCCTCCAAGCCCTCCTAGTCCCTCCTTTCAGGTGCACGGCACGCCAGTAGGGGGCAGGGTCCGCCATCACCTTCCCCACTGGCGCACCATCACCTCGGACAGGTGGGTCTTGGACATTGTCCGAAGGGGCTACTCCCTCCCCTTCGAGACCACCCCCCAGCCATGCCACCTCAACTCCACCGCATGTCAGGGGATCACTTGGTGCTTCTACAGAAGGAAGTCACGGCCCTCTTGACCAAGAGGGCCATCGAGCATGTTCCGACCCCAGAAGTAGGGCGTGGTTGCTACTCCCACTACTTTCTGGTGCCCAAAAAGGACAAGGAGGACATGCATCCTATCTTGGACCTCCGGAACGTCAATCGCTTCCTCCGGAAGGAGAAGTTCAAGATGCTCACCCTAGCTCAGGTCTTGACTGCCCTCGACCCTGGAGACTGGTTGGTAGCGTTGGACTTGCAGGACGCATATTTCCACATCCCCGTCCTGCCGGCCCACCGGCGTTACCTTCGGTTCACGGTAGGCCACGAGCATTTTCAGTTCACCGTGCTCCCCTTGGGCCTTACCAGTGCCCCTCGGGTGTTCACGAAAGTGATGGCGGTGGTCGCGGCTCATCTGCGCCGGGCAGGGGTTTCAGTCTTCCCCTACCTCGACGACTGGCTGCTGAAGGCGGGCTGCGTCCCAGGCAGTCGTCTCCCACCTCCAGACTACGGCCGAACTCCTGCACTCGCTGGGGTTCTCCATCAATGTGCCGAAGTCGCATCTGATTCCTTCTCCACAGCTCCTTTTCATCGGAGCAGTTCTGGACACGACGCAGTTTCGGGCCTATCCTCCCGAACGGCGAGTCCGGGATATTCAGGCTATGATTCCGATCTTTCGGCCTTTATCCTGGGTTTCGGTAAGGATGACCCTGAGGCTGCTGGGCCTCATGGCCTCCTGCATCCTGCTGGTCAATCATGCCAGATGGCATATGCGGGCTCTGCAGTGGGACCTGAAGTTCCAGTGGGCGCAGCACCAGGGCAACCTGTCCGATCACGTCCAGATCTCGGAGGGTACTGCAAAACAGTTGCAGTGGTGGCTCTCGAACCGGCAATGGGTCATGGGCAGATCCCTCTCCCTTCCCCAGCCAGAGCATACAGTTGTGACGGACGCGTCCCTTCTGGGATGGGGCGGTCACTTGGGAGAGGCGGAGATCAGAGGCCTCTGGTCTCCCGGCGGAGTCCCGGCTCCATATCAACCTTCTGGAGCTCCGGGCGATCCGGCTTGCACTCAAGGCATTCCTTCCCTCTGTCAAAGGGAAGGTAGTGCAGGTGTTCACAGACAACACCACCGCCATGTGGTACTGCAACAAACAGGGCGGGGTGGGGTCTTGGACCCTTTGTCAGGAGGCTCTGCGCCTCTGGACATGGCTGGAACATCAGGGCATGTTCCTGATGGTTCAACACCTGGCAGGTTCTCTGAACGCCAGGGCGGACGAACTCAGCCGCAGGTGCATGATGGATCACGAATGGCGTCTTCACTCGGAAGTGGCGCAAGGACTCTTTCTACAGTGGGGAGAGCCTTGGTTAGATCTATTCGCCACCGAAGAGAACGCGCAATGTCATCAGTTCTGCGCGTTGGAATTTCCAAGGCGGCACTCGCTCGGCGACGTTTCGTCGCGAGTGGAGTTGCGGTCTGTTGTACGCCTTTCCGCCTATACCACTTCTACCCAGAGTGTTGAAGAAGATTCGGCACGACCGGGCCCAAGTCATTCTTGTGGCTCCGGACTGGGCTCGAAGAGTTTGGTATCCCGAGCTACTCAATATGAGCATAGATCCCCCGATCCGTCTGCCTCTTCGGGAGGATCTTCTGTCGCAGCAGCAGGGGACGGTCCTCCACCCGAACCTGTCCAGTCTACACCTGCTTGCGTGGAGATTGAGCGGCGGCAGTTGATTCCTTTCGACTTGCCTCCCGAAGTTTGTGATGTGATTCTGGCAGCCAGGCGTCCCTCCACTAAGGTGGTATACGCCTGCAGGTGGAACAAATTTGTGGCATGGTGCACAGCAAAGGCTGTGGATCCCCTTTCTGCCCCTCTTTCTGAGGTCCTTCTGTTCCTTCTCTCTCTGGCCCAACAGGGTTCTGCCCTGGGTACCATCAAGGGTTATCTTTGTGCTATCTCGGCCTTCCTCAGGCTCCCTGATCAGCCCTCCTTTTCAAGTCCCCTGTTGTTAACAGGTTCTTAAAAGGCATTACTCACCTCTTCCCTCCTGTTCCGTTTGTAATGCCTCAGTGGGACTTGAACTTGGTTCTTACCTTTTAATGTGCGCTCCCTTTGAGCCTCTGCATAACTGTCCTCTTCGTCTTCTGACTCTAAAGGCAGCCTTTCTGGTGGCCATCACCTCCGCTCGGCGGGTGAGTGAGCTCCAGGCTCTTTCTTGCAAACCTCCCTTTCTGTCTGTTCATCCAGACAAGGTTGTTCTTCGGACGCGTCCGTCCTTCTTGCCAAAGGTGGTTACTGCTTTCCACATTGGGCAGACCATCACTTTGCCCACCTTCTTTCCGCCTCCGCATCCTTCCAGAGAGGAAGAGAGGCTCCACCGTCTGGACCCAAAACGTGCGCTCTCCTTCTATATCGACCGCACAAAACACTTCCGGGTGGATGACCAGCTCTTTGTTGGCTACGTGGGCGCCAAAAAGGTCGGGCGGTGCACAAGAGGACCATCTCCCGCTGGGTTACCTTGTGCATCAAGACCTGCTATTCTTTGGCTAAGAAGGAGCCTCCTGTTGGGCTGCGTGCCCATTCCACCAGGGCAACGGCTGCTACCACGGCCTTGGGCCGCGGTGTTCCGCTGCCGGTTATCTGTCAGGCAGCTACGTGGGCCTCGCTGCACACGTTTACTAAGCATTACTGCCTTGACAGTCAGGTCCGGAGGGACGGCTTCTTTGGCCGTTCTGTCCTCCAGGACTTCCTTGTCTGATCTTTGTTCGCAGACCCACCACCGGGGTTGGTATTGCTGGGGTATCTATTCTAAGGTAAGGAATCTATCACTAACGTGTCTCTTTCAGATGCACAAGTTACTAACTTGTGTAACGATATATCTGTAAGAGACAGTAGTTAGTGATAGATTCCTTACCGCCCACCCATCCTCCCCGTTCTGCGAACTGATTTCTAGGGTTAAGGACATCCCTTTCAGGGCCCTAGTATTTTTCAGACACCTGTGTCAGCTTCTTGCATGGCTCTGCGTTCCTGGCGCGGAAAGTCGTGTACAGAACTGACGTCAGCGCGCAGGGGCGGCGTCTAAGTACTGCCCGCGACGTCATCCCGGCGATCACGACGCCAACGACGGACGCGGAGCCGCACGACGCCGCCTACCGACGCGCAAGGGTACTGCTACGCAAAACTTTCCGGATCCAGCCTGACGCCTGGGGATATTCTAAGGTAAGGAATCTATCACTAACTACTGTCTCTTACAGATATATCGTTACACAAGTTAGTAACTTGTGCTATAGGCAGCAGCCACTCTTTCCCTAGGTGTCCCTGCAGCTGACGCTCTTGCTTCTACCAAGTTAATATAAACCTGCATCTGATTACAATCGTATTGCCTAATAGCCGTTGTGTGGCATTTTTCTAAGTTGGTTAGCGCTAAGCAAGCCGCTTTAATGGAAGCTTCTCTGGTTTTATTTTTTACTAGTATAAATTGTTGTGTAAAACCCCTTATAAACGCTTTCATAGAGTCCCAGACCGTGCATGATAAAGTAGTATTAATGTTAAAATGTATAAATTCTGCCAGCAGTTTCCCCATGTGTAAGATATAGTAGTCGTCAGCCATTAGGTAGCGCGGGAAGGAGAAAGAGTGCCTTGATTTACTTGTTAGTTGTGATTGAAAAGAAAAAAGAATAGGGTTGTGATCTGATGTGATTTTAGGACATACCTCGATCTTAGCTGTTCGAAGTACGGTATTGTTAACCCATACCAAGTCTATCCTTGAGTACTGTCTATGTGGGTGTGAGTAGTAAATTCAAATTCAAATTCAAAAATACTTTATTCGGCTTTAAGATAAAAACCATAAAAGTTACACAGCTCCATATAACCATTAAAACATACAATTCGTAACAATAATATTAAGACAAATGGTCCCCTAAAATACAAAGGTATTTACATCCAATACAAGGAATAATATAGGGGAGAAACCACAACGCCAGAGGCCAAAACTTCATCTATGTGGGTAGTAATGGGGGGTGCCTACCAACGTTGAAAGTTTACTAGCTCTCCATACAGATCCTAGATCTCAGAGAGGATTTCAGAAAGCCTACTATAAAAGTCACACAGTCTAGTTTCAACAGTTGAAAGTAAAAAAGAGCAGGGCGTACCTGGGTAAAGTTCAACTTCTTTAAAAGAGGTGTTAAAAAATATCTGCGAGGTACTTCATAAAATTTACAAAAAAACAAAGTGTAGCAAATCCTGAGGAGACACTCCGTCGCAGCCACAGGATGCTAACACCTGACCTCTGCAGCTCCCTTTTGGGACAGCAAGTAGCAAATGAAAATAATCCAATCAGAACCTGATGAATAAAAACCGCTCATGGGGCGTCAATGGCCACAAAAGATATGCCTCAATGGATGGGATTGTTTTAAGCATCACATATTTACGGACGCTAGATTTCCCAATTTCTAGATCGTCTCTACCATGCTTTTTAGAGTAGTAAAGGTTTTCTTTACAAATTCCACATCCTTCAAGGTAATAGTCAGGCTTTAAAAAGGTCCGGCCGCCCCAGCTCTTCAAAACAACCCTTAATATATTTTAACCATGGACTGCGTGACATATAAACAAGGCTCATAGTTTCTCTTAAGATCTGATGATTGAGAACTAGATCTTTATTTAACCAACAATTGAGCCAAAACAGCAAGGGGCGCATGGCCAAAGTATCACATAAAAATGGCAACCCCAATTCTTCATGTACCACCAGGTTTGATGTTCCGGTGGGCACTCCTAGGAGACGTTTTAAGAAAGTGTTCTCCGCCACCTGCAGAGCATCAGTTGCTGCATAGCCCCAAATTTCGCTCCCATAGCTAGCTATAGCAACACTTTTGGCCTGAAATATTTTCACCATTGCCGCAATTGGGCGCTTACCCATCTTCGCGGCAAAGTTGAAGATTGCAGCATTCGCCCTTGTAACCTCCCCTTTTTTCCTCTGAATCAGGGCCCCCCAATTCAAACGGTCATCTATTAAAACACCCAGGTAAGAGAATATCGAAGTCGTTGGTACTTTCTCATTACCCACTTTAAAAGGGAACGATTTCTTCGGGCGGGTGTGAGTAGTATGTAAACCCCGGGAGATTTGGGTGTAAGACCCTCCATAAATCCCTGAGATTATGTAAACGTGCTAACTCCAAAATAGAAGCCCGTACTTTCGGCATTCTTGTGGTTGTTCCCCGAATAGTAGAATCGATCAATCGATTGATTCATGATACAGTTGAAGTCGCCCATGATTATCGGTACGCCCTGTAGATCCTATATAGTTAACATTAAAAAATTAAACATCTCAGGGTCATCGACATTAGGCCCATAGACAGCAACTAAAACATATTTAATGCCAAAGATTTCAAGTTGAGCTATAGCCCATCTCCCGCTATGATCACCTAGGACTTGGTGGGTCTTATGCATAAGTGTCTTACTAGCTAAAATAGCAACGCCCCTGATCGATACTCCTTGAGACGAACACACAACCATTTGGAATCCAAGCTGGTTAAGCAGTGCCCGGCCTTTATACGCCAAATGAGTTTCCATTGACAATGCCAGATGAGGTCGGTACATCTTTAATTCCTCACGTACCAGTTGACGTTTGCGACCAGCATTCAACCCAGAGACGTTCCAGCATAAACATGCAATTGCCCCATATTATAGCAAGAAATATCTCATACACAATAAATTCTTCTGCTTTACCAACAGTTACCCCAATACACCTTTTTTGAGAACTGTCTGTGCTTACTATGGAAGCTTCTACAAACTGCTTCTCCTCCCCACTGTCTTGCACTATGAAATCAGTGCCCCCCTTGCTTTTACCCACCACCACCTCAATCCCTCCCCTCCCAACACCCACCCCATGTCTATGGAAAGGAATCACCCCCCTCATTGCTGTCGATGTAGACAGCCTTGGAGAAAGATCGCACACAGAGGACAGCCCAGCCATTCGTCTGACCTGATAAAATGAAAGAAAAAGGTATATAGCACTAGAAAATCCCTGCAAACATTAAAGAAACCTCCATAGTGGATAAGCGAAAGGAGACAAACCCACAGAAAAATAGCAAATCTAGTTATTTAGAGGCCCCCTGCCGCCATCTGCCCAGAACTTCCTGGGCCTCCTGTTCCGTATATACCAGTTGTATCTGAAAGAAACACATAGTGATAGATTCCTTACCTTAGAATATCCCCAGGCATCAGACTGGATCCGGAAAGTTTTCGTCAGCAGTACCCCTGCGCGTCGATAGGTGGCGTCGTGCGACTCCACGTCCGTCGTTGGCGTTGTGGTTGCCAAGATGACGTCGCGGGCGCTACTTAGATGCTGCCCACGCGCGCTGACGTCAGTTCTTTCTTTTTCCGCGCCAGCAAGCGCAGATCCGGGAAGAGCAGGAACCCCCAGTCAATTTTTGACTGACTTTTTGTCTCTGTTTTTTCATCGAGTCTTCGACTCCTGGTGCAGATAGGATGCCCGGTTTTAAATCCTGCGGGAACTGTCACCGTATGATGTCGGTGACTGACCCGCACCGTGTGTGTCTTTTCTGCCTGGGGCGCGACTACGACCCCAAGTCGTGCCCTGACTGCCGGGCCATGGCGCCGAAGACTTTGCGGGAGCGGTCCCGAAAGTTGCTGGAAGCCCGGCAGTCGGCTCCGCGCCATTTGAGGTCCCGGTCCCGTGGGAGGTTGAGGGACTGTGCGCGGAGTCATCACCATCGGTCTTCGGGATCCAAGTCTTCGCACTCGGGGTCAGGTAAGGCGAAGCACAAGAAGTCGAAGAAACGGCATCGTTCTCCGACTTCCCCTCGCCGGTAGCGCAACGCTGCTGGCCTCCCCCGCGGCTCCGGCGGAGCCTTTGCAGTCGCCGACGGACTACCCGCCCTTCCCGGGTTCGTCGGCGACTCCGGCCCAAATACAGGAATTCCTGTCGGCCATGGCTCGTCTCTTTGGGCCGTCGGGTCCCGCCGGTGCGCCTTGGGCCCCGCGGTCCCGACTGGGGGTCCTCGCCGGCGTCGCTGTCGGCTCCGGCCTCAGCGTGCAGGACCCCCTTGGATCCAGGCCTGGATCCCGGTCGACGCCGGTTGACCGTATAACACCTCCACCGACGTCAACCCCACCGGCACCACTTCTGACGCCGCCCGCTCCTCGGGATGACGTCGACCCCGATTTCAGCCCCGAAGTGGACGTGGCGTTGAGCCGGCGTCGATCGATGCCGTTATCGACGTTGCTCGGGGATTTCTATCCCCATGTCCCTGCTCCTTATTTTAGACCTGTTGAACAGCCTGAGGAGCTAGGGGAGAACTGGGAGGGGTCTGAGGACCCTCTTGCAGCTGCTTGCGAGTCTGAACAGGACTGGGCTGAGGAGTTGGGGGACGCCAGTGGTCTGGATACCTCACCAGACCTTGGCATGCTGTCTCCTCCTACCGTGGCTACGGAGGAGGGTGCTAGTTATGCTGTGGTGTTGCGTAGGGCGGCCGAGGCCCTACACCTCGAGCTCCCTACGGTGGCTGTCAGGACTAACCTCCTGACAGAGGTGCTTCAGCCAGCAGCTACTTCTGCGGAGCCGCTGCTTCCATTCAATGAAGCCCTTTCTGACGTTCTTTTGGGCACTTGGTCCAGGCCCACCACAGGGGCTCCTGTGGATAGGAACGTGGCCCGACGCCATCGCCCGGCTCCAGGTGACCCCATTTTCCTCTCCCAACATCCCACCCCCGAGAGCTTGGTTGTCCAAGCCTCTGCTTCCCCGGCCGCCTTCCCTTCCGCACCACCGGATACGGAATCCAAGAAACTGGATCAGTTTGGAAAGAAAAAAATTTCTTCCACCAGTTCTGCGCTGCGGTCCGTGAACACCGCATGCCTCTTGGGCCGTTATTCCCACTCTCTGTGGGATACGGTGGCGCAAGTGCTGCCCCAGTGTCCGGAGCAGGCCCGGCCAGCTCTCTCCCAGGCTGTTGCAGAGGGGAGAGACGCAGCTAAGTTCATGATTCGTTGTGGCCTAGACACCGCCGACTCACTGGGCAGATCGATTGCAACTACGGTGGCGGTTCGCCGCCACGCCTGGTTGAGGACCACTGGATTTTCAGTGGATGTCCAAAACACTCTTATGGACATTACCTTTGATGGCCGTCGCCTCTTCGGCGACAAAGCAGACAGCGCGTTGGAGCGGTTTAAGGACTCAAGGGCTACGGCCAACTCCTTGGGACTCTCTGCAGTCCGCCCTCCTCCGCCTTCTGCTTTTCGCTCCTTTCGTGGCACCGGAAGGGGCTCCCCGCAGCGTTCGCAACAGAGCCACAGGCCTGCGCAGCAAGCATCCCAGCGCGGCCGCGGACGCAGGTTCCGCCGTGGCGGACCAAGAGGCCAGCGGGCGGGTCAGTCCACCACCACCCCGGCCACCACTGCCTCCAAACCTTCCTAGTCCGAACTTTCAGGCCCATCAAACGCCAGTGGGCGGCAGGCTTCGCCATCACCTCCCCCACTGGCGCACCAACACTTCGGACAGGTGGGTTTTAGAGATAGTCTGGAGGGGCTACTCCCTCCCCTTCGAGACTACCCCTCCAGCCATGCCACCTCAGTACCACCGCATGTCGGGGGATCACTTGGTGCTTCTTCAGCAGGAAGTTGCGGCCCTCTTGGCCAAGGGGGCCATCAAGCGCATTCCGACGCCAGAAGGCGGTCGTGGTTGCTATTCCCACTACTTTCTGGTACCCAAGAAGGACAAAGGCCTGCATCCTATCTTAGACCTCCGGAACGTCAATCGCTTCCTCCGCAAAGAGAAGTTCAAGATGCTCACTCTAGCTCAGGTCTTGTTTGCTCTCGACCCACAAGACTGGATGGTGGCGCTGGACTTGCAGGACGCCTATTTTCACATCCCCGTCCTGCGAGCCCACCGGCGTTACCTACGGTTCACGGTAGGCCAAGAGCACTTTCAGTTCACTGTGCTCCCCTTTGGCCTTACCAGCGCCCCTCGGGTGTTCACAAAGGTGATGGCGGTGGTCGCAGCCCATCTGCGCAGATCAGGGGTTTCAGTCTTCCCCTATCTGGACGACTGGTTGTTGAAGGCGGGCTCGCCCCAGACAGTCGTCTCCCACCTCCAGACTACGGCCGACCTCCTGCACTTGCTGGGGTTCTCCATCAATGTGCCGAAGTCGCACCTGATTCCCTCTCAGAAGCTCCTCTTTATCAGAGCGGTTCTGGACACGGCGCAGTTTCGGGTCTATCCTCCCGAACAGCGAGTCCGGGACATTCGGGCTCTGATTCCCATCTTTCAGCCCTTGTCCTGGGTTTCGGTCAGAGTGACTCTGAGGCTGCTGGGCCTCATGGCCTCCTGCATCCTGCTGGTCAATCATGCCAGGTGGCGTATGCGGGCTCTGCAGTGGGACCTGAAGTTCCAGTGGGCGCAGCATCAGGGAAACCTGTCCGATCACGTCCAGATCTCGGAGGGCACTGCACGACAGTTGCAGTGGTGGCTCACGGACCGGCATTGGGTCGACGGCAGATCCCTCTCCCTTCCCCAACCGGAGTTCACAGTGGTGACTGATGCGTCCCTCCTGGGATGGGGCGGCCACATGGGAGAGGCGGAGATCAGACGCCTCTGGTCTCCAGCGGAGTCCCGGCTCCATATCAACATTTTGGAGCTGCGGGCGATCAGGCTTGCACTGAAAGCATTCCTTCCCTCTGTCAAGGGGAGAGTAGTGCAGGTGTTCACGGACAACACCACCGCCATGTGGTACTGCAACAAACGGGGTGGGGTCGTGGACAGGAGGCTCTGCGTCTCTGGACATGGCTGGAACATCAGGGCATATTCCTGATAGTTCAACACCTGGCAGGTTCCCTGAACGCCAGGGCGGACGAACTCAGCCGCAGGTGCATGATGGATCACAAATGGCGTCTTCACTCGGAGGTGGCGCAAGGACTCTTTCTACAGTGGGGAGAGCCTTGGTTAGATCTATTCGCCACCGAAGAGAACGCGCAATGTCAGCAATTCTGCGCGTTGGAATTTCCAAGGCGGCACTCGCTCGGCGACGCTTTTCGTCACGAGTGGAGTTGCGGTCTGTTGTACACCTTTTCGCCTATACCACTTCTACCCAGAGTGTTGAAGAAGATTCGGCGCAACCGGGCCCAAGTCATTCTTGTGGCTCCAGACTGGGCTCGAAGAGTTTGGTATCCCGAGCTACTCAGTATGAGCATTGATCCCCCGATCCGTCTGCCTCTTCGGGAGGATCTTCTGTCGCAGCAGCAGGGGACGGTCCTCCACCCGAACCTGTCCAGTCTCCACCTCCTTGCATGGAGATTGAGCGGCGGCAGTTGATTCCTTTCGACTTGCCTCCCGAAGTTTGTGATGTGATTCTGGCAGCCAGGCGTCCCTCCACTAAGGTGGTATACGCCTGCAGGTGGAACAAGTTTGTGGCATGGTGCACAGCAAAGGCTGTGAATCCCCTTTCTGCCCCTGTTTCTGAGGTTCTACTGTTCCTTCTTTCTCTGGCCCAACAGGGTTCTGCCCTGGGTACCATCAAGGGCTACCTTTGTGCAATCTCGGCCTTCCTCAGGCTTCCTGATCAGCCCTCCCTTATCTGAAAGAGACAGGTTAGTGACAGATTCCTTACCTTAGAATATCCCCAGGCGTCAGGCTGGATCCGGAAAGTTTTTGCGTAGCAGTACCCTTGCGCGTCGGTAGGCGGCGTCGTGCGGCTCCGCGTCCGTCGTCGGCGTCGTGATCGCCGGGATGACGTCGCGGGCAGTACTTAGACGCCGCCCCTGTGCGCTGACGTCAGTTCTTCTTTTTACGCGCCAGCAAGCGCAGATCCGGGAAGAGCAGTGCCCTAGTCATTTTTTGACTAACTTTTTGGGTGAATTTTTTCACTGTTTCTTTCGAATCGACTCCAAGGTGTCGTAGGGATGCCCGGCTTTAAACGTTGCGATGCCTGTGCTCGGATGATGTCCATCACAGACCCGCATCTGGAGTGTCTCTTCTGCCTCGGCCGAGGCCACGACACGAAGTCGTGTTCCGACTGCCGGGCCCTCAACCCGAAAGCTTTGCGAGAGCGGTCTCGAAAGCTCCTCGAGGCCCGGCAGTCGGCTCCGCGCCACACCAAGCCCCGGTCGCGTGAGAGTTCGAGGGGTCGGTCGCGGAGTCCTCACCGGTCGTCGGGATCCAAGTCTTCGTCGTCCGGTAAGTCTAAGCACAAGAAGTCCAAAAAGCATCATCGCTCTAGGACTTCGCCTCGCCGGTCTCGCGACTCGGCTGAGGCCCCTCCCGGCACCGTCCCCGCCCCCGCGGCCCCGGACATGCCTGTGGAGTCGCCCCCGCAATACCCGTCCTTCCCGGGTCCGGGGGCGGATCCGGCCCAAGTGCAGGAATTCCTGTCGGCCTTGGCCCGCCTCTTCGGGCCTCAAGGTCCCTCCGGTGCGCCTTCGGGCCCCGCGGGCCCTGATGGGGTTGCCCCGGCGTCGCCGCCGACTCCGGTCCCGGCGTCGCTCGTGCCTCCAGCCTCGGTCCCGGCTCCGGCTTCGGCCCCGGCCTCGATCCCGGCTCCGGTGGTACCGCAACCCCCATCGACGCCGGTCGACCTGACCACGCCTCCGCCGGCGTCGATGTCTCCGGTGCCGTTCCTGACGCCGCCCGGGGCTCCGGGCGGCGTCGTCCCCATGTACTCTCCGGCTCCGGACATGGAGCCGGACCGACGTCGCTCGACGCTGGTTCCGACGCCGATGGGACCTTGGGTCCCCAATGTCCCTCCTCCTCCTTATTTTGAACCGGAGGAGGACCAGGAGGACTGGGAGGGGTCTGAGGACCCTCTGGCACAGCAGTGTCAGTATGATGAGGACTGGGCAGAGGAACTAGGGGATGCCAGTGGTCTAGATACTTCCCCTGACACTGGCATGCTGTCTCCTCCCGTGGCTACGGAGGAGGGAGCCAATTTTGCAACGGTGTTGCGTAGGGCAGCTGGAGCCTTACATCGCCGACTCCCTACGGTGACGGTCAAGACTAATCTCTTGACAGAAGTGCTTCAACCGGCGGCCTCCTCCTTGGAGACTGTGCTGCCGTTTAACGATGCACTTACTGACGTTCTTTTGGGCGCCTGGTCCAAGCCCAACACAGGGGCTCCTGTGGATAGGAACGTGTCCCGACGCCATCGCCCAGCTCCGGGCGACCCCTTGTTTCTCTCTGTCCACCCCACTCCTGAGAGCTTGGTTGTCCAAGCCTCCGCTTCCCAAACCGCCTTCCCTACCGCCCCTCCGGATAGGGAATCCAAACGCCTGGATCAATTTGGGAAGAAGGGTTTTTCTTCCTCCAGTGCTGGCTTGCGGTCCATCAACACCGCTTGTCTTTTGGGCCGATATACCCACTCCTTGTGGGATTCGGTGGCGACTGTTTTGCCCCAGTGTTCTGAGGAGGTCCAGACACTGCTTTCCCGCGCCATTGCGGAAGGAAGGGATGCGGCCAAATACACCATACGATGTGGCCTTGATACCGCCGACTCGCTGGGCAGATCTATTGCAACGACGGTGGCGCTGCGTCGCCACGCCTGGCTGAGAAGCACTGGTTTTTCAGGGGATGTCCAGAATACTCTCATGGACATGCCCTTTGATGGAAGTCGGTCTTTTGGTTCCAAAGCAGACCATGCGTTGGAACGCTTTAAGGACTCACGGGCTACTGCCAAGTCCCTGGGCCTTTCTGCTACACGCCCTCCGCTACCTTCTGCTTTTCGCCCCTATCGTGGCCACGGAAGGGGCACCCAGTCACGTCAGCAGCCCAGCCACCGGCCCGCGCAGCAGGCGTCTTCGCGTGGCCGAGGACGTGGATACCGCCGTGGCGGTTCAGGCAACCAGCGTGCGGGTCAGGCCACCACCTCCAACCCGTCCGCGGCCTCCAAGCCCTCCTAGTCCCTCCTTTCAGGTGCACAGCACGCCAGTAGGGGGCAGGGTCCGCCATCACCTTCACCACTGGCGTCCCATCACCTCGGACAGGTGGGTCTTGGACATTGTCCGAAGGGGCTACTCCCTCCCCTTCGAGACCACCCCCCAGCCATGCCACCTCAATTCCACCGCATGTCAGGGGATCACTTGGTGCTTCTACAGAAGGAAGTCACGGCCCTCTTGGCCAAGAGGGCCATCGAGCATGTTCCGACCCCAGAAGTAGGGCGTGGTTGCTACTCCCACTACTTTCTGGTGCCCAAAAAGGACAAGGAGGACATGCGTCCTATCTTGGACCTCCGGAACGTCAATCGCTTCCTCCGGAAGGAGAAGTTCAAGATGCTCACCCTAGCTCAGGTCTTGACTGCCCTAGACCCTGGAGACTGGTTGGTAGCGTTGGACTTGCAGGACGCCTATTTCCACATCCCCGTCCTGCCGGCCCACCGGCGTTACCTTCGGTTCTCGGTAGGCCTCGTGCATTTTCAGTTCACCGTGCTCCCCTTTGGCCTTACCAGTGCCCCTCGGGTGTTCACGAAAGTGATGGCGGTGGTCGCAGCTCATCTGCGCCGGGCAGGGGTTCAGTCTTCCCCTACCTCGACGACTGGCTGCTGAAGGCGGGCTCGTCCCAGGCAGTCGTCTCCCACCTCCAGACTACGGCCGAACTCCTGCACTCGCTGGGGTTCTCCATCAATGTGCCGAAGTCGCATCTGATTCCTTCTCCACAGCTCCTTTTCATCGGAGCAGTTCTGGACACGACGCAGTTTCGGGCCTATCCTCCCGAACGGCGAGTCCGGGATATTCAGGCTATGATTCCGATCTTTCAGCCTTTATCCTGGGTTTCGGTACGGATGACCCTGAGGCTGCTGGGCCTCATGGCCTCCTGCATCCTGCTGGTCAATCATGCCAGATGGCATATGCGGGCTCTGCAGTGGGACCTGAAGTTCCAGTGGGCGCAGCACCAGGGCAACCTGTCCGATCACGTCCAGATCTCGGAGGGGACTGCAAAACAGTTGCAGTGGTGGCTCTCGAACCGGCAATGGGTCATGGGCAGATCCCTCTCCCTTCCCCAGCCAGAGCACACAGTTGTGACGGACGCGTCCCTTCTGGGATGGGGCGGTCACATGGGAGAGGCGGAGATCAGAGGCCTCTGGTCTCCGGCGGAGTCCCGGCTCCATATCAACCTTCTGGAGCTCCGGGCGATCCGACTTGCACTCAAGGCATTCCTTTCCTCTGTCAAAGGGAAGGTAGTGCAGGTGTTCACCGACAACACCACCGCCATGTGGTACTGCAACAAACAGGGCGGGGTGGGGTCGTGGACCCTCTGTCAGGAGGCTCTGCGCCTCTGGACATGGCTGGAACATCAGGGCATGTTCCTGATGGTTCAACACCTGGCAGGTTCCCTGAACGCCAGGGCGGACGAACTCAGCCGCAGGTGCATGATGGATCACGAATGGCGTCTTCACTCGGAGGTGGCGCAAGGACTCTTTCTACAGTGGGGAGAGCCTTGGTTAGATCTATTCGCCACCGAAGAGAACGCGCAATGTCATCAGTTCTGCACGTTGGAATTTCCAAGGCGGCACTCGCTCGGCGACGCTTTTCGTCACGAGTGGAGTTGCGGTCTATTGTACGCCTTTCCGCCTATACCACTTCTACCCAGAGTGTTGAAGAAGATTCGGCACGACCGGGCTCAAGTTATTCTTGTGGCTCCGGACTGGGCTCGAAGAGTTTGGTATCCCGAGCTACTCAGTATGAGCGTGGATCCCCCGATCCGTCTGCCTCTTCGGGAGGATCTTCTGTTGCAGCAGCAGGGGACGGTCCTCCACCCGAACCTGTCCAGTCTACACCTGCTTGCGTGGAGGTTGAGCGGCGGCAGTTGATTCCTTTCGACTTGCCTCCCGAAGTTTGTGATGTGATTCTGGCAGCCAGGCGTCCCTCCACTAAGGTGGTATACGCCTGCAGGTGGAACAAATTTGTGGCATGGTGCACAGCAAAGGCTGTGAATCCCCTTTCTGCCCCTCTTTCTGAGGTCCTTCTGTTCCTTCTTTCTCTGGCCCAACAGGGTTCTGCCCTGGGTACCATCAAGGGTTATCTTTGTGCTATCTCGGCCTTCCTCAGGCTCCCTGATCAGCCCTCCCTTTTCAAGTCCCCTGTTGTTAACAGGTTCTTAAAAGGCATTACACACCTCTTCCCTCCTGTTCCGTTTGTAATGCCTCAGTGGGACTTGAACTTGGTTCTTACCTTTTTGATGTGCGCTCCCTTTGAGCCTCTACATAACTGTCCTCTTCGTCTTCTGACTCTGAAGACAGCCTTTCTGGTGGCCATCACCTCCGCTCGGCGGGTGAGTGAGCTCCAGGCTCTATCTTGCAAACCTCCCTTTCTGTCTGTTCATCCAGACAAGGTTGTTCTTCGGACGCGTCCGTCCTTCTTGCCAAAGGTGGTTACTGCCTTCCACATTGGGCAGACCATCACTTTGCCTACCTTCTTTCCGCCTCCGCATCCTTCCAGAGAGGAAGAGAGGCTCCACCGTCTGGACCCAAAACGTGCGCTCTCCTTCTATATCGACCGCACAAAACACTTCCGGGTGGATGACCAGCTCTTTGTTGGCTACGTGGGCGCCAAAAAGGTCGGGCGGTGCACAAACGAACCATCTCCCGCTGGGTTACCTTGTGCATCAAGACCTGCTATTCTTTGGCTAAGAAGGAGCCTCCTGTTGGGCTGCGTGCCCATTCCACCAGGGCAACAGCTGCTACCCCGGCCTTGGGCCGCGGGGTTCCGCTGCCGGTTATCTGTCAGGCAGCTACGTGGGCCTCGCTGCACACTTTTACAAAGCATTACTGCCTTGACAGTCAGGTCCGGAGGGACGGCTTCTTTGGCCGTTCTGTCCTCCAGGACTTCCTTGTCTGATCTTTGTTCGCAGACCCACCACCGGGGTTGGTATTGCTGGGGTATCTATTCTAAGGTAAGGAATCTGTCACTAACGTGTCTCTTTCAAATGCACAAGTTACTAACTTGTGTAACGATATATCTGTAAGAGACAGTAGTTAGTGACAGATTCCTTACCGCCCCACCCATCCTCCCCGTTCTGCGAACTGATTTCTAGGGTTAAGGACATCCCTTTCAGGGCCCTAGTATTTTTCAGACACCTATGTCAGCTTCTTGCATGGCTCTGCGTTCCTGACGCGGAAAGTCGTGTACAGAACTGACGTCAGCGTGCAGGGGCGGCGTCTAAGTACTGCCCGCGACGTCATCCCGGCGATGCTGACGACGGACGCGGAGCCGCACGACGCCGCCTACCGACGCGCAAGGGTACTGCTACGCAAAAACTTTCCGGATCCAGCCTGACGCCTGGGGATATTCTAAGGTAAGGAATCTGTCACTAACTACTGTCTCTTACAGATATATCGTTACACAAGTTAGTAACTTGTGCTTCAAGTCCCCTGTTGTTAACAGGTTTCTTAAAGGCATTACACACCTTTTCCCTCCTGTTCCGTTTGTGATGCCTCAGTGGGACTTGAACTTGGTTCTTACCTTTTTAATGTGCGCTCCCTTTGAGCCTCTCCATAACTGTCCTCTTCGTCTTCTCACTCTGAAGACAGCCTTTCTGGTGGCTATCCCCTCCACTCGGCGGGTGAGTGAGCTCCAGGCTCTTTCTTGCAAGCCCCCCTTTCTGTCTGTCCATCCAGACAAGGTTGTTCTTAGGACTCGTCCGTCCTTCTTGCCAAAGGTGGTTACTGCCTTCCACATTGGGCAGACCATCACTTTGCCCACCTTCTTTCCGCCTCTTTCCAGAGAGGAAGAGAGGCTCCACCGTCTGGTCCCAAAACGTGCGATTTCTTTCTATCTGAACCGCACACAACAGTTCCGGGTGGACGACCAGCTCTTTGTTGGCAACGTGGGCGCCAAAAAAGGTCGGGCGGTACACAAGTGGACAATCTCCCACTGGGTTGTCTTGTGTATCAAAGCCTGCTATTCTTTGGCTAAGAAGGAGCCCCCTGTTGGGCTACGTGCCCATTCCACCAGGGCGACAGCCGCCACCACGGCCTTGGGACGTGGTGTCCCATTGCAGGACATTTGTCAGGCAGCTACGTGGGCCTCGCTGCACACGTTTACCAAGCATTACTGCCTTGACAGCCAAGTCCGGAGAGAGTTTTTTGGCCGTTCTGTTCTCTGAGACTTTCTGGTGTAATCTATTCGCAGACCCACCACCGGGGTTGGTATTGCTGGGGTATCTATTCTAAGGTAAGGAATCTGTCACTAACGTGTCTCTTTCAGATGCACAAGTTACTAACTTGTGTAACAATATATCTGTAAGAGACAGTAGTTAGTGACAGATGCCTTACCACCCCACCCATCCTCCCCGTTCTGCGAACTGATTTCTAGGGTTAAGGTCATCCCTTTCAGGGCCCTAGTTTTCAGACACCAGTGTCAGTTTCTTGCATGGCTCTGCGTTTCTGGCGCGGAAAGTCGTGTTCAGAACTGACGCCAGCGCGCATGGGCGGCGTCTAAGTACTTGCCGCGACGTCATCCCGGCGATCACGACGACGGACGCGGAGCCGCACGACGCCGCCTACCGACGCGCAGGGGTACTGCTACGCAGAACTTTCCGGATCCAGCCTGACGCCTGGGGATATTCTAAGGTAAGGAATCTGTCACTAACTACTGTCTCTTACAGATATATCGTTACACAAGTTAGTAACTTGTGCATTGGGCAGACTATTACCTTGCCCACCTTTTTGTCCACCTCCGCATCCTTCCAGAGAGGAAGAGCGGCTCCACCGTCTGGACCCAAAACGTGCGCTTTCTTTTTATCTTAACCGCGTACAGCAGTTCCGGGTGGATGACCAGCTTTTTGTTGGTTACGTTGGCACCAAGAAAGGTCGGGCGGTCCATAAGAGAACCATCTCCCGCTGGGTTGTCTTGTGTATCAAAGCCTGTTACTCTTTGGCTAAAAACGAACCTCCGGTGGGGCTGCGTGCTCATTCCACCACAGCTACTGCAGCCACTACTGCATTGGATCGTGGTGTCCCCCTGCAAGACATCTGTCAGGCAGCCACGTGGGCCTCGCTGCACACGTTTACCAAGCATAATTGCCTAGACAGCCAAGTCCGGAGAGACTGCTTCTTTGGCCGTTCTGTTCTCCGTGACTTTCTGGTGTGATCTTAGTTCGCAGACCCACCACCGGGGTTGGTATTGCTGGGGTATCTATTCTAAGGTAAGGAATCTATCACTATGTGTTTCTTTCAGATGCACAAGTTACTTACCTTCGGTAACGATATATCTGTAAGAAACATTAGTAGTGATAGATTCCTTACTGCCCCACCCATCCTCCCCGTTCTGCGAACTGATTTCTAGGGTTAAGGTCATCCCTTTCAGGGCCCTAGTTTCAATGCACCAGTGGTCAGTATCTTGCATGGCTCTGCGTTCCTGGCGCGGAAAGTCGTGTACAGAACTGACGTCAGCGCGCGTGGGCGGCGTCCAAGTAGCACCCGCGACGTCATCTCGGCGACCACGATGCCAACGACGGACGCGCAGGGGTACTGCTGACGAAAGCTTTCCGGATCCAGTCTGACGCCTGGGGATATTCTAAGGTAAGGAATCTATCACTACTAATGTTTCTTACAGATATATCGTTACCGAAGGTAAGTAACTTGTGCTTCTATGCTCTGATGTTCCCTCTGATGCCATGTTACGTATCAATTTTCTACCTCTAAGATTTTCTTGTCTCCAACAAGGAATGCCTAAGTCGATGTTTTGACAGACAACTCATCTGCAGTGTTTTACCTTAACAAATAATCTGGGGTAGTCTCAATCCAGCTATGTTCAGAATCAGTAGTTATAGGACTGGCCATAGACAGAGGAATTGGCCTGTCACCAGCTCATGGTCTGGGGAATAAGGACTGTACAGCAGACCTCTTGAGCAGGTTGTCACCATCAGCCATTCATGAATGGAAGCTGCAGTATGATGCGGTGTACTCACTTTTTCAGGCTTTATACAAGCCGATGATTAATCCTTTTGCCACAAGCCAAAGCAAGAAATGAACTCTAATCCTTTTTTTCTGAACTCCAACTATTTCTTCTTACCCAGAGGTCCAACCTGTTTCATTTCAGAGGGCTCATGCTATTCTCATTGTCCCAGATTGGGATTTTGCTTTGCAAGACAGGGGACATTACTTCTCCGCAGTCTTCCAACATTGGGTTTTTGAGTTTTAACCTTATTTGAACTTGCTTTGGAGGTGATGGATGTATTGCTTGTGGTAATCCATAAAAGTGTTGTTTTGAATAGATGGACTAAATGTTTTGCATCTTGATGCTGCAGCTAGTGTAAGGTTACATGCAGCCATGACTGAAACGTATAGCTTATGTTGTTTAAATAGAGCATCTTTCCCCCACATGTTATTTACCTGTTCTGCCCTTAGGGTTTTGAGAGCTACATATTTAAGAGTGCTATTTTGAGAAACTAAGGTTCATACAGTCAAAGAGCTCTACATTGTTTGCCTAAGCAGTCTCATATATGAAACACTGGTCAAACCCTTAGAACTGGCAATATTAATTGTGGCAAGCAAACAAGATATTGCATTTACATTTTTAATTGTATTTTGTTTAAATTTGTGTTAAACCCTGTTTATTTCTTTTTGTACTGTAGTACTGTATTGATTTTATTTGGGTTTTAATGTTTAAGCATATGAGAATATTTTATCGACTTCAACAATTTAGTGTGACTGCCTAACAACCAAGCTACATAGTCTTTGGTCATGAAAATATAAATGACAGACACTGTAGTTGATAAGCTAGTGATCGTGGCAGTAAGACACTCAATCATTTATTGATCCACTTATTAAAATGTCCTATTCAGATAAATAATCAGTCATGGGCATCTCCTCATTAACTGTGTTTCGGCTTATAATTATTTTTTATTTTGACTTAGCTCATGTTGTATTTTGCCTTTTAGATATAAGCTGCAGTGACTAAGTCTGTCTTTTTTTCCCCTTACAGATACCTATATAGACATACGAAATTCTAAAAATGGAGATGTAAGGTGGTATCTCTCTTCCTCTGAGCCGCCATATGTCAAGGTGAGTTAACTTATTTTTTGCGAAACTTGTATTTAACCATGCCCATATCTTTATATTGCTAAACCTTTTTAAAGAAATGTTGGATTATCTAATCTTGATTGTGATTGAAAATGTTCATTGAAGCATTTAAGGGAAAGATGCAATCTAATTAAAAGATATAATTTTGTTAACTACCAAGACACACAAGCAGTAGTATCTACATAAGTCTACTGCAGGAAAAGATGGAGAAAAGGTTTCCTGAACATACCCATAACTCCAGTGAGGCACTGTTGGCCAGGTGACCTTCAGACCTAATACCTTTCAGCCATTTAGGTATCCTTTCTTTTGTGAGGATCCATTCAAGTAAACTTCAGAACTACTCTAAAATCAAAGAATCCCTGTTGTCTGCTTGCAAACTAGTCACCAAAAATGTGAAACTTGGACCACATCTATCTTCACTCCGCAATTACAATTAGATAAACTGATCCTTAAAATATTATTGGAGTGCACGGTTGGTGGTGTCTGGTGGTGGTGTGAGGCTCTGTGGCGACCCCGCTCTGCCTCGGAAGTCATGGTGTGAATCGCCTATAAGCTCCATCCAAGGTCACTGATTTCTCATGGATATTTCTACCTGCAGATTCCTCGCCTTTTCCATATTGAACATTTTTTATAGCTTTTCACGCATGTAGGGGGGCGCTGCCTCCTCCCTGAAAGCGTCACCCTCATGATATCACTGAAGCCATAAATCTCCCCTTCAGCACACTGACGTATGTTCCCCCATCTTGCCTGCCGAGCGGCGCGTACTTGGACTTCAACTCTCCTCATGAGATGAATTGACTTTTGTTGTAATTTTTCAAACGTTTTTCAGGTGCAGTTGTATAATGTCGGGACCTAAATGTTCAGGGTTTAAACCTTAATGGGACTGTGATGGGCAAATCGTCATCACAGTCCCGTGGTGCAGACCCACTTCCACAACACTGGAGTCGCCATCTTCGTTGAAGTTGTAAAAATGCAAACACAAGAAGAAGAGGCGTGAAAACTCAAAGCAACGCCGATCTTCAAAGAGTAAGTCCTTCAAACACAATTAGGACGGGCATTCTGTAATGATGGACCCAGACTTTGCTGGTCTGAAAGATGCTAATGGCTTGAAAACCTCGCCTGAATGGGAGCTATACTCCCCAAATGGATTACCTCCACCAGGGGTCACCACTTATCATTCAATCACTAGGAAGTTGATAGAGGTGTTGGATACCCAGCTTCAATCCGCTGAAACTAAGGCCAACTTCTTGACAGAGGTAATACACACTACATCCCACTCAGTTGAACCTCTTTTGCCTTTCAATGAGGCCCTCACTGAGCCTATTCTTGCTGTGCGGGAGAAGCCTGCATCCTCTACAGCTGTGTACTGGGTAATAGCAAGATGATTCGTATCAGCACCAGGCGACTCAATCTTTCTGTCATCCCACCCTTCACCGGAGAGCCTCATGGTCGAGGCATCCTGCTCATTGAATTCTCTCCAGGCACTTTTCCTACCACCCAGGGGACGGAGGCCAAAAATATTGACTAGTTCGCCAACAAGAAGTCCTTTTCAGCAGGTAGTATGGACTTGAAATCTACACAGCACTCTCCTCATGGGTTCCTGCACCCATGCTCTCTTTGATATTGTCCAGGGGATACGACTCAATTTGTCAGATCACCTTCAACCCTACTTTACAGCGTTGGTAAAGGACGAACAAGCTGCGATGAAACAAGTCATCTGAAAGAGACACGTTAGTGACAGATTCCTTACCTTAGAATATCCCCAGGCGTCAGGCTGGATCCGGAAAGTTTTTTGCGTAGCAGTACCCTTGCGCGTCGGTAGGCGGCGTCGTGCGGCTCCACGTCCGTTGTCGGCGTCGTGATCGCCGGGATGACGTCGCGGGCAGTACTTAGGCGCCGCCCCTGCGCGCTGACGTCAGTTCTTCTTTTTCCGCGCCAGTAAGCGCAGATCCGGGAAGAGCAGTGCCCTAGTCACTTTTTGACTATCTTTTTTGGTGAATTTTTTCACTGTTTCTTCAACGAGTCTTCACGACTCCTAAGGTGTCGTAGGGATGCCCGGCTTTAAGCCCTGCGAGGAATGTGGTCGCATGATGTCGATCACGGACCCGCACCTCGAGTGTCTCTTTTGTCTCGGCCGAGACCACGACACGAAGTCGTGTCCTGACTGCCGGAAACTTCATCCTAAGGCTTTGCGAGAGCGGTCTCGAAAGCTCCTCGAAGTCCGGCATTCGGCTCCGCGCCGCACCAAGCCCCGGTCCCGGAGAGGTCGAGGGGCCGGACGCGGAGTACCCGCCGTTCGTCGGATTCAAAGTCTTCGCGCTCCTCCGGTAAGTCGAAGCACAAGAAGTCTAAGCGGCGTCATCGCTCTAAGACTTCGCCTCGCCGGTCTCGCGACTCGGCTGAGGTCCCTGTCGGCACCGTCCCCGCCCCGCGGCCCCGGACGTGCCTGTCGAGTTACCCCCGCAGTACCCGCCCTACCCGGGCTCGGGGGCGACTCCGGCCGATATACAGGAATTCCTGTCGGCCATGGCCCGCCTCTTCGGGCCTCAAGGTCCCTCCGGTGCGCCTTCGGGCCCCGCGGGCCCTGATGGGGTTGCTCCGGCGTCGCCGTCGACTCCGGTCCCGGCGTCGCCTGTCCCACCAGCCTTCGTCCCGGCCTCGGCTCCGGCCCCGGCCTCGACCCCGGTGGTGCCGCAACCCCCATCAACACCGGTTGACCTAACCACGCCTCCGCCGATGTCCCCGGTGCCGTTTCCGACGCCGTCCGGGGCTCCGTGCGGCGTCGTTCCCCGGTTCTCTCCGGGTCCGGACATGGAGCCGGACCGGCGTCGCCCGACGCCGTTTCCGGCGCCGATGAGACCTTGGGTCCCTGATGTCCCTCCTCCTCCATATTTTCAACCTGAGGAGGACCAGGAGAGCTGAGAGGGGTCTGAGGACCCTCTCACACAACAGTGCGAGTTTGACCCGGACTGGGTTGAGGAACTTGGGGATGCCAGTGGTCTGGATACCTCCCCTGACTCTGGCATGCTGTCTCCTCCCGTGGCAACGGAGGAGGGGGCTAATTTGCAACGGTGTTGCGTAGAGCTGCTGGAGCCTTGAATCTCCAGTTGCCTACAGTGGTCGTCAGGTCTAACATCCTGACTGAAGTGCTTCAGCCGGCGGCCTCCTCTTCGGAGACTGTGCTGCCGTTCAACGATGCACTGACTGACGTTCTTTTGGGTGCCTGGTCCAAACCCACCACAGGGGCTCCTGTGGATAGGAACGTGGCCCGACGCCATCGCCCTGCTCCGGGCGACCCCCTGTTTCTCTCCCAACACCCCACCCCTGAGAGCTTGGTTGTCCAAGCCTCTGCCTCCCAAACCGCCTTCCCTACCGCCCCTCCGGATAGGGAATCCAAGCGCCTGGATCACTTTGGGAAGAAGGCTTTCTCTTCCTCCAGTGCTGGCTTGCGGTCTGTTAATACCGCTTGCCTCTTGGGCCGATACACCCACTCCCTGTGGGATTCGGTGGCAACTGTTTTGCCGCAGTGTTCTGAGGAGGTCCAGACACTGCTTACCCGCGCCATTGCGGAAGGGCGTGATGCGGCTAAATATACCATCCGCTGTGGCCTTGATACCGCCGACTCGCTGGGCAGATCGCTTGCAACGACGGTGGCGCTGCGTCGCCACGCCTGGCTGAGAACCACTGGTTTTCAGGGGATGTCCAGAATACACTCATGGACATGCCCTTTGATGGAGTCGGTCTTTTTGGTTCGAAGGCAGACCATGTGCTGGAGCGTTTCTAGGACTCACGGGCTACTGCTAAGTCCCTGGGCCTTGCTGTTGTGCGCCCTCCGCTCACGTCTGCTTTTCGCCCCTTTCGTGGCCACGGAAGGGCCGCCCAGTCACGTCCACAGCCCGGCCAACGGCCCGCGCAGCAAGCGCCTTCGCGTGGCCGAGGATGTGGATACCGCCGTGGCGGTTCGGGCAACCAGCGTGCGGGTCAGGCCACCACCTCCAACCCGTCCGCGGCCTACAAGCCCTCCTAGTCCCTCCTTTCAGGTGCACAGTACGCCAGTCGAGGGCAGGGTTCGCCATCACCTTCACCACTGGCGTCCCATCACCTCGGACAGGTGGGTCTTGGACATTGTCCGAAGGGGCTACTCCCTCCCCTTCGAGACCACCCCCAGCCATGCCACCTCAATTCCACCGCATGTCAGGGGATCACTTGGTGCTTCTACAGAAGGAAGTCATGGCCCTCTTGGCCAAGAGGGCCATCGAGCATGTTCCGACCCCAGAAGTAGGGCGTGGTTGCTACTCCCACTACTTTCTGGTGCCCAAAAAGGACAAGGAGGACATGCGTCCTATCTTGGACCTCCGGAACGCCAATCGCTTCCTCCGGAAGGAGAAGTTCAAGATGCTCACCCTAGCTCAGGTCTTGACTGCCCTCGACCCCGGAGACTGGTTGGTAGCGTTGGACTTGCAGGACGCCTATTTCCACATCCCCGTCCTGCCGGCCCACCGGCGTTACCTTCGGTTCACGGTAGGCCTCGAGCATTTTCAGTTCACCGTGCTCCCCTTTGGCCTTACCAGTGCCCCTCGGGTGTTCACGAAAGTGATGGCGGTGGTCGCAGCTCATCTGCGCCGGGCAGGGGTTTCAGTCTTCCCTACCTCGACGACTGGCTGCTGAAGGCGGGCTCGTCCCAGGCAGTCGTCTCCCACCTCCAGACTACGGCCGAACTCCTGCACTCGCTGGGGTTCTCCATCAATGTGCCAAAGTCGCATCTGATTCCTTCTCCACAGCTCCTTTTCATCGGAGCAGTTCTGGACACGACGCAGTTTCGGGCCTATCCTCCCGAACGGCGAGTCCGGGATATTCAGGCTATGATTCCGATCTTTCAGCCTTTATCCTGGGTTTCGGCACGGATGACCCTGAGGCTGCTGGGCCTCATGGCCTCCTGCATCCTGCTGGTCACTCATGCCAGATGGCATATGCGGGCTCTGCAGTGGGACCTGAAGTTCCAGTGGGCGCAGCACCAGGGCAACCTGTCCGATCACGTCCAGATCTCGGAGGGGCTGCAAGACAGTTGCAGTGGTGGCTCTCGAACCGGCAATGGGTCATGGGCAGATCCCTCTCCCTTCCCCAGCCAGAGCACACAGTTGTGACGGACGCGTCCCTTCTGGGATGGGGCGGTCACATGGGAGAGGCGGAGATCAGAGGCCTCTGGTCTCCGGGCGGAGTCCCGGCTCCATATCAACCTTCTGGAGCTCCGGGCGATCCGGCTTGCACTCAAGGCATTCCTTCCCTCTGTCAAAGGGACGGTAGTGCAGGTGTTCACCGACAACACCACCGCCATGTGGTACTGCAACAAACAGGGCGGGGTGGGGTCGTGGACCCTTTGTCAGGAGGCTCTGCGCCTCTGGACATGGCTGGAACATCAGGGCATGTTCCTGATGGTTCAACACCTGGCAGGTTCCCTGAACGCCAGGGCGGACGAACCTCAGCCGCAGGTGCATGATGGATCACGAATGGCGTCTTCACTCGGAAGTGGCGCAAGGACTCTTTCTACAGTGGGGAGAGCCTTGGTTAGATCTATTCGCCACCGAAGAGAACGCGCAATGTCATCAGTTTTGCGCGTTGGAATTTCCAAGGCGGCACTCGCCGGCGACGCTCGTCACGAGTGGAGTTGCGGTCGATTGTACGCCTTTCCGCCTATACCACTTCTACCCAGAGTGTTGAAGAAGATTCGGCACGACCGGGCCCAAGTCATTCTTGTGGCTCCGGACTGGGCTCGAAGAGTTTGGTATCCCGAGCTACTCAGTATGAGCGTAGATCCCCCGATCCGTCTGCCTCTTCGGGAGGATCTTCTGTCGCAGCAGCAGGGGCGGTCCTCCACCCGAACCTGTCCAGTCTACACCTGCTTGCGTGGAGACTGAGCGGCGGCAGCTGATTCCTTTCGACTTGCCTCCCGAAGTTTGTGATGTGATTCTGGCAGCCAGGCGTCCCTCCACTAAGGTGGTATACGCCTGCAGGTGGAACAAATTTGTGGCATGGTGCACAGCAAAGGCTGTGAACCCCTTTCTGCCCCTCTTTCTGAGGTCCTTCTGTTCCTTCTTTCTCTGGCCCAACAGGGTTCTGCCCTGGGTACCATCAAGGGTTATCTCTGTGCTATCTCGGCCTTCCTCAGGCTCCCTGATCAGCTCCTCCCTTTTCAAGTCCCCTGTTGTTAACAGGTTCTTAAAAGACGTTACACACCTCTTTCCTCCTGTTCCATTTGTGATGCCTCAGTGGGACTTGAACTTGGTTCTTACCTTTTAATGTGCGCTCCCTTTGAGCTCTCTGCATAACTGTCCTCTTCGTCTTCTGACTCTAAAGACAGCCTTTCTGGTGGCCATCACCTCCGCTCGGCGGGTGAGTGAGCTCCAGGCTTTATCTTGCAAACCTCCCTTTCTGTCTGTTCATCCAGACAAGGTTGTTCTTCGGACGCGTCCGTCCTTCTTGCCAAAGGTGGTTACTGCCTTTCACATTGGGCAGACCATCACTTTGCCTACCTTCTTTCCGCCTCCGCATCCTTCCAGAGAGGAAGAGAGGCTCCACCGCCTGGACTCCAAAACGTGCGCCTCCTTCTATATCGACCGCACAAAACACTTCCGGGTGGATGACCAGCTCTTTGTTGGCTACGTGGGCGCCAAAAAGGTCGGGCGGTGCACAAACGAACCATCTCCCGCTGGGTTACCTTGTGCATCAAGACCTGCTATTCTTTGGCTAAGAAGGAGCCTCCTGTTGGGCTGCGTGCCCATTCCACCAGGGCAACGGCTGCTACCACGGCCTTGGGCCGCGGTGTTCCGCTGCCCGTTATTTGTCAGGCAGCTACGTGGGCCTCGCTGCACACGTTTACAAAGCATTACTGCCTTGACAGTCAGGTCCGGAGGGACGGCTTCTTTGGCCGTTCTGTCCTCCAGGACTTCCTTGTCTGATCTTTGTTCGCAGACCCACCACCGGGGTTGGTATTGCTGGGGTATCTATTCTAAGGTAAGGAATCTGTCACTAACGTGTCTCTTTCAGATGCACAAGTTACTAACTTGTGTAACGATATATCTGTAAGAGACAGTAGTTAGTGACAGATTCCTTACCGCCCACCCATCCTCCCCGTTCTGCGAACTGATTTCTAGGGTTAAGGACATCCCTTTCAGGGCCCTAGTATTTTTCAGACACCTATGTCAGCTTCTTGCATGGCTCTGCGTTCCTGGCGCGGAAAGTCGTGTACAGAACTGACGTCAGCGCGCAGGGGCGGCGCCAAGCACTGCCCGCGACGTCATCCCGGCGATCACGACGCCGACGACGGACGCGGAGCCGCACGACGCCGCCTACCGACGCGCAAGGGTACTGCTACGCAAAAAACTTTCCGGATCCAGCCTGACGCCTGGGGATATTCTAAGGTTAGGAATCTGTCACTAACTACTGTCTCTTACAGATATATCGTTACACAAGTTAGTAACTTGTGCATTCATTCCGGCCTAGACACAGCAGACTTGGTTGCCTTAGCCATGGGAGCTTCTGTCTCCCTTTGCCGCCATGCATGGCTGAGAGGCTCATGGTCCTCTCCGGACGTGCAGTCTTTCCTTACGGACCTCACCTTTGATGGTTCACGGCTCTTTGAAGCCAAGACCGACACTGCTCTCGAGAGAGTCAAAGAAAGAAAGGCGAATGCAAAATCTCTCGGCCTCCAGACAACATCACACCTCTCAAAACAGCAGGCCAGCGCACTCTACAAGCAATACCAAGGCCATGGCAAAGGAAGAGGACATCCCCTTCTGTCTCTTCTTTCGAGTCTTCCTCCTCAGTCACCACAGGAAAGCAGCCTTGATTCCTTCTTGTTGGAACACAGGGTGCCAGTTGGTGGGCAGGTATACCCCTTTCCACATGCCTGGCAGGCATCACTTCAGACCAATGGATACTACAAATTCTGGAAAGGGGGATGTACTCTACCCTTTCAGCGCGCCTCTTCACCTATTCCCCCTGCTCCTTCCTCTCTTCCACCTTCAGATCCTTCAGCAAAGGGTAGAACTTTTGTTCCAGAAGAGAGCAATGGAGTTAGTGGCAGAGCGGGAACGGAGCCAGGAGTGCTACTCACAGTACTTCCTGGTCTCAATGTAGGATATTGTCACGGAGTAGGCGCTCCCCACCCCGTGGACACGTGGGTAGAGGGGGCAAAGTCTGCTGAAGGGTGGTGGAACGCCCCAACTGATGAGGCCAGTCTTATTCCGTTTCAGCCATCAGACTGGAGCGGAGAACCCTCAACCTCCTGGGATCGTTACTCTCCCGTCAGGGAGGACTGTCACTTTAAGGACCTGACCTGTTACGAAGAGCCCTCCCCTGTGAGTGACGTGACCGGCCCCGAACCAATCAGAGGAGAACCCGGATGGAGCACGGAAGGAGAAGAACCCGGAAGAAGAGAGTCGAGGTTGCTCAACAGGACGCCCCACGCAGAGACGGAGACTACCGGAGACGAGGAGCAGAGCGGAATCCTGTCGGAGCTCAGAGAAGGAGGAACGCCTGGAGGCCAACGGACATACCCTTCGCCCAGCCACGCTTCAGGAGGAGCGTGGCTAGAACAGGTACGGAGCCGGTTCTCGGGGTGGGTCTGGAGGAGACCGAGGGAGGAGTCGTAGTATTCCTGGAACCCCTCTCCCGCATCCTGGTTGACCCGCTACACGTGCACAAAGCCCTAGATACCTGTAATGTTGCACCGGTGATCCTTCACTCCCTTCCTGTGCCAGTAACCCAAACACAACCCCTCACGAGTTGCCCATTTGTTTTCCTTCCCTTCTATGTGGCGTTTGCTGTGGTGCCTGTGGACATCACCCGAGGGAGTCCTGAACCACGCAAGGAGGATGAGACGAGGAACCTTCCCGACCACGACATTAGGAAGACCCGGATAAGAACTATTATCCAGAATATCCCCCTGTTCTTTTTACCTTCTATGTATTACTGAACCCTGGCGACTCGTAAAAAGGCAGTGTGTCCTTTAATAAAACCCCTACTATCACGACGTGGTGTGCAGTCCTCCTTGCTGTCCGACACCCACACCCCCACCCGCTCACAGATATAGACCTCAGAGTTCTGAACTTGTCCCTCAAGAAAAACAGATTTAAAATGCTGTTCTTCCTCAGGTGGTGTTTGCGCAGAAAGGCGAACACTGGATGGTGTCTGACGACCTGCAGAACCCATATTTTCATATACCGATTCTGTGATCACACAAGAAGTTTCTTTGGTTCTTGGTAGGATCTGCCACTAGCAGTATGCAGTTCTTCCGTTTGGCCTAACTTCAACAACACAAGTTATCTCGAAGGTGATGGCAGTTGTTGCGGTCCATATCAGACGATCAGGGATCCCTGTATTCACTTACTTGGATGACCGGCTTCTCAAAATCTACATTCCAGATATGGGTTCACACCACTTGCAAGTCACTGCGAAGTTGCTCTTTATCCTTGGCTTTTACATGAACATACCCAAATCTCACCTGGTGCCCTCTCAGCACGTCCTGTTTATAGGGGCAGTACTGGACACCACTTCTAGTTAACATAACGTGTATTTGTAAAGCGGCCGTTCACCCAAGTGTATCTTGCCGCTGAATAGCAGATGTTTATTGTTACCCAACTCAATAGTGCTCATTTTATCGACCTCAGAAGGATGAAAGGCTGAGTGGACCCGCCGGGATTTGAATCTGTGACCATGAGTTAAAACACAGGCCCCTGCAGTGGGCACATTACTCCACTAAGCCACCAGACTCTGCTTCGTTGAGCCTTTCCTCCTCCACAGAAGGTTCAGGACATTCAGGGTATGATTCCGATATTTCAGAATGGAGCAGAAGTGCCAGTCCCGATTGGTCTTATGCCTGTTGACTTTCTGCATTCTGTTGGTCACTTACGCACACATGCTTATGGGGGCCCTCCAGTGGTGTCTCCGTGGACATTGGTTCCAACATGGAAGAGATATTCAGTTTTCCATCACGATCTCCACTGCAGCAGATTTGGAGTGGTGCAGTGTGGGAGGCAATCATATTCAAGAGAAGTTGTTTCAACCCCCAGAGGTTAGTGATAACCATAGCAGGAATGTAGGATCTTTCTGGCATAGATAACCCCACTTTTTGCCTGATGTCAGTGTGTTTAGACTGTAGTTCACTGGGATCCTGCTAACCAGGACCCCAGTGACCTTGCTCTCTCCTCTAAATTTGATGGTAAGTACTTTGTACACCCCACAATTGGCATACTGGGGTACCACTGTATATCCCTAGTATATGGTACTGAGTTACCCAGGGCATTGGTACACCAGGGGTCCCCCATGGGCTGCAGCATATATTGTGTCTCCCATGGGAGCCAATGCAAACTGTGTCTGCAGAGCTGCTATTGGAGTCTGCGTGAAATGGTGCATGCACCTTTCACTTTAAATATAAGCTTTCCCTTATATCCCAGTCACTGCACGTTTAACCTATAAGTCACCCCTAAGGTAGGCCCTTTAGTCCAAGGACAGGGTGCATGGTTCCAATTGTATAGGTACCCCAGCACAAGCAGAGGCAACCCTACAAACCCCTGACTCCATTATCTGGGGTTTGTAAGTGCAAGGCAGCCATTTTAAGGTATGTAGTGGACACTGGCAAATCGAGATGTCCAGCTACATAATGGCTACACCGAACCAGGTCATGTTTGGTATCAAACATGATGGAATCATGCAACTACACAGATTCCAGTGTTACTTGCATGATACTATGGACTGGGCGGGGCTCCTTAGAGGACCACCCCCCACCCAAAAGGTACCTGTGTATCTGAAAGAGACACGTTAGTGACAGATTCCTTACCTTAGAATATCCCCAGGCGTCAGGCTGGATCCGGAAAGTTTTTGCGTAGCAGCACCCTTGCGCGCCGGTAGGCGGCGTCGTGCGGCTCCGCGTCCGCTCGCCGGGCGTCGTGATCGCCGGGATGACGTCGCGGCCAGTACTTAGGCGCCGCCCCTGCGCGCTGACGTCAGTTCTGTTCTTCTTTCCGCGCCAGCAAGCGCAGATCCGGGAAGAGCAGTGCCCTGGTCATTTTTTGACCAAACATTTTGGTTAATTTTTCACTGTTTTTCTTCAATCGACTTCAAGGTGTCGTAGGGATGCCCGGGTTTAAATGTTGCGGCGCCTGTGCTCGGATGATGTCCATCACAGACCCGCATTGGGAGTGTCTCTTCTGCCTCGGCCGAGGCCACGACACAGAGTCTTGTTCCGACTGCCGGGCCCTCAAGCCGAAAGCTTTGCGAGAGCGGTCTCGAAAGCTCCTCGAGGCCCGGCATTTGTGTCGCGCAAGCCCCGGTCGCGTGAGAGGTCCAGGGGTCGATCGCGGAGTCCACACCGGTCGTCGGCATTGAAGTCTTCTTCGTCCGGTAAGTCAAAACACAAAAAGTCCAAAAAGCATCGTCGCTCTAGGACTTCGCCGCCGCCGGTCTCGCGACTCGGCTGAGGCCCCTCCCGGCACCGTCCCCGCCCCGCAGCCCCGGACATGCCTGTGGAGTCGCACCCGCAATACCCGCCCTTCCCGGGTTCGGGGCGGATCCGGCCCAAGTACAGGAATTCCTGTCGCCCATGGCCCGCCTTCGGGCCTCAAGGTCCCTCCGGTGCGCCTTCGGGCCCCGCGGGCCCTGATGGGGCTGTTCGCGGCCGCCGACGGCTCCGGCCCCGGCGCCGCCCGTGCCTCCAGCCTCGATCCCGCTCCGGCCCCGGCCTCGATCCCGGCTCCACAACCCCCATCGACGCCGGTCGACCTAACGACACCTCCGCCGGCGCCGATGTCTCCGGTGCCGTTCTCGACGCCGCCTGGGGCTCCGGGCGGCGCTGCCCCCAGTTCCTTCCGGCTCCAGACATGGACCCGGACCGACGCCGCCGACGCCGGTTCCGGCGCCGATGAGACCTTGGGTCCCAAATGTCCCTCCTCCCCCTTATTTTGAACCAGAGGAGGACCAGGAGGACTGGGAGGGGTCTGATGACCCTCTGGCACAACAGTGTCAGTACGATGAGGACTGGACAGAGGGTCTAGGGATGCCAGTGGTCTAGATACTTCCCTGACACTGGCATGCTGTCTCCTCCCGTGGCTACGGAGGAGGGAGCCAATTTTGCAACGGTGTTGCGTAGGGGCGGCTGGAGCCTTACATCTCCAACTCCCTACTGTGGCGGTCAAGACTAATCTCTTGACAGAGGTGCTTCAGCCGGCAGCCTCCTCTACGGAGACTGTGCTGCCGTTTAACGACGCCCTCACTGACGTTCTTTTGGGCGCCTGGTCCAAGCCCAACACAGGGGCTCCTGTGGATAGGAACGTGCCCCGACGCCATCGCCCAGCTCCGGGCGACCCCCTGTTTCTCTCTGTCCACCCCACCCCTGAGAGCTTGGTTGTCCAAGCCTCCGCTTCCCAAACCGCCTAACCTACCGCCCCTCCGGATAGGGAATCCAAACGCCTGGATCAATTTGGGAAGAAGGGTTTTTCTTCCTCCAGTGCTGGCTTGCGGTCCATCAACACCGCTTGTCTTTTGGGCCGATATACCCACTCCTTGTGGGATTCGGTGGCAAATGTTTTGCCCCAGTGTTCTGAGGAGGTCCAGACACTGCTTTCCCGCGCCATTGCGGAAGGAAGGGATGCGGCCAAATACACAATACGATGTGGCCTTGATACCGCCGACTCGCTGGGCAGGTCTATTGCAACGACGGTGGCGCTACGACGCCACGCCTGGCTGAGAACCACTGGTTTTTCAGGGGATGTCCAGAATACTCTCATGGACATGCCCTTTGATGGAGTCGGTCTTTTTGGGTCCAAAGCAGACCATGCGTTGGAGCGCTTTAAGGACTCGCGGGCTACTGCAAAGTCCCTGGGCCTTTCTGCTACACTCCCTCCGCTGACTTCTGCTTTTCGCCCCTGTCGTGGCCACGGTATGGGCGCCCCTTCACGTCAGCAGCCCAGCCACCGGCCCGCGCAGCAGGCGTCTTCGCGTGGCCGAGGACGTGGATTCCGCCGTGGCGGATCGGGCAACCAGCGTGCGGGTCAGGCCACCACCTCCAACCCGTCCGCGGCCTCCAAACCCTCCTAGTCCCTCCTTTCAGGTGCACAGCACGCCAGTAGGGGGCAGGGTCCGCCATCACCTTCCCCACTGGCGTACCATCACCTCGGACAGGTGGGTCTTGGACATTGTCCGAAGGGGCTACTCCCTCCCCTTCGAGCCCACCCCCCAGCCATGCCACCTCAATTCCACCGCATGTCAGGGATCACTTGGTACTTCTGCAGAAGGAAGTCACGGCCCTCTTGGCCAAGAGGGCCATCGAGCATGTTCCGACCCCAGAAGTAGGGCGTGGTTGCTACTCCCACTACTTCCTGGTGCCCAAAAGGACAAGGAGGACATGCGTCCTATCTTGGACCTCCGGAACGTCAATCGCTTCCTCCGGAAGGAGAAGTTCAAGATGCTCACCCTAGCTCAGGTCTTGACTGCCCTCGACCCTGGAGACTGGTTGGTAGCGTTGGACTTGCAGGACGCATATTTCCACATCCCCGTCCTGCCGGCCCACCGGCGTTACCTTCGGTTCACGGTAGGCCCCGAGCATTTTCAGTTCACCGTGCTCCCTTTGGCCTTACCAGTGCCCCTCGGGTGTTCACAAAAGTGATGGCGGTGGTCGCAGCTCATCTGCGCCGGGCAGGGGTTTCAGTCTTCCCCTACCTCGACGACTGGCTGCTGAAGGCGGGCTCGTCCCAGGCAGTCGTCTCCCACCTCCAGACTACGGCCGAACTCCTGCACTCGCTGGGTTCTCCATCAATGTGCCGAAGTCGCATCTGATTCCTTCTCCACAGCTCCTTTTCATCGGAGCAGTTCTGGACACGACGCAGTTTCGGGCCTATCCTCCCGAATGGCGAGTCCGGGATATTCAGGCTATGATTCCGATCTTTCAGCCTTTATCCTGGGTTTCGGTACGGATGACCCTGAGGCTGCTGAGCCTCATGGCCTCCTGCATCCTGCTGGTCAATCATGCCAGATGGCATATGTGGGCTCTGCAGTGGGACCTGAAGTTCCAGTGGGCGCAGCACCAGGGCAACCTGTCCGATCACGTCCAGATCTCGGAGGGGACTGCAAAACAGCTGCAGTGGTGGCTCTCGAACCGGCACTGGGTCATGGGCAGATCCCTCTCCCTTCCCCAGCCAGAGCACACAGTTGTGACGGACGCGTCCCTTCTGGGATGGGGCGGTCACATGGGAGAGGCGGAGATCAGAGGCCTCTGGTCTCCGGGCGGAGTCCCGGCTCCATATCAACCTTCTGGAGCTCCGGGCGATCCGACTTGCACTCAAGGCATTCCTTCCCTCTGTCAAAGGGAAGGTAGTGCAGGTGTTCACAGACAACATCACCGCCATGTGGTACTGCAACAAACAAGGCGGGGTGGGTCGTGGACCTTTGTCAGGAGGCTCTGCGCCTCTGGACATGGCTGGAACATCAGGGCATGTTCCTGATGGTTCAACACCTGGCAGGTTCCCTGAACGCCAGGGCGGACGAACCTGCAGCCGCAGGTGCATGATGGATCACGAATGGCGTCTTCACTCGGAAGTGGCGCAAGGACTCTTTCTACAGTGGGGAGAGCCTTGGTTAGATCTATTCGCCACCGAAGAGAACGCGCAATGTCATCAGTTCTGCGCGTTGGAATTTCCAAGGCGGCACTCGCGCCGGCGACGCTTTTCGTCACGAGTGGAGTTGCGGTCTATTGTACGCCTTTCCGCCTATACCACTTCTACCCAGAGTGTTGAAGAAGATTCGGCACGACTGGGCCCAAGTCATTCTTGTGGCTCCGGACTGGGCTCGAAGAGTTTGGTATCCCGAGCTACTTAATATGAGCGTAGATCCCCCGATCCGTCTGCCTCTTCGGGAGGATCTTCTGTCGCAGCAGCAGGGGACGGTCCTCCACCCGAACCTGTCCAGTCTACACCTGCTTGCGTGGAGATTGAGCGGCGGCAGTTGATTCCTTTCGACTCTGCCTCCCGAAGTTTGTGATGTGATTCTGGCAGCCAGGCGTCCCTCCACTAAGGTGGTATACGCCTGCAGGTGGAACAAATTTGTGGCATGGTGCACAGCAAAGGCTGTGAATCCCCTTTCTGCCCCTCTTTCTGAGGTCCTTCTGTTCCTTCTCTCTCTGGCCCAACAGGGTTCTGCCCTGGGTACCATCAAGGGTTATCTTTGTGCTATCTCGGCCTTCCTCAGGCTCCCTGATCAGCCCTCCCTTTTCAAGTCCCCTGTTGTTAACAGGTTCTTAAAAGGCATTACTCACCTCTTCCCTCCTGTTCCGTTTGTGATGCCTCAGTGGGACTTGAACTTGGTTCTTACCTTTTAATGTGCGCTCCCTTTGAGCCTCTACATAACTGTCCTCTTCGTCTTCTGACTCTGAAGACAGCCTTTCTGGTGGCCATCACCTCCGCTCGGCGGGTGAGTGAGCTCCAGGCTCTATCTTGCAAACCTCCCTTTCTGTCTGTTCATCCAGACAAGGTTGTTCTTCGGACGCGTCCGTCCTTCTTGCCAAAGGTGGTTACTGCTTTCCACATTGGGCAGACCATCACTTTGCCCACCTTCTTTCCGCCTCCGCATCCTTCCAGAGAGGAAGAGAGGCTCCACCGTCTGGACCCAAAACGTGCGCTCTCCTTCTATATTGACCGCACAAAACACTTCCGGGTGGATGACCAGCTCTTTGTTGGCTACGTGGGCGCCAAAAGGTCGGGCGGTGCACAAGAGGACCATTTCCCGCTGGGTTACCTTGTGCATCAAGACCTGCTATTCTTTGGCTAAGAAGGAGCCTCCTGTTGGGCTGCGTGCCCATTCCACCAGGGCAACGGCTGCTACCACGGCCTTGGGCTGCGGTGTTCCGCTGCCGGTTATCTGTCAGGCAGCTACGTGGGCCTCGCTGCACACGTTTACAAAGCATTACTGCCTTGACAGTCAGGTCCGGAGGGACGGCTTCTTTGGCCGTTCTGTCCTCCAGGACTTCCTTGTCTGATCTTTGTTCGCAGACCCACCACCGGGTTGGTATTGCTGGGGTATCTATTCTAAGGTAAGGAATCTGTCACTAACGTGTCTCTTTCAGATGCACAAGTTACTAACTTGTGTAACGATATATCTGTAAGAGACAGTAGTTAGTGACAGATTCTTTACCGCCCCACCCATCCTCCCCGTTCTGCGAACTGATTTCTAGGGTTAAGGACATCCCTTTCAGGGCCCTAGTATTTTTCAGACACCATTGTCAGCTTCTTGCATGGCTCTGCGTTCCTGGCGCGGAAAGTCGTGTACAGAACTGACGCTCATCCCGACGATCACGACGCCGACGACGGACGCGGAGCCGCACGACGCCGCCTACCGACGCGCAAGGGTACTGCTACGCAAAAACTTTTCCGGATCCAGCCTGACGCCTGGGGATATTCTAAGGTAAGGAATCTGTCACCAACTACTGTCTCTTACAGATATATCGTTACACAAGTTAGTAACTTGTGCATCCTTACAAGGTTTCAGCAATCCAAAAGTAGGCTTGCTGTTCCTAATGAGACACAAGTAGTGTCTGTCAAGAAACGAAAGAAGAGTGGGTATCTAGGTACTATGCAATTCAACAGGAGACAGTCAAAAGTTATGTCTCTTGTTGCCCTTACACATCCCAAGGGATGTCATGCTTCATCATTGGGCGGTGCTCCTCGTTGTGCCGGCGCTGCAGTGTCCTACGGGTCCCCCGAAGGGTCACTTTAGCAGAGATCTTTCTATTTCACCGTTTGATGAGTGTGGGTGTGAGTTCTTAGTGGGGTCATGAAAAGGGAGTGTGAGATTAAATATTAAAACTGGCTAGGGGATATCCTGAACGTTTTTAATATGCTGGTTCCCCTGTCAGAGTAAAAAAAAACCCGTAGGTTGTTATTACTAGTGGGATAATAATGGCCCCATGTAACTAAAAGGTGGACATGTTTCGCGCCTAAAAGGGGTCAGAATGATCCCTGGTGCTTCATCAGGACCAGAAAAAAGTTTTAATAAAAAGTTTTAGTTGAGTCAACCCCAATCGTGATTTATGATTGAGCGGTCCCCCTTTGTTTTGTTGAGGGTGGTACCTGCTTGTGATAGCTATCATAATTGGTTCGACCTAGAATGCTAATTGTTAGACAATAGGCTTCATAGGCTATCGCACGGTGACCTGCACCGTTACTGGGGTTTTGCTGGGTGCTCGAGCTTGCTGCACCTACCCTTGACCATGCGTGCCTGAATGTTACAAGGTCTGCCTGCCAGCTCATGCTGCTGCCGACCCCAGACAGTGTTCTGCCTCCCTGCTGACGAGCCTAACTTAAGCAGGAGACACTGAACAAAGGATTTCCTGCGAAGGAGAGGTGTGACCACCTCTCCTTTACAATTAGGTAGGGTGCAGGCGCTTCAACCACCACCAGACTGCATTGAAGGGCACATTTGATGCCTTCCTTGCATAAACCAGTTTGGCCCAGTTCAGGAGCTCTTGGCTCCCATTCTGGTGCAAAACTACACCAAGGACAGGGGAGTGTCCACCCCCTGTCCATCTCCTCCCTAGGGAGGTGCCCAGAGCTCCTCCAGGTGGCCACTGGATTCTGCCATCTTGAACCTTGGCCCCTGGGAGCATCTGACTGGCTACGCCAGCTGAGTAGCGTCCCTGACCTCCCTTGATTGGTGGGTCACTGCAGAAGATATTCTTCCCCTTTTAGGGTTACTTAAGGTCTCCCCTGAGGGTGGGTCCTTAGATTCGTCTGGACTCCCCTTCAAGAACCGACTGCCTGTCTTCTGAAGATAGTCTAAAGACTCTTCTGCTGCTGGACACTGGAACTCTTCTGCTGGACACTGGAACTCTTCTGCTGGTCACTGGAACTCTGCTGCTGGATTGAGCCAGGACCAAAGACGAGACTGCTCCTGGTGGGAAGACTCCTGGTGGATCTTAGTCTCCGTGCTCTTCCAAGCTTCTGCAACTCCGTGGCCACGCAACTTCCGAGTTAACAAGGACTCTGCATGCATCCAAGCAAGAAGGAATCTCCCTTGGAGTGAAGGAGTCACTCCCCTGCATCCGCAGCCACCTCAATGTCGACGACCGGTTTGATGGTCCTGCTGTCCCATGGACACCTCCAGGCTCTGCAACACTGGTGGTGGGTTGTTGGCTCTCCAGATAGCTGGCAAGTCTTCCCGCAACTTGGAAGGATGCACTCCTTCCCTAGCCGACTTGAACCAGATCCCTGTGCACCGCGTCTGCTTGCCGTTGCCAAGGCTTGTTGACTCTCCTCACTGAAGCTCTTCGAGCTTCAAGAAGCCCCAGCCTCTAGCGTCGCACAGCCCCAAGAGCGACATCCTGCCTGCATCCTCTGCACCATGGACATCCATCTTCTGTGTACTGCTGAGGCTTCCCTGAGACTCCCTTTGCCTGCTGTCAGAGGAGCCTTGAGGGGGCTCCAATGATTTCTGCTGGCTTTCCTGCGTGCTGAGGGCCGGCTCAACTTACCCTTGCTGGGTTAGTTCCACTTACCTTACTGGTCTGCTTCCAAGCATCTTTTCCTTTGACTTGACTGTTGAGGTTGCCAAGGCTTGTTGGTGGTCCTGCCAGCCACTGATCCACCTGCAGTCATCTGTCATGGGACATCTCGAACACGGCTCCTGCATCATCACCTTGGCTCCACAGTTGCTTAATAAAGACAGTTGTGCTACAGCAAGTACCTCAGACAAGGGGTGGCATTGTGCTCTTGCGCCTCCTGGACACCTCCGGGTGGTTTGGACTCTGTCCCCTCTTCTTTCAGGTACTTCTCCTCCAGGATTCATGTTTAGGTTCCACCGACCTGGTCCACGAGTCGCTACAGCTGCTGGACTTCCAAGACCCTCCATTGGCTTCTATGGGCAGTTCCGACACCACTTCGTCACTATGCACCCGGGCTCCCAAGTGTAGGTATCCTGATTCCCTGGTAATCTATGGGTGGAGTGGCTCTTCAACCTCCCTTGATCCAATTGGTGTCTTCCAGGTCCTTTGGGAAGTGTCCTGAAACAAGAAAATAGCAACCCTTACCCTGTGTTATCCTATATACGTTTGCCCCTGTGTAACAACTCTGCACCCGGGGTCCCTAGCTACTCTCATTTGGTGGTTTCATGCTTCCCCTGGGCTTCTCCATCCATGGGTATAAGTCTAGTTTTAGTACTTACTTCACATACCACTTTCTTAGTATATGGGTTGCCCCCTCTCCCCCCCCAATTAGGGCCCTAATGTGTTTCTCTCTGCTTCTTGCCTGTTATTGAAGTATTTCTTGTGTGTATTTGATATCTCCAGGTAGGAGATATGCCAAGATAGTTCTTAGTGTTGTGTTAACACTTGTGTGGTTCTTTAGTGTGTGAAGGCTTGCTGACTGACACTGTGGTAAATGCACCCACTTTACACCCTCCTGGATAAGCCTTAGCTGCTCTCCATAGCTACCCCTTGAGAGTTTTGATTATCAGGGACCTAACCACTATCACGAAGTGTTGCCTGTACTCAGTGCATAGTGCTTCACCATAGATGAACACTATATATTGAGCCAGTCTCCTACAACCATCACAGATGCATCCACCCTAGGGTGGAGAGGTCACCTGGAGGAGGAAATGGAGGTCAGAGGCCTTGGGTCTCAAGCTGGACATAGGTTGCACATGAATCTGTTGGAAGTTGTGGGCAGTCTGACTAGTATTCAAAGCCTTCCTGCTTAGCTTCACGGCCAGTCTGTCCAGATCTTGACGGACAATATGGCAGCGATGTGGTACATCAGTAAGCCAGAAGCTCTGGTCCTGGTATAGGAGCCATCGCATCTGGCTGATAGCCAATTATCTGGCCGGTGTATTGAATGTATGTGTGTACAGCATCTTGCTGACCAATAGTGGCACCTTCATCCGGCGGTAGTCACACATTTCAGTATCTGGGGGATGCCTCTGGTGGATCTCTTTGCCACTCAAGAGACCGCTCACTGCCTGAACTCTGTCTTCCACTCTCCGGTATTGGGGGCATGCCTTTTACTTGCACTGAAATTTTCTGCTACACTATGCATTTCCTCCCATCACTTTGATACCTCCGGTAATTCTGTGTGCCAGCAGACAATCCACCAAAACAGTGTAATCAGGGAGGTGGGATAGGTTTTTTAAGTGATCTATGGGCAATTTGCTGGAGACTGTTAAGGCTCAATTATCAGACATCTTATTATTCACCTTTTTGCTGGCTCAACAAGAGTGTGTAGTGGGCACATTCAAGGCTATTTATCATTTTTATTGGTCTTTTTCTGTCTCCCGGCCCAACTATCTATCCTATTTCAAGTCACCTATAGTCAAAAATCTTTTAAACATCTCACGTAACAGGTTTTACCCCTTGCATTTATAATGTCACAATGGGATCTGAATTTTGTTCTCACGTTATTAATGTATTCCCCGTTTGATCTGTTGCACAGTTGCCCCTTGCAACTGCTTACTGTCAAAACAGTTTGTCTTATTGCCATTACGTCATTAAGACATGCAAATGAGTTGCAGGTCTTAAGTGTTGTCTTGCCTCCCTTCACTACTTTCTTTCCTGACAAGCTTGTTCTCAGAACTAGGGCTGCTTTTCAGCCTACGATGGTTACACCCTTTCATCTAGGCCAATTAATCACTCTGCCAGCCTTCTTTCCTCCCCCCACATTTTAAGAAAGAGGAGAGCCTCCTCAGACTAGGCCCCAAGAGAGTATTCAGCTCCTACGTCAATAGGACCAAAGAGTTTAGAATTGACGACCAACTGTTCATCAGTTATGTAGGCAAGATGAAAGGCAAGGTAGTCCACAAGAGGACATTATCAAGATGGTTCATCTTATGCAACATGTGTTACGCCTTGGCTGACGCCATCGGAGCAAAGTCTTCTACGTCTGCATTGGCAAGAGGGGGTACTGGTTCAGAAATTTGCACGGTGGCAACTTTGGCTTCTATCCACATTTTTGCAAAGCATTACTGCTTGGACTCAGAAATATGCAGGGAAGGTTACTTTGCGCGATCAGTCCTTAAGAATTTCTTTATATATCCAGCCATATACCTACTATCTGATAGAGACTTCCAGCTGCAAATTCCTTACCTTAGAATATTCCCAGGCATCAGACTGGATCAGGAATTTTTTTAGCAATCCCTCTTGCTCACTGGTAGGTGGCGTCATTCTGCTCCACTCGACATTGTCTGCTCCGAAAGGGACGTGCACAGTTCCTATATACTGCCACCCCAGTTCGCTAACATCAGTTCTTTCTTTTTTGCTCCATCAGTGCAAATCCAGATCAACCTCCTCTGTCTTTTTTGACTGGCTAAGACGTTTTTATTGAAAACTACTGTGCCTTTTTTGTATTTTTTTAAATGTCCCAAAAACTGCCACATGTTTATGACAGACCCCCAATTGGTATGTCTGTGGTGCCTTGAGAAGGACTACGACTCCACTCGTGCTGAGTGCATGACGATGAACTCTAAGACTATCCGTGAGTGAGCAAAGAATCTTTTCGCCGCTCGTCATGTGGCTCCGTGCCTCTCCAGGTCCCGTTCGCATGGGGGGGTCTCTGGACCACTCTGAGTCGCTTGTTGATCCTCGTCTCACTCTAGGACTACTTCTGGGAAATCCCACAAGATAAAGTCGAACTGCTCTTCGACTTCTCTGCATCACTCCCATTCTTTGACCGACGCCTGGGAACAACGCCACAAAATCCCAGCCTCGGTCGCAGGTGGTTCCTGTGTAGCTGGTGTCGGAAACTGGGTCTGCTCCATGCTTCCCAGAATTTCCTGGAGGTGGGACGATCCCCACCCAGCTCCAAGAGTTTCATGAGGCCATGAGCCTCATTTTTGGGCAGTCAAACCTTTCTGGAGCACCTTGGGGTCCTGCAGGTTTGGTGGGAGACAGGGGGACTTCGACTGGAACTCCGCTGGCGCGTTCACTCTTGACACCAGTCGATCCCTTAGGATCTGTTGAAAGATCAGCCTGGCCATGACTGCACGACCTCCTCGGAGTACCATTCCAGTGGCGCTGTGCCCAATACAGAGTCGCAGAGTTGCACAACGTTGGTTCCGATGTCGACCAAGGCCCACACGGCCTGCATTGGTGACAGTCTTACTTCACTCAAGGCCTCACTGAGGAACACAAATGGAAGGGATCGGATGATCCCTATTCCTACATTGACCTTCCTCACAGAGTCCATGGCCAAAACTGGTATGAAGACTTGGATGATGCCAGTGGTGTGGAATCTTCACCAGACACTGGCCGGCTTCATTCTCCCACAGTGGCTTTGGAGGAAGGTGCTTCATTTGTGATGGTTGTCCAGAGGGCGGGCCTGCACCTGCCTATGGTTCAAGTGAAAACAAATGCTTTGACAGAGGTGCTTTAACCGGGGGGTATCCCCATCAGAACCCTTCCTACCTGCCAATGAAGCCCACGCTGATGTCCCACTGGGGTCCTGGACCAAGCCCTGAACATGTTATCTTGTGCACAGGACTACTGCTCAACACGATCACCCTGCCCCCAGGGACCAAGCCTTCCTGTCCCATCACCTTAACCCTGAGAGTCTGGTAGTTCAGGACTCAACTTCCAGAATCCATCCTAGTGTGTTCCCTACTACACCACCAGAAGATAGTGAATCCAAGAGGCTGAACACCTTCGGAAAGAGGATTTCTTCTGCTAGCCTGGCACTTCGGTCTGTGCACTCCACATGCTTATTGGACCGTTATTCCCTCACTGTGTGGAATGAGATTGCACAAGTGCTGCTTATGGTTCGGGATGAGGTGTGGCCCATTCTCTCCCTAGCCATTGCTGAAGGGCGAGATGCAGCTAAGTTCACGATAAGAAGCAGTTTGGATACAATCAAATCACTGGGCAGAGCCATTCAGTGGCACTTGGATATCACGCCTGGTTGAGGAATACAGGCTTTTCAGGAGATGTTCCAGCCTCGCTCATGGTCATACCCTATGATCCCCTCCCTTTGGAGACCAGCCTGATTCGGCCTTGGAGAGTTAAGGATAGTAGGGCCACTACTAGGTCGTTGGGGCTCTCTGTGGCTCCACGACCGCTGCCTTCTGCCCCTTCCTGGTTCCAAATTTCCCCTAGCCACCAAGGCCAGCTGGCTCTGTCCTTTTGTGGCCGCGGCTCCCGCAAGCTTAGTGGGGCCCAAAGCCAGAGGTCCTCTCCCCCCCCCCCCCCCCTGTGGTTCACTCTCCCTCCCACACACCCCCAAGCAGCTGCACAGTCAAAGCCTCTTTAGTTTGCCCTCAATCCAACATGGACATCTGGTTGGCAGCAGAATTCAATACCATCTGCACCAATGGAGGGAGATTACAACAGACAAATTGGTGCCCCAGATTGGCCACCTGGGTTATGCCCTCCCATTCAACAAACCCACCACCAGTCCCTCCATCCCCAGATCAGCTGACAGAGGACCACCTTGCGCTCTTGCGACAGGAAGAACTGGCCCTTCTGGTCAAATGAGCCGTTTAGAGGGCCCCAGCATCAAAAGTAGGTCAAGTTTGCCATTCCTGCTACTTTTTCGTGCCAAAAAAAGGATGGAGGCTTCCTTTCTGTCTTAGATCTCCACCCTCTCAATTTTATCGTGAAAAAGGAAAAATTCAAAATACTCACACTTGCTCAGGTCTCATCTGCTCTGTCGTGTAATTGCTACTAATCTGTAGGATCTGCGCGTTTGTTTGACAAAATAAACTTTGGGTGAGGGGCCCAAACTGATTCCTGGCACCCCCGCAGGATATGTTGGCCTAGAGACCAGCTAGCTCACACTGCCACCATAAGCCCCCATTTCCCTACCAGGGAGCAAATAGTTTCTGGTAACCCCTGAACATGGCAACCCTGACCCCTCCGGGATCGTGGTAACAGATCAGAACCTTTCGCTCAGTCACTCGTGCTTACTTGTGCTCAGAGAAATAAACAGAGAATACACAGTGGGATGTTTTCAATATATTTGTTGAACCAACCTTATTCTTGTATAGAATGAATGTGCTGCGATAATTAGTTGACAGAAGCAGATGAAAGGGATTACAAGCACTAAAAGAGTAAATAGTAGATATAGTTCTACCATGGTGCTAAAACAGTGTATATATGCAGGCTTATAAACAAGGTAGTAATTGGGCGTACTCCTACTATACAAACCCTACTCTTCGTGTACCCGGAGTGTGTGTAGGTGGGAAGCCAAGAATCCCCCCAAGGGATGATCCAACCCCATGACCTGGCGGGAGAGAATGTATGAGCCCGTCTTGGTCATGAACTGGACACCCCCTCACGGAGATGTCAGACCGCTGCGTGTTGAAGTCAGCATACAGTGACCCTCTGTGTCAGCTTAAGTGCCTCTGCTAATCTTTTGGGATGCTCATTATTTATAATAGAAAGCATCCTTGTGATGTACGTATAGAGTAGCAATGTTTTTTTTTAAGTAACTTTATTGCCATTTTCTATTCTTTACAAGCATTTGTTTAAAACCAGGAAAAAAGTGACATCTGAAAGAGACACGTTAGTGATAGATTCCTTACCTTAGAATATCCCCAGGCGTCAGACTGGATCTGGAAAGTTTTTCGTCAGCAGTACCCCTGCGCGTCGGTAGGTGGCGTCTTGCGGCTCCGCGTTCGTCGCTGCCGTCGTAGGCGCCGAGATGACGTCACGGAGACTACTTAGGCGCCACCCATGCGCGCTGACGTCAGTTTTCTTTTTCCGCGCCAGGCAAGCGCAGATCCGGTTAGAGCATGTACCTTAGTCACTTTTTGACTAGTTGTGTTTTGGGACTTTTGTCTCTAATTTCTATATTGACTCCTGGTGCCACGTAGGGATGCCTGGTTTTAAAACCTGCGACCGTATGATGTCGGTGGCCGACCCCCATGGCATCTGTCTCTCCTGTCTAGAGCGCGACCATGACTCCCGGTCACGTTCCGACTGTCTGGCCATGGCTCCGAAGGCTTTGCAGGAGCGGTCCCGAAAGCTGCTAGAGGCCCGGCAGTTGTCTCCGCGCCGTTCCAGATCCAGGGGTCCCTCAAGGGACCGACCGCGGAGTCGCCATCGTCGCCATCGGATTCCGGTAAGCGACGTCATAAAAAGAAGTCAAAGAAGCGCGTACGCTCTCCGACCTCCCCGCGTCGGTCTTCTGACGCGGACGAGGGGACCCGGGGTCTTTCCCCCGCGTCTCCGTTGGAGCCTGTCAGTCCCGCGGCCTACCCGCCATACCCGGGTCCGTCGGCGACTCCGGCCCAGGTGCAAGAGTTTCTTGCTGCCATGGACCGCCTTTTCGGGCCTAGGGCTCCCGCCGGTGCGCCTTCGGGCCCTGCGGTCCCTTTTGGGGGCCCTTGGTTGCCGCCGGCTCCGCCGCCGGCGGCTCCGGCGCCCCAAGGTCCTCCGCCAGCGGCTCCGGCCCCGGCGCCGCAGGGTCCTCCGCTAGCGGCTCCGGCGCCCCCTGCGGCTCCCTTCCCGGCGCCACCCTGGGTGCCGTTCGGCCCACCTCCGCCCTTGCCCGCGTTTCCAGCTTGGAACCCGGATTGGGCATTGGAGCCGGAGCGGCGCCGGGAACGGCGTCGGTGGAGCATTTCTTTTCCCCTGTGCCTCCCTCGCCGTTGCAGCCTGTGCCTCGGGCTGTTGGGGAAGAGGAGGACTGGGAGGGGTCGGAGGACCCTCTTGCACGGCAGTGTGAGTCCGAACAGGAATGGGCAGAAGACTCCGAGGATGCCAGTGGCCTTGACCTCTCCTCTGAGCCTGGGTTTGTGTCTCCTCCCACTCTCATGGAAGAAGGCGCCACCTACACTGTGGTGCTCCGTAGAGCAGCTGAAACTCTTGGCCTTGAGCTGCCTACTGTTGCCCTCCAAACTAACCTCCTTACTGAGGTGCTTCAGCCTACAGCAGGTTCTGTGGAACCTCTACTCCCATTCAATGAGGCCTTAACGGATGTTTTGCTGGGTACCTGGTCTAGGCCAGCCACAGGGGCCCCTGTGGTTAAAAATGTGGCCAGACGTCATCGTCCGGCACCGGGTGACCCTGCCTTTCTGACAACTCATCCGATACCGGAGAGCCTGGTCATTCAGGCTTCCACTTCCCAAACAGCATTCCCTACCGCTCCGCCGGATAAGGAATCCAAAAAGCTGGAGCAACTTGGCAAAAGGTTGTTTTCCTCTGCCAGCCTGGGGCTGCGGTCAGTGAACACCACATGCCTCTTGGGCCGCTATTCTCACGCTGTGTGGGACACGGTGGCGCAAACCCTGCCCCAGTGCCCCGAAGAGGTTCGGGCTGTGCTTTCCCAAGCTGTTGCAGAAGGGAAGGATGCCGCGAAGTTCACCATTCGGTGTGGGTTGGACACCGCGGACTCCTTGGGAAGAACAATTTCCACCACAGTGACCTTGCGGCGACATGCCTGGCTGCGGTCCACGGGGTTTTCGGGGGATGTCCAGAGTTCCCTCATGGACATGCCTTTTGATGGTACTCGCCTTTTTGGCGATAAGGCAGACAGTGCGCTGGAGCGTTTTAAGGACTCTCGGGCTACAGCCAAGTCCTTGGGTCTCTCCACCTCCCGCCCAGCCACGTCTACTTTTCGCTCCTTTCGTGGCCGCGGCAGGGGCGCCTACACGTCCGTTCCAAAGGCCTGCGCAGAACCAGCCTCAGCGTGGCCGCGGGCGTGGTGGCCGCCGTGGTGGCACAGGGGGCCAGCGTGCGGGTCAGCCCACCTCCGCTCCTGCAGCATCCGCCTCAAAGCCTTCCTAGTCCGCGCTTTGGGTGCACTCCACGCCGGTGGGAGGCAGGATTCAACATCACCTCCCCCACTGGCGCTCTGTCACTTCGGACAGCTGGCTGCTCCAAATCATCCGAAGGGCTATTCCCTCCCCTTGAGTCTGCCCCCCGTCCATGCCACCTCAGTTCCACCGCATTTCGGGGATCACTTAGCGCTTCTCCAACAGGATGTCACGGCCCTCTTGGCCAAGGGGGCCATCGAGCGCGCTCCTGGGCCAGAAGTAGGACATGGATGTTATTCCCACTACTTTCTGGTCCCCAAGAAGGACAAGGGGGCTTGCGCCCCATCTTGGACCTCCGGAACGCCAATCGCTTCCTCCGGAAGGAGAAGTTCAAGATGTTGACTCTGGCTCAGGTCTTGGCTGCCCTCGACCCTGGAGACTGGATGGTAGCGTTGGACTTGCAGGACGCATATTTTCATAATCCCGCCCTGCCGGCCCATCGGGCGTTACCTGCGACTCACGGTAGGCCAGGAGCATTTTCAGTTTACCGTGCTCCTTTCGGCCTTACCAGCGCCCTCGGTGTTCACAAAAGTGATGGCGGTGGTCGCAGCTCATCTGCTCAGGTCAGGGGTATCGGTCTTCCCCTACCTCGACGACTGGTTGTTGAAGGCGGACTCGCCCCAGGCAGTCGTCACCCACCTTCAGACTACGGCTGGACTCCTGCACTCGCTGGGGTTCTCCATCAACGTGCCGAAGTCGCACCTGATTCCTTCTCCACAGCTCCTTTTCATCGGAGCAGTTCTGGACTTTACGTAGTTTCGGGCCTATCCTCCCGAACGGCGAGTCCAGGATATTCAGGCTATGATTCCGATCTTTCAGCCTCTATCCCGGGTTTCAGTCAGGCTGACCCTCCGGCTCCTAGGCCTGATGGCCTCCTGCATTCTGCTAGTGCAACATGCCAGGTGGCATATGCGAGCTCTGCAGTGGGACCTGAAGTTCCAGTGGGCGCAGCATCAGGGCAACCTGTCCAATCTTGTCCAGATCTCGGAGGGCACTGCACGACAATTGCAGTGGTGGCTCACGAATCGCGATTGGGTCAATGGCAGATCCCTCTCCCTTCCCCAACCGGAGCACACAGTGGTGACGAATGTGTCCCTCTTGTGATGGGGCGGCCACCTGGGAGAGGCGGAGATCAGAGGCATCTGGTTTCCGGCGGAGTCCCGGCTCCATATCAATGTTTTGGAGCTGCGGGCGATCCGACTTGCACTGAAGGCATTCCTTCCCTCTGTCAAGGGGAAGGTAGTGCAGGTGTTCACAGACAACACCACCGCCATGTAGTACTGCAACAAACAAGGCGGGGTGTGGTCGAGGACCCTATGTCAGAAGGCTCTGCGTCTCTGGACATGGCTGGAACATGAGGGCATTTTCCTGATGGTTCAACACCTGGCAGGTTCCCTGAACGCCAGGGCGGACGACCTCAGCCGCAGGTGTATGGTGGATCACGAATGGCGTCTTCACTCGGAGGTGGTTCAAGGACTCTTTCTACAGTGGGGAGAGCCTTGGTTAGATCTATTCGCCACCGAAGAGAACTCGCAATGTCATCAGTTCTGCGCGTTGGAATTTCCAAGGCGGCACTCGCTCGGCGACGCTTTTCGTCGCGAGTGGAGATGCGGTCTGTTGTACGCTTTTCCGCCTATACCACTTCTACCCAGAGTGTTGAAGAAGATTCGGCACGACCGGGCCCAAGTCATTCTTGTGGCTCCGGACTGAGCTCGAAGAGTTTGGTATCCCGAGCTACTCAGTATGATCGTCGATCCCCCGATCCGTCTGCCTCTTCGGGAGGATCTTCTGTCGCAGCAGCAGGGGACGGTCCTCCACCCGAAACTGTCCAGTCTCCACCTCCTTGCGTGGAGATTGAGCGGCGGCAGTTGATTCCTTTCGACTTGCCTCCCGAAGTTTGTGATGTGATTCTGGCAGCCAGGCGTCCCTCCACTAAGGTGGTATACACCTGCAGGTGGAACAAGTTTGTGGCATGGTGCACAGCAAAGGCTGTGAATCCCCTTTCTGCCCCTCTTTCTGAGGTTCTTCTGTTCCTTCTTTCTCTGGCCCAACAGGGTTCTGCCCTGGGTACCATCAAGGGCTACCTTTGTGCAATCTCGGCCTTTCTCAGGCTTCCTGATCAGCCCTCCCTTTTCAAGTCCCCTGTTGTTAACCGGTTTTTTAAAGGCATTACACACCTTTTCCCTCCTGTTCCGTTTGTGATGCCTCAGTGGGACTTGAACTTGGTTCTTACCTTTTTAATGTGCGCTCCCTTGAGCCTCTCCATAACTGTCCTCTTCGTCTTCTCACTCTGAAGACAGCCTTTCTGGTGGCTATCACCCTCCGCTCGGCGGGTGAGTGAGCTCCAGGCTCTTTCTTGCAAGCCCCCTTTCTGTCTGTTCATCCAGACAAGGTTGTTCTTAGGACGCGTCCGTCCTTCTTGCCAAAGGTGGTTACTGCCTTCCACATTGGGCAGACAATCACTTTGCCCACCTTCTTTCCGCCTCCGCATCCTTCCAGAGAGGAAGAGAGGCTCCACCGTCTGGACCCAAAACGTGCGATTTCCTTCTATCTGAACCGCACACAACAGTTCCGGGTGGACGACCAGCTCTTTGTTGGCTACGTGGGCGGCAAAAAGGTCGGGCGGTACACAAGCGGACCATCTCCCGCTGGGTTGTCTGTGTATCAAAGCCTGCTATTCTTTGGCTAAGAAGGAGCCCCCTGTTGGGCTACGTGCCCATTCCACCAGGGCGACAGCCGCCACCACGGCTTTGGGACGTGGTGTCCCATTGCAGGACATTTGTCAGGCAGCTATGTGGGCCTCGCTGCACACGTTTACCAAGCATTACTGCCTTGACAGCCAAGTCCGGAGAGACTGCTTCTTTGGCCGTTCTGTTCTCCGAGACTTCCTCGTCTGATCTTTGTTCGCAGACCCACCACCGGGGTTGGTATTGTTGGGGTATCTATTCTAAGGTAAGGAATCTGTCACTAACGTGTCTCTTTCAGATGCACAAGTTACTAACTTGTGTAACGATATATCTGTAAGAGACAGTAGTTAGTTACAGATTCCTTACCGCCCCACCCATCCTCCCCGTTCTGCGAACTGATTTCTAGGGTTAAGGTCATCCCTTTCAGGGCCCTAGTTTTCAGACACCAGTGTCAGTTTCTTGCATGGCTCTGCGTTTCTGGCACGGAAAGTAGTGTACAGAACTGACGCCAGCGCGCATGGGCGGCGTCTAAGTACTGGCCGCGACGTCATCCCGGCGATCACGACGCCGACGACGGACGCGGAGCCGCACTACGCCGCCTACCGACGCTCAGGGGTACTGGTACGCAAAACTTTCCGGATCCAGCCTGACGCCTGGGGATATTCTAAGGTAAGGAATCTGTCACTAACTACTGTCTCTTACAGATATATCGTTACACAAGTTAGTAACTTGTGCGATTCGGTGGGTCGGGCGATGGCGAGGTCCCTTGCCTTGCGCCGCCATGCTTGGCTCGACAGGGGTTTCCCCGACAATGTCCGTGACAGTCTCCGAGACTTACCATTTGATGGTGTGTCCCTGTTTGACGCACATGCGGACTCTGCGGTACACCGCCTTCTGTCTACCCTTCCGTAGTGTGTCTTGCTTCAGGTTGGCCCTGGGTTCCTGGTAATACCTCAGCGGCCTAAGCGGCTTCTCGCCGTATTTGTTTTCTTTCATGCAGCAGGTCAGCTGCTTATTTTTTCTGCCTTGCACGCCCCTACTACAGGGGTTATATGTTCGGAACCTGTGGTTTCTGTGTTCCCACTTTACGTCCTCTGTCTATGGGCTCACGCTCAAGAGGTGCCCGTTCTGCGGGTTGCTTACCCTATGTGGGGTATTTGTTAGCTATTGTATAGCTGCCTTCTTCCCACAGCAGTCTTTCTACTCTTCTGTGGGGCCCTTTTTACTACGTTGTTAGGCAGCTGTGCCTGTGCGCTTTACTGCTGCTGCATGCCCTCCCGGGGCCTTCTTGCGGTCCATTTGTTGGGCTCTCTCATGGTTGCTGCTGCTGGTCTGCAGCACTCCCCTGCATCTCACTACTCCATTTCTTGAGGCCGGAAGGGCTTTCAGGTCCCTCTTGTCTCATCCTGGTTCTTTCCCTGCGGCCGTTCCATCTCTGGACTGCCTATCATAGGACCCTGTCGCTGTGTTCTATTACGTACAGCGACTGCTCCCTAGTGTGCTCGCTCTCACAGGCTGGTGCGTTTTCCGGCACCTTTCCGTTGTACGGTTCTACTCTCCTATGCCCGTGCTGCGTAGTCCTCTCATGTTTGGACTTCGCTCTCTGTGGCGGCATTTTGGCCCCAGACCTTGCTGCCGTCTTTGTCTTGCGCCTTGCTTTTTTGGCCACTTCCCTACCAGGCCTTTCTATTTCCTGCTGCATTCCACGCAGGTGTTGTCCTGTTTTTCCTTCCTACTGCGGTTGCTGCTTTCAGCGGGGGGTTCTCCTCCCAGCAGTGTTTTCTCTGGTGCAGTATTGAGCGTGTATCCACTCTTGTTCCTTCCAGTGCTGTTCGGCCTCCCTGTCTGTTTCACAGTAGACCGTGGGTCTTTCCTACCGCCTGTGGCTGTTGTGTCTGGCTCTGGGCCCGTACCACTGCTACGTAGCCGTTGGTACTATCATGGTTTTTCTTTCTCGACTCATCCACCGGGCTGGGCCCTGTCTTCTTTAGTCCTGTCCGGCGTACTACACACGCCCAGACCTCCTGCAGGCGTACTCTGCCTTGCGGTGGCTGTGGTCTGGTTCCTCACTTTCGTGAGCGCATGTCTTCCATGTGTGTTAGTTTTGCCGGCTCTCTTTCACACGATACCCCTATTAGTGAGTCTCTCGTGTCTCAGCTGTTGCTCGTGGCGCTTTATGGGGCCTTCTCCTCTCTATGGTGTGGTTCTGGCGGTACATACGGTTTCTCTTGTGTACTTCTGTTCCCCACATTCATGGCGCTGGTTGTTGCCATTCTTCTCATGCCCGCCTTTCACATGTCCGGTGCATGGGCCACAGTGCATTAACCTTTCTTGTGTTTCCTTTAACACTGCCTCATCCTGGGAGTCATCAGCATCCTTCCGCTGCTGTTCTTACTTCCACTGTGCTTCTGCATGTCCGTCCTGCCTGCTCTGGCTCGGTCCATTTTTGTACCCTAGCTACACCTTTCTCTTTCCAAGTCCATTAGATCCTGTGGATCCCTCATATTATACACTTGGTTCCTCTCCTTTTTCGGAAGGTATCCACTTTTATTCCGCACTGCCCTTCTGGTTCTGTGCTCGCTTCTCCTCTGTTTCACCAACAGGGATTTCCTGCCGCCCTCGGCAGCTTTAATGCCATTGCCTCTCATTGTTGGCCACTCCCTATGGAGTATTGTACTCCGGTGTTGGCCACTCTGGCAGTTCTGCCCCCACTGTTTATAGCCGGCTGCTTGATACTTCAGTTCCCCTAGCAACTTAGTGGGGTTCTCTCGCAGACCCGCCTCCTATGGAGTATGGCTTTGGTATCTATAATAAGTTAAGGAATCTGCGGCTAGATGTCTCTATCAGATGTACTGAAGTTACTTACCTTCGGTAACGGTGTATCTGGTAGAGACGTTGTCTCAGCCGCAGATTCCTTAACGCCCAGCCATCCTCCCGATCTGCGAGGACCTGTTCAGGTGGGGTTTTCATACATTCACTCCCTTGGAGTGGTTTATCCTTCTACGGGGCTGTATCTTTCGCCACCCTCCCCGTTAGGCTTATTCTGGCATTGCTTGTTCTGCTTCTCCCAATCTCATGCTTGGGTGATAGGTTCAGGTGTCCTTCATGCGTTTCTCACATCAGTTTCCTCCAGTATGGAGCCTACTGGTGTTTTCTACCCTCCCACCCACCTTCTCCGTTGCTTAGAGGTCTTTCTGGCCTGTTCCTCAGTCCACTAGTTCTATCATGCGGGACATAGTCTCCCTATTTCTTTCTTTAACCCTATGGGTTGGGGCTTTCTTGTTTGTCGCAGTTGGCTCAATTCATTACTCCTTTTGCCTCAGGAGAGGGGCATTCTGTCGCTTTTGTGGGATTGCTTTTCATTCCCTTCATCGAGTGCTGACTTTCTGTCGTCTGCCTCGGTCTTCTTTTATACATCTCTTTCCCTTGGGGGTAACATTCACTTCGCTTCCGCGCAATAGCTTCTCCATGTATTGCTCTGCTCTTTCCTTTTCAACACCTTTCAGTCAACAGTGCTTCTCACTGTTGTTCATGGTGCCTTCTCACCCATTTTCTTTTTTATTCGCACACTGTTCCCATACTCTCACGGTTTTGCTGGGGGCTCCGTGTTGTGACGCGGAAAAGTTCCTCCGAAGAAAACTGTCGTCAGCGCGGCAGGGGGTCCTATATAGGTCCACTGACGTCCTGTCCGGGGACAACGTCAGGGCGGAGCTAGGCGGCGCCGCCCCCCCGGCGCGCAGAGGTACTACTACGCAAAAAAAATTCCGGATCCAGTGTGACGCCTGGGGATATTCTAAGTTAAGGAATAAGTTAAGGAATCTGCGGCTAGACAACGTCTCTACCAGATACACCGTTACCGAAGGTAAGTAACTCGTACTTAACGGACAACACCACCGCCATGTGGTATTGCAACAAACGGGGTGGGGTCGTGGACCCTATGTCAGGAGGCTCTGCGCCTCTGGACATGGCTGGAACATCAAGGTATTACCTTGGTGGTTCAACACCTGGCAGGTTCTCTGAACGCCAGGGCAGATCGAACTCAGCCGCCGGTGCTTGATGGATCACGTAATGGCGTCTGAACTGGGACGTGGCACAAGGTCTCTTTCTGCAGTGGGAGAGCCTTGGTTAGATCTATTCGCCACCAAAGAGAACGCGCAATGTCATCAGTTCTGCGCGTTGGAATTTCCAAGGCGGCATCTCGCTCGGCGACGCTTTCGTCGCGAATGGAGTAGCGGTCTGTTGTACGCCTTTCCGCCTATACCACTTCTGCCCAGAGTGCTGAAGAAGATTCGGCGCGACAGGGCGCAAGTCATCCTTGTGGCTCCGGATTGGGCACGAAGATACTGGTATCCCGAGCTACTCAACAGGGCGATCGATCCCCCGATCCGACTGCCTCTTCGGGAGGACCTTCTGTCGCAGCAGCAGGGGACGGTCCTCCACCCGAACCTGTCCAGCCTCCACCTCCATGTGTGGAGATTGAGCGGCAACAGCTGATTCCATTTGACTTGCCTCCTGAAGTCTGTGATGTCATTCTGGCAGCCAGGCGTCCCTCCACTAAATCGGTATACGCCTGCAGGTGGAACAAATTTGTGGCATGGTGCACAGCTAAGTCTGTGGATCCCCTTTCTGCCCCTCTTTCTGAGGTCCTTCTATTCCTACTATCCTTGGCCCGGCAGGGCTCTGCTCTGGGCACTCTCAAAGGTTATCTTTCGGCTATCTCCGCCTTTCTCGGGCTTCCAGATCAGCCTTCTCTTCAAGTCCCCGGTTGTTAACCGTTTCCTCAAAGGCATTACACACACGTTTCCTCCCGTGCCTTTCATAATGCCTCAATGGGACTTAAATCTTGTCTTGACCTATCTGATGTGCGCTCCCTTCGAGCCCCTTCATAACTGTCCTTTACGTCTTCTTACTCTAAAGACGGCTTTCCTGGTAGCTATCACCTCTGCAAGAAGAGTGAGTGAGCTCCAGGCTCTTTCTTCTAAACCTCCTTTCCTTTCTGTTCATCCGGACAAGGTGGTTTTAAGGACCCGTCCTTCTTTCTTGTCAAAGGTTGTCACGCCCTTCCACATCGGGCAGACCATCACTTTGCCCACTTTCTTTCCGCCTCCGCATCCTTCAAAAGAGGAAGAGAGGCTTCACCGTCTGGACCCAAAACGTGTGCTCTCGTTCTATCTGAAGCGCACACAACAGTTCCGGGTGGATGACCAGCTCTTTGTTGGCTACGTGGGCGCCAAAAAAGGTCGGGCCGTGCACAAACGCACCATCTCTCGGTGGGTTGTTTTGTGCATCAATGCGTGTTACTCCTTGGCTAAAAAGGAGCCTCCTGTGGGACTGCGTGCCCATTCTACCAGGGCAACAGCAGCCACCACTGCCTTGGGACGCGGCGTTCCCTTGCAGGATATTTGTCAGACAGCCACGTGGGCCTCGCTGCACACATTTACCAAGCATTACTGCCTTGACAGTCAAGTCCCGAGAGACGGCTTCTTTGGCCGTTCTGTTCTCCGTGACTTTCTGGTGAATCTATTCGCAGACCCACCACCGGCTTGGTATTGCTGGGGTATCTATTCTAAGGTAAGGAATCTATCACCAACGTGTCTCTTTCAGATGCACAAGTTACTACTTGTGTAACGTATATATCTGTAAGAGACATTAGTTAGTGATAGATTCCTCACCGCCCTCCCATCCTCCCCGTTCTGCGAACTGATTCTAGGTTTAAGGTCATCCCTTTCAGGGCCCTAGTTTCATGGCACCAGTGGTCAGTTTCTTGCATGGCTCTGCGTTCCTGGCGCGGAAAGTCGTGTACAGAACTGACGTCAGCTCGCATGGGTGGCGCCTAAGTAGTCTCCGTGACGTCATCTCAGCGCCTACAACGCCAGCGACGAACGCGGAGCCGCACGACGCCACCTACCGACAGGCAGGGGTACTGCTGACGAAAAACTTTCACGGATCCAGTCTGACGCCTGGGGATATTCTAAGGTAAGGAATCTATCACTAACTAATGTCTCTTACAGATATATCGTTACAGAAGTAGTAACTTGTGCATTGGGACGAAACACCTCCATCTCTTTTTCTCTATTCCCAGGATAACAGATAACATCTAGATTGATTACATTAATTGAATAAGGAAGTTTGTTCCTCATATATACATCTCGTATTTCTTTTGCCGATATAAACCCCATAACTCCCCCCCCTCCCCTCCCTCTGTGTCAAGGTGTCTGCGCCTATCATTGCCTACAGTGCTCAGGGGTTTCTAGAGGCCCAAGGTTTCCTCACTAACCATCCGCCAGTCTTAATCTATATTTAATATTTGGGAGTTAGTCTCGTTGCCTACATTGTCAAACTTTCTGGCGACTCAGGGGTCCCAGAGTCCTGCAAGTCCGTTGTTATAGCCGCCCATGCCCGGAGATCATCTTTGAGTTTTTCGTCACATTGGACCTGTGTCATGTGAACTGTGCCCATTCGCACACATCCCTCATCCACGTCTCAGTCCGTGGAAGAGTGGGGCTCAACCATGCTATGGCAATTCGTCTTTTTGCTAACACCAACCCCAGAAGGACGAACCTTCTGCTCAGTTTCTTGTTTTTATGAGTAGGTAGCAACCCCAGCAGTACCAGGCGAATCTCTCTGGGTACCGTCCATCCCGTGGCATCTTTCAACTTCGTAAGTATATCCTCCCAGTACGGGGTTATAACTGGGCATGTCCTCACCATGTGCAGGAATGCCGCCTCCTTCTCTCTGCAGTGGTGGCACGCGCCCGAACGATTGGGTATATTCTGCATAGTGTTTTTGGGGTGAGGTAGACTTGATGCACAAAGTTGTATTGGGACAATTTAAATTGTGCGTTCAAACTCACCTTTCTGATCCCCTCATGAATTTTCGCCCATTCGTGTTCCCTCAGGGGTTCTCCAATTGCGTCATCCCACTTTGTCCCCGCCTCCCCTCCCCCCAGAGATCACCTTGGAGCACCCGGTATAAGTGAGATATAAAGCGCCGTCCATGGACCATATAAAGCATCACTTGCAATACTTTAGTACTTGGGGTTTCCTCCGGGAAGGAAGGCCATACTTCTCGGGCCATCTTCGAGATCTTTTCATACTGCAGAAAGTGCCCCTTCCCCAGCACAAAGGAGGTCTCTGCAGCCTCCTGTGTTATAAACCGACTGTTTTTATGCAGGTCTCCCATCGCAAGGCAACCGCCCTCCTTCCATCTCCTTATTGACATAGATTCCGCTATACTGCGGAAGGGCTTCACCACCCAGAGCGGCATGTCCGGGGCAAAGAGCGTGCGTCGCACCACCTTTCTGACCGCATTCTCCCACACCTCTGCCTCATGTTGTATAATATAGGGGCAAAATGAAGAAACTCTCGTGCCTAGCATTAGGAGTTCTTGTAGGGAGCTATCACCATGCGTGCCCGGCAGGAGTCGATTTTCCCAGTTATCATGTTTATCAAGCCAATGGATCGCGTGCTGGAGGTGGGCCTGTGTTCTTTCCCTAAGCTGTACCTCTGTACCCTCAATTGCCACATCCCTGGCCACAGGTTAGCCCTTTGTAAAAGGTACCATGGGCACTGTGACCGGGGAAGGCCTCTAAGGGCTGCAGCACCTATTGTGCCACCCTTAGAGGCCCTGTACCTTAATACCCACACACTGCCATTGGAGGCTGCCTGTTTTGGTGCAGAGAAAAGTGAAGAGTCGACATGGCCCACAGGGCCATGCCTGCAAACCACTGCCTAAGGCCTAGGTAGGTCATCCCTCTAGTAGTAGGCACTATGCCTCTGGTAAGGGTACAGTGGCATGAGCCCTGTGCCCCTACAGTGTCTAAGTCCATTCTTATTCACTGTAAGTGTAGTAAAGCCATAAAGAGTATATGGTCTGGGAGCTGATCATTACAAGCGCCACAGCTCCATAATGGCTTACTAAAAACTGGGAAGTTTGGTAGCAAACTTCTCAGCACATTAAACCCACACTTATGCCAGTGTGGGATTAAATGTAAAATACACTCAGAGGGCATCTTAGAGATTCTCCCTGAAAATAGACCAGCTCTGGTGTGTTTCCTGAATGGCTGCCCGCCATTTGCCACCACCAGTCAGGTTTGTGGACCCCTGGGTAGAGAGCCTCCCCTCTCTGGGTCCAATAACAATGCCCATCCTGGGCAGAGGTGTCATGCCTCCTCCCCCAGGATTGGCTGGGTCCACGAAGGGGAAGCTTCAAAGGCCTGCCACATTTGGAAGCTGTCCCTGCCTTTTGCTGCCCCCAGCATCTGAAAGAGACACGTTAGTGACAGATTCCTTACCTTAGAATAACCCCAGGCGTTAGGCTGGATCCGGAAAGTTTTTTGCGTAGCAGTACCCTTGCGCGTCGGTAGGCGGCGTCGTGCGGCTCCGCATCCGTCGTCGGCGTCGTGGTCGCCGGGATGACGTCGCGGGCAGTACTTAGACGCCGCCCCTGTGCGCTGACGTCAGTTCTTCTTTTTCCGCGCCAGTAAGCGCAGATCCGGGAAGAGCAGTGCCCTAGTCACTTTTTGACTATCCTTTTGTGAATTTTTTCACTGTTTCTTCAACGAGTCTTCACGACTCCTAAGGTGTCGTAGGGATGCCCGGCTTTAAGCCCTGCGAGCCCTGTGGTCGCATGATGTCGATCACGGACCCGCATCTCGAGTGTCTCTTCTGTCTCGGCCGAGACCACGACACGAAGTCGTGCCCTGACTGCCGGAAACTCATCCGAAGGCTTTGCGAGAGCGGTCTCGAAAGCTGCTCGAGGTCCGGCAGTCGGCTCCGCGCCGCACTAAGCCCCGGTCCTGGGAGAGGTCGAGGGGCCGGTCGCGGAGTCCCCGCCGTTCGTCGGAATCCAAGTCTTCGCGCTCCTCCGGTAAGTCGAAGCACAAGAAGTCTAAGTGGCGTCATCGCTCCAAACCTTCGCCTCGCCGGTCTCGCGACTCGGCTGAGGCCCCAGTCGGCACCGTCCCCGCGGCCCCGGACATGCCTGTAGAGCCGCCCCGGACTACCCGTTCTTTCCGGGGTCGGGGGCGACTCCGGCCGAAATACAGGAATTCCTGTCGGCCATGGCCCGCTCTTCGGGCCTTCAGGTCCCTCCGGTGCGCCTTCGGGCCCCGCGGCCCTGATGGGGTTGCCCCGGCGCCGCCGTCGACTCCGGTCCCGGCGCTGCCTGTCCCACCAGCCTTCATCCCGGCCTCGGCTCCGATCCCGGCCTCGATCCCGGCTCCGGTGGTACCGCAAACCACATCGGCGCCGGTTGACCTAACCACGCCGAGGCCGATGTCCCCGGTGCAGTTCCTGACGCCGTCCGGGGCTCCGGACGGCGTCGTTCCCCGGTTCTCTCCGGCTCCGGACATGGAGCCGGACCGACGTCGCCCGACGCCGGTTCCGGCACCGATGAGACCTTGGGTCCCAAATGTCCCTCCTCCTCCATATTTTGAACAAGAGGAGGACCAGGAGAGCTGGGAGGGGTCTGAGGACCCTCTCACACAACAGTGTGAGTTTGACCCGGACTGGGTTGAGGAACTTGGGGATGCCAGTGGTCTAGACACCTCCCCTGACACTGGCATGCTGTCTCCTCCCGTGGCTACGGAGGAGGGGGCTAATTTTGCAACGGTGTTACGTAGAGCAGCTGGAGCCTTACATCTCCAGTTGCCTACTGTGGCCGTCAGGACTAACCTCCTGACAGAAGTGCTTCAGCCGGCGGCTTCCTCTTCGGAGACTGTGCTGCCGTTTAATGATGCACTCACTGACGTTCTTTTGGGTACCTGGTCCAAACCCACCACAGGGGCTCCTGTGGATAGGAACGTGGCCCGACGCCATCGCCCTGCTCCGGGCGACCCCCTGTTTCTCTCCCAACATCCCACCCCTGAAAGCTTGGTTGTCCAAGCCTCTGCCTCCCAAACCGCCTTCCCTACCGCCCCTCCGGATAGGGAATCCAAACGCCTGGACCAATTTGGGAAGAAGGCTTTTCTTCCTCCAGTGCTGGCTTGCGGTCCGTCAACACCGCTTGCCTTTTGGGCCGATATACCCACTCCCTGTGGGATTCGGTGGCGGCTGTTTTGCCACAGTGTTCTGAGGAGGTCCAGACACTGCTTACCCGCGCCATTGCGGAAGGGCGAGATGCGGCTAAATACACCATCCGTTGTGGCCTTGATACCGCCGACTCGCTGGGCAGATCGCTTGCTACGACGGGGGCGCTACGTCGCCACGCCTGGCTGAGAACAACTGGTTTCTCGGGTGATGTCCAGAATACACTCATGGACATGCCCTTTGATGGAGTCGGTCTTTTTGGTTCGAAGGCAGACCATGCGGTGGAGCGGTTTAAGGACTCACGGGCTACGGCCAAGTCCCTGGGCCTTTCTGTTGTACGCCCTCCGCTCAGCTCTGCTTTTCGCCCCTTTCGTGGCCACAGAAGGGGCGCCCAGTCACGACAGCTGCCCAGCCACCGGCCCGCACAGCAAGCGTCTACGCGTGGCCGAGGACGTGGATACCGCCGTTGCGGTTCGGGCAACCAGCGTGCGGGTCAGGCCACCACCTCCAACCCGTCCGCGGCCTCCAAGCCCTCCTAGTCCCTCCTTTCCGGTGCACGGCACGCCAGTAGGGGGCAGGGTCCGCCATCACCTTCACCACTGGCGTCCCATCACCTCGGACAGGTGGGTCTTGGACATTGTCCGAAGGGGCTACTCCCTCCCCTTCGAGACCACCCCCCCCAGCCATGCCACCTCAATTCCACCGCATGTCAGGGGATCACTTGGTACTTCTGCAGAAGGAAGTCACGGCCCTCTTGGCCAAGAGGGCCATCGAGCATGTTCCGACCCCAGAAGTATGGCGTGGTTGCTACTCCCACTACTTCCTGGTGCCCAAAAAGGACAAGGAGGACATGCGTCCTATCTTGGACCTCCGGAACGTCAATCGCTTCCTCCGGAAGGAGAAGGTCAAGATGCTCACCTTAGCTCAGGTCTTGACTCCCCTCGACCCTGGAGACTGGTTGGTAGCGTTGGACTTGCAGGACGCTTATTTTCACATCCCCGTCTTGCCGGCCCACCGGCGTTACCTGCGGTTCACGGTAGGCCTCGAGCATTTTCAGTTCACCGTGCTCCCCTTTGGCCTTACAAGTGCCCCTCGGGTGTTCACGAAAGTGATGGCGGTGGTCGCAGCTCATCTGCGCCGGGCAGGGGTTCCAGTCTTCCCCTACCTCGACGACTGGTTGCTGAAGGCGTGCTCGTCCCAGGCAGTCGTCTCCCACCTCCAGACTACGGCCGAACTCCTGCACTCGCTGGGGTTCTCCATCAATGTGCCGAGTCGCATCTGATTCCTTCTCCACAGCTCCTTTTCATCGGAGCAGTTCTGGACACGACGCAGTTTCGGGCCTATCCTCCCGAACGAGCGAGTCCGGGATATTCGGGCTCTGATTCTGATCTTTCAGCCTTTATCCTGGGTTTCGGTACGGATGACCCTGAGGCTGCTGGGCCTCATGGCCTCCTGCATCCCTGCTGGTCAATCATGCCAGATGGCATATGCGGGCTCTGCAGTGGGACCTGAAGTTCCAGTGGGCGCAGCACCAGGGCAACCTGTCCGATCACGTCCAGATCTCGGAGGGGACTGCAAAACAATTGCAGTGGTGGCTCTCGAACCGGCAATGGGTCATGGGCAGATCCCTCTCCCTTCCCCAGCCAGAGCACACAGTTGTGACGGACGCGTCCCTTCTGGGATGGGGCGGTCACATGGGAGAGGCGGAGATCAGAGGCCTCTGGTCTCCGGCGGAGTCCCGGCTCCATATCAACCTTCTGGAGCTCCGGGCGATCCGACTTGCACTCAAGGCATTCCTTCCCTCTGTCAAAGGGAAGGTAGTGCAGGTGTTCACAGACAACACCACCGCCATGTGGTACTGCAACAAACAAGGCGGGGTGGGGTCGTGGACCCTTTGTCAGGAGGCTCTGCGCCTCTGGACATGGCTGGAACATCAGGGCATGTTCCTGATGGTTCAACACCTGGCAGGTTCCCTGAACGCCAGGGCGGACGAACTCAGCCGCAGGTGCATGATGGATCACGAATGGCGTCTTCACTCGGAAGTGGCGCAAGGACTCTTTCTACAGTGGGGAGAGCCTTGGTTAGATCTATTCGCCACCGAAGAGAACGCGCAATGTCATCAGTTCTGCGCGTTGGAATTTCCAAGGCGGCACTCGCTCAGCGACGCTTTTCGTCACGAGTGGAGTTGCGGTCTATTGTACGCCTTTCCGCCTATACCACTTCTGCCCAGAGTGTTGAAGAAGATTCGGCACGACCGGGCCCAAGTCATTCTTGTGGCTCCGGACTGGGCTCGAAGAGTTTGATATCCCGAGCTACTCAGTATGAGCGTAGGTCCCCCGATCCGTCTGCCTCTTCGGGAGGATCTTCTGTCGCAGCAGCAGGGGACGGTCCTCCACCCGAACCTGTCCAACCTCCACCTGCTTGCGTGGAGATTGAGCGGCGGCAGTTGATTCCTTTCGACTTGCCTCCCGAAGTTTGTGATGTGATTCTGGCAGCCAGGCGTCCCTCCACTAAGGTGGTATACGCCTGCAGGTGGAACAAGTTTGTGGCATGGTGCACAGCAAAGGCTGTGAATCCCCTTTCTGCCCCTCTCTCTGAGGTTCTCCTGTTCCTTCTTTCCCTGGCCCAACAGGGTTCTGCCCTGGGTACCATCAAGGGCTATCTTTGTGCCATCTCGGCCTTCCTCCGGCTTCCTGATCAGCCCTCCCTTTTCAAGTCCCCTGTTGTTAACAGGTTTCTAAAAGGCATTGCACACCTCTTCCCTCCTGTTCCGTTTGTGATGCCTCAGTGGGACTTGAACTTGGTTCTTACCTTTCTTATGTGCGCTCCCTTTGAGCCTCTACATAACTGTCCTCTTCGTCGTCTGACTCTGAAGACAGCCTTTCTGGTGGCCATCACCTCCGCTCGGCGGGTGAGTGAGCTCCAGGCTCTATCATGTAAACCTCCCTTTCTGTCTGTCCATCCAGACAAGGTTGTTCTTAGGACGCGTCCGTCCTTCTTGCCAAAGGTGGTTACTGCCTTCCACATTGGGCAGACCATCACTTTGCCCACCTTCTTTCCGCCTCCGCATCCTTCCAGAGAGGAAGAGAGGCTCCACCGTCTGGACCCAAAACGTGCGCTTTCTTTTACATCGACCGCACACGCCATTTCCGGGTGGATGACCAGCTCTTTGTTGGCTACGTGGGCGCCAAAAAAGGTCGGGCGGTGCACAAGAGAACCATCTCCCGCTGGGTAACCTTGTGTATCAAAGCCTGCTATTCTTTGGCTAAGAAGGAGCCTCCTGTTGGGCTGCGTGCCCATTCCACCAGGGCAACGGCTGCTACCACGGCTTTGGGCCGCGGTGTTCCGCTGCAGGATATCTGTCAGGCAGCTACGTGGGCCTCGCTGCACACGTTTACAAAGCATTACTGCCTTGACAGTCAGGTCCGGAGGGACGGCTTCTTTGGCCGTTCTGTCCTCCAGGACTTCCTTGTCTGATCTTTGTTCGCAGACCCACCACCGGGGTTGGTATTGCTGGGGTATCTATTCTAAGGTAAGGAATCTGTCATGTGTCTCTTTCAGATGCACAAGTTACTAACTTGTGTAACGATATATCTGTAAGAGACAGTAGTTAGTGACGGATTCCTTACCGCCCCACCCATCCTCCCCGTTCTGCGAACTGATTTCTAGGGTTAAGGACATCCCTTTCAGGGCCCTAGTATTTTTCAGACACCTATGTCAGCTTCTTGCATGGCTCATGCGTTCCTGGCGCGGAAAGTCGTGTACAGAACTGACGTCAGCGTGCAGGGGCGGCGTCTAAGTAGTGCCCGCGACGTCATCCCGGCGATGCCGACGACGGACGCGGAGCCGCACGGCGCCGCCTACCGACGCGCAAGGGTACTGCTACGCAAAAACTTTCCGGATCCAGCCTGACGCCTGGGGATATTCTAAGGTAAGGAATCTGTCACTAACTACTGTCTCTTACAGATATATCGTTACACAAGTTAGTAACTTGTGCTTTAGGGGCAACCCTGAACCTTGCCTCAGATTCGAGGAAAAAGAAGGACCGAAGAGCTGTGCTGACCCAGGAAGAAAAGGACATCAATTGTTTGGCCCCAGCCCTACCGGCCTGTCCCGACCTGCCTACAGCGAAGAAACCGGCGTGTCCAGCAGCCGCCCAGAGGACCTGACCTGCATTCATCTTACAGACTGTCTCTTGTGAGCACTGGATTTGCTCAACAAAGACTCCAAGACCACGATCCGGATTCAATCGACTCCTTGTTCTGCACCACTCTGCAACCGACGCCTTCGGCCCTAGTTCGAGTGGCCCAACACTACAAGGTGGTCTCCCCAGCGATCCTGACCTGGGATCTGGTGATCCCTGAGGTCCCTCAAGCTTCAAAATGACGCCTGCAGCCTCAACCACAAGGGTCCCCCACCCCCCCCCCCGACCGGAGCTGGTAAGAAAACGAGACGCCAGAAGACACTCTTGCACCCGATGTCCCAAGGCCTTGGGTTGTCCAACCGATGGTGTCCAGGCATCCCCCAAGATCCCGACTTACCACTCCAGCTGGTGGTCGCCTTCAGGAAGTCTCCCTGCCCGAGCTTGCAGCAACCTCCCCGAACCAAAAGTCTCTGTTGAAAAGTACAGGGTCCGACATCTTTTTGGCACCCTCTACCCGGCTGCCCCAGTGCTGCTGGTGCTGCAGCTCCTGTACTGGTCGTTTGCCCCTGCAGTGCTGACCTTAACCCCAGGAGCTTTGCTCCCACACCCGAGTGGCCTGCTCATGAGCAGTCCCTAACCGAAGGCCCCCTTAACCCCATTGGCTAACATTGGGGCTCTGAACACGGCCGTCCCAGTGCCGCTGGGGGTGTAACTCGAGTGCCTATCTAGACCGCGGGTAACCTTGGTCCTATCCCCCAAAACTCCCACTTGTAAGACTTTTACTTACCTGCAAAATCGAAAAAAAAGAAAATTCCCCATAGGAACCCATGATATTAGATTTTGGGCCTAAAATGTTCTAAGTGTTGAACTGTTGTTTGGGATGGAAAACCGAAATTATAACTCAAAGCAAGAAAATTCTTACTTACCTTGTATTGTAAGATCCTTAGGTGTGGTATCTAGGCATACCACCCCCAGTACTCAATGTAATCAAAAAGTATCCTAAAAGTAATTACTGTGTAATTCAAACTGTTTTTTAGTGATACCAACCTGTAACAATTGCAGATCCATCCTTAATTGCATTTCTGTGTAAAGGTTTACAATTGAAAGTATATTTTACCTACCTGTACCAAGTTCTGCTTGGTTCTAGATATAAAATACAAGTATACCTTTTTTGTACTCACCTAATTTGTCTCTATTCTGTCTCTGAATGTGTGTAATCAGTCCTTGAGTGAGTGAATACAATAAATGCTTAACACACCCTCTGGATAAGCCTAACTGCTCACCCACACTACCACAAAGAGAGCTGTTAGAACTTACCACATTTAGCCTCTGCTATACCTCTGGGGCCTCCCTGGACTCTGTGAACACTATACCTTACTTGAGTATAGTATATACAGAGCCATCTTCCTACATACATAGTGCGTAAAAAGGCCTTGTACATGGTATTCGAGGCATCGTGATAATGTTATGAAAAGAATCCAACATTGTCACGCACGCAAATATGTGCAAAAGGTCACAGCAGAAATGTTATTGTGCTAAATTAGGATAATGTAAGAAAATGTGTAGCTTCGTTACTCGGGCCTAACATGGGCACATAACAGCCTTCATCCCTGGGGACTGGATGGTGGCGCTGGGCTTGCAGGATGCCTATTTCCACATTCCCATCCTGCCTGTCCACAGATGCTACCTGCAGTTCACAGTGAAGCAGGAGCAGTATCAGTTTGCTGGGCTCACCTTTGGTCTTAACAGTGCACCTGGGATGTTCACCAAGGTGATGGCTGTGGTTGCAGCAAATCTGCGGCGGTCAGAGGTTTGTCGTCCCCAACCTCGACAATTTGTGATGGCGGGCTCGCCCCAGGCAGTCATCTTCCACTTCCAGACTACGGCAGGCCTCCTGCACTTGCTGGGGTTCACTATCAATGTGTCAAAGTTTCACCTGACTCCCTCTCAAATGCTCATTTTCTTTGGAGCTGTTATGGATAGAGAATAGTTTTGGGCTTATCCTCCGGAATTGAGAGTCCAGGATATTTGGGCTATGATTCCATTGTTTCAGCCTCTATCCTGAATTTTGGTGAGATTGACTCTGAGGCTGCTGGGCCTCATTGCCTCTTGCATCCTGTTGGAAAAACATGCCCTTTGGCATATGCAGGCTCTTCAGTGGGACTTGACGACCCAATGGGCATAGCATCAGGGAAATCTTTCCGACCTGGTCCAGATATCGGAAGGAACTGCAAATGACCTTTAGTGGTGGCTTATGTAACGTGATTGGATCAATGACAGACCTCTCTCTCTTCACTGCCCAGAACTCAGTGGTGACAGATGTCACCCCTGGGCTGGGGCAGCCATCTTGGAGAGGTAGAGATCACAGGACTCTGGTTTTTGGCAGAGGCCGGTCTTCATATAAACCTGATGGATCTTTGTGCAATCCAGTTGGCATTAAAAGCCTTTCTTCCTTCGATCTAGTGAAGGCTAGTGCAAGTGTTCACTGACAACACTACCACCATGTGGTACTTCAATAAACAGGGCAGGGTGGGATCGTGGACCCTTTTTCAAGAGGCCCTGCTTCTTTGGACATGGTTGGAATTTCAGGCATTTCCCTGGTGGTTCAACATTTGGCGGGCTCTCTTACCGCCATAGCGGACAAACTCAGCTGTCAATGCTTAGCGGAACACCAATGGCATCATCATCATCATCCGAAGGTGGTGCAAGGTCTCTTACGAGATTGAGGAGGGCCTTGGTTAGCTCGATTAACCACTGCTGAGTGCAAACAATTTCAGCACTTCTGCACGCTGGAGCTTCTAAGGCGGCTCTCGCTGAGAGAGTCGTTTCGTCTCCAGTGGAGCTCAGGACGCCTATACATGTTTCCGCCCATACCACTCTTGCCCAGAGTTCTAAGAAGATAAAGAACAACCAGGCCCAAATCATCTTAGTGACCCTGGACTAAGCACGGAGAGTATGGTATCCGAACTCCTGAGCATGAGCACCTGTCCTCCAGTTAGGTTGCCCATTTGGGAGTATCTTCTGTCACAGGGCAGGGTACTGTACCCAAAACCTGTTCACTCTATCCCTTCATGTTTGGAGATTGAGTGGCGACAGTTGAGGGTGTTTGATCTCCCTCCTGAAGTATGTGATGTCATTCGGGCAGACGGGCATTGTTCGACCAGAACCATCTGCGTCTGCCGCTGGGACAAGGTTTTTGGTGTTGTGTACATCTTAAAACAGTTGATCCTCTGTTTGTACCCTTGTTTGAAGTTCTCTATTTTGCTCTATTGCTGGCCCGGTATTGCTTTGCTTTTGACACAGTGAAAGGATATCCGTCTGCCATTTCCGCTTTTCTATGATTGCCATCCCTGTTTAAGTCACTTGTTGTGACTAGATGCCTTAAATGTTTTCAGCATGTTTCCTCCCACGCCCTTCATTATGCCCTAATGGGACTTACATTTGGTTCTCACCTTCCTCATGTGTTCCCCTTTTGGACCCATGCACAGCTGCCCTTTACGGCTCCTAACAATCAAAACTGTCTTACTTGTGGCAATAACATCTGCCAGGAGGGTTAGCCAATTGCAGGTGCTTTCAATTAAGCTTCCATACACTTCATTCTTCCCAGACAAGTTAGTTCTTGGAACAGGAGCATCCTTTCTGCTAAAGGTGGTCACACCTTTTCACATGTGGCAGAACATCAAACTGCCTATCGCCCACCACCCCTTCATCCTTCTAAGGAAGAAGAGAGACTCCACACCTGGATCCAAAAAAGATCTTTATCGTTCTATATCTGAAAGAGACACGTTAGTGACAGATTCCTTACCTTAGAATATCCCCAGGCGTCAGGCTGGATCCGGAAAGTTTTTTGCGTAGCAGTACCCTTGCGCGTCGGTAGGCGGCGTCGTGCGGCTCCGCGTCCGTCGTCGGCGTCGTGATCGCCGGGATGACGTCGCGGGCAGTACTTAGACGCCGCCCCTGCGCGCTGATGTCAGTTCTTCTTTTTCCGCGCCAGCAAGCGCAGATCCGGGAAGAGCAGTGCCCTGGTCATTTTTTTTTTTGACCATACTTTTTGGTGAATTTTTTCACTGTTTTTTCATCTCTCAAGGTGTCGTAGGGATGCCCGGTTTCAAACGTTGCGGCGCCTGTGCGCGGATGATGTCCGTCACCGACCCGCATTGGGAGTGTCTCTTCTGCCTCGGCCGAGGCCACGACACGGAGTCTTGTCCCGAATGCCAGGCCCTTAACCCGAAAGCTTTGCGAGAGCGGTCTCGAAAGCTCCTGGAGGCCCGGCATTCGGCTCCGCGGAAGCCCCGGTCGCGTGAGAGGTCCAGGGGTCGATCGCGGAGTCCACACCGGTCGTCGGCGTCGAAGTCTTCTTCGTCTGGTAAGTCGAAACACAAAAAGTCCAAAAGCATCATCGCTCTAGGACTTCGCCTCGCCGGTCTCGCGACTCGGCTGAGGCCCCTCCCGGCACCGTCCCCGCGGCCCCGGACATGCCTGTGGAGTCGCCCCCGCCATACCCGCCCTTCCCGGGTTCGGGGGCGGATCCGGCCAAAGTGCAGGAATTCCTGTCGGCCATGGCCCGCCTCTTCGGGCCTTCAGGCCCCTCCGGTGCGCCTTCGGGCCCCGCGGGCCCTGATGGGGTTGCTCCGGCGTCGCCGACGGCTCCGGCCCCGGCCCCGGCGTCGCCCGTGCCTCCAGCCTCGATCCCGGCTCCGGCTTCGGCCCCGGCCTCGATCCCGGCTCCGCCGGCGCCGATGTCTCCGGTGCCGTTCTCAACGCCGCCCTGGGCTCCGGGCGGCGTCGTCCCCCAGTTCCTTCCGGCTCCGGACATGGCTCCGGACCGACGTCGCTCGACGCCGGCTCCGGCGCCAATGGGACCTTGGGTCCCAACTGTCCCTCCTCCTCCTTATTTTGAACCAGAGGAGGACCAGTTGGACTGGGAGGGGTCTGATGACCCTCTGACACGACACTGTCAGTATGATGAGGACTGGACAGAGAGTCTAGGGGAGGCCATGGTCTGGATACTTCCCTGACATTGGCATGCTGTCTCCTCCCGTGGCTACGGAGGAGGGAGCCACTTTGGTGACGGTGTTGCGTAGGGCGGCTGGGGCCTTACGCCTCCAACTCCCTACTTTGACGGTCAAGCCTAACATCTTGACAGAGGTGCTTCAGCCGGCAGCCTCCTCTGCGGAGACTGTGCTGCCGTTTAGCGACGCCCTCACTGACGTTCTCTTGGGCGCCTGGTCCAAGCCCAACACAGGGGCTCCTGTGGATCGGAACGTGTCACGACGCCATCGCCCAGCTCCGGGCGACCCCATTTTCTCTCTGTCCACCCCACTCCTGAGAGCTTGGTTGTCCAAGCCTCCGCTTCCCAAACCGCCTTCCCTACCGCCCCTCCGGATAGGGAATCCAAACGCCTGGATCAGTTTGGGAAGAAAGGTTTTCTTCCTCCAGTGCTGGCTTGCGGTCCGTTAACACCGCTTGTCTTTTGGGCCGATATACCCACTCCCTGTGGGATTCGGTGGCGGATGTTTTGCCCCAGTGTCCTGAGGAGGTCCAGACACTGCTTTCCCGCGCCATTGCGGAAGGAAGGATGCGGCTAAATACACTATACGTTGTGGCCTTGACACCGCCGACTCGCTGGGCAGGTCTATTGCAACGACGGTGGCGCTCCGACGCCACGCCTGGCTGAGAACCACTGGTTTTTCAGGGGATGTCCAGAATACTCTCATGGACATGCCCTTTGATGGAGTCGGTCTTTTTGGGTCCAAAGCAGACCATGCGTTGGAGCGCTTTAGGACTCACGGGCTACTGCCAAGTCCCTGGGCCTTTCTGCTACACGCCCTCCGCTGACTTCTGCTTTTCGCCCCTATCGTGGCCACGGTAGGGGCGCCCCTTCACGTCAGCAGCCCAGCCACCGGCCTGCGCAGCAGGCGTCTTCGCGTGGCCGAGGACGTGGATTCCGCCGTGGCGGATCGGGCAACCAGCGTGCGGGTCAGGCCACCACCTCCAACCCGTCCGCGGCCTCCAAGCCCTCCTAGTCCCTCCTTTCAGGTGCACAGCACGCCAGTAGGGGGCAGGGTCCGCCATCACCTTCCCCACTGGCGTACCATCACCTCGGACAGGTGGGTCTTGGACATTGTCCGAAGGGGCTACTCCCTCCCCTTCGAGACCACCCCCAGCCATGCCACCTCAATTTCACCGCATGTCAGGGGATCACTTGGTGCTTCTACAGAAGGAAGTCACGGCCCTCTTGACCAAAAGGGCCATCGAGCATGTTCCGACCCCAGAAGTAGGGCGTGGTTGCTACTCCCACTACTTTCTGGTGCCCAAAAGGACAAGGAGGACATGCGTCCTATCTTGGACCTCCGGAACGTCAATCGCTTTCCTCCGGAAGGAGAAGTTCAAGATGCTCACCCTAGCTCAGGTCTTGACTGCCCTCGACCCTGGAGACTGGTTGGTAGCGTTGGACTTGCAGGACGCATATTTCCACATCCTCGTCCTGCCGGCCCACCGGCGTTACCTTCGGTTCACGGTAGGCCCCGAGCATTTTCAGTTCACCGTGCTCCCCTTTGGCCTTACCAGTGCCCCTCGGGTGTTCACGAAAGTGATGGCGGTGGTCGCAGCTCATCTGCGCCGGGCAGGGGTTTCAGTCTTCCCCTACCTCGACGACTGGCTGCTGAAGGCGGGCTCGTCCCAGGCAGTCGTCTCCCACCTCCAGACTACGGCCGAACTCCTGCACTCGCTGGGGTTCTCCATCAATGTGCCGAAGTCGCATCTGATTCCTTCTCCACAGCTCCTTTTCATCGGAGCGGTTCTGGACACGACGCAGTTTCGGGCCTATCCTCCCGAACGGCGAGGCGGGATATTCAGGCTATGATTCCGATCTTTCAGCCTTTATCCTGAGGCTGCTGGGCCTCATGGCCTCCTGCATCCTGCTGGTCAATCATGCCAGATGGCATATGCGGGCTCTGCAGTGGGACCTGAAGTTCCAGTGGGCGCAGCACCAGGGCAACCTGTCCGATCACGTCCAGATCTCGGAGGGGACTGCAAGACAGTTGCAGTGGTGGCTCTCGAACCGGCAATGGGTCATGGGCAGATCCCTCTCCCTTCCCCAGCCAGAGCACACAGTTGTGACGGACGCGTCCCTTCTGGGACGGGGCGGTCACATGGGAGAGGCGGAGATCAGAGGCCTCTGGTCTCCGGCGGAGTCCCGGCTCCATATCAACCTTCTGGAGCTCCGGGCGATCCGACTTGCACTCAAGGCATTCCTTCCCTCTGTCAAAGGGAAGGTAGTGCAGGTGTTCACAGACAACACCACCGCCATGTGGTACTGCAACAAACAAGGCGGGGTGGGGTCGTGGACCCTTTGTCAGGAGGCTCTGCGCCTCTGGACATGGCTGGAACATCAGGGCATGTTCCTGATGGTTCAACACCTGGCAGGGTCCCTGAACGCCAGGGCGGACGAACTCAGCCGCCGGTGCATGATGGATCACGAATGGCGTCTTCACTCGGAAGTGGCGCAAGGACTCTTTCTACAGTGGGGAGAGCCTTGGTTAGATCTATTTGCCACCGAAGATAACGCGCAATGTCATCAGTTCTGCGCGTTGGAATTTCCAAGGCGGCACTCGCTCGGCGACACTTTTCGTCACGAGTGGAGTTGCGGTCTATTGTACGCCTTTCCGCCTATACCACTTCTACCCAGAGTGTTGAAGAAGATTCGGCACGACCGGTCCCAAGTCATTCTTGTGGCTCCGGACTGGGCTCGAAGAGTTTGGTATCCCGAGCTACTCAATATGAGCGTAGATCCCCCGATCCGTCTGCCTCTTCGGGAGGATCTTCTGTCGCAGCAGCAGGGGACGGTCCTCCACCCGAACCTGTCCAGTCTACACCTGCTTGCATGGAGATTGAGCGGCGGCAGTTGATTTCTTTCGACTTGCCTCCCGAAGTTTGTGATGTGATTCTGGCAGCCAGGCGTCCCTCCACTAAGGTGGTATACGCCTGCAGGTGGAACAAATTTGTGGCATGGTGCACAGCAAAGGCTGTGAATCCCCTTTCTGCCCCTCTTTCTGAGGTCCTTCTGTTCCTTCTCTCTCTGGCCCAACAGGGTTCTGCCCTGGGTACCATCAAGGGTTATCTTTGTGCTATCTCGGCCTTCCTCAGGCTCCCTGATCAGCCCTCCCTTTCAAGTCCCCTGTTGTTAACAGGTTCTTAAAAGGCATTACACACCTCTTCCCTCCTGTTCCGTTTGTGATGCCTCAGTGGGACTTGAACTTGGTTCTTACCTTTTTAATGTGCGCTCCCTTTGAGCCTCTACATAACTGTCCTCTTCGTCTTCTGACTCTGAAGACAGCCTTTCTGGTGGCCATCACCTCCGCTCGGCGGGTGAGTGAGCTCCAGGCTCTATCTTGCAAACCTCCCTTTCTGTCTGTTCATCCAGACAAGGTTGTTCTTCGGACGCGTCCGTCCTTCTTGCCAAAGGTGGTTACTGCTTTCCACATTGGGCAGACCATCACTTTGCCCACCTTCTTTCCGCCTCCGCATCCTTCCAGAGAGGAAGAGAGGCTCCACCGTCTGGACCCAAAACGTGCGCTCTCCTTCTATATTGACCGCACAAAACACTTCCGGGTGGATGACCAGCTCTTTGTTGGCTACGTGGGCGCCAAAAAAAGTCGGGCGGTGCACAAGAGGACCATCTCCCGCTGGGTTACCTTGTGCATCAAGACCTGCTATTCTTTGGCTAAGAAGGAGCCTCCTGTTGGGCTGCGTGCCCATTCCACCAGGGCAACGGCTGCTACGACGGCCTTGGGCCGTGGTGTTCCGCTGCCGGTTATATGTCAGGCAGCTACGTGGGCCTCGCTGCACACGTTTACAAAGCATTACTGCCTTGACAGTCAGGTCCGGAGGGACGGCTTCTTTGGCCGTTCTGTCCTCCAGGACTTCCTTGTCTGATCTTTGTTCGCAGACCCACCACCGGGGTTGGTATTGCTGGGGTATCTATTCTAAGGTAAGGAATCTGTCACTAACGTGTCTCTTTCAGATGCAGAAGTTACTAACTTGTGTAACGATATATCTGTAAGAGACAGTAGTTAGTGACAGATTCCTACCGCCCTACCATCCTCCCGTTCTGCGAACTGATTTCTAGGGTTAAGGACATCCCTTTCAGGGCCCTAGTATTTTTCAGACACCTATGTCAGCTTCTTGCATGGCTCTGCGTTCCTGGCGCGGAAAGTCGTGTACAGAACTGGACGTCAACGCGCAGGGGCGGCGTCTAAGTACTGCCCGCGACGTCATCCCGGCGATCACGACGCCGACGACGGACGCGGAGCCGCACGACGCCGCCTACCGACGCGCAAGGGTACTGCTACGCAAAAAACTTTCCGGATCCAGCCTGACGCCTGGGGATATTCTAAGGTAAGGAATCTGTCACTAACTACTGTCTCTTACAGATATATCGTTACACAAGTTAGTAACTTGTGCATTAAACATAGCAATGAATTCCAGGTAGATGATCAACTCTTTGTTGGATTTTCAGGGGCAAAGAAAGGGAAGGCAGTTCAGAAGAGAACCATCTCTCAATGGATCATCCTCTGTAATAAGATCTGCTACGCAGTGGCCAAGAAACAGCCACCTGGCTTCCCTGTAGCAGGTAACCTGGTTCCTGGGGCATCCACGGTTGGGGTGGCTTTCCAACCTTCCATCCTCCAAAGGGTTTCTTCAGGTTCTTCTGGGACGGGTCCTTCCTCTTTAACACTGCAATTGTGACTTCTCTATAGACTTCCATTGGGCATGCGGCTGTGCTTCCTCTCTGCGCACATCCTCCGTGTGGTTTCTGGGGACTTACCTCGGTTGGTTCCTGGTTCTCCCTGCTCCTCTGAGTACTTTGCTCCAAGTCACATTCTTCTTTGCAGTTCGCATTCCACTTCTTTAGTGTATGGCTTAGTCTATCCCTGAAGACCAGTGTATATTTGTGCTACTTACCTGATTTCCTTTCAGTATTTTGATAAGTGCTGTTGATATCTCCGGCTAGGAGCTATACCAGTGTGTTAGTGATTGTGTTGTGTAATAAATAGACTTATTTTTGTAAACACAGTGTGGTTCTTTTTCATCTAATCTACACTATTGATCAAATATGGTAAAACAAGCTGCTTTACACTCCTTCGGGATAGACCTGAAGGCTGCTGTCCACAGCTACCACTTTGAGAGATTAAGGTTATCAAAGAACACTAAAATCACCATAAGGGTTGCCTGGATTAGTGCAAGGTGCATCACTCCTTTAAGTGTGCACCATATACTAAGCCGGCCTCCTACAACCTCGTTTTGGCACACTAGTCCGTTCTCCTCAGCTTGGCTCTGTGCTTATGGTGAGAGAAAAAGTCAGGAACTGAGGTCAGTGCACTGGTGTGGTGCCTATAAAGGCAACGCACACAATTTTCAGCGCAGACGCTGCCACACGGAGCCAACTGACGCCACCTAGCAGTGCGCAAAAGGGGTTTGTTAAAAGTTATCAATTCAGTCTGACTCCTGGGAATATTTTACTTTAAGGAATCTGCGGCTGAATAGTCTCTACCAGATAAAGCGTTACTGAAGGTAAGTGATTATCTTCAGCTACAAGTATCCAGGATAATACAAATTTACTTAACTTCTTTAAGGATCTTTCTGGTGGATACTCTATCTACCTTCAGGTTCCTCACTGACCCGCAGTCCTCCCCGTTCATGGCTGGGTTTCTAAGTAAAGCTTAACAAAATGTCCTAGTTCTGTATATTGTACTGCATGTGATTTATTCTATATCATTCTCATCCATCGGACTCGAAAGCGTAATAAAAAATGGATGGGAACTCACATCAGAACAGTTACAGTGGTACTTTATGGCTTCAGTGAAGGCACAAGAGCACCACTTTCGATGCCAAAGTGGAGCCAGCGACCCCCACAGGAGTAGAGAGCTAATGAAAAGTTACTGGATTCAGCCGGATGCCTCAGATATTCAGAAGTTGAGGAATCTCTAGGTAGATAGAGTATCCACCAGAGAAAACATTATCGAAGCTAAGTAACTTTTTCATTAGTTCCTTTCTTTCCACTCCTTCGTATGTGAATCAGGAGCTAGCTCCTAAGGTTTTTCTCAAACTTCTTCACCAGTGTGTACGGGAACATGTCCCCTCCTAAAACTACCAGGTTTAACCCTTGTAGGGACCGTTGCAAACAGATGTCTGTGTCTGACATATGGTGTAAAATTAATCCATCCAATCTTAAAGTGACACTGACAGTTAATCAGCCTTCTAGTGTCACTGATGTGGATCAAGGAGCAGCAGTATTTTCCAACAGGATTAAAGAGTGGAAGCATTGGCTCCTTCTCGGAAGGTTAAGCAGGGAAGAAGAGTTCCTTCAGCCCCATGGTTCAACGAGAGCCTTAAAAATCTTAAGAAGAAATGTAGACCACTAAAACAGATTTGGAGATTGAAAAATACCTCCAAGAAGATAAAGCTATTTATAGGGATGCTATACTTGGATATAACCAGGGCATCTTTCATGAGAAATCCCAGTACTTCATGCTCAGAATTGAAGCTGATCTGGAACCCAGTGAAAGAACTGTTCACATCTGAAAGAGACACGTTAGTGACAGATTCCTTACTTTAGAATATCCCTAGGCGTCAGGCTGGATCCGGAAAGTTTTCTGCGTAGCAGTACCCTTGCGCGTCGGTAGGCGGCGTCGTGCGGCTCCGCGTCCGTCGTGATCGCCGGGATAACGTCGCGGGCAGTACTTAGACGCCGCCCCTGCGCGCTGACGTCAGTTCTTCTTTTTCCGCGCCAGTAAGCGCAGATCCGGGAAGAGCAGTGCCCTAGTCACTTTTTGACTATCTTTTTTGTGAATTTTTTTCACTGTTTCTTCAACGAGTCTTCACGACTCCTAAGGTGTCGTAGGGATGCCCGGCTTTAAGCCCTGCGAGGAATGTGGTCGCATGATGTCGATCACGGACCCGCATCTCGAGTGTCTCTTCTGTCTCGGCCGAGACCACGACACGAAGTCGTGCCCTGACTGCCGGAAACTTAATCCGAAGGCTTTGCGAGAGCGGTCTCGAAAGCTCCTCGAAGTCCGGCAGTCGGCGCCGCACCAAGCCCCGGTCCCGGGAGAGGTCGAGGGGCCGGACGCGGAGTCCCCGCCGTTCGTCGGAATCCAAGTCTTCGCGCTCCTCCGGTAAGTCGAAGCACAAGAAGTCTAAGCGGCATCATCGCTCTAAGACTTCGCCTCGCCGGTCTCGCGACTCGGCTGAGGTCCCTGTCGGCACCGTCCCCGCCGCCCCGGACGTGCCTGTCGAGTTACCCCCGCATTACCCGTCCTTCCCGGGTTCGGGGGCGACTCAGGCCCAAATACAGGAGTTCCTGTCGGCCATGGCCCGCCTCTTCGGGCCTCAAGGTCCTCCGGTGCGCCTTCGGGCCCCGCGGGCCCTGAAGGGGTTGCTCCGGCGTCGCCGTCGACTCCGATCCCGGCGTCGCCTGTCCCACCGGCCTTCATCCCGGCTCCGGCCCCGATCCCGGCTCCGGTGGTGCCGCAACCCCCATCGACGCCGGTTGACCTAACCACGCCTCCGCCGACGCCGATGTCCCCGGTGCCGTTCCTGACCCTGTCCGGGGCTCCGGACGGCGTCGTTCCCCGGCTCTCTCCGGCTCCGGACATGGAGCCGGACCGACGTCGCCCGACGCCGGTTCCGGCGCCGATGAGACCTTGGGTCCCTAATGTCCCTCCTCCTCCATATTATGAACCTGAGGAGGACCAGGAGAGCTGGGAGGGGTCTGAGGACCCTCTCACACAACAGTGCGAGTTTGACCCGGACTGGGTTGAGGAACTTGGGGATGCCAGTGGTCTGGACACCTCCCCTGACTCTGGCATGCTGTCTCCTCCCGTGGCTACGGAGGAGGGGGCTAATTTTGCAACGGTGTTGCGTAGAGCTGCTGGAGCCTTGAATATCCAGTTGCCTACAGTGGCCGTCAGGACTAACCTCCTGACAGAAGTGCTTCAGCCGGCGACCTCCTCTTCGGAGACTGTGCTGCCGTTCAATGATGCACTCACTGACGTTCTTTTGGGTGCCTGGTCCAAGCCCACCACAGGGGCTCCTGTGGATAGGAACGTGGCCCGACGCCATCGCCCTGCTCCGGGCGACCCCCTGTTCTCTCCCAACACCCCACCCCTGAGAGCTTGGTTGTCCAAGCCTCTGCCTCCCAAACCGCCTTCCCTACCGCCCCTCCGGATAGGGAATCCAAGCGCCTGGATCACTTTGGGAAGAAGGCTTTCTCTTCATCCAGTGCTGGCTTGCGGTCCGTTAACACCGCTTGCCTCTTGGGCCGATATACCCACTCTCTGTGGGACTCGGTGGCGACTGTTTTGCCGCAGTGTTCTGAGGAGGTCCAGACACTGCTTACCCGCGCCATTGCGGAAGGGCGAGATGCGGCTAAATACACCATACGTTGTGGCCTTGATACCGCCGACTCGCTGGGCAGATCGCTTGCAACGACGGTGGCGCTGCGTCGCCACGCCTGGCTGAGGACCACTGGTTTTTCAGATGATGTCCAGAATACACTCATGGACATGCCCTTTGATGGAGTCGGCCTTTGTGGATCAAAAGCAGACCATGCGCTGGAGCGTTTCAAGGACTCGAGGGCTACTGCAAAGTCCCTGGGCCTTGCTGTTGTGTTCCCTCCGCTCACATCTGCTTTTCGCCCCTTTCGTGGCCACGGGAGGGGCGCCCAGTCACGTCAGCAGCCCGGCCACCGGCCCGCGCAGCAAGCGCCTTCGCGTGGCCGAGGACGTGGATACCGCCGTGGCGGTTCGGGCCACCAGCGTGCGGCTCAGGCCACCAACTCCAACCCGTCCGCGGCCTCCAAGCCCTCCTAGTCCCTCCTTTCAGGTGCACGGCACGCCAGTAGGGGGCAGGGTCCGCCATCACCTTCACACTGGCGTCCCATCACCTCGGACAGGTGGGTCTTGGACATTGTCCGATGGGGCTTCTCCCTCCCCTTCGAGACCACCCCCCCAGCCATGCCACCTCAATTCCACCGCATGTCAGGGGATCACTTGGTGCTTCTACAGAAGGAAGTCACGGCCCTCTTGGCCAAGAGGGCCGTCGAACATGTTCCGACCCCAGAAGTAGGACGTGGTTGCTACTCCCACTACTTTCTGGTGCCCAAAAAGGACAAGGAGGACATGTGTCCTATCTTGGACCTCCGGAACGTCAATCGCTTCCTCCGGAAGGAGAAGTTCAAGATGCTCACCTTAGCTCAGGTCTTGACTGCCGTCGACCCTGGAGACTGGTTGGTAGCGTTGGACTTGCAGGACGCTTATTTCCACATCCCCGTCCTGCCGGCCCACCGGCGTTACCTACGGTTCACGGTAGGCCTCGAGCATTTTCAGTTCACTGTGCTCCCCTTTGGCCTTACCAGTGCCCCTCGGGTGTTCACTAAAGTGATGGCGGTGGTCGCAGCTCATCTGCGCCGGGCAGGGGTGCCATTCTTCCCCTACCTCGACGACTGGTTGTTTAAGGCGGGCTCGTCCCAGGCAGTCGTCTCCCACCTCCAGAATACGGCCGAACTCCTGCACCTACTGGGGTTCTCCATCAACGTGCCGAAGTCGCACCTGATTCCTTCTCCACAGCTCCTTTTCATCGGAGCAGTTCTGGACACGACGCAGTTTCGGGCCTATCCTCCCGAACGGCGAGTCCAGGATATTCAGGCTATGATTCCGATCTTTCAGCCTCTATCCTGGGTTTCGGTACGGATGACCCTGAGGCTGCTGGGCCTCATGGCCTCCTGCATCCTGCTGGTCGATCATGCCAGATGGCATATGCGGGCTCTGCAGTGGGACCTGAAGTTCCAGTGGGCGCAGCATCAGGGGAACCTGTCCGATTACGTCCAGATCTCGGAGGGAACTGCAAGGCAGTTGCAGTGGTGCCTCTCGAACCGGCAATGCGTCATGGGCAGATCCCTCTCCCTTCCCCAGCCAGAGCACATAGTTGTGACAGACGCGTCCCTTCTGGGTTGGGGCGGTCAAATGGGAGAGGCGGAGATCAGAGGCCTCTGGTCTCCGGCGGAGTCCCGGCTCCATATCAACCTTCTGGAGCTCCGGGCGATCCGACTTGCACTCAAAGCATTCCTTCCCTCTGTCAAGGGGCGGGTAGTGCAGGTGTTCACAGACAACACCACCGCCATGTGGTACTGCAACAATCTGAAAGAGACACGTTAGTGATAGATTCCTTACCTTAGAATATCCCCAGGCGTCAGGCTGGATCCGGAAAGTTTTGCGTAGCAGTACCCTTGCGCGTCGGTAGGCGGCGTCGTGCTGCTCCGCGTCCGTCGTCGGCGTCGTGATCGCCGGGATGACGTCGCGGGCAGCACTTAGGCGCCGCCCCTGCGCGCTGACGTCAGTTCTTCTTTTTCCGCGCCAGCAAGCGCAGATCCGGGAAGAGCAGTGCCCTGGTCAATTTTTGACCATACTTTTGGTGATTTTTTCACTGGTTTTTCCAACTTTAAGGTGTCGTAGGGATGCCCGGCTTCAAGCGATGCGGCGCCTGTGCGCGGATGATGTCCGTCACCGACCCGCATTGGGAGTGTCTCTTCTGCCTCGGCCGAGGCCACGACACCGAGTCTTGTCCCGAATGCCAGGCCCTCAACCCGAAAGCTTTGCGAGAGCGGTCTCGAAAGCTCCTCGAGGCCCGGCATTCGGCTCCGCGGAAGCCCCGGTCGCGTGAGAGGTCCAGGGGTCGCTCGCGGAGTGCACACCGGTCGTCGACTTCTTCGTCCGGTAAGTCTAAGCACAAGAAGTCCAAGAAGCATCGTCGCTCTCGGACTTCGCCTCGCCGGTCTCGCGACTCGGCTGAGGCCCCTCCCGGCACCGTCCCCGCCCCCGCGGCCCCGGACTTGCCTGTGGAGTCGCCCCCGTCATACCCGCCCTTCCCGGGTTCGGGGGCGGATCCGGCCAAGGTACAGGAGTTCCTGTCGGCCATGGCCCGCCTCTTCGGGCCTTCAGGCCCCTCCGGTGCGCCTTCGGGCCCCGCGGGCCCTGATGGGGTTGCTCCGGCGTCGCCGGCGGCTCCGGCCCCGGCGTCGCCCGAGCCTCCAGCCTCGATCCCGGCTCCGGCTTCGGCCCCGGCCTCGATCCCGGCTCCACAACCCCCATCGACGCCGGTCGACCTCACGACACCTCCGCCGGCGCCGATGTCTCCGGTGCCGTTCTCGACGCCGCCCTGGGCTCCGGGCGGCGTCGTCCCCCAGTTCCTTCCGGCTCCGGACATGGACCCGGAGCGACGTCGCTCGACGCCGGCTCCGGCGCCGATGGGACCTTGGGTCCCAAATGTCCCTCCTCCTCCTTATTTTGAACCAGAGGAGGACCAGGAGGACTGGGAGGGGTCTGATGACCCTCTGACACGCAACTGTCAGTATGATGAGGACTGGACAGAGAGTCTAGGGGAGGCCAGTGGTCTGGATACTTCTCCTGACACTGGCATGCTGTCTCCTCCCGTGGCTACGGAGGAGGGGGCCAATTTTGGTACGGTGTTGCGTAGGGCTGCTGGGGCCTTACGTCTCCAGCTCCCTACTTTGACGGTCAAGCCTAACATCTTGACAGAGGTGCTTCAGCCGGCAGCCTCCTCTGCGGAGACTGTGCTGCCGTTTAACGACGCCCTCACTGACGTTCTTTTGGGCGCCTGGTCCAAGCCCAACACAGGGGCTCCTGTGGATCGGAACGTGTCACGACGCCATCGCCCCGCTCCGGGCGACCCCCTGTTTCTTTCTGTCCACCCCACTCCTGAGAGCTTGGTTGTCCAAGCCTCCGCTTCCCAAACCGCCTTCCCTACCGCTCCTCCGGATAGGGAATCCAAACGCCTGGATCAGTTTGGGAAGAAAGGTTTTCTTCCTCCAGTGCTGGCTTGCGGTCCGTTAACACCGCTTGTCTTTTGGGCCGATATACCCACTCCCTGTGGGATTCGGTGGCGGATGTTTTGCCCCAGTGCCCTGAGGAGGTCCAGGCACTGCTTTCCCGCGCCATTGCGGAAGGAAGGGATGCGGCCAAATACACTATCCGTTGTGGCCTTGACACCGCCGACTCGCTGGGCAGGTCGATTGCAACGACGGTGGCGCTCCGGCGCCACGCCTGGCTGAGAACCACTGGTTTTTCAGGGGATGTCCAGAATACTCTCATGGACATGCCCTTTGATGGAGTCGGTCTTTTTGGGTCCAAAGCAGACCATGCGTTGGAGCGCTTTAAGGACTCACGGGCTACTGCAAAGTCCCTGGGCCTTTCTGCTACACGCCCTCCGCTACCTTCTGCTTTTCGCCCCTATCGTGGCCACGGTAGGGGCGCCTTCACGTCAGCAGCCCAGCCACCGGCCCGCGCAGCAGGCGTCTTCGCGTGGCCGAGGACGTGGATTCCGCCGTGGCGGATCGGGCAACCAGCGTGCGGGTCAGGCCACCACCTCCAACCCGTCCGCGGCCTCCAAGCCCTCCTAGTCCCTCCTTTCAGGTGCACGGCACGCCAGTAGGGGGCAGGGTCCGCCATCACCTTCCCCACTGGCGCACCATCACCTCGGACAGGTGGGTCTTGGACATTGTCCGAAGGGGCTACTCCCTCCCCTTCGAGACCACCCCCCAGCCATGCCACCTCAATTCCACCGCATGTCAGGGGATCACTTGGTGCTTCTACGGAAGGAAGTCACGGCCCTCTTGACCAAGAGGGCCATCGAGCATGTTCCGACCCCAGAAGTAGGGCGTGGTTGCTACTCCCACTACTTTCTGGTGCCCAAAAAGGACAAGGAGGACATGCGTCCTATCTTGGACCTCCGGAACGTCAATCGCTTCCTCCGGAAGGAGAAGTTCAAGATGCTCACCCTAGCTCAGGTCTTGACTGCCCTCGACCCTGGAGACTGGTTGGTAGCGTTGGACTTGCAGGACGCGTATTTCCACATCCCCGTCCTGCCGGCCCACCGGCGTTACCTTCGGTTCACGGTAGGCCCCGAGCATTTTCAGTTCACCGTGCTCCCCTTTGGCCTTACCAGTGCCCCTCGGGTGTTCACGAAAGTGATGGCGGTGGTCGCAGCTCATCTGCGCCGGGCAGGGGTTTCAGTCTTCCCCTACCTCGACGACTGGCTGCTGAAGGCGGGCTCGTCCCAGGCAGTCGTCTCCCACCTCCAGACTACGGCCGAACTCCTGCACTCGCTGGGGTTCTCCATCAATGTGCCGAAGTCGCATCTAATTCCTTCTCCACAGCTCCTTTTCATCGGAGCAGTTCTGGACACGACGCAGTTTCGGGCCTATCCTCCCGAACGGCGAGTCCGGGATATTCAGGCTATGATTCCGATCTTTCGGCCTTTATCCTGGGTTTCGGTACGGATGACCCTGAGGCTGCTGGGCCTCATGGCCTCCTGCATCCTGCTGGTCAATCATGCCAGATGGCATATGCGGGCTCTGCAGTGGGACCTGAAGTTCCAGTGGGCGCAGCACCAGGGCAACCTGTCCGATCACGTCCAGATCTCGGAGGGGACTGCAAAACAGTTGCAGTGGTGGCTCTCGAACCGGCAATGGGTCATGGGCAGATCCCTCTCCCTTCCCCAGCCAGAGCATACAGTTGTGACGGACGCGTCCCTTCTGGGATGGCTGGAACATCAGGGCATGTTCCTGATGGTTCAACACCTGGCAGGTTCTCTGAACGCCAGGGCGGACGAACTCAGCCGCAGGTGCATGATGGATCACGAATGGCGTCTTCACTCGGAAGTGGCGCAAGGACTCTTTCTACAGTGGGGAGAGCCTTGGTTAGATCTATTCGCCACCGAAGAGAACGCGCAATGTCATCGGTTCTGCGCGTTGGAATTTCCAAGGCGGCACTCGCTCGGCGGCGCGTTTCGTCGCGAGTGGAGTTGCGGTCTGTTGTACGCCTTTCCGCCTATACCACTTCTACCCAGAGTGTTGAAGAAGATTCGGCACGACCGGGCCCAAGTCATTCTTGTGGCTCCGGACTGGGCTCGAAGAGTTTGGTATCCCGAGCTACTCAATATGAGCATAGATCCCCCGATCCGTCTGCCTCTTCGGGAGGATCTTCTGTCGCAGCAGCAGGGGACGGTCCTCCACCCGAACCTGTCCAGTCTACACCTGCTTGCGTGGAGATTGAGCGGCGGCAGTTGATTCCTTTCAACTTGCCTCCCGAAGTTTGTGATGTGATTCTGGCGGCCAGGTGTCCCTCCACTAAGGTGGTATACGCCTGCAGGTGGAACAAATTTGTGGCATGGTGCACAGCAAAGGCTGTGAATCCCCTTTCTGCCCCTCTTTCTGAGGTCCTTCTGTTCCTTCTCTCTCTGGCCCAACAGGGTTCTGCCCTGGGTACCATCAAGGGTTATCTTTGTGCTATCTCGGCCTTCCTCAGGCTCCCTGATCAGCCCTCCCTTTTCAAGTCCCCTGTTGTTAACAGGTTCTTAAAAGGCATTACTCACCTCTTCCCTCCTGTTCCGTTTGTAATGCCTCAGTGGGACTTGAACTTGGTTCTTACCTTTTAATGTGCGCTCCCTTTGAGCCTCTGCATAACTGTCCTCTTCGTCTTCTGACTCTGAAGACTGCCTTTCTGGTGGCCATCACCTCCGCTCGGCGGGTGAGTGAGCTCCAGGCTCTATCTTGCAAACCTCCCTTTCTGTCTGTTCATCCAGACAAGGTTGTTCTTCGGACGCGTCCGTCCTTCTTGCCAAAGGTGGTTACTGCTTTCCACATTGGGCAGACCATCACTTTGCCCACCTTCTTTCCGCCTCCGCATCCTTCCAGAGAGGAAGAGAGGCTCCACCGTCTGGACCCAAAACGTGCGCTCTCCTTCTATATCGACCGCACAAAACACTTCCGGGTGGATGACCAGCTCTTTGTTGGCTACGTGGGCGCCAAAAAGGTCGGGCGGTGCACAAGAGGACCGTCTCCCGCTGGGTTACCTTGTGCATCAAGACCTGCTATTCTTTGGCCAAGAAGGAGCCTCCTGTTGGGCTGCGTGCCCATTCCACCAGGGCAACGGCTGCTACCACGGCCTTGGGCCGCGGTGTTCCGCTGCCGGTTATCTGTCAGGCAGCTACGTGGGCCTCGCTGCACACGTTTACTAAGCATTACTGCCTTGACAGTCAGGTCCGGAGGGACGGCTTCTTTGGCCGTTCTGTCCTCCAGGACTTCCTTGTCTGATCTTTGTTCGCAGACCCACCACCGGGGTTGGTATTGCTGGGGTATCTATTCTAAGGTAAGGAATCTATCACTAACGTGTCTCTTTCAGATGCACAAGTTACTAACTTGTGTAACGATATATCTGTAAGAGACAGTAGTTAGTGATAGATTCCTTACCGCCCACCCATCCTCCCCGTTCTGCGAACTGATTTCTAGGGTTAAGGACATCCCTTTCAGGGCCCTAGTATTTTTCAGACACCTGTGTCAGCTTCTTGCATGGCTCTGCGTTCCTGGCGCGGAAAGTCGTGTACAGAACTGACGTCAGCGCGCAGGGGCGGCGCCTAAGTGCTGCCCGCGACGTCATCCCGGCGATCACGACGCCGACGACGGACGCGGAGCCGCACGACGCCGCCTACCGACGCGCAAGGGTACTGCTACGCAAAACTTTCCGGATCCAGCCTGACGCCTGGGGATATTCTAAGGTAAGGAATCTATCACTAACTACTGTCTCTTACAGATATATCGTTACACAAGTTAGTAACTTGTGCAACAAGGCGGGGTGGGGTCGTGGAGGGTCGTGGACCCTATGTCAGGAGGCTCTGCGTCTCTGGAAATGGCTGGAACATCAGGGCATGCGCCTGATGGTTCAACACCTGGCAGGTTCCCTGAACGCCAGGGCGGACGAACTCAGCCGCCGGTGCATGATTGATCACGAATGGCGTCTTCACTCGGAGGTGGCGCAAGGACTCTTTCTACAGTGGGGAGAGCCTTGGTTAGATCTATTCGCCACCGAAGAGAACGCGCAATGTCATCAGTTCTGCGCTTTGGAATTTCCAAGGCGGCACTCGCTCGGCGACGCTTTCGTCGCGAGTGGAGTTGCGGTCTGTTGTACGCCTTTCCGCCTATACCACTTCTACCCAGAGTGTTGAAGAAGATTCGGCGCGACCGGGCCCAAGTCATTCTTGTGGCTCCGGACTGGGCTCGAAGAGTTTGGTATCCCGAGCTACTCAGTATGAGCGTCGATCCCCCGATCCGTCTGCCTCTTCGGGAGGATCTTCTGTCACAGCAGCAGGGGACGGTCCTCCACCCGAACCTGTCCAGTCTCCACCTCCTTGCGTGGAGATTGAGCGGCTGCAGTTGATTCCTTTCGACTTGCCTCCCGAAGTTTGTGATGTGATTCTGGCAGCCAGGCGTCCCTCCACTAAGGTGGTATACGCCTGCAGGTGGAACAAGTTTGTGGCATGGTGCACAGCAAAGGCTGTGAATCCCCTTTCTGCCCCTCTTTCTGAGGTTCTTCTGTTCCTTCTTTCTCTGGCCCAACAGGGTTCTGCCCTGGGTACCATCAAGGGCTATCTTTGTGCAATCTCGGCCTTCCTCGGGCTTCCTGATCAGCCCTCCCTTTTCAAGTCCCCCGTTGTTAACAGGTTTCTTAAAGGCATTACACACCTCTTCCCTCCTGTTCCGTTTGTAATGCCTCAGTGGGACTTGAACTTGGTTCTTACCTTTTTAATGTGCGCTCCCTTTGAGCCTCTACATAACTGTCCTCTTCGTCTTCTCACTCTGAAGACAGCCTTTCTGGTGGCCATCACCTCCGCTCGGCGGGTGAGTGAGCTCCAGGCTCTTTCTTGCAAGCCTCCCTTTCTGTCTGTCCATCCAGACAAGGTTGTTCTTAGGACGCTTCCGTCCTTCTTGCCAAAGGTGGTTACTGCTTTTCACATTGGGCAGACCATCACTTTGCCCACCTTCTTTCCGCCTCCGCATCCTTCTAGAGAGGAAGAGAGGCTCCACCGTCTGGACCCAAAACGTGCGATTACGTTTTATCTCAACCGCACACAGCAGTTCCGGGTGGACGACCAGCTCTTTGTTGGCTACGTGGGCGCCAGAAAAGGTCGGGCGGTACACAAGCGGACCATCTCCCGCTGGGTCGTCTTGTGTATCAAGGCCTGCTATTCTTTGGCTAAGAAGTAGCCCCCTGTTGGGCTGCGTGCCCATTCCACTAGGGCGACAGCCGCCACCACGGCTTTGGGACGTGGTGTCCCATTGCAGGACATTTGTCAGGTGCTACGTAGGCATCGCTGCACACGTTTACCAAGCATTACTGCCTTGACAGCCAAGTCCGGAGAGACGGCTTCTTTGGCCGTTCTGTTCTCCGAGACTTCCTCGTCTGATCTTTGTTCGCAGACCCACCACCGGGGTTGGTATTGCTGGGGTATCTGTTCTAAGGTAAGGAATCTGTCACTAACGTGTCTCTTTCAGATGCACAAGTTACTAACTTGTGTAACGATGTATCTGTAAGAGACAGTAGTTAGTGACAGATTCCTTACCGCCCCACCCATCCTCCCCGTTCTGCGAACTGATTTCTAGGGTTAAGGACATCCCTTTCAGGGCCCTAGTTTTCAGACACCAGTGTCAGTTTCTTGCCTGGCTCTGCGTTTCTGGGCCGGAAAGTCGTGTACAGAACTGACGCCAGCGCGCATGGGTGGCGTCTAAGTACTGGCCGCGACGTCATCCCGGCGATCACGACGCCGGCGACGGACGCGGAGCCGCACGACGCCGCCTACTGACTCGCAGGGCTACTGCTACGCAAAACTTTCCGGATCCAGCCTGACGCCTGGGGATATTCTAAGGTAAGGAATCTGTCACTAACTACTGTCTCTTACAGATATATCGTTACACAAGTTAGTAACTTGTGCATATATGCAGGCATATAAACTAGGCAGTAATCATGTATACTCCTACTATGCAAAACCCTACTCTGCGTGTGTCTAATGTGTGTGTAGGTGTGAAGCTAAGAATCCCCCATGGGACGATCCAACCCCATTACCTGGTGGGAGAGAATGTAAGAGCCCGTCTTGGTCACAAACTGGACACCCCCTCACGTAGATGTCAGACCGCTGCATGTTGAAGTCAGCATGCAGAGACCCTCATTGTCAGCTGAAGTGCCTCCTTCACTAATATTTTGGGATGCTCTTTATTTATGATAGAAAGCAGCCTTGAGATGTGCGTATAAATTAGTAATGTTATGAACATGTAATTAGCCCTGTCGCCCTTGGATGAAGCTAGAATGACTTTTGTGATTAGTACATAGAAGGGCCTTGTACAGAATGTAAGAGGCATCGTGATAAAGTTGTGCGATTCTAGATGTGTAAACAAAGTAGTTTCAGAGAAACTAATCCAACATTGTCATGCACACAAATATGTGCAAAAAGTCACGGCAGAAATGTTATTGTGAAAATAGGACAATGTAAGAAATGAGCAGCTTTGCTAAATGGGCCTAGCCCGGGCACATAACACTGGTCCTGTAAAAGGATAAGGGACTTCGTCCTATCCTAGACCTTCGAGCCCTCAGTTACTTCCTCAAAAAGGAGAAATTCAAGATGCTTACATTAGCTCAGGTCCTGCCTGCCCTCAACCTGGGAGACTAGATGGTAGAGTTGGACTTGCAGAATGCCTATTTTCATACCCCCGTCCTGCCTGCCTATCGACACTACTTGTAGTTTACGGTAGGCCACGAGCACTTTCAGCTCACCGTGCTCCCCTTTGGTCCTACCAGTGCATCTGTGCAGATCAGGGGCCAGTCTTCCCCCATCTCGACGACTGGCTACTGAAGGTGGACTCGCCCTAGGCTGTCTCCCACTTCCAGACTATGGCGCACTTCCTGCATTCGCTGGGATTCACTATCAGCGTTCCTTAGTCACACCTCACTCCCTCTCAGACAATCCCTTTCATTGGAGCTGTTCTGGAGCCAGTGCAGTTTTGGGCCTATCCTCCCTAGCAGCGACTCCAGGATATTCAGTCTATAATATCGATGTTTCAGGCTCTATCCTGGGTTTTGGTTAGAATGACTTTGAGGCTTTTGAGCCTCATGGCCTCCTGCTAGTAACACAAGCCAGATGGTGTATGTGGGCCCTGCAGTGGGACCTGAAGTTCCAATGGGCACAGCATCAGGGCAATCTCTCCGAGGTGGTCCAGATCTCGGAGGAAACTGCATGAGACTTGCAGTGGTGGATAATGAACCACGATTGGGTCAGAGGCAGACCGCTCTTACTTCCCCAACCAGATCTTACAGTAGTGACAGATGCATCACTCTTGGGATGGGGCGGCCATCTGGGAGAGGTGGAGATCAGAGGACTCTGGTCTCCGGCGGAATCCGGACTCAGCATCAAAATGCTGTAGCTCCGAGCGATCTGCTGGGCATTGAAAGCTTTTCGATCCTCCAAGGGAAGGCTAGTTCAAGTATTTACCGCCATGTGGTACTGCAACAAACAGTGCGGAGCGGGGTCGTGGACCCTTTGTCAAGAGGCCCTGCGTCTCTGGATGTGGCTGGAACAGCAGGGCATTTCTCCGGTGGTTCAACACCTGGCAGGTTCCCTGAACGCCAGGGCGGATGAACTCGGCAGTCGATGCCTAGCATATCACGAGTGGCGTCGATCCGGAGGTGGCGCAAGGTCTCTTTCAACAGTGGGGAGGGCCTTGGTTTGATCTGATAGCCTCCGCCGAGAACGCGCAATATCAGTAGTTTTGCGCGCTGGAGTTTCCAAGGCGGCTCTCGCCCGGAGACGCTTTTCTTCTCGAGTGGAACGCATGCCTCCCGTACGCCTTTCCGCCCGTACCACTTCTGCCCAGAGTTCTCAGAAAGATCAGGAACGACCGGGCCCAAGTCATCCTTGTGGCTCCGGATTGGCCACGGAGAGTCTGGTATCCCAAGCTTCTGCAAATTAGCATCAATCCTCTGATTATCTTCTGTCGCAGCATCAGGGAAGGGTCCTTTACCCGAACATGTCAACTTTACACTTTCTTGCGTGGATATTGAGCGACGACAGGTGACCGATTACAACCTTCCTACAAAAGTTTGCACTTTTATCTTGGCAGCCAGGCGGCCCTCCACCAAGAAGGATGTATGCCTGCTGATGGAACAAATGTGTATGCTATTGTACAGGAATGTCTACTGACCCTCTGACTGCTTCCCTTTCTGATGTGTTGCTTTTTATTTTGACCCTTGCCCAGTGGGGCTATGCTCTGGGCACCCTACTTTTCGGCTTTGTCTGCTTTCCTGAGGCTGTCAGACCAACCCTCCTTATTTAAATCGCCCATTGTACATAGATTCCTGAAAGACATTGTACATATGTTTTCTGCCACTTTCATTATGCCTCAGTGGGACCTTAATTTGGTTCTCACCTTCCTCATGTGTGCTCCTATTGAGCCCTTGCATAATTGTCCTCTCTGGCTGCTCACCATCAAAACAGCCTTATCTGAAAGAGACACGTTAGTGACAGATTCCTTACCTTAGAATATCCCCAGGCGTCAGGCTGGATCCGGAAAGTTTTTGCGTAGCAGTACCCTTGCGCGTCGGTAGGGGGCGTCGTGCGGCTCCGCGTCCGTCGTCGGCGTCGTGATCGCCGGGATGACGTCGCGGGCAGTACTGAGACGCCGCCCCTGCACGCTGACGTCAGTTCTTCTTTTTCCGCGCCAGTAAGCGCAGATCCGGGAAGAGCAGTGCCCTAGTCAATTTTTGACTAACTTTTTTGTGAATTTTTTCACTGTTTCTTTTTCGAGTCTTCACGACTCCTAGGTGTCGTAGGGATGCCCGGCTTCAAGCCATGCGGCGCCTGTGGCCGCATGATGTCGATCACGGACCCGCATCTCGAGTGTCTCTTCTGTCTCGGCCGAGACCACGACACGAAGTCGTGCCCTGACTGCCGGAAACTTCACCCGAAGGCTTTGCGAGAGCGGTCTCGAAAGCTACTCGAGGTCCGTCAGTCGGCTCCGCGCCGCACCAAGTCCCGGGAGAGGTCGAGGGTCGGTCGCGGAGTTCCCGCCGGTCGTCGGAGTCCAAGTCTTCGCGCTCCTCGGGTAAGTCGAAGCACAAAAAGTCTAAGAAGCATCATCGCTCTAAGACTTCGCCTCGCCGGTCTCGCAACTCGGCTGAGGCCCCAGTCGGCACCGTCCCCGCGGCCCCGGACATGCCTGTAGAGCCGCCCCCGCATTACACGTCCTTTCCGGGTTCGGGGGCGACTCCGGCCGAAATACAGGAATTCCTGTTGGCCATGGCCCGCCTCTTCGGGCCTTCAGGTCCCTCCGGTGCGCCTTCGGGCCCCGCGGGCCCTGATGGGGTTGCCCCGGCGCCGCTGTCGACTCCGGTCCCGGTGTCGCCTGTCCCACCAGCCTTCATCCCGGCCTCGGCTCTGGCCCCGGCCTCGATCCCGGCTCCGGTGGTACCGCAACCCCCATCGACGCCGGTTGACCTAACCACGCCTCCGCCGACGTCCCCGGTGCCGTTCCTGATGCCGTCCGGGGCTCCGGACGGCGTCGGTCCCCAGCTCTCTCCGGCTCCGGACATGAGGCCGGACCGACGTCGCTCGGCTCCGATGAGACCTTGGGTCCCAAATGTCCCTCCTCCTCCATATTTTGAACAGGAGGAGGACCTGGAAAGCTGGGAGGGGTCTGAGGACCCTCTCACACAACAGTGTGAGTATGATCCGGACTGGGCTGAGGAACTTGGGGATGCCAGTGGTCTAGACACCTCCCCTGACACTGGCATGCTGTCTCCTCCCGTGGCTACGGAGGAGGGAGCTAATTTTGCAACGGTGTTGCGTAGAGCAGCTGGAGCCTTACATCTCCAATTGCCTACTGTGGCCGTCAGGACTAACCACCTGACAGAAGTGCTTCAGCCGGCGGCTTCCTCCTCGGAGACTGTGCTGCCGTTTAATGATGCACTCACTGACGTTCTTTTGGGTGCCTGGTCCAAACCCACCACAGGGGCTCCTGTGGATAGGAACGTGGCCCGACGCCATCGCCCTGCTCCGGGCAACCCCTTGTTTCTCTCCCAACATCCCACCCCCGAGAGCTTGGTTGTCCAAGCCTCTGCCTCCCAAACCGCCTTCCCTACCGCCCCTCCGGATAGGGAATCCAAACGCCTGGACCAATTTGGGAAGAAGGCTTTTTCTTCCTCCAGTGCTGGCTTGCGGTCCGTCAACACCGCTTGCCTTTTGGGCCGATATACCCACTCCCTGTGGGATTCGGTGGCGGCTGTTTTGCCGCAGGGTTCTGAGGAGGTCGAGACACTGCTTACCCGCGCCATTGCGGAAGGGCGAGATGCGGCTAAATGCACCATACGTTGTGGCCTTGATACCGCCGACTCGCTGGGCAGATCGCTTGCAACGACGGTGGCGCTACGTCGCCACGCCTGGCTGAGAACAACTGGTTTCTCGGGTGATGTCCAGAATACACTCATGGACATGCCCTTTGATGGAGTCTGTCTTTTTGGTTCAAAGGCAGACCATGCGCTGGAGCGTTTTAAGGACTCAAGGGCTACTGCCAAGTCCCTGGGCCTTTCTGTTGTACGCCCTCCGCTCACCTCTGCTTTTCGCCCCTTTCGTGGCCACGGAAGGGGCGCCCAGTCACGTCAGCTGCCCAGCCACCGGCCCGCGCAGCAAGCGTCTTCGCGTGGCCGAGGACGTGGATACCGCCGTGGCGGTTCGGGCAACCAGCGTGCGGGTCAGGCCACCACCTCCAACCCGTCCGCGGCCTCCAAACCCTCCTAGTCCCTCCTTTCCGGTGCACAGCACGCCAGTAGGGGGCAGGGTCCGCCATCACCTTCACCACTGGCGTCCCATCACCTCGGACAGGTGGGTCTTGGACATTGTCCGAAAGGGCTACTCCCTCCCCTTCGAGACCACCCCCCCAGCCATGCCACCTCAATTCCACCGCATGTCAGGGGATCACTTGGTACTTCTGCAGAAGGAAGTCACGGCCCTCTTGGCCAAGAGGGCCATCGAGCATGTTCCGACCCCAGAAGTAGGACGTGGTTGCTACTCCCACTACTTCCTGGTGCCCAAAAAGGACAAGGAGGACATGCGTCCTATCTTGGACCTCCGGAACGTCAATCGCTTCCTCCGGAAGGAGAAGTCAAGATGCTCACCCTAGCTCAGGTTTTGACTGCCCTCGACCCTGGAGACTGGTTGGTAGCGTTGGACTTGCAGGACGCTTATTTTCACATCCCCGTCCTGCCGGCCCACCGGCGTTACCTGCGGTTCACGGTAGGCCTCGAGCATTTTCAGTTCACCGTGCTCCCCTTTGGCCTTACAAGTGCCCCTCGGGTGTTCACGCAAGTGATGGCGGTGGTCGCAGCTCATCTGCGCCGGGCAGGGGTTCCAGTCTTCCCCTACCTCGACGACTGGCTGTCGAAGGCGGGCTCGTCCCAGGCAGTCGTCTCCCACCTCCAGACTACGGCCGAACTCCTGCACTCACTGGGGTTCTCCATGAATGTGCCGAAGTCGCATCTGATTCCTTCTCCACAGCTCCTTTTCATCGGAGCAGTTCTGGACACGACGCAGTTTCGGGCCTATCCTCCCGAACGACGAGTCCGGGATATTCAGGCTATGATTCCGATCTTTCAGCCTTTATCCTGGGTTTCGGTACGGATGACCCTGAGGCTGCTGGGCCTCATGGCCTCCTGCATCCTGCTGGTCAATCATGCCATATGGCATATGCGGGCTCTGCAGTGGGACCTGAAGTTCCAGTGGGCGCAGCACCAGGGCAACCTGTCCGATCACGTCCAGATCTCGGAGGGGACTGCAAAACAGTTGCAGTGGTGGCTCTCGAACCGGCAATGGGTCATGGGCAGATCCCTCTCCCTTCCCCAGCCAGAGCACACAGTTGTGACGGACGCGTCCCTTCTGGGATGGGGCGGTCACATGGGAGAGGCGGAGATCAGAGCCCTCTGGTCTCCGGCGGAGTCCCGGCTCCATATCAACCTTCTGGAGCTCCGGGCGATCCGACTTGCACTCAAGGCATTCCTTCCCTCTGTCAAAGGGAAGGTAGTGCAGGTGTTCACAGACAACACCACCGCCATGTGGTATTGCAACAAACAAGGCGGGGTGGGGTCGTGGACCCTTTGTCAGGAGGCTCTGCGCCTCTGGACATGGCTGGAACATCAGGGCATGTTCCTGATGGTTCAACACCTGGCAGGTTCCCTGAACTCCAGGGCGGACGAACTCAGCCGCAGCTGCATGATGGATCACGAATGGCGTCTTCACTCGGAAGTGGCGCAAGGGCTCTTTCTACAGTGGGGAGAGCCTTGGTTAGATCTATTCGCCACCGAAGAGAACGCGCAATGTCATCAGTTCTGCGCGTTGGAATTTCCAAGGCGGCACTCGCTCGGCGACGCTTTTCGACGCGAGTGGAGTTGGGGTCTGTTGTACGCCTTTCCGCCTATACCACTTCTACCCAGAGTGTTGAAGAAGATTCAGCACGACCGGGCCCAAGTCATTCTTGTGGCTCCGGACTGGGCTCGAAGAGTTTGTTATCCCGAGCTACTCAGTATGAGCGTAGATCCCCCGATCCGTCTCCCTCTTCGGGAGGATCTTCTGTCGCAGCAGCAGGGGACGGTCCTCCACCCGAACCTGTCCAGCCTCCACCTGCTTGCGTGGAGATTGAGCGGCGGTAGTTGATTCCTTTCGACTTGCCTCCCGAAGTTTGTGATGTGATTCTGGCAGCCAGGCGTCCCTCCACTAAGGTGGTATACGCCTGCAGGTGGAACAAGTTTGTGGCATGGTGCACAGCAAAGGCTGTGAATCCCCTTTCTGCCCCTCTTTCTGAGGTTCTTCTGTTCCTTCTTTCCTTGGCCCAACAGGGTTCTGCCCTGGGTACCATCAAGGGCTATCTTTGTGCCATCTCAGCCTTCCTCAGGCTTCCTGATCAGCCCTCCCTTTTCAAGTCCCCTGTTGTTAACAGGTTTCTAAAAGGCATTACACACCTCTTCCCTCCTGTTCCGTTTGTAATGCCTCAGTGGGACTTGAACTTGGTTCTTACCTTTCTTATGTGCGCTCCCTTTGAGCCTCTACATAACTGTCCTCTTCGTCTTCTCACTCTGAAGACAGCCTTTCTGGTGGCCTCACCTCCGCTCGGCGGGTGAGTGAGCTCCAGGCTCTTTCATGCAAACCTCACTTTCTGTCTGTCCATCCAGACAAGGTTGTTCTTAGGACGCGTCCGTCCTTCTTGCCAAAGGTGGTTACTGCCTTCCACATTGGGCAGACCATCACTTTGCCCACCTTCTTTCCGCCTCCGCATCCTTCCAGAGAGGAATAGAGGCTCCACCGTCTGGACCCAAAACGTGCGCTTTCTTTTTATATCAACCGCACACAACACTTTCGGGTGGATGACCAGCTCTTTGTTGGCTACGTGGGCGCCAAAAAAGGTCGGGCGGTGCACAAGAGAACCATCTCCCGCTGGGTAACCTTGTGTATTAAAGCCTGCTATTCTTTGGCTAAGAAGGAGCCTCCTGTTGGGCTGCTTGCCCATTCCACCAGGGCAACGGCTGCTACCACGGCTTTAGGCCGCTGTGTTCCGCTGCAGGATATCTGTCAGGCAGCTACGTGGGCCTCGCTGCACACGTTTACCAAGCATTACTGCCTTGACAGTCAGGTCCGGAGGGACGGCTTCTTTGGCCGTTCTGTCCTCCGGGACTTCCTTGTCTGATCTTTGTTCGCAGACCCACCACCGGGGTTGGTATTGCTGGGGTATCTATTCTAAGGTAAGGAATCTGTCACTAACGTGTCTCTTTCAGATGCACAAGTTACTAACTTGTGTAACGATATATCTGTAAGAGACAGTAGTTAGTGACAGATTCCTTACCGCCCCACCCATCCTCCCCGTTCTGCGAACTGATTTCTAGGGTTAAGGACATCCCTTTCAGGGCCCTAGTATTTTTCAGACACCTATGTCAGCTTCTTGCATGGCTCTGCGTTCCTGGCGCGGAAAGTCGTGTACAGAACTGACGTCAGTGCGCAGGGGCGGCGTCTAAGTGCTGCCCGCGACGTCATCCCGGCGATCACGACGCCGACGACGGACGCGGAGCCGCACGACGCCGCCTACCGACGCGCAAGGGTACTGCTACGCAAAAACTTTCCGGATCCAGCCTGACGCCTGGGGATATTCTAAGGTAAGGAATCTGTCACTAACTACTGTCTCTTACAGATATATCGTTACACAAGTTAGTAACTTGTGCTTTAGTGGCACTTACCCATTCCAGAAGGGTGCGTGCGCTGCAGGCTTTATTATCCAAGCCTCCCTTCTTGACAATATTTCCTGACAAGTAGGGTCTTCGCACTAGGGCCTCTTTCCTCCCGAAAGTGGTTACACCTTTCAATGTGTGAAAATCTGTTACCCTGCCCACTTTCTATGCTCCTCCGCATCCTTCTAAAGAAGAGGAGCCACTCTACAGTCTGGACCCAAAAAGACGTTGTGGTTTAAAAATAAAAAAGTTTTTTTTTTTAGTTCTATATAACGCAAACTAGACCCAAGACATCGGGTATCAGAGCGCTTTACATGTGCACCGATTTCGTTACAGATGGACACATTCATTTTTGTTAGGCATGGGGAGATTAAGTGATTTGTCCACAATCACAGTATGTTGAGCGTCGTTGCCGAGACTCGAAACTGGTTCCCCAGCTTCGAGGTCGACCGCTCTAGCCGTAAGGCTACATCCTCTACCTTGACAGCACAAAAGAGTTCGGGGGGGGGCGACCAACTCTTCATGGGGTACGTTGGAACAGAGAAGGGTCGGGTGGTGCAGAAGAGGACCATCTTGCAATGGGTCATCCTCTGCATCAAAATTTGTTACGCTCTAGAAAAAAAGCAGCCTCCTGAAAGCTTAAGGGCTCATACCACCAGAGCTAAGACTGCTACCACTGCGTTAGCACGTGGAGTCCCAGTCCTGGACATCTTTTGGGCAGCAACATGGGCATCCCTGCACACGTTTACCAAACATTGCTACCTAGACAGTCAGGTCCACAGGGATGGCGATTTTGGCCATTCAGTACTGCAGGATTTTCTAGTCTGAACTTGTCTGCAGTCCCTCCGGGGATGGTATTGCTTGGGTATCTATTCAAAGGTAAGGAATCTGCGGCAAGATGTCTTTAGCAGATTAAGACTTTGCTTACCTTTGCTAACGCCTTATCTGTTAGAGACGAGATGTAGCCTCAGATTCCTTACCGACCCATCCATTCTCCCTGCACTGCTAACAGGTTTCCAAGGTCAGGGCTGATCCCTTTCAGGGCCCTAGTTTTCACACGCATCAATGTCTTTACACTTCATGACTCCGTGCTTCTGGCGTGGAAAGTCGTGAAAAAATAACTGACGTCAGCACACCGAGGTGGCGCCTAAATAGGTGATGCGGATGTCACTTCTGGGGTAGATGACGATGCCACGCAGAGGTGACCTACACCACCTACTGGCGCACAGGGGTATTGCTCTAAGAAAAAGCTTCCGGATCCAGTCTGACGCCTGGAAAATTCAAAGGTAAGGCATCTGTGTCTAGATCATGTCCTGACCAGATAAGGCGTTACTGAATGTAAGTAACTTGTTCTTTACTAAGGAAGGTTAAATGGGTTGCCAAATTAGGTAGAGATCGCAGTAACAAGGAATTGGAGAGAGTTTTGGAGTACGTACGAAAGGTTTCCAGAAATATGAGATTTCATTGCACCCAATTTAATTACTTACATATGATCTATATGTCTCCCAAACAAATAAACCTAATGATGGACACGTCCTATGGTGTGATTGCCCTAAAGCTGGCTTCTGCCATATGTTCTGGGCCTATATTGAGATACAGACGTAATGGAGGAGTGTTGTGGAACAGCTCGAGTCTCTTCTGTGTTGAGAGGAACAGTTTACTCAAGTTGCCTGCTTTCTGGGTCTGTTTTGAAAACCTAAAACTCTAAACGTGAGCAATAGAAACATGGACATGGCATTAATTCTGGCCAATCGACCTATAGCAATGTGCTGGAAAGCTAATGCGCTCCTTTACATCAACAAAGGATGGCGAGATCTTGGCAGATGGGCCAAATCTGAAAGCCCTGCCCTGCACGCGGACGAAAGGAGTTTCCATAAATTTTCGTCACCCGTGGGACGAAATTGTATTGAACTTTGAAATTCCTGAATAGGGGGACGATGACTGTTCCCATGAAAGATAATATGGGTATACAGATGAATGGTCCCACCCTTTTAATCTTCCCTTTCATTTACAACTATGCAAGTTTTGATCACCCAACACGTTCCTAGAATATCTTGGAATTAAGATGTTATTATTTGATGTTAACCTGTTTAATATTGTTGTCTATAAATGCTAAACCTGTGACTGTTTGCATGCCCGACCTCATAGCCTTCAGTTGCTAACTCTAACCTGTAATGATACACCTGACTTAAAACACTTTACAATATACCTTAATGTAATTTACATGTGCAGTGTTGATTAATGATGTCACTACATATCCGATTGCGGTGCATTTATATGATAAAATCGAAAAGATTAAAAAAAAAAAAACCTCTTCTAGTTGTCCATATGGACCAACATACGTAACCTGTTGTGCAGTCCCGAACCCTCCTCTACCATGATGTTAGCCCATTCAGTTTTGACAGGCTAATACAGGAAGGAACCAATTGTGGTATAAATTATATGTAAAGAAATATTTGCCAAGAACAAATTACCTCTTTGCTGAATCCAATTAAGTGATTTTTGAATAAGAATGTTTTAGGAAATTTGTCTTTCTAATGCGATTTAAGGTATATTCTAAACCTTTCTGGGTCAATCTGAAGCTAGTTGGATTGTCCCGAAAGTCCTGTTTCTTAGACGTTAAAAAAGTTAATGTTAAAACAAGTATATAATCACTGCCTTTCTGAATTTGTTTGTTACAATTTTTTCATTTTTTGATTTATAAAAGACAATACACTATAAAAAAAAATCTTTAAAAATAATTTCTAGCGATAGCTATTTAATACTGAATTACTCATTTTTCCAGAAAAGCAGTGTGAGTGGAGATGTTTACAGGGCTAATTACTCCGCTTTCAGATGTCCTCATATTTATGGAGTGCTTGAAGCCGGTGAAACATCGAAGGTATTGTGAATAATTACTACACCAATATAGCATGTCCTCTCTATGTTCAAAGGCAGTGGTTTGTGCTATGCCATTGTGAGTTTAGCAAATAGAGTTTTATTGCAGGTCGTGCCATATCTGAATCCGTCTGCTCTATTAACGGATGGAAAATATGCATTTGTAGAATTACAATTTATGACTTTCTTAAAAAATAAATTTCCCAGTGATAAAATGCATGTTCTGTATTTTACGTTTAAATCTCATTGGAATGGTAAACAAAGCATGACAATAATAACAAAACTATCTTGCGAGAAGGATATCCAACATAGCCCCATTCAATCTGTTCAGTCTATTGGCTTGATAATGTAATCAATAGGTAACCGCCGCCCACATTTAGTAAAAAAAAAAAAAAAGTGGACCTTCCATTAAAAGGTGTTGCTTATACTCCCTGTTTAAAAACATGGGGAGGACTGCTAGGAAGAGATGGGATGGGAAATTAGAGGACATTATCCGAAGAGATCAGAGTCCATGGAAAAGGGTTGGTAGCACGTGGGAAGCAACTTATAAGGGTAATTTTTTTCTGGCAGTTTTTCGGAAAAGCTTTATTTCTAATAGAATATTTCCTCAGATTCCTCATCTCTTCTAGGTCAGTGGTTCTTAAGCTTTTGTCTTCTTTGGACCCCGACTTAATCATTACTGGAACTCGTAGGCTCCCACTGAATCATTAATGGAATTCTTCTACCCCCCACACTGATTCATTACTGAAAGCCAGGGACCCCGGCCTAACAGTTTTCAATTATTTAAATTGCAAAACAATACACATAAAAAATACAGAAACAAGCATTTGTCAAACAAATACACAAATGATGATACATTTTCTTTAATTCACAAAAAAATATTAAAAATACAATTTTCATTTTAAACAGAAGTTTGGAGCTTGTCTAAATTCAGTGGAGTCCACTTATCGTCCATACTTTATTCTGTTGAATGCACTTGCACTGCTCCCACAAAGCAATTTGAGGATACTAACTTAATATTTAGCCACCATTTTCAAATTTATCAATTTACAGAAAGTTTAAAAATTTCAATTTTACATTTTGTTTAGTTTGTATATACACTTTATCTGAAAGAGACACGTTAGTGACAGATTCCTTACCTTAGAATATCCCCAGGCGTCAGGCTGGATCCGGAAAGTTTTTGCGTAGCAGTACCCTTGCGCGTCGGTAGGCGGCGTCGTGCGGCTCCGCGTCCGTCGTCGTCGGCGTGATCGCCGGGATGACGTCGCGGGCAGTACTTAGACGCCGCCCCTGCGTGCTGACGTCAGTTCTTCTTTTTTTCGCGCCAGTAAGCGCAGATCCGGGAAGAGCAGTGCCCTAGTCAATTTTTGCCTAAATTTTTTTTGTGAATTTTTTCACTGTTTCTTTTCCAGTCTTCATCGACTCCTAGGTGTCGTAGGGATGCCCGGCTTCAAGCCATGCGACGCCTGTGGTCGAATGATGTCGATCACAGACCCGCATCTAGAGTGTCTCTACTGTCTCGGCCGAGACCACGACACGAAGTCGTGCCCTGACTGCCGGAAACTTCACCCGAAGGCTTTGCGAGAGCGGTCTCGAAAGCTACTCGAGGTCCGGCAGTCGGCTCCGCGCCGCACCAAGCCCCGGTCCCGGGAGAGGTCGAGGGGCCGGTTGCGGAGTCCCCGCCGGTCGTCGGAGTCTAAGTCTTCGCGCTCCTCGGGTAAGTCGAAGCACAAAAAGTCTAAGAAGCATCATCGCTCTAAGACTTCGCCTCGCCGGTCTCGCGACTCGGCTGAGGCCCCTGTCGGCACCGTCCCGCCCCCGCGGCCACGGACGTGCCTATGGAGCCGCCCCCGCATTACCCGTCCTTTCCGGGTTCGGGGACGACTCCGGCCGAAATACAGGAATTCCTGTCGGCCATGGCGCGCCTCTTCGGACCTCAAGGTCTCTCCGGTGCGCCTTCGGGCCCCGCGGACCCTGATGGGGTTGCTCCGGCGTCGCCGCCGACTCCGGTCCCGGCGCCGCCTGTCCCGCCAGCCTTCATCCCGCCAGCCTTCATCCCGGCCTCGGCTCCGGCCCCGATCCCGGCTCCGGTGGTACCGCAACCCCCATCGATGCCGGTTGACCTAACCACGCCTCTGCCGACGACCCCGGTGCCGTTCCTGACGCCGTCCGGTGCTCCGGACGGCGTCGTTCCCCGGTTCTCTCCGGCTCCGGACATGGAGCCGGACCGACGTCGCTCGACGCCGGCTCCGGCGCCGATGAGACCTTGGGTCCCAAATGTCCCTTCTCCTCCATATTTTGAACCAGAGGAGGACCAAGAGAGCTGGGAGGGGTCGGAAGACCCTCTCACACAACAGTGTGAGTATGATCAGGACTGGGCTGAGGAACTTGGGGATGCCAGTGGTCTAGACACTTCCCCTGACACTGGCATGCTGTCTCCTCCCGTGGCTACGGAGGAGGGAGCTAATTTCGCAACAGTGTTGCGTAGAGCAGCTGGAGCCTTGCATCTCCAATTGCCTACTGTGGCTGTCAGGACTAATCTCCTGATGGAAGTGCTTCAGCCGGCAGCTTCCTCCTCGGAGACTGTGCTGCCGTTTAATGAAGCACTCACTGACGTTCTTTTGGGCGCCTGGTCCAAGCCACCACAGGGGCTCCTGTGGATAGGAACGTGGCCCGACGCCATCGCCCTGCTCCGGGCGACCCCTTGTTTCTCTCCCAACATCCCACCCCGAGAGCTTGGTTGTCCAAGCCTCTGCCTCCCAAACCGCCTTCCCTACCGCCCCTCCGGATAGGGAATCCAAACGCCTCGACCAATTTGGGAAGAAGGCTTTTTCTTCCTCCAGTGCTGGCTTGCGGTCTGTCAACACCGCTTGCCTTTTGGGCCGATATACCCACTCCCTGTGGGATTCGGTGGCGGCTGTTTTGCCACAGTGTTCTGAGGAGGTCCAGACGCTGCTTACCCGCGCCATTGCGGAAGGAAGAGATGTGGCTAAATACACCATACGTTGTGGCCTTGATACCGCCGACTCGCTGGGCAGATCGCTTGCTACGACGGTGGCGCTACGTCGCCACGCCTGGCTGAGAACAACTGGTTTCTCGGGTGATGTCCAGAATACACTCATGGACATGCCCTTTGATGGGGTCGGTCTTTTTGGTTCCAAAGCAGACCATGCGCTGGAGCGTTTTAAGGACTCACGGGCTACTGCCAAGTCCCTGGGCCTTTCTGTTGTGCGCCCTCCGCTAACCTCTGCTTTTCGCCCCTTTCGTGGCCATGGAAGGGGCGCCCAGTCACGTCAGCTGCCCAGCCACCGGCCCGCGCAGCAAGCGTCTTCGCGTGGCCGAGGACGTGGATATCGCTGTGGCGGTTCGGGCAACCAGCTTGCGGGTCAGGCCACCACCTCCAACCCGTCCGCGGCCTCCAAGCCCTCCTAGTCCTTCCTTTCAGGTGCACAGCATGCCAGTAGTGGGCAGGGTCCGCCATCACCTTCACCACTGGCGTCCCATCACCTCGGACAGGTGGGTCTTGGACATTGTCCGAAGGGGCTACTCCCTCCCCTTCGAGACCACCCCCAGCCATGCCACCTCAATTCCACCGCATGTCAGGGGATCACTTGGTGCTTCTGCAGAAGGAAGTCACGGCCCTCTTGGCCAAGAGGGCCATCGAGCATGTTCCGACCCCAGAAGTAGGACGTGGTTGCTACTCCCGCTACTTTCTGGTGCCCAAAAGGACAAGGAGGACATGCATCCTATCTTGGACCTCCGGAACGTCAATCGCTTCCTCCGGAAGGAGAAGTTCAAGATGCTCACCCTAGCTCAGGTCTTGACTGCCCTCGACCCTGGAGACTGGTTGGTAGCGTTGGACTTGCAGGACGCTTATTTCCACATCCCCGTCCTGCCGGCCCACCGGCGTTACCAACGGTTCACGGTGAGGCCTCGAGCATTTTCAGTTCACCGTGCTCCCCTTTGGCCTTACAAGTGCCCCTCGGGTGTTCACGAAAGTGATGGCGGTGGTCGCAGCTCATCTGCGCCGGGCAGGGGTTCCAGTCTTCCCCTACCTCGACGACTGGCTGCTGAAGGCGGGCTCGTCCCAGGCAGTCGTCTCCCACCTCCAGACTACGGCCGAACTCCTGCAATCGCTGGGGTTCTCCATCAATGTGCCGAAGTCGCATCTGATTCCTTCTCCACAGCTCCTTTTATCGGAGCAGTTCTGGACACGACGCAGTTTCGGGCCTATCCTCCCGAACGGCGAGTCCGGGATATTCAGGCTATGATTCCAATCTTTCAGCCTTTATCCTGGGTTTCGGTACGGATGACCCTGAGGCTGCTGGGCCTCATGGCCTCCTGCATCCTGCTGGTCGATCATGCCAGATGGCATATGCGGGCTCTGCAGTGGGACCTGAAGTTCCAGTGGGCGCAGCACCAGGGCAACCTGTCCGATCACGTCCAGATCTCGGAGGGGGCTGCAAAACAGTTGCAGTGGTGGCTCTCGAACCGGCAATGGGTCATGGGCAGATCCATCTCCCTTCCCCAGCCAGAGCACACAGTTGTGACGGACGCGTTCCATCTGGGATGGGGCGGTCACATGGGAGAGGCGGAGATCAGAGGCCTCTGGTCTCCGGCGGAGTCCCGGCTCCATATCAACCTTCTGGAGGTCCGGGCGATCCGACTTGCACTCAAGGCATTCCTTCCCTCTGTCAAAGGGAAGGTAGTGCAGGTGTTCACGGACAACACCACCGCCATGTGGTACTGCAACAAACAAGGCGGGGTGGGGTCGTGGACCCTCTGTCAGGAGGCTCTCGCCTCTGGACTTGGCTGGAACATCAGGGCATGTTCCTGATGGTTCAACACCTGGCAGGTTCCCTGAACGATCATTCCTGTACTGATGGTCTTAAGCCTGCTTGGTCTGCTAGCTTTCTGCATTCTGTTGGTCACCCCGGTATGCTGACACATGAGGGCCCTATAGTGGTATCTCCAGGAGCAGGGGTTCCAACACAACCAAGATCTCAAAAGCTGTATCAAAATCCCCAGGGGCACTGCTGCGGACCTACGATGGTATAGTGTGAGCAGCAACCTTACACAAGGGAAACAGTTTCACCCTCTCGGATCACGGATGCCTCCACCCTAGGGTGATGGGCCCATCTTGAGGAACTGAAGATCAGAGGTCTCTAGTCTCCAGAAGAACAGGTATTGCACGTCAATCTGTTGGAATTACTTATTTGAAAGAAACACATAGTGATAGATTCCTTACCTTAGAATATCACCAGGCGTCAGACTGGATCCGGAAAGTTTTCGTCAGCAGTACCCCTGCGCGTCGGTAGGTGGCGTTGTGCGGCTCCGCGCCCACGCGCGCTGACGTCAGTTCTTTATTTTTCTGCGCCAGCAAGCGCAGATCCGGGAAGAGCAGGAACCCCCAGTCAATTTTTGACTGACTTTTTGAGGCTTTTTGTCTCTGTTTTTTCTTCGAGTCATCGACTCCTGGTGCAGTAGGATGCCCGGTTTCAAGTCCTGCGGGGATTGTCACAACATGATGTCGGTGACGACCCGCACCGCGTGTGTCTTTTCTGCCTGGGGCGCGACCACGACCCCAAGTCGTGCTCCGACTGCCGGGCCATGGCACCGAAGACTTTGCAGGAGCGGTCCCGAAAGTTGCTGGAAGCCCGGCAGTCGGCTCTGCGCCGTTCAAAGTCCCGGTCCAGAGGGAGGTCGAGGGACCGTGCGCGGAGTCATCATCATCGGTCTTCGGGATCCAAGTCTTCGCACTCGGGGTCAGGTAAGACGAAGCACAAGAAGTTGAAGAAACGCCATCGTTCTTCGACTTCCCCTCGCTGGTCGCGCGACGTGGCTGAGGGTATGGGTGGTGCCACCCCCGCGGCTCCGGCGTAGCCTATGGAGTCGCCGCCCGACTACCCGCCCTTTCCGGGGTCGTCGGCGTCTCCGGCCCAGATACAGGTGTTCCTGTCGGCCATGGCTCGCCTCTTTGGGCCGTCGGGTCCCGCCGGTGCGCCTTCGGGCCCCGCGGTCCTGCATGGGTGTCCTCGCGTTTCCTCGCCGGCGGCTCCGGCCCCAGCGCCGCAGTACACCCTTGGATCCAGACTTGGATCCCGGGTGACGCCGGTTGACCTTGTTACGCCTCCACCGACGTCGACTCCACCGGCACCGATCCTGACGCCGCCCGCACCTCGGGACGACGTCGACCTCAGTTTCAGCCCCGAAGTGGACGCGGCGTCGAGCCGGCGTCGATCGATGCCGTTCTCGATGCTGCTTGGGGATTTCTATCCCCATGTCCCTGCTCCTTATTTTAGACCTGTTGAACTGCCTGAGGAGCAAGGGGAGGACTGGGAGGGGTCTGAGGACCCTCTCGCTGCAGCCTGCGAGTCTGAACAGGACTGGGCTGAGGAATTGGGGGACGCCAGTGGTCTGGATACCTCACCAGACCTTGGCATGCTATCTCCTCCTACCGTGGCTACGGAGGAGGGCGCTAGTTATGCAGTGGTGTTGCGTAGGGCGGCCGAGGCCCTACACCTCGAGCTCCCTACTGTGGCCATCAGGACTAACCTCCTGACAGAGGTGCTTCAGCCAACAGCTACTTCTGCGGAGCCGCTGCTTCCATTCAATGAAGCCCTCTCTGACGTTCTTTTGGGCACTTGGTCCAGGCCCACCACAGGGGCTCCTGTGGATAGGAACATGGCCCGACGCCATTGCCCGGCTCCGGCTGACCCCATTTTCCTCTCCCAACACCCCACCCCCAAGAGCTTGGTTGTCCAAGCCTCTGCTTCCCCTACCGCCTTCCCTTCCGCACCACCGGATAGGGAATCCAAGAAGCTGGATCAGTTTGCAAAGAAGATTTTTTCTTCCACCAGCTCTGCGCTGCGGTCCGTGAACTCCGCATGCCTCTTGGGCCGTTATTCCCACTCTCTGTGGGATACGGTGGCGAACGTGCTGCCCCAGTGTCCGGAGGAGGCCCAGCCTGCTCTCTCCCAGGCTGTTGCAGAGGGGAGAGACGCAGCAAAGTTCATGATTCGGTGTGGCCTAGACACCGCCGACTCACTGGGCAGATCGATTGCAACGACGGTGGCGGTTCGCCGTCACGCCTGGTTGAGGCCCACTGGATTTTCGGGGGATGTCCAAAACACCCTTATGGACATGCCCTTTGATGGCCGTCGCCTTTTCGGCGACAAAGCGGACAGCTCGTTGGAGAGGTTTAAGGACTCACGGGCTACGGCCAAGTCCTTGGGACTCTCGGCAGTCCGCCCTCCTCCGCCTTGCGCTCCTTTCGTGGCACAGGAAGGGGCGCCCCGCAGCGTTCGCAACAGAGCCACAGGCCGGCGCAGCAATCATCCCAGCGCGTACGCGGGTTCCACCGTGGCGGACAAAGGTGCCAGCGGGCAGGTCAGTCCACCACCACCCCGGCCACCACTGCCTCCAAACCTTCCTAGTCCGAACTTTCAGGCCCATCAAACGCCAGTGGGCGGCAGGCTTCGCCATCACCTCCCCCACTGGCGCACCATCACTTCGGACAGGTGGGTTTTAGAGATAGTCCGGAGGGGCTACTCCCTCCCCTTCGAGACTACCCCCCCCAGCCATGCCACCTCAATACCACCGCATGTCGGGGGATCACTTGGTGCTTCTTCAGCAGGAAGTTGCGGCCCTCTTGGCCAAGGGGGCCATCGAGCGCGTTCCGACGCCCAAAGTAGGTCGTGGTTGTTATTCCCACTACTTTGTGGTGCCCAAGAAGGACAAAGGCCTACGTCCTATCTTAGACCTCCAGAACGTCAATCGCTTCCTCCGCAAAGAGAAGTTCAAGATGCTCACTCTAGCTCAGGTCTTGTCTGCTCTCGACCCACAAGACTGGATGGTAGCGTTGGACTTGCAGGATGCTTGCTTTCACATCCCCGTCCTGCCGGCCCACCGGCGTTACCAGCGGTTCACGGTAGGCCACGAGCATTTTCAGTTTCCCGTGCTCCCCTTTGTCCTTACCAGCGCCCCTCGGGTGTTCACGAAAGTGATGGCGGTGGTCGCAGCTCATCTGCGCAGATCAGGGGTCTCAGTCTTCCCCTATCTCGACGATTGGTTGTTGAAGGCGGGCTCGCCCCAGACAGTCGTCTCCCACCTCCAGACTACGGCCGATCTCCTGCACTTGCTGGGGTTCTCCATCAACGTGCCGAAGTCACACCTGATTCCCTCGCAGAAGCTCCTCTTTATCGGAGCGGTTCTGGACACGGCGCAGTTTCGGGTCTATCCTCCCGAACAGCGAGTCTGGGATATTCGGGCTCTGATTCCCATCTTTCAGCCCTTGTCCCGGGTTTCGGTCAGAGTGACTGTGAGGCTGCTGGGCCTCATGGCCTCCTGCATCCTGCTGGTCAATCATGCCAGATGGCATATGCGGGCTCTGCAGTGGGACCTGAAGTTACAGTGGGCGCAGCATCAGAGGAACCTGTCCGATCACGTTCAGATCTCGGAGGGCACTGCACGACAGTTGCAGTGGTGGCTCATGAACCGGCATTGGGTCGACGGCAGATCCCTCTCCCTTCCCCAACCGGAGGTTACAGTGGTGACGGATGCGTCCCTCCTGGGATGGGGAGGCCACATGGGGGAGGCGGAGATCAGGGGCCTCTGGTCTCCGGCGGAGTCCCGGCTCCATATCAACCTTTTGGAGCTGCGGGCGATCAGGCTTGCACTAAAGGCATTCCTTCCCTCTGTCAAAGGGAGAGTAGTGCAGGTGTTCACAGACAACACCACCGCCATGTGGTACTGCAACAAACAAGGCGGGGTGTGGTCGTGGACCCTCTGTCAGGAGGCTCTGCGTCTCTGGACATTGCTGGAACATCAGGGCATGTCCCTGGTGGTTCAACACCTGGCAGGTTCTCTGAACGCCAGGGCGGACGAACTCAGCCGCAGGTGCATGCTCGATCACGAATGGCGTCTTCACTCGGAGGTGGTGCAAGGTCTCTTTCAGCAGTGGGGAGAGCCTTGGTTAGATCTATTCGCCACCGAAGAGAACGCGCAATGTCATCAGTTCTGCGCGTTGGAATTTCCAAGGCGGCACTCGCTCGGCGACGCTTTTCGTTGCGAGTGGAGTTGCGGTCTGTTGTACGCCTTTCCGCCTATACCACTTCTGCCCAGAGTGCTGAAGAAGATCAGGCGCGACCTGGCCCAAGTCATTCTTGTGGCTCCGGACTGGGCTCGAAGAGTATGGTTTCCCGAGCTACTCAGTATGAGCATCGATCCTCCGATCAGACTGCCTCTTCGGGAGGATCTTCTGTCGCAGCAGCAGGGGACGGTCCTCTACCCGAACCTGTCCAGCCTCCACCTCTTTGCGTGGAGATTGAGCGGCGGCAGTTGATTCCTTTCGACTTGCCTCCTGAAGTTTGTGACGATATTCTGGCAGCCAGGCGTCCCTCTACTAAAGTGGTATACGCCTGCAGGTGGAACAAATTTGTGGCATGGTGCACAGCAAAGGCTGTGGATCCCCTTTCTGCCCCTCTTTCTGAAGTACTACTGTTCCTTCTTTCTTTGGCCCAGCAGGGCTCTGCTCTGGGCACTATCAAGGGCTACCTTTCTGCTATCTCAGCCTTTCTCAGGCTCCCTGATCAGCCCTCTCTTTTCAAGTGCCCTGTTGTAAATAGGTTTCTCAAAGGCATTACACACCTTTTTCCTCCTTTTCCTTTCGTGATGCCTCAGTGGGACTTGAATCTGGTTCTGACATACTTGATGTGCGCTCCCTTTGAGCCCCTTCACAACTGTCCTCTTCGTCTTTTGACATTAAGGACTGCCTTCGTGGTGACCATCACTTCCGCTAGGCGGGTGAGTGAGCTCCAGGCTCTTTCTTGTAAGCCTCCTTTCCTTTCAGTCCATCCGGACAAGGTTGTGCTCAGGCCCCGTCCTTCCTTTTTGCCAAAAGTGGTTACGGCCTTTCACATTGGGCAGACTATTACCTTGCCCACTTTCTTTCCGCCTCCTTCCAGAGAGGAAGAGAGGCTCCACCGTCTGGGCCCAAAACGTGCGCTCTCTTTTTATCTCAACCGCACACAGCAGTTCCGGGTGGACGACAAGCTTTTTGTTGGCTACGTTGGCACCAAGAAAGGTCGGGCGGTCCATAAGAGAACCATCTCCCGCTGGGTTGTCTTATGTATCAAAGCCTGTTACTCTTTAGCTAAAAAAGAACCTCCGGTGGGGCTGCGTGCTCATTCCACCAGAGCTACTGCAGCCACTACTGCACTGGATCGTGGTGTCCCCCTGCAAGACATCTGTCAGGCAGCCACGTGGGCCTCGCTGCACACGTTTACCAAGCATTATTGCCTAGACCGCCAAGTCTGGAGAGACGTCTTCTTTGGCCGTTCTGTTCTCCGTGACTTTCTGGTGTGATCTTAGTTCGCAGACCCATCACCGGGGTTGGTATTGCTGGGGTATCTATTCTAAGGTAAGGAATCTATCACTATGTGTTTCTTTCAGATGAACAAGTTACTTACCTTCGGTAACGATATATCTGTAAGAAACATTAGTAGTGATAGATTCCTTACCGCCCCACCCATCCTCCCCGTTCTGCGAACTGACTTCTAGGGTTAAGGTCGTCCCTTTCAGGGCCCTAGTTTCAATGCACCAGTGGTCCATATCTTGCATGGCTCTGCGTTCCTGGCGCGGAAAGTCGTGTACAGAACTGACGTCAGCGCGCGTGGGCGGCGTCTAAGTAGCGCCGGCGACGTCATCTCGGCGACCACAACGCCAACGACGGACGCGGAGCCGCACGACGCCACCTACCGACGCGCAGGGGTTCTGCCGACGAAAACTTTCCGGATCCAGTCTGACGCCTGGGGATATTCTAAGGTAGGGAATCTATCACTAACTAATGTTTCTTACAGATATATCGTTACCGAAGGTAAGTAACTTGTTCATTAAGAACAAGGTGAGCTGCAGCATTCTGCACGCGTTGCAACTTATTAATCAACTCCAGAGGTGTCCACAGAAAGGAAACATAGGCATAGTCTTGTCTTAATGTAATCAGTGCATAAGCAATGTCTTTCTGAGTGACCTCTGGGAGATATTTTATGGTCTTTCTCAATGATTTAAGAAGGTAATAAACAAAATCCTGCTTGGACTGTACATGAGTTTTGAATGATGATGCTGTATCTGATTTCACCCCTAGGCTTTTTGCAGCAATTGATTTTGGAAGGGGGCTTTCACCCAGCTCGGTAGGCCATATTCTTCTCATATCAGAAGGAGTGGAAGCCCCAAAGAATTTTTTTTCGAATTTATCAAATTTAAGCCATAGACAGGTGCTCTGTATCCGATTTGCAACCGCCAAAAGGCAACCTTGACAATAACCTGTCATAGAGCCTTCCAGTTGGTTGAAAGGCAAACATCAGCTGTATGTCATCTGCATAAAACAGTGTTGAAACCCCGGGACTGTATAATAAGAGCCAGCAAAGTCATAAACATATTAAACAATATTGGGCTTAAGTGCTGATTCCCGCGGAACACCACAACTCAACTCTGTAGCAAGAGGTATAGGGAGGTAGACAAATAGCTTGTTTTCTGTTGGAGAGATAGGAATTTAGCCAATTCCGTGCTATGTCAACTATACATGCCTTTTCCAATCGCTCCAGTAGGATGTCATGGGATACCATGTCAATAGCGGTGGACAGGTCAAGGAGGATAACTAAAGATTTTTTCAAGATCAAGGTTAACTCTGATGAACTTGGTTATCTCTAAGAGGACTGAATCTGATAGAGACTTCTAGCTGCAGATTCCTTACCGTTGAATTTCCCAGGTGTCAGGCTGGATCCAGAAACTTTTGCTGAACAATACCCCTTGCGCGTGGCATCGGGTGGGTCCATTCGGCTCTGCATGACTGTGTCTATTATGATCTCGCGGTGCCTATATAGGTGCGCCCCAGGCACGCGGACGTCAGTTCTTTTCTTTACTCGCCAGTTAAGCACCGATTCGGGAAGAGCTAACCCTCTGCCGCTTTTTGGCAGGTTTTTTCTCGACTTTTGTCGAATTCGAAAAAAAATTCCACTTGGTGTGCAAGGAATCTCTTCGAGGAAGACAGGTTTCAAGCCGTGCGGTGTCTGCCACCGCATGATGTCGGTCACCGATGCTCACCTCGTCTGTCTCTAGTGTCTCGAGCGCGACCACAACTCGAAGTCGTGCTCGGACTGCTGGGCCATAAGTCCTGAGGCCTTGAGGGACCGAGCGATGAAGCTCCTCGCGGCCCGGCATTTGACAGTCCAGTGAGAATCCGCGGAGGTCCCGGTCCCGATTGGAGAAGAGGCGGTCGGGGGACCGCTCCCAGGGCCCTAAGTCCTCTTCTTCCCACTCAAGGTCCTCGGGCCACTCGGGGAAGAGGCATAAGAAGTCGTCGTTCAAGCATATTTCATCTTCACCTTGGCTGATGTCTGTCGTCAAGAGAGGTAAGGAGCACCAACGCTCTAGGCTCGGGTACGCAGAGCCGGAGCCAGAGGTGACTTCGCGCCTCCTTCCCTTTACGGGAGCCGGAGCGACTCCCGCTCAAATAAACAAATTTTACGAGGCCATGCGCAGCGTATTTGAGCAGACCGACCCTGCTGGTGAGGCCCTTGGGCCTCGCGGAGTTGGAAGGGGCCCCAGCGGGTACGACGGCATCTACTCCGGCCATGGTGCTTGTGGGGCCTCAAGGATCCGATCCCGGATCCAGGTCGGCGCTGGTCATGCCATCACGACCTCCCCTGGCGTTGGACTCTAAGTCGGTGCCTGCGGCGCCGCCGGTGCCCATCGGCGGCACCAGGCCCATCCTCCTCCCCGACGACACGGAGCTGGAACAACGTCTCTCAACGCAGATTACAACGTCGATTGAAACCAGGGGTTCTATGTTGTCGCCTGAGCACTTTGAAGATGTGCTAGGCTCAGGTGAGGAATGGGAGGTGTCTATGAACCCTCTGGAAAACCAGGATGTCTCTTTGGAGAATTTGGATTGGTATGGGGAACTTGGGGAGGCCAGTGGACTGGACACTTCACCAGATACTGGCATGCTTTCTCCGCCAACAGTGGCTACGGAGGAGGGGGCATCCTATGCCATGGTAGTAAAGAGGGCAGCTGAGGTCCTTGGACTAGAGCTACCCTCAGTGCAGGTCAGGACTAATCTCCTGACCGAGGTGTTTCAACCAGGGGCTTCCACTTCTGAACCCCCTTTTGCCCTTTAATGAGGCAGTTACGGACGTCCTTTTAGGCACGTGGTCCAAGCCTAGCACAGGGGCACCAGTGAATAGGACGATTGCACGCCGCCATTGCCCACCTCCGGGTGACCCAAATTTCCTCAGTCAACAACCCACCCCAGAAAGTTTAGTGGTGCAGGCCTCTACGTCCCAGGTAGGTTCCCTTTCGCCCCTCCGGATGGGGAATCCAAGAGGCTGGACTAATTTGTAAAGATGTTGTTTTCTTCCTCCAGCCTGGCATTGCGGTCTGTGCGCCACATGCTTATTGGGCCGTTTCTCTCATTCCCTTTGGGAGACGGTTGCACAAGGGCTGGCACAGGTCCCGAAGGAGGCCCGGGCTGTGCTCTCCCAGCAATCAAGGATGGGAGAGATGCAGCAAAGTTCACCATACGGTGTGGTCTAGATACAACGGATTCGCTGGGCAGATTGATTTCAACGACGGTGGCCTTAAGGTGCCACGCCTGGCTTGGAGCAACTGGCTTCTCGGGCGATGTCCAAGCTAATCTGATGGACCTGCCCTTTGATGGAACCCGTCTTTTTGGAGGAAAGGCTGACTCTGCCCTGGTCCGATTCAAGGACTCTCGAGCTACAGTCAGATCCTTGGGCCTCTCCTCCACTCCTCGGGCCAGTCTTCTTTCCTCCACAGACTGCCCAAGCCGTGCGAGGACGTGGACGCGGTGCATTCCGATCCAGGAATGAAGGCCAGAAGTCGTCGGCCATACTGCCCCCAGCAGCCACAGCCTCCAAGCACACCTAGGCTGACTCTTTAGGACCACACTACTCCAGCTGGTGGGAGGATTCATCATCATCTCCCCCACTGGAGATCCATAACATCGGACAAGTGGGTCTTGCAGATCCTCTAGGAGGACCATTTTCTGCCTTTCCTCTCTTTTCCTCCTCTCATTCTGCCAAGTCAGAATGGCTGACGGAGGATCATTTAAGGTTGATCCAGGAGGAAGTTACAGCTCTCTTGGCAAAAGGAGCTACAAAAAGGGTCCCAGTTTCAGAAGTAGACAGTGGCTGTTATTCCCGCTACTTTCTGATTCCGAAGAAAAACAAAGGGTTGCGGCCCATTTTGGATCTTCGAACCGTCAATCTCTTCCTCAAGTAGGAGAAGTTGAAAATGCTTAGGTCTTGTCTGCCCTCGACCAAGAAGGCTGGAGGGTAGCGTTGGACCTGCAGGATGCGTATTTTCATCCTGGCAGGCCACAGGTGTTAACTGCAGTACAAGGTAGGCCGCGAGCACTTTCAGTTTACCGTGCTCCCCTTCAGCCTTACCAGTGCGCCTCGGATGTTCACCAAGGTGATGGCAGTGGTCGCAGCCCATCTGCGCAGGTTAGGGGTGAGAGTCTTCCCCTACCTCGACGACTGGCTGCTGAAGGCGTCCTCGCCGCAGGCAGTCGTCTCCCACCTTCAGAGTACGGCGGACCTCCTGCATTCGCTGGGGTTCTCTATAAACATGCCAAAGTCACACCTGACTCCTTCTCAGACGCTCCCTTTCATTGAAGCTGTTCTGGACACAGTGCCGTTTCGGGCCTATTCTCCTGCGCAGCGAGTCCAGGATATTCGGGTTATGATTCCGATGTTTCAGCCTCTATCCTGTATTTCAGTGAGACTGACTCTGAGGCTGTTGGGCCTCATGACCTCCTGCATCCTGTTGGTAAAGCATGCCAGGTGGCTTATGCGGACTCTGCAGTGGGACCTGAATTTCCAATGGGCACAGCATCGAGGAAATCTAACTGACATGGTCCAGATCTTGGAGGGAACTGCAAGAGATCTGCAGTGGTGGTTGACGAACTCCGATTGGGTCAATTGCAGACCCCTCTCCCTTCCCCAACCAGATTTCACAGTTGTGACAGATGCGTCACTTCTGGGATGGGGCGGCCATCTGGGAGAGGTGGAGATCAGGGGACACTGGTCTCCGGCAGAGATGGGGCTCCACATAAATTTGTTGTAGCTCCAGGCGATTCAATTGGCACTGAAGGCATTTCTTCCCTCTCGCAAGGGTGCAAGTGTTAACGGACAACACCACCACCATGTGGTACTGCAACAAGCATGGTGGGGTGGGGTCGTGGACCCTTTGTCGAGAGACCCTGCGTCTCTGGACATGGCTGGAACAGCAGGGCATAACAGTGGTGGTTCAACACCTGGCAGATTCTCTGAACGCCATGGCGGACAAACTCAGCCGTCAATGCCTAGCGGATCACAAATGGCGTCTCCGGATTGGAAGTGTAGCAAGGTCTCTTTTAGCAGTGGAGAGAACTTTGGTTAGATTTGTTCGCCTCCTAAGAGAACGTGCAGTGTCAGCAGTACTGCGCGCTGGAGTTTCCAAGGCGGCTATCGCTCATCGACGCATTTCGTCATGAGTTGAGCTCAGGCCTGCTGTACGCCTTTACGCCCTTACCACTCCTGCCCAGGGTTCTGAATAAGATCAGGAGAGACCGGGCCCAAGTAATCTTGTGGAGGAGAGTCCGTTATCCAGAGCTTCTGAGAATGAGCATCTATCCTCCGATCAGGCTGCCGCTTCGGGAGGATCTTCTGTCGCAGCAGCAGGGGAGGGTTCTCCACCTGAACCTGTCAACTCTGCGCCTCCATGAGTGGAGATTAAGCGAAGACAGTTGATATCTTTTGACCTTCCTCCCAAAGTCTGTAATGTTATTCAGGCGGCCCTCCACTAAAACGGTATACGCCTGCCGTTGGCAGAAGTTTGTATTATTCTGTACAGAAAGGTCTATTGACCCTCTTTCTGCTTCTCTTTCTACTGTCCTTTTGTTCATGCTGACCCTTGCCCAACAGGGCTCTACTTTGGGAACTCTCAAGGGTTACCTTTCTGCTTTGTCTGCTTTTTTGGGGCTGCCAGACCAACCCTCTCTCTTCAAATCTTCCATTGTACATAGATTTCTAAAAGGGCTGGCTCACCTGTTTCCACCTACACTCTTTGTTATGCCACAGTGGGACCTTAATTTGGTCCTCACCTATTTGATGTGCGCTTCCTTTGAGCCTTTACACAATTGTCCCCTCCGGCTGTTGACCATCAAAACATCCTTCTTGGCCCGGAGGGTGAGTGAGTTGCAGGCGTTATCTTGCTCGCCTCCTTACCTTATGTCCTTTCCGGACAAGGTGGTGCTTTGCACCGAGCATCCTTGTGACCCCTTTCCATCTGGGTCAGTCCATCACGTTGCCCACCTTCTTTGCTGCCCGCATCCTTCTAAGGAAGAGGAGCGTCTCCACCGGCTGGACCCAAAAAGAGCGTTGCCGTTCTACCTAGACCACACAAGAGTTCCGGGTGAACGACCAACTCTTTGTGGGGTACTTGGGAGCTAAGAAGGGAAGGACAGTGCAGAAAAGGACCATCTCTCGCTAGGTCATTCTCTCCATCAAGATCTGCTATGCCCTGGCAAAGAAGCAGCCCCCTGAGGGATTAAGGGCCCTTTCCACCAGGGTGAAGGCTGCGACTACGACCTTGGCTCGGGGTGTCCAATTCCTGGACATTTGTCAGGCAGCAACGTGGCCATCTTGGCACACCTTTGCCAAACACTACTGCCTGGACAGTCAGGTCTGTAGGGACAGGCATTTTGCCCGTTCGATCCTGCAGGACTTCCTAGTTTGAGGTATTGGTCCGCAAGCCGCCGCCAAGATGGTATGGGTTTCTAATTCAAAGGTAAGAAATCTGCAGCTAGAAGTCTCGATCAGATGAACAAGTTACTTACCTTCGGTGATGCATTATCTGGTAGAGAGACTATCTAGCTGCAGATTCCTTACAGCCCCACCCATGCCAGTTACTTTGTGGCTCTGCGCTTCTGGCGTGGAAAAAAGGAAAAGTACTGACGTCTGTGCGCCTGGGTGGTGCCTATATAGGTACCGCAACGGCGCTAATGACGCCGTAACGCAGAGCCGAATGGAGCCACCCGACGGAGCACGCAAGGGGTATTGCTCAACAAAAGTTTCCGGATCCATCCTGACGCCTGGGAAATTCAAAGGTAAGGAATCTGCAGCTAGATAGGGTCTCTACCAGATAATGCATCACCGAAGGTAAGTAACTTGTTCAACTTGCATCTCTTCTATGTGAAGGCTCGCCACTGACTACTGGTAAGAAGAAGATCTCTTTCAAACTATTATACATCACATACAGAACTATAAACAACAACGGTCTCAAATTCTTGCAGACAAAACTCACCAAATACTTAGAAGTTGGAAACTTAAACTCCAGATCTGCGCTGTCTGATAATTCCAGTGTTCCAATTTTTTTTATTGTTAGCACTGTTTTCTCTGTATATGTCACCAAATTAAGGAATTCCATCCCAGCAAAGATGAGACCCACTGACAATTATGTAAGATTTAGAAGAATATTAAGAGACTGGTTATTCTCAATCTGAGTCAATACAAATTTTCACTGCTCATTGTACCAAGAAAAGACCACATGCAGCACCTGTATTTAGACTATGTACACATCATCACTGGATAATTGTATAATGTAGGAAAGTAGGATCTGTTTTCTTAGTCACCCCTACTTTTTGCTGGTGTCATTATGTTTTTCTGACTAGTCTGACTGGGATCCTGCTAATTAGGACCCCAGTCTATGTGCTTTGTCCCTAAATTGAACATGGTGAGTACTTGGATCACTCCAGATTGTCTACTGGTGTACCCTGTTAAGTCCCTAGTATATGGTACTAAGGTACCCAGGGCATAGGTACACCAGGGGTCTCCCATGAGCTGAAGCATGTATTATGCCACCCATGAGAGACCACTCTAATTGTGACTACAGGCCTGCCATTGTAGTCTGTGTAAGCTGGTGCTAGCACCACTTATGACAGATATTAGCTTCCTTATATCTGGGGTCACTGCACTTAAAACCTATAAGTCACCCCTTAGGCATGCCTTTCAGTCCTGAAGGCAGGGTACTTGGTTCTAAGTGTGCGGGGGCCCCTACATGAGCGGGGCACCTCTACAATCCACGGAGTCGGTTCTCCCGGGTTTTAAGTGCATCAGCCATTGAGACATATAGAGTGGCCATGCGTCATTACGTGATGACCATCTCTAGATTTGGCTGTAAAGAACCCTGTCATGTTTGGTATCAAACATATTGGAATTATACCCCCACACCGTAAACAGTGTGGGAGATATGATTCCATGCACTGTAAAGATCCTCCGGGAGGCCCTCAGTGCTCCTGGTACCAGTCTTCCAGAACCAGACAGCAAGCTAGGGCTGCTGACGACCAGAGACACAATTCTGCCCTCCTGCTGCTGAGCCAAGCTCGAGGAGGAGAAGGCAGAACAATAGGTATCCTGTCACAGGGAGGTGTGACCACCTCACAGACCGGGTTTAGTGTATTGGGACAGGGTGGGGGCGCTTGCAGGTACCACTGAGACTGCTTGATGGGCACATTTGGTGCCCTCCTTGCATACTCCATTTCAGGGAGCCGTTGGCTCCTGCTCTGGCGTGAAACTGGACAAAGGACAGGGGAGTATCCTCCCCACTGTCCAGCCCCTCCTCTGGGAGGGACCCCTGAATCGTTCTTACCCTTTCCTAAGGGTACTTAAGGGCTTACCAGTGGGTGGGTCCCTAGATTCATCGTGATACAAGATTCAGATCACATACCACTTCGACCGTCTGGACACTCTGGACTTCGCTTCAGGAACCAAGACTGCAACGGGGAAGATTCCTGCTGCTCCTGCTCTCGCTGTCCTGCTGGTCTTCTGCAACGTCTGTGCCCGTGCTCCATACAGGTTCTTCACCAGGCCTGTGTGCTTCCAAGACACCCAAAGGAATCTCCCTTGGAGTGAAGGAGTCACTCCCCTGCATCTGCAGGCACTGCAACACAGCTGACCGGTCGGCTGATCCTGGGCTCCTACAGACTCCGAAAAGCTCAGCAGCACAGGTGGTGGTTCTGCTACTCCCTCTAGGCCTGCACTGCCTTCATACCGAGTTTAAGGCCAGTATCCCTCGTCGGAACCGCTGGAACAGAACCCCTGTACACTGTGTCAACTTGCCGTTGCCAAGGCTTGTTGACTCTCTCCTCCAGAGATCTTTGGGCTCCAAGAAGCTCCAACCTCAAGCAACTCGTGCAGTCCAGATCTTCGCCCTCACTGCTTCCTTTGCACCGTGGGCCTTCTTCATTGGTGAGCTGCTTGAGGTCCTCTTGTGACTCCTGTGCATTCGGCCTGTGGGTCCTCTTGAGGGTCTTCTTGGGCTTCAGTGGGCTCCCCTTCTTGCTCAGGCCTGCTCTGACTTACCTGCTCCTGGTGAGTCACTTGGACCTTGCTGGTCCCGACACTGCACCTTTTTAATTGACTACATTGCTTGTGGCTGCCGAGGCTTGTTGATGCCCCAGTCAGGCACTGACTCCCTTGCTGTCGACATCCGACGTGGGACAGCTTGTGAACAGCTCCTGCTCTTCTACAGTGTTGCCTGGTCTGCACAGCTGCAACTACAAGGGCACCGTCAAACTTGCCTGTATCTCTGACATCGATGGGCATTCGTCTTCCGTGCCTCCTGGTCACTCCTGAGTGGCATAGACTCTGTCCCCTCTGCTTGCAGGTACCTCTCATCTTGAATTCACCTTTGGGTTCCACCGGATTCTTTTGTCTTCTCCAGCGGCATCTTTCCTGAAATCCTCCATTGTGGTCTACGGCAGTTTCCGACGCCACTTGACAACTATGCACCCGGCTTCCCTAATGTAGGTATCCTGGTTCCTGGGGTATCCACAGGTGGGGTGACTCTCTCCAACCTTCCATCTTCCACTGGGTTTCTTCAGGGTCCGCTGGGAAGGGGCCTTCTTCCTTAAAATTGCAACAGTGGCTTACTTTTTGACTAATATTGAGCACACGGTCGTGCTCCCACTCTGCACATGACCTCCATGGTGTTCCTAGATAATCATCTTGGGTGGTTCCTTGGGTCCCCGGCTCTTCTACGTCTTCAAGGTCCCTTCTTGACTTGAGTCGTTTTTCGCATTCCACTATTTTAGTATATGGTTTGGTCTCCCCCTGGAGACCCTTGTGTATTTGTGCTACTTACGTGCTCTGTTTCCTAAGTATTGTGTTTAAATCTCCGGGTAGGAAATATTGCAATGTGTTAGTGAGTGTTTGTAATAAAATACGTATTTTTATAACTACACTGTGAGATTCTTTTTCATTTAACCTATACCATAAGATTAAGTGCTGGTAAAACAAGCTGCTTTACACTCCTTCTGGACTAAGCCTGAAGGCTGCTCTCCAAAGCTACCATTTAGAGAGCTTTCTAAGATTGTTTAAGATCACTAAAATCACCATAAGGGTTGTCTGGATTAGTGCAGGTTGCTACACTTACATAAGTGAGTACCATATACTAAGCCTGCCTCTCACATACAGCCTTTTGTTTTGTTTGAACAGAACATACCAAAATAGTATATTCAACCTGCTAGGAGAGTCCACTTCTTTATATCTCCACTTTTGTCTAAATTCCAAGTCCACTCAACTGTGCAAATATTCGACTTAGTAACCTACACTATGAAAATACAGAGTGTGAAACTGAAAAGTATATACTCAGCTGTTACAGTCTGTATAAAAGAATGCAATTCAACAGTACCTGTTGTCCAAGATGAGAAATGCATTGACCTCGAAAGGAGAAAAGAGAACCACAGTTACACCAAGACTTAAAAAAAAAAGTATCTATTGAAAGTTATAAAGATAATTAAAGGCAACAAATGGTAAAGGATTAAAGCAGTAGGAGCAGTCTAATTGTGGTAGACTATGCATGCCTTCCTGTCTGAATATAGCCTACTGTATCACATGCCTGTCTGCCTCACTCATCACTATGTTTCTGAAAACTGACCATACCTGCGCTGACCAATCACAAACTCTTCTTTGTAACCATCCCTTACAATCGAACAATATCCAAATTGGCTAGCTCATCTTCGAAAACATCTTTAGTTTGCATTGAAACACACTAATGGCCTCACCGGACTCCTTTTATATTAATCAACCACAAAGAAACTAAAAGGAAAAACATTAAGCAGGTTCATTAGAGCATAAAACTAACCCAATAACAAACAAAAGCTAATAACCACTAGAATGATCACTAACCACCAGAAAGTGCTTCAGTGCCTCATCAGGGGTAGTGAGCGTAATGTAAATGCAAATCTGAAAGAAACACGTAGTGATAGATTCCTTACCTTAGAATTACCCCCAGACGTCAGACTGGATCCGGAAAGTTTTCGTCAGCAGAACCCCTGCGCGTCGGAAGGTGGCGTCGTGCGGCTCCGGGTCCGTCGTTGGCGTCGTGGTCGCCGAGATGACGTCGCAGCAGCAACTTAGACGCCGCCCTCGCGCGCTGACGTCAGTTCTTTATTTTTCCGCGCCAGCAAGCGCAGATCCGGAGAGAGCGGTACCCCCAGTAATTTTTTGACTGAGTTTTTTGAGGCTTTTGTCTCTATTTTTTCGAGTCGTTCGACTCCTGGTGCCGTAGGGATGCCTGGTTTCAAGTCGTGCGGGGACTGTCATCGTATGATGTCGGTGACGGACCCGCACCTCGTGTCTCTCTACTGCCTGGGGCGCGACCACGACCCCAAGTCGTGCCCCGACTGCCGAGCCATGGCGCCGAAGACTTTGCGGGAGCGGTCCCGAAAGTTGCTGGAAGTCCGGCAGTCGGCTCCGCGCCGCTCGAGGTCCCAGTCCCGTGGGAGGTCGAGGGACCGGTCGCGGAGCCATCACCATCATTCATCGTCGAAGTCTTCGCACTCGGGGTCAGGTAAGGCGAAGCACAAGAAGTCGAAGAAGCGCCATCGCTCTCTGACTTCCCCTCGCCCGGCGCGGCTGAGGGCGTGGGTGGTGCCACCCCCGCGGCTCTGGCGGAGCCTACGCAGTCGCCCCCGGCCTACCCGCCCTTCCCGGGTCCAGGGGCGACTCCGGCCCAGCTGCAGGACTTTGTCAGCCATGGCCCGCCTCTTTGGGCCGTCGGGCCCCGCCGGCGCGCCTTCGGGCCCCGCGGGCCCGACTGGGGGTCCTCGCCCTTCACTGTTGGCGGCTCCGGCCCCGACATCGCCGTCGGCTCTGGCCCTGGCGCCGCAGGCCCCCCATGGATCCAGGCCTGGATCCCGGTCGACGCCGGTTGACCTTGTAACACCTCCACCGACGTCGACCCCACCGGCACCACTTCCGACGTCGCCCGTGGCACCGGACGACGTTGTCCCCGGTTTCAGCCCTGATGTGGACACGGAGCCGGAACGGCGTCGCTCGACGCCGATTCCGACGCCGATGGGACCCTTCTTTCCCTATGTCCAGCCTCCGTATTTTCGGCCTGTACCACAGCCTTCGGAGGAAGGGGAGGACTGGCAGGGGTCTGAGGACCCTCTCGCAGCTCAGTTCGAGTATGACCCGGACTGGGCAGAGGAGCTGGGGGATGGCAGTGGTCTTGACACCTCTCCTGACCTTGGCATGCTAACTCCTACTACCGTGGCTACGGAGGAGGGTGCTAGTTACGCAGTGGTGTTGCGTAGGGCGGCTGAGGCTCTACACCTCCAACTCCCTACAGTGGCTGTCGGGACTAGCCTCCTGACCGAAGTGCTTCAGCCGGCAGCTACCTCTGCGGAGCCACTGCTGCCCTTCAACGATGCACTTTCTGACGTTCTTCTGGGCACCTGGTCCAGGCCCAACACAGGGGCTCCTGTGGATAGGAACGTGGCCCGACGCCATGGCCCGGCCCCGGGTGACCCGCTTTTCCTCTCCCAACACCCCACCCCTGAGAGCTTGGTGGTCCAAGCCTCCACGTCCCAAAGCGCATTCCCTACCGCACCCCCGGATAGGGAACCCAAGAGACTGGAACAGTTTGGAAAGAAGATCTTTTCTTCCGCTTGTTCAGGGCTGCGGTCTGTGAACATCGCATGCCTCTTGGGCCGTTATTCCCACTCTCTGTGGGATACAGTGGCGCAAGTGCTGCCTCAGTGTCCGGAGGAGGCCCGGACAGTGCTCTCTCAGGCTATTGCTGAAGGGAGAGATACAGCCAAGTTCACAAACCGATGTGGCCTTGACACCGCCGACTCGCTCGGCAGAGAGCTTTCCACGACAGTGGCGCTCCGTCCGCACACCTGGCTGAGGACTACTGGCTTCTCTGGGGATGTCTAGAACACTCTCATGGACATGCCCTTTGATGGCATTCGCCTTTTTGGCAACAAGGCAGATAGTGCGTTGGAGCGTTTTAAGGACTCATGGGCTACGGCCAAGTCCTTGGGCCTTTCGGCCTCTCGCCCTCCTCCGCCTTCTGCCTTTCGCTCCTTTCGTGGCCACGGAAGGGGTGCCCCGACACGTTCGCTACAGAGCCACAGGCCTGCACAGCAACAGTCTCAGCGCGGCTGCGGACGTGGGACCCGCCGAGGCGGGTCAGGGGGCCAGCGGGCGGGTCAGTCCACCTCCACCCCGGCCACCACTGCCTCCAAACCTTCCTAGTCCGGTCTTTCAGGCCCATCGAACGCCAGTGGGCGGCGGGATTCGCATCACCTCCCCCACTGGCGCACCATCACTTCAGACAGGTGGGTTTTACAAATAGTCCGAAGGGGCTACTCCCTCCCCTTCGAGACTACCCCTCTAGCCATGCCACCCCAGTACCACCGCATGTCGGGGGATCACTTGGCACTTCTCCAACAGGAAGTCGCGGCCCTCTTGGCCAAGTGGGCCATCAAGCGCGTTCCTGCGCCAGAAGTAGGACGTGGTTGTTATTCCCACTACTTTCTGGTGCCGAAGAAGGACAAGGGCCTGCGTCCTATTTTGGACCTCAGGGACGTCAACCGCTTCCTCCGGAAGGAGAAGTTCAAGATGTTGACTCTGGCTCAGGTCTTGTCTGCCCTCGACCCTGGAGACTGGATGGTAGCGTTGGACTTGCAGGACGCATATTTCCACATTCCCGTCCTGCCGGCCCACTGGCGTTACCTGCGGTTTACGGTAGGCCACGAGCACTTTCAGTTTACCGTGCTCCCCTTTGGCCTTACCAGCGCCCCTCGGGTGTTCACGAAAGTGATGGCGGTGGTCGCAGCTCATCTGCGCAGATCAGGGGTTCCAGTCTTCCCCTATCTCGACGACTGGCTGTTGAAGGCGGGCTCGCCCCAGGCTGTCGTCTCCCACCTCCAGACTACAGCCGACCTCCTGCATTCGCTGGGGTTCTCCATCAACATGCCGAAGTCGCACCTGATTCCCTCTCAGAAGCTCCTCTTCATCGGAGCGGTTCTGGACACGACGCTCTTTCGGGTCTATCCTCCCGAACGGCGAGTCCAGGATATTCAGGCTATGATTCCGATCTTTCAGCCTCTATCCTGGGTTTCGGTCAGGATGACCCTGAGGCTGCTGGGCCTCATGGCCTCCTGCATCCTGCTGGTCGATCATGCCCAGGTGGCATATGCGGGCTCTGCAGTGGGACCTGAAGTTCCAGTGGGCGCAGCATCAGGGGGACCTGTCCGAGTCCGTCCAGATCTCGGAGGGCACTGCAAGACAGTTGCAGTGGTGGCTCACAAACCGGCATTGGGTCAATGGCAGATCCCTCTCCCTTCCCCAAACAGAGCACACAGTGGTGACGGATGCGTCCCTCCTGGGATGGGGCGGCCACATGGGAGAGGCGGAGATCAGAGGCCTCTGGTTTCCGGCGGAGTCCAGGCTCCATATCAACCTTCTGGAGCTTCGGGCGATCCGACTTGTGCTGAAAGCATTCCTTCCCTCTGTCAAGGGGAGAGTAGTGCAGGTGTTCACGGACAACACCATCGCCATGTGGTACTGCAACAAACAGGGCGGGGGGGGGGTCGTGGACCCTATGTCAGGAGGCTCTGCGCCTCTGGACATGGCTGGAACATCAGGGTATTTCCCTGGTGGTTCAACACCTGGCAGGTTCACTGAACGCCAGGGCGGACTAACTCAGGTGCTTGATGGATCACGAATGGCGTCTTCACTCGGACGTGGCGCAAGGTCTCTTTCAACAGTGGGGAGAGCCTTGGTTAGATCTATTCGCCACCGAAGAGAACGCGCAATGTCAGCAATTCTGCGGGTTGGAATTTCCAAGGCGGCACTCGCTCGACGACGCTTTTCGTCGTGATTGGAGTTGCGGTCTATTGTACGCCTTTCCGCCTATACCACTTCTGCCCAGAGTGCTGAAGAAGATCAGGCGCGACCAGGCCCAAGTCATTCTTGTGGCTCCGGACTGGGCTCGAAGAGTTTGGTATCCCGAGCTACTCAGTATGAGCATCGATCCCCCGATCAGACTGCCTCTTCGGGAGGATCTTCTGTCGCAGCAGCAGGGGACGGTCCTCCACCCGAACCTGTCCAGTCTCCACCTCCTTGCGTGGAGATTGAGCGGCGGCAGTTGATTCCTTTTGACTTGCCTCCTGAGGTTTGTAATGTCATTCTGGCAGCCAGGCGTCCCTCCACTAAGTTGGTATACGCCTGCAGGTGGAACAAATTTGTGGCATGGTGCACAGCAAAGGCTGTGGATCCCCTTTCTGCCCCTCTTTCAGAAGTCCTTTTGTTCCTTCTTTCTTTGGCCCAGCAGGGCTCTGCTCTGGGCACTATCAAGGGCTACCTTTCTGCTATTTCGGCCTTTCTCAGGCTCCCTGATCAGCCCTCTCTTTTCAAGTGCCCTGTTGTAAATAGGTTTCTTAAAGGCATTACTCACCTTTTTCCTCCTATTCCTTTCGTGATGCCTCAGTGGGACTTGAATCTAGTTCTGACGTACTTAATGTGCGCTCCCTTTGAGCCACTTCACAACTGTCCTCTTCGTTAGTTAACTCTGAAGACTGCTTTCCTGGTTGCCATCACCTCCGCTAGGAGAGTGAGTGAGCTCCAGGCTCTTTCTTGTAAACCTCCTTTTCTGTCTGTCCACCCGGACAAGGTTGTGCTCAGAACCCGTCCATCCTTTCTGCCAAAAGTTGTCACTGCTTTTTACATCGGGCAAACCATCACTTTGCCCACCTTCTCTCTGCCTCCGCATCCTTCCAGAGAGGAAGAGAGGCTCCACCGTCTGGACCGAAAACGTGCGCTCTCATTTTACCTGAACCGCACACAACCGTTCCGGGTGGATGACCAACTCTTTGTTGGCTACGTTGGCGCCAAGAAAGGTCGGGCCGTACACAAGCGGACTATCTCCCTATGGGTCGTCTTGTGTATAAAAGCATGCTATTCTCTGACTAAAAAGGAGCCTCCGTTGGGGCTGCGCGCCCATTCCAGCAGGGCGACGGCGGCCACTATGGCATTGGGACGTGGTGTCCCCTTACAAGACATCTGTCAGGCAGCTACGTGGGCCTCGCTGCACACTTTTACTAAGCATTACTGCCTGGACAGCCAAGTCCGGAGAGACGGCTTCTTTGGCCGTTCTGTTCTCCGAGACTTTCTGGTGTGATCTTGGTTCGCAGACCCACCACCAGGTTGGTATTGCTGGGGTATCTATTCTAAGGTAAGGAATCTATCACTACGTGTTTCTTTCAGATGAACAAGTTGCTTACCTTCGGTAACGATATATCTGTAAGAAACATTAGTAGTGATAGATTCCTTACCGCCCCACCCATCCTCCCCGTTCTGCGAACTGATTTCTAGGGTTAAGGTCATCCCTTTCAGGGCCCTAGTTTCAATGCACCAGTGGTCAGTATCTTGCATGGCTCTGCGTTCCTGGCGCGGAAAGTCGTGTACAGAACTGATGTCAGCGCGCGAGGGCGGCATCTAAGTAGCTGCTGCGACGTCATCTCGGCGACCACGATGTCAACGACTGACGCGGAGCCGCACAACGCCACCTTCCGACGCGCAGGAGTGCTGCTGACGAAAACTTTCCGGATCCAGTCTGACTCCTGGGGGTAATTCTAAGGTAAGGAATCTATCACTACTAATGTTTCTTACAGATATATTGTTACCGAAGGTAAGTAACTTGTTCATCTGACCAGCAAAGTGAACCCAAATGCCTTCTGGAACCTTCGCCTTCAATGGGCTCAGCATCAAGGATGGCACCTGATTGTTTGGGGAGCTAGGGACCCTCAATGGTGGATGGAGGATTCCAACTTGACTTATGGTAAGCTGTTCCAATACCCCTGCTTCCCCAAATCAAGCGCTCATAGAGGTGATGCATGCAGCCTCTGGATTAGGAAAGCCACCTGGACATGGTGGAGATATGATGCACCACATAAGTCTTCTGGACATTTACAAGCAAGGTATTTCTGCCCATGATTGTTGGCACTTCTGTGTAGGTTCTGAAGGACAACAAACGTAACCGCCTTGTGGTACTGCAATAAACAAGGTGGTGTGAGATTGCAAAGTCCTATGCTAGGAATATTGAGTAGCGCTGGGTAAATCTTGAGGAGTTATTCCTCTCAGTCAGTTATCTGGCAGGATCGTTGAGTGCCAGTGCGGACAAGGTCAGCAGACAACATTTAGCTGAACACGAGTGGAGTCTTGAGCCAGTGGGACATGCTTTGGTTAGATCCTTTTGTTGCCAGTGAGAGCGCTCATTGTCGGTTCTTAAGTTCTCTGGAGTTTCAGCCTCAGGGCTTTCGGCATGACGCATTCTGCCTTCTATGGGACTCCAGTCTCATTTGCGCATTCCTGCCTCTGCTACCCAGCGTTCTGAAGACAGTTGGGGGGCAGGGGGGCCTAAATTCAGCTCTTCCTACTCGAACTGGACTTGGAGAGTCTGGTGCTCAGACCTGCTAAGTCTGAGTGTCTGCCCTACATATTCTGTGCATCCTGGGAAGGACCTGCTCTTCCAGCATGAGGACGGGGCTCTGCACCCAAACCTTAACAATCATCTTCTCCATGTGCAAAGATAGAGCAGAACCAACTCATTGAATTTGATCTAGATTTGGTGGACATGATTTTCGCTGCTTCCCGTCTGCCCAGAATGTTGATCTATTTTTGCCTATAAGGTATATGGCCTAGTGCGAGGACCATCTAGTGAATCTGCTTCAGCCAAAGTTTTCTGATGTTCTTTTGTTTGTCCTGTGAGCACTGTCGAAACTTATTTTTTGGCCTTTCTGCATTTACCTAATCAACCCTCTGTTCATGTGACTGGTTGTGATGCTTACATACTTGTTTTACTCTGCGCTTTTTAATATGCTATAGTGTGACCTTATGGTCCCCAAGTTCTTATTGTGCACACCTCTAGAACCCATGCGCAGCTGTTCTTTTGAGGTTGTTGACCCTTAGGACGGACTCCATTATTGCAGTCACGTATGCTCGTCTTCACAGTGATCTGCAGGCACTGTCAGTACTGCCTATGTATGCCACCTTCTTCCCGGACAAGTTGGTACTGTGAACTTTGACTCACTTTCTCCTGAAAGTGGTCTCACCCTTCCATTTGAGAAGTTCAGCACACCTTCTTTCTTTCCTCTGCCTCATCCTTATAAAGAGGAGTAACTTCATCATTTGCAACCCCAGATGGTCCTTATCTTGTACACTGATCAGATTCACAGCCTTGATTGCTCAACTGACCTGTTGTTTTGCTGGTGCAAAGAAGAAAGAGCAGTCCAAACACTGACCTTTTCAAGATGGACGCCCTTCTGTATAAAAATGTGCTATGCCTTGACCAAGAATGAGGAATTCAGACTCATTGCACCAGAGCTAAAACTGCTCTACCTTTAGCTAGGAGTGTACTGGTGCTGGACATCTACTGGCTGCTAAATTGACCTCAGTCCACACCTTCACCAAGCATCACTGTTTCAACCGTCAGGTACGCAAGGAGGGTCATTTTGCTTGCTCGGTCCTGCAGGACTTACTAGTTTAATGCCTACTTCTCACATCCACCCACATTTTGATGGTACTGCTTCGAGTATCTATTTAAATGGTGAGGAATCTGCAGTTAGAAGAATCCATAAGAACAATTTTACCTACTCTCTTTGGTGCATGCTCAAGTTAACAGCAGATTCCTCACTACCCTTCCTCCTTTAGACTGGACTTTTAAGGGTTAATACATTTCTATGTTATAGTCTGAGCATGGTCACGGTTCTCAATCTATTCCTGAAGCTCAGCATATGCCCGCAAAATGCTGCTGGGTTGTAAACTGACATCCGTGTGCAGTGTTGGTGCCTAGGTATGGTCCAGCTCCGTCCCTTCTCATATCGGTATGAGATTGCCACAGAGCCCGATGGCGCCACCTACTGGTGTTCATGAGGAATTTGCTGAATAGTTTCCGGATCCAGTCTGGCATCTGATTGAATATTAAAGGTGAGAACTCTGCTGTTACGGTATACACCAGAAAGAGAGCTATTGAAGTTCAGTTATCTGAAAGAGACAATTAGTTATAGATTCCTTACCTTAGAATTACCCCCAGGCGTCAGACTGGATCCGGAAAGTTTTTCATCAGCAGTACCCCTGCGTGTCGAAAGGTGGCGTCGGTCGCCTCCGCGTTCGTCGTTGGCATTGTAGTCGCCAGGATGACGTTGCGGTAGTTACTTAGACGCCGCCCTCGCGCGCTGACGTCAGTTCTTTCTTTTTCCGTGCCAACCAGCGCAGATCCGGAGAAAGCAGTACCTCCAGTCACTTTTTGACTGACTTTTTTCGACTTTTGTCGACACCGTTTTTGAGTCTTCGACTCCTGGTGCACATCAGGGATGCCCGGTTTCAAGGCTTGCGGCTCCTGTAGCCGGCTGATGTTGGTGACGGATCCGCACCGCGTGTGCCTGTTTTGCCTGGAGCGCGACCACGATTCCAAGTCGTGCTCCGACTGCCGGAACATGAATCCGAAGTCTTTGCGGGAGCGGTCCCGAAAGCTTCTCGAGGCCCGGCAGTCGGCTCCACGCTGTTCGAGGTCCCGGTCGCGTGGAAGGTCGAGGGACCGGTCGTGGAGCCACCACCACCAGTCTTCTTCAGAGTCTTCGCACTCCTCAGGTAAGTCGAAGCTTAAGAAGAAGTCGAAGAAACATCGTCGCTCTTCGACTATTCCCCGTCGGTCGGCCGACGCGATGAGGGATGCGGGTGGTGCCCATCCTGCGTCTCCGCGTGCGGAGCCTGAAGGGTCGACTCAGAGTTTCCCTCCCTTCCCGGGACCCGGAGCGACCCCTGCCCAGCTTTGCACCTTTTATGAAGCGATACATGCCATCTTTGGGCAGCCCGACTCCGCCGGCGCGCTTTCGGGTCCCGCGAACTCAGCTGGGGGCCCTGGGCCTTCGACGCCGTCGGCTCCGGCACCACAGGGTCCCCTTGGATCCAGGCCTGGATCCGGATCGGCGCCGGTCGACCTGATTACACTTCCCCCGGCGCCGAATCCACCAGCACCACCTCCGCAGCCGACGCCGGTTGTGTCTCCAGCTGGCGTCGACCCCGGCCTCCGCCCTGCACTGGACACAGAGCCGGACTGGCGTCGACCGACGCCGGATCCGGCGCCGATGGGTACCTTTGTGCCCCTGTTCTACCCTGATGCTCAAATCAGGCCAGATTGGCAACCAGAGGAGGGTGAGGAGACCCTCTAACTGACCAGTTGGAGTACTAACGGGACTGGAGAGAGGAACTGGGGGAAGCCAGTGGTCTAGATACTTCCCCAGACCTTGGCATGTTGTCTCCTCCTACCATGGCTACGGAGGAGGGAGCTTCTTACGCAGTGATGTTGCGTAGGGTGGCCGAGGCTCTCAACCTCGAGCTTTCTACGGTGGCAGTCAGGACTAACCTCCTGACAGAGGTACTTCTGCCGGCAGCGAGCTCTGCGGAGCCCATGCTGCCGTTCAATGAAGCCCCTACCGACATCCTTTTGGGCACCTGGTCCAGGCCCAACACAGGGACTCCTGTGGATAGGATGATTGCCCAACGCCACCGCCCGGCCTCGGGTGACCCCACTTTCCTCTCCCAACACCCCACCCCTGAGAGCTTGGTGGTCCAAGCCTCCACATCCAAAGGCGCATTCCCTAACGCATCAACTGATAGGGAATCCAAAAAGCTGGACCATCTTGGGAAGAAGATGTTTTCTTCCTCCAGCTTGGGACTGCGGTCGGTAAACACCGCATGTCCGTTGGGCCGTTATACCCACTCTGTGTGGGATACGGTGGCGCAGGTGTTGCCTCAGTACCCGGAGGAGGCCAGGGCCGTGCTCTCCTGTGCAGTTGCCGAAGGGAGGGACGCAGCGAAGTTTACCATACGCTGTGAACTGGACACCGCCGACTCGATAGGTAGGACGATTTCAAAGTTGGTAGCCCTTTGACGCTATGCCTGGCTGAGGTCGACTGGCTTTTCGGGGGATGTCCAAGCTACCCTTATGGACATGCCCATTGATGGCCGTCGCCTGTTCGGCGACAAGGCAGACAGCGCACTAGAGCGCTTCGAGGACTCGTGGGCTACGGCCAAGTCCTTGGGCCTCTCCACCACTCACCCTGCGCAGTCTGCTTTTCGCCCCTTTCGTGGCTACCAAAGGGATGCCCCACCATGTTCCACCCAGAGCCACAGGCCAGCGCAAGCTGTTCAGCCCCTGAGCGTCCGGGGACGTGGGAACCACCATCGTGGGTCTGGGGGCCAATGAGCGGGCCAGTCTACCACCGCCCCCTCTGCAGCAGCCTCCAAACCCTCCTAGTCCGACCTTCCAGGGCCACCAATCACCAGTGGGCAGCAGGATTCGCCATCACCTCCCCCACTGGCGCACCATCACGTCGTACAGGTGGGTTTTGCAGATAGTCCGAAGGAGCTACTCCCTCCCCTTCGAAACTTCCCCCCCCCCCCCACCCCCCCAGCCATGCCACTTCAGTACCATCGCATGTCGGAGGATCATCTGGTCCTTCTCCAACAGGGAGTTAAGGCTCTCTTGGCCAAGGGAGCCATCGAGCGAGTTCCTGCCCCAGAAGAAGGTAGTGGTTGCTACTCCCACTACTTTCTGGTGCCCAAGAAGGACAAAGGCCTGGGTCCTATCTTGGATCTCAGGAATGTCAACCGCTTCCTCCGGAAGGAGAAGTTCAAAATATTGACGCTAGCTCAGGTCCTGTCTGCCCTCGACCCTGGAGACTGGATTGTAGCGTTGGACTTGCAGGACGCTTATTTTCACATCCACGTCCTGCCGGCCCACCGGCGTTACCTGCGGTTCACAGTAGGCCCCAAGCACTTTCAGTTCACTGTGCTCCCATCTGGCCATACCAGCGCCCCTCTGGTGTTCATGAAAGTGATGACGGTGGTCGCAGCTCATCTGCGCAGATCAGGGGTTCCAGTCTTCCCCTATCTCGATGACTGGCTATTGAAGGCGGGCTCGCCCCAGGCTGTGGTCTCCCACCTCCAGTCTTTGGCCGACCTCCTGCGTTCGGGTCCGGGATATTTGGGCTATGATTCCGATCTTTCAGCCTCTATCCCGGGTTTCGGTCAGGATGACTGTTAGACCTGGTATCATTGGCGTGAGTCTCCCTTCCATTTTTTTCTGATTGCCTCCTCTGTTTTTGATCTGTTTGCTGGTTTTAGATGCTTTGGGCACTGTGCCGCTGCTATTCAGTGCCACAGTGCAAGTGCTCCCTATGGTAAATTGATGCATTGATTAGTGACTCCATGATTGGATCATTTGATTTACTTGTCAGACCCTAGTATAGTGCACCAGGTGTGCCCAGGGCTTGTAAATCAAATGCTGCTGGTGGGCTTGCAGCACTGGTTGTGCCACCCACAGAAGCAGCTTGTAAAGTGTGTCTCAGGCCTGCCATTGCAGAGCCTGTGTGCAGTCTGACTGCCATGTCGACTTGGCAAGTGCACCCACTTACCAGTCCCTAAACCTTCCCTTTTCTGCATATTAGTCACCCCTAAGGTAGGCCCTAGGGCAGGGTGCATTGTAGGTAAAAGGTAGGACCTGCCCTGATGTGTGTGGCATGTCCTAATAGTGAATTACAGCCATTTTCGTTTTTCACTATTGCAAGGCTACCTGTTCCCCATAGGCCAGAATGGGCAGTTAGATTATTACGTCTTATAATCCTAACTGACTCAGGGAACCAGGTAGAAATTCGAGTTTAGTATGCCTGAACTCAGAATGATAAAATACATCTTTTAGTGAAGTTGGTTTTAACATTCTGTGTTTGAAAATACCACTTTTAGAAAGTGGGTATTTTCTTGCCTAACTATCCAAGCCTGCCTCTGCTAGGTTGTGTATTCCTTGTCTGGAGTTTGAGTGACAGGGGCTGGGGGCTGCCAGGAGACAGGGTGAGTCAGCACAGGGCTGAATAGAGAGATCTGCATGCAGATAGGAGGGAGGAGTTGCACCTGGGACCTGAATAGGGCTGTGCCTTCCCTCCACAATGCTGGCTCCACCTCCTGTGGTGTGTCTGATGTCCCTGGCCTACACTGTGAAAGGAAAGAAGGAGTCTTGTCAACAAAGTGCTCCAAGACTGACCAGAACTGGTTTTGACTAGGCAAAGGCCTCTCTGCCTTCAGAGAACAAAGAGAAAAGTAGTATAAATATTGGGACCCAGACCCAAGAACTTCAGATCACTTCTGGAACAACAAGACGACCCTTTTGCCAAGGAGAAGAACCAAGGAAGCTGCAGGAGTTGGACTGCCCCTCTGCCAAGTGTGCTGTTTGCTGGGTTGGCCTGCAGTGGTTTCTTCACTGCCAAGGAAAGGAGAAGGAACTTTTAAAGAACTTTCATCATCTTGCAGAATATTACTCCAAGGGCTTGATTTGAGCTTGCCTCCTGACCGAAGTCTCAGGGATACCAGACTTCACCCCCTTCTGTTTGCCTGCATCTGGAACTTGCTGTTCTGGTGCTACAGAAGGAATTTACAACACCGACGCCAGCGAGCGACGCCGTCTCCTGCATCGAAGCCGTGAGCGCTGCTCCGACTTGCAACGAAGACTCGATGCCGACCGCCGTGCCACCTCGACGCCAGCGAGCGACGTAGTAAGCCTGCTATAGACGTGAGCGCTGCTCCGACTTACGATGCCGGCCCGACGCCTGTTGCTGTGCCGCATCGACTCCGAAGCTGACATCATCGCGGAGCCGATCGTCGACGTGGGTGGTCAAGAATCTATTGACATCGTACGGAACCGTGGCCTCGGCGCCATCGTGACGTCACCTCCTCTCCGGTCCGGAACAGACGCCTCCCCTGCCTGCACAAGCATCCAGGTCCCGACGCATCCTCTCCGAAGCAAGGAACCGACGCCGCAAACGCGCCAACGACGCCGCACCTCCCCGACGCCGTGAGCTGTCTTTGTTTTCGCTTTTCCAAGGTACTGTTCTTTGTGGGTCTGTTTTGACTCCGGGCCCGACGCCGCGCACCTCGCGGTCGGCGCCGTACTTTGGGATTTCTTTGACCTCGACGTCGTGATAACTCCAGTTGGGGTTATTTGTTGCTAAAGACTGCTTTTAAGTGAAGAACCTATTTTTAAACCATTTCTACCATCTTGAAGTATTATTGATTACAGTATTGTGGATTTTTGTCGTTTGTGGTCTTGTGATAAATCTATATAAAGAATACTTATTTTTATAAAACCTGTGTGGTGTCCATCTGTAGTGTTTTCACTGTATTACTGTATGTGTTCACAAATGCTTAACACACTGCCTCTTAGATAAGCCTGCCTGCTCGTGCCAAGCTACCAAGGGGTGAGCAGGGGTTATCCAGGTGTGTAATCCCCTTTCCCTGACTTAGAAGCAAGGGTCCCTATTTGGACAAAGGTGCATACCATTGCCAACTAGAGACCCCCAGTTCTAACATTGGTGGTCAGTTGTGAGGATTTGGACCTGCATTTGTGACTCATATACAGTGATTGGTGTACACTACTAGTGAGTGCAGACCAAACGCGACCACATACTTTTTGGTAGAATTTTTTTTCCTTGGACTGTTATTTTTCTGAGAACTGCCAATTCTTATTGCCATGAGTCCACCAGCATCTATTGCCTCTATGGATCCAGAGTTTGAGGAAGAGAGGTTGGATACCTATAATGCCAAACAGCTGAAAGCCTTCTGTAGAAAATTTAAAGTTACTATTCCAGGCCTCACTAAAAAGGATGAGTTCCACAAGGCGCTGAGGGCCTGGGTGGAAGCAAGAAATGCATCTGAAAATGTGGAGCACCCTGTGGAGGAGGTGGAAGGGCAGCTGGATGGGCCCCTGGGCCCAAGGGGGGAGAAAGTACCTACCCCGCCAGGCAGCAGTGTTTCTTCCAAAGACCTGTCCCCAGGAGAGCTGGAGAATAGGGCACACAAGCTGGAGATGGCTAGGCTCAAAATGGAGGGTCAAAAGGACCTAGAGAATAAGAAGCTGGAGTTTTTTAATTAACAAGTTAGCCTTGGAGAGAGAGAGAATGAGATTAGAGCATGAGAGAATGTTGAGGGGGTTAGAGATCAAAGCACAGGGCTTAGAACTCAATCCCTCTGGTGGCAGCGCACCATCTGTGCCTTCAGAAGCCAGGGTATGTATTCCCAAGGATGTCATCAAAGATTTCCATAAGCATGAAGATTTTGGGCAGTGGTTTGCAGCCTTTGAAATAGCAATGTTGGCCCACCGGGTCCCTGAGAAGGATTGGGGAGCTGGGTTGTGGGGCCGCTTTGTGAGTGAGGGGAGGGATACTTTGTTAGACCTACCCAGTGAGAATAGGATGTCTTATGCCCATATGAAGGAAGCCCTGATGACAAGGTATGGTTTGACCCCAGAACTCTATAGACAGAGGTTTAGGAGTTGCAAGAAGCTGGAGGGAACCACTTGGGTAGAATATGTATCTTTCTTTTGCAGAGCCATGGATGGTTGGGTGAAGGGTAGCAAAGTGGATACTTTTGAAGCGCTCTATGATTTGTTTGCATGGGAGCACTTGTCTGCTAATTGTTTTCCAGAGCTACGCCAGCACCTTATTGATAGCAAGCTAACTAACCCTAGGAAGCTTGCTGAGGAGGCGGACCGCTGGGTCAGTACCAGGATCCACAAGGGTCATGTGGGAGATTCCGCCAAAGGTGGGCAGGGTCCCCAGCAGAAGAGTGGGGGGGACAAGGGTAAACAGAGGGAGTTCCAGAAAGGGCCCCAAAGTAATCCCCAAGGGAAGGGTTCCCAGCCTCCCCCTGAGAAGAAGCAAGAGGCCCCGACAGGTAAACCTGTTCAGAGGGGCCCCTGTAAATGTTTTACATGTGGTCAATTGGGCCACCGTTGGTATGATCCTCAATGTCCCATGAGAGATCCCAAAGCACCACCCCGTGCACCACCCCGTCATATTGCCAGTGTAGCCCTGGGGGGGGAGGAGATGGGTGCCCAAGGTGGGTGGGATCCTGCAGAGATGTCCCTTGTCTCATTAGGAGACTTTGAGATGATCCCTAAAACTCAGCTGCCTGATAACACTAAAAAGTACAGGCAGTGGGTGACCATCAATGGCCGTAGGGTGGAAGCTCTAAGAGACACCGGTGCAAGTGTGACAGCTGTCAGTTGTTGGTTGGTGTCCAAAGAGCAGGTTGTCCCCCATGCATTCTTCCCTGTTGTTGCTGCAGACAACTCACAGAGCCAGTGTGAGGTGGCTCAAGTTCCCTTTGAGTGGGGGGGGTCTCAGGTACTCTCCAAGTTGCTGTGAGGCCAGCCATGCCGGTTGATTGTCTGTTGGGCAATGATTTAGAGGACTCCCCTTGGGCTAAGGTGGAGAGAAGGTCTCATTTAGAGATGTTGGGTCTGCCTGAGTGGGCGTGTGTAACCACTCGGTCCATGGCGGCCAGTAAGGGTGATCAAGAGGTTCTGGAGCCTGAAAATATGGCCCAGACCCCTGCCTTAAAGAGAAGAGGTAGGGGCGTGGGAAACCAGCCCCCATAGTTCCCACGGTCCAGGAGGAGGCAGACCTTGAGGGGGATGCCCTGGAACCTACAGGGGAACAAGTTGCTGAACTGAGAGACCTGCCTGAGCTGACCCATTGGCAGCAAGAAGGAGGTCCCTCCAGGGAGGAATTTTGTGAGGAGCAAAGGAAGTGCCCTTCTCTTGAGGGTTTGAGGCAACAGGCCACAAACCAGGCAGCAGGTGATCAGTCTGGATCACATTGGATCTACTGGGAGAACGACCTCCTGTATAGCGAGCCTAAGGTTGCTGAGCCTGGGTCAGCCCGTGTGCTGGTGGTACCCCAGCGCTTCAGAGCCTTCCTACTGGGTTCGGCTCATGACGTTCCTTTAGCTGGACATCTGGGGCAGAACAAGACCTTTGAAAGGCTTGTTTCCCATTTTCATTGGCCCCAGATGCGCAAGAGTTCAGATACTCATTGTAGGACCTGCCAAACTTGCCAGGCAAGTGGGAAAAGTGGAAGGAAGCACAAGGCTCCTCTCCAACCTTTCCCTGTAGTCAGTACCCCCTTTGAACGGGTGGGCATTGACATTGTGGGGCCAGTGGACCACAAGACAGCCATGGGCAACAGGTTTATCCTGGTCTTGGTGGACCATGCTACCCGGTACCCGGAAGCCATCCCTCTCAGGACAGTGACGGCCCCCGTGGTGGGACGTGCACTGATGGGGGTTTTTTCCCGTGTGGGGTTCCCCCCGAGAGGTGGTGTCAGACCGTGGTACCAACTTCATATCTAACTATATGAAGTCCCTGTGGAAGGAGTGTGGTGTTACCTATAAGTTCACCACTCCTTACCACCCCCAAGGTAATGGGCTGGTTGAGAGATTCAACCGGACCCTTAAGGGCATGATTATGGGTCTTGAGGAACCTATGAGGCGTAAGTGGGACGTCCTCTTGCCATGCCTGTTTGCTTACCGTGAGGTGCCTCAGAAGTCCTTAGGGTTCAGCCCCTTTGAGCTGCTGTATGGTCACCCGGTAAGAGGACCTTTGAGTCTGGTCAAGGAAGGCTGGGAGCAATCTCCCAGGAAACCTCCCCAGGATGTATATAGCTACATGCTGGCCTTCAGGAACCAGACTCGGCGTTTCGGAGAACTCGCTCAGGCGAACCTGGAAGCCAGCCAGGAAGAGATGAAGCGGTGGTACGATCAGAATGCCACTCTGATTGAGCTTCAGCCTGGACAGAAAGTTTGGGTCATGGCCCCTGTGGAGCCCTGTGCGCTCCAGGACAGGTGGACTGGTCCATTTGAGGTGGTGGAGCGCAAGAGTGATGTCACCTATCTGGTGAACTTGCGGTCTCCCAGGAACCCTTTGCGGGTCCTGCATGTTAACCGCCTGAAGCCCCACTTAGAAAGGTCCGAAGTGGGCATGCTCCTAGCGACAGATGATGGAATGGAGGAGGAGACTGAGCCTCTTCCTGACCTCCTGTCTGCAGCGGAGCAAGATGGGTCAGTGGATGGTGTTGGCCTCTCTGCCACACTGACCCCTGAACAGCAGCAAGATTGTCGCCAACTGCTGGGGCAATTCCCTGATTTGTTCTCCCTGGTTCCTAGTGTCACTGAGTGGTGCGTCCATGATGTGGACACTGGGGACAGTCCTCCTGTGAAGCACAAGGCTTACAGAGGGACTGACAGGGTCAGAGCTTACATTAAGGAGGAGGTCTCCAAGATGTTTGCCTTAGGGGTGATTGAGTCCTCTAACAGTCCTTGGGCCAGCCCAGTGGTTTTGGTCCCAAAGGCTGCCGCGCCTGGTGCCACACCCGAACTCCGGTTCTGTGTGGACTACCGAGGACTCAATTCAGTCACCAGGACTGACGCGCACCCCATCCCTAGAGCTGATGAGCTCGTTGATCGGTTGGGAGCTGCCCGGTACCTCAGCACGTTTGATTTGACGTCTGGGTACTGGCAGATTGCCTTAACTGATGGGGCCGAGGAGAGGTCAGCATTCTCCACACCAGATGGGCACTACCAATTCCGGGTTATGCCCTTTGGGATGAAGAATGCCCCTGCCACCTTTCAGAGGTTGGTCAACCAGGTGTTGGACGGACTGGAAGATTTCAGTGCCGCCTACCTGGCTGACATTGCGGTGTTTAGTTCCACTTGGGAAGAACATCTGCGCCACCTCTGGGAAGTGTTGATGGCGCTGCGGAAGGCAGGCCTCACAATAAAGGCGAGTAAGTGCCAGATTGGGCAGGGTTCGGTGGTATACTTGGGGCACCAGGTAGGAAGCAGCCAGGTGGCGCCCCTACAGCCCAAGATTGATACCATCCTGGCATGGGAACCCCCAAAGACTCAGACACAGGTGAGAGCCTTTTTAGGACTCACGGGGTACTACAGGAGGTTTGTCAAGGGGTATGGCAACATTGTTGCACCCTTGACTGAGCTGACTTCCAGGAAGCAAACCAAGAAAGTGAACTGGACTGACACCTGTCAGAAGGCTTTTGACGCCCTGAAGACTGCCATGTGCACAGCACCCGTGCTTCAGGCGCCCAACTTCTCAAAAGAATTCATTGTTCAAACAGACGCTTCAGAGCATGGTGTGGGGGCTGTTCTATCGCAGATTAATGAGGAAGGCCTAGACCAACCCGTAGCCTTCATCAGTAGGAGGTTACTTCCACGGGAACAGAGGTGGAGTGCAATTGAGCGTGAGGCATTTGCTGTGGTCTGGGCACTGAAGAAGTTGAGACCATACTTGTTTGGGACTCACTTCCTGGTTCAGACCGACCATAGGCCCCTCAGATGGCTGATGCAGATGAGGGGTGAGAACCCAAAGTTGTTGAGGTGGTCCATTTCCCTACAGGGTATGGACTTCACGGTGGAACACCGCCCTGGTACAGAACACGCCAATGCTGATGGTCTGTCCAGATTTTTCCGCCTTAGTGATGAGGACTCCCTAGGGAAGGGTAGTTCTCCCCACATTTCAGCTGGAGGGGACACGTGTTAGACCTGGTATCATTGGCGTGAGTCTCCCTTCCATTTTTTTCTGATTGCCTCCTCTGTTTTTGATCTGTTTGCTGGTTTTAGATGCTTTGGGCACTGTGCCACTGCTATTCAGTGCCACAGTGCAAGTGCTCCCTATGGTAAATTGATGCATTGATTAGTGACTCCATGATTGGATCATTTGATTTACTTGTCAGACCCTAGTATAGTGCACCAGGTGTGCCCAGGGCTTGTAAATCAAATGCTGCTGGTGGGCTTGCAGCACTGGTTGTGCCACCCACAGAAGCAGCTTGTAAAGTGTGTCTCAGGCCTGCCATTGCAGAGCCTGTGTGCAGTCTGACTGCCATGTCGACTTGGCAAGTGCACCCACTTACCAGTCCCTAAACCTTCCCTTTTCGGCATATTAGTCACCCCTAAGGTAGGCCCTAGGGCAGGGTGCATTGTAGGTAAAAGGTAGGACCTGCCCTGATGTGTGTGGCATGTCCTAATAGTGAATTACAGCCATTTTCGTTTTTCACTATTGCAAGGCTACCTGTTCCCCATAGGCCAGAATGGGCAGTTAGATTATTACATCTTATAATCCTAACTGACTCAGGGAACCAGGTAGAAATTCGAGTTTAGTATGCCTGAACTCAGAATGATAAAATACATCTTTTAGTGAAGTTGGTTTTAACATTCTGTGTTTGAAAATACCACTTTTAGAAAGTGGGTATTTTCTTGCCTAACTATCCAAGCCTGCCTCTGCTAGGTTGTGTATTCCTTGTCTGGAGTTTGAGTGACAGGGGCTGGGGGCTGCCAGGAGACAGGGTGAGTCAGCACAGGGCTGAATAGAGAGATCTGCATGCAGATAGGAGGGAGGAGTTGCACCTGGGACCTGAATAGGGCTGTGCTCTTTCCGCCTCCGCATCCTTCCAAAGAAGAGAGGCTCCACCGTCTCGATCCAAAACGTGCGCTTTCATTTCATTTGGATCGCACAAAGCAATTCCGGGTGGATGACCAATTCCGGGTGGCTATGTGGGCGCCAAAAAAGGTCGGGCCGTGCACAAACGGACCGTTTCTAGATGGGTCGTTTTGTGCATCAAAGCTTGTTATTCCTTGGCAAAGAAGGAGCCTGCAGTGGGGTTACCTGCCCATCCCACCAGGGCGACGGCAGCTACCACTGCTTCGGGACGTGGAGTCCCCCTTAATGACATCTGTCAGGCAGCTACGTGGGCATCGCTGCACACGTTCACAAAACACTACTGCCTGGACAGCCAAGTCTGGAGAGACGGCTTCTTTGGCGGTTCTGTTCTCAAGGACTTTCTGGTGTGAACTTGGTTCGCAGACCCACCTCCGGGGTTGGTATTGCTGGGGTATCTATTCTAAGGTAAGGAATCTATAACTAATTGTCTCTTTCAGATGAACAAGTTACTTACCTTCGGTAACGATATATCTGGAAGAGACATAGATTAGTTATAGATTCCTTACCGCCCCACTCATCCTCCCCGTTCTGCGAACTGATTTCTAGGATTAAGGACTCCCTATCTGAAAGAGACACGTTAGTGACAGATTCCTTACCTTAGAATATCCCCAGGCGTCAGGCTGGATCCGGAAAGTTTTTGCGTAGCAGTACCCTTGCGCGTCGGTAGGCGGCGTCGTGCGGCTCCGCGTCCGTCGTCGGCGTCGTGATCGCCGGGATGACGTCGCGGGCAGTACTTAGGCGCCGCCCTGCGCGCTGACGTCAGTTCTTCTTTTTCCGCGCCAGTAAGCGCAGATCCGGGAAGAGCAGTGCCCTAGTCACTTTTTGACTATCTTTTTTGGTGAATTTTTTCACTGTTTCTTCAACGAGTCTTCACGACTCCTAAGGTGTCGTAGGGATGCCCGGCTTTAAGCCCTGCGAGGAATGTGGTCGCATGATGTCGATCACGGACCCGCACCTCGAGTGTCTCTTTTGTCTCGGCCGAGACCACGACACGAAGTCGTGTCCTGACTGCCGGAAACTTCATCCTAAGGCTTTGCGAGAGCGGTCTCGAAAGCTCCTTGAAGTCCGGCATTCGGCTCCGCGCCGCACCAAGCCCCGGTCCCGGGAGAGGTCGAGGGCCGGACGCGGAGTCCCCGCCGTTTGTCGGATTCAAAGTCTTCGCGCTCCTCCGGTAAGTCGAAGCACAAGAAGTCTAAGCGGCGTCATCGCTCTAAGACTTCGCCTCGCCGGTCTCGCGACTCGGCTGAGGTCCCTATCGGCACCGTCCCCGCGGCCCCGGACGTGCCTGTCGAGTTACCCCCGCAGTACCCGCCCTACCCGGGCTCGGGGCGACTCAGGCCGATATACAGGAATTCCTGTCGGCCATGGCCCGCCTCTTCGGGCCTCAAGGTCCCTCCAGTGCGCCTCCGGGCCCCGCGGGCCCTGATTGGGTTGCTCCGGCGTCGCCGTCGACTCCGGTCCCGGCGTCGCCTGTCCCACCAGCCTTCGTCCCGGCCTCGGCTCCGGTCCCGGCCTCGACCCCGGCTCCGGTGGGGCCGCAACCCCCATCGACGCCGGTTGACCTAACCACGCCTCCGCCGACGCCGATGTCCCCGGTGCCGTTTCCGACGCCGTCCGGGGCTCCGGGCGGCGTCGTTCCCCGGTTCTCTCCGGGTCCGGACATGGTGCCGGAACGGCGTCGCCCGACGCCGTATCCGGCGCCGATGAGACCTTGGGTCCCTGATGTCCCTCCTCCTCCATATTTTCAACCTGAGGAGGACCAGGAGAGCTGGGAGGGGTCTGACGACCCTCTCACACAACAGTGCGAGTTTGACCCGGACTGGGTTGAGGAACTTGGGGATGCCAGTGGTCTGGATACCTCCCCTGACTCTGGCATGCTGTCTCCTCCCGTGGCAACGGAGGAGGGGGCTAATTTTGCAACGGTGTTGCGTAGAGCTGCTGGAGCCTTGAATCTCCAGTTGCCTACAGTGGTCGTCAGGTCTAACATCCTGACTGAAGTGCTTCAGCCGGCGGCCTCCTCTTCGGAGACTGTGCTACCGTTCAACGACGCACTGACTGACGTTCTTTTGGGTGCCTGGTCCAAACCCACCACAGGGGCTCCTGTGGATAGGAACGTGGCCCGACGCCATCGCCCTGCTCCGGGCGACCCCCTGTTTCTCTCCCAACACCCCACCCCTGAGAGCTTGGTTGTCCAAGCCTCTGCCTCCCAAACCGCCTTCCCTACCGCCCCTCCGGATAGGGAATCCAAGCGCCTGGATCACTTTGGGAAGAAGGCTTTCTCTTCCTCCAGTGCTGGCTTGCGGTCTGTTAATACCGCTTGCCTCTTGGGCCGATACACCCACTCCCTGTGGGATTCGGTGGCAACTGTTTTGCCGCAGTGTTCTGAGGAGGTCCAGACACTGCTTACCCGCGCCATTGCGGAAGGGCGTGATGCGGCTAAATATACCATCCGCTGTGGCCTTGATACCGCCGACTCGCTGGGCAGATCGCTTGCAACGACGGTGGCGCTGCGTCGCCACGCCTGGCTGAGAACCACTGGTTTTTCGGGAGATGTCCAGAATACTCTCATGGACATGCCCTTTGATGGTGTCGGTCTTTTGGTTCGAAGGCAGACCATGCGCTGGAGCGTTTCAAGGACTCTCGGGCTACTGCTAAGTCCCTGGGCCTTGCTGTTGTGCGCCCTCCGCTCACGTCTGCTTTTCGCCCCTTTCGTGGCCACGGAAGGGACGCCCAGTCACGTCCGCAGCCCGGCCAACGGCCCGCGCAGCAAGCGCCTTCGCGTGGCCGAGGACGTGGATACCGCCGTGGCGGTTCGGGCAACCAGCGTGCGGGTCAGGCCACCACCTCCAACCCGTCCGCGGCCTCCAAGCCCTCCTAGTCCCTCCTTTCAGGTGCACAGTACGCCAGTCGGGGGCAGGGTCCGCCATCACCTTCACCTCTGGCGTCCCATCACCTCGGACAGGTGGGTCTTGGACATTGTCCGAAGGGGCTACTCCCTCCCCTTCGAGACCACCCCCCAGCCATGCCACCTCAATTCCACCGCATGTCAGGGGATCACTTGGCGCTTCTACAGAAGGAAGTCACGGCCCTCTTGGCCAAGAGGGCCATCGAGCATGTTCCGACCCCAGAAGTAGGGCGTGGTTGCTACTCCCACTACTTTCTGGTGCCCAAAAGGACAAGGAGGACATGCGTCCTATCTTGGACCTCCGGAACGTCAATCGCTTCCTCCGGAAGGAGAAGTTCAAGATGCTCACCCTAGCTCAGGTGTTGACTGCCCTCGACCCCGGAGACTGGTTGGTAGCGTTGGACTTGCAGGACGCCTATTTCCACATCCCCGTCCTGCCGGCCCACCGGCGTTACCTTCGGTTCACGGTAGGCCTCGAGCATTTTCAGTTCACCGTGCTCCCCTTTGGCCTTACCAGTGCCCCTCGGGTGTTCACGAAAGTGATGGCGGTGGTCGCAGCTCATCTGCGCCGGGCAGGGGTTTCAGTCTTCCCCTACCTCGACGACTGGCTGCTGAAGGCGGGCTCGTCCCAGGCAGTCGTCTCCCACCTCCAGACTACGGCCGAACTCCTGCACTCGCTGGGGTTCTCCATCAATGTGCCAAAGTCGCATCTGATTCCTTCTCCACAGCTCCTTTTCATCGGAGCAGTTCTGGACACGACGCAGTTTCGGGCCTATCCTCCCGAACGGCGAGTCCGGGATATTCAGGCTATGATTCCGATCTTTCAGCCTTTATCCTGGGTTTCGGTACGGATGACCCTCAGGCTGCTGGGCCTCATGGCCTCCTGCATCCTGCTGGTCACTCATGCCAGATGGCATATGCGGGCTCTGCAGTGGGACCTGAAGTTCCAGTGGGCGCAGCACCAGGGCGACCTGTCCGATCACGTCCAGATCTCGGAGGGGACTGCAAAACAGTTGCAGTGGTGGCTCTCGAACCGGCAATGGGTCATGGGCAGATCCCTCTCCCTTCCCCAGCCAGAGCACACAGTTGTGACGGACGCGTCCCTTCTGGGATGGGGCGGTCACATGGGAGAGGCGGAGATCAGAGGCCTCTGGTCTCCGGCGGAGTCCCGGCTCCATATCAACCTTCTGGAGCTCCGGGCGATCCGACTTGCACTCAAGGCATTCCTTCCCTCTGTCAAAGGGAAAGTAGTGCAGGTGTTCACAGACAACACCACCGCCATGTGGTACTGCAACAAACAAGGCGGGGTGGGGTCGTGGACCCTTTGTCAGGAGGTTCTGCGCCTCTGGACATGGCTGGAACATCAGGGCATGTTCCTGGTGGTTCAACACCTGGCAGGTTCCCTGAACGCCAGGGCGGACGAACTCAGCCGCAGGTGCATGATGGATCACGAATGGCGTCTTCACTCGGAAGTGGCGCAAGGACTCTTTCTACAGTGGGGAGAGCCTTGGTTAGATCTATTCGCCACCGAAGAGAACGCGCAATGTCATCAGTTCTGCGCGTTGGAATTTCCAAGGCGGCACTCGCTCGGCGACGCTTTTCGTCACGAGTGGAGTTGCGGTCTATTGTACGCCTTTCCGCCTATACCACTTCTACCCAGAGTGTTGAAGAAGATTCGGCACGACCGGGCCCAAGTCATTCTTGTGGCTCCGGACTGGGCTCGAAGAGTTTGGTATCCCGAGCTACTCAATATGAGCGTAGATCCCCCGATCCGTCTGCCTCTTCGGGAGGATCTTCTGTCGCAGCAGCAGGGGACGGTCCTCCACCCGAACCTGTCCAGTCTACACCTGCTTGCGTGGAGATTGAGCGGCGGCAGTTGATTCCTTTCGGCTTGCCTCCCGAAGTTTGTGATGTGATTCTGGCAGCCAGGCGTCCCTCCACTAAGGTGGTATACGCCTGCAGGTGGAACAAATTTGTGGCATGGTGCACAGCAAAGGCTGTGAATCCCCTTTCTGCCCCTCTTTCTGAGGTCCTTCTGTTCCTTCTTTCTCTGGCCCAACAGGGTTCTGCCCTGGGTACCATCAAGGGTTATCTTTGTGCTATCTCGGCCTTCCTCAGGCTCCCTGATCAGCCCTCCCTTTTCAAGTCCCCTGTTGTTAACAGGTTCTTAAAAGGCATTACTCACCTCTTCCCTCCTGTTCCGTTTGTGATGCCTCAGTGGGACTTGAACTTGGTTCTTACCTTTTTAAACGTGCGCTCTCCTTCTATATTGACCGCACAAACCACTTCCGGGTGGATGACCAGCTCTTTGTTGGCTACGTGGGCGCCAAAAAAGGTCGGGCGGTGAACAAGAGGACCATCTCCCGCTGGGTTACCTTGTGCATCAAGACCTGCTATTCTTTGGCTAAGAAGGAGCCTCCTGTTGGGCTGCGTGCCCATTCCACCAGGGCAACGGCTGCTACCACGGCCTTCGGCCGCGGTGTTCCGCTGCCTGTTATTTGTCAGGCAGCTACGTGGGCCTCGCTGCACACGTTTACAAAGCATTACTGCCTTGACAGTCAGGTCCGGAGGGACGGCTTCTTTGGCCGTTCTGTCCTCCAGGACTTCCTTGTCTGATCTTTGTTTGCAGACCCACCACCGGGGTTGGTATTGCTGGGGTATCTATTCTAAGGTAAGGAATCTGTCACTAACGTGTCTCTTTCAGATGCACAAGTTACTAACTTGTGTAACGATATATCTGTAAGAGACAGTAGTTAGTGACAGATTCCTACCGCCCACCCATCCTCCCCGTTCTGCGAACTGATTTCTAGGGTTAAGGACATCCCTTTCAGGGCCCTAGTATTTTTCAGACACCTATGTCAGCTTCTTGCATGGCTCTGCGTTCCTGGCGCGGAAAGTCGTGTACAGAACTGACGTCAGCGCGCAGGGCGGCGCCTAAGTACTGCCCGCGACGTCATCCCGGCGATCACGACGCCGACGACGGACGCGGAGCCGCACGACGCCGCCTACCGACGCGCAAGGGTACTGCTACGCAAAAAACTTTCCGGATCCAGCCTGACGCCTGGGGATATTCTAAGGTAAGGAATCTGTCACTAACTACTGTCTCTTACAGATATATCGTTACACAAGTTAGTAACTTGTGCTTCAGGGCCCTAGTTTTGTGCACCAGTGGTCAGTGTCTTGCATGGCTCTGCGCTTCTGGCGTGGAAAGTCGTGTAGAGAACGGACGTCCGCGTGCGAGGGCGGCGTCTAAGTAGCTACCGCGATGTCATCCCGGCGACCACGATGCCAACGACAAACGCAGAGCCGACCGACGCCACCTTTCGACGCGCATGGGTACTGCTGACGAAAAACTTTCCGGATCCAGTCTGACGCCTGGGGGTAATTCTAAGGTAAAGAATCTATAACTAATCTGTGTCTCTTACAGATATATCGTTACCGAAGGTAAATAACTTGTTCATTTTTAGGTCGAGCCTCGAGTAGCGCGCAAGCGCTGCTAGGCGAAGACTTTATGTAAGGGGGTTTCAAAAGCTGACCACACGCTCGTGCGTCGTGACCTTTTCCCTGCGGTTACGCGCAAGCAAAAGGCCATGGTGCACGAGCGTGTGGTCAGCTCTGCACGCTGCCGCGCTCGCCCCCGCTCCTCTCTCACGCTGCCGACGGTTTTCCGTCATGGCTCATTAAGCGCTCGCGGCACCCTAACAGCACGCGATCACTTTCGCGCGCACCACTCGCGGCACGCTTGTTTTGGTAGAAACGGGAGTTTAAGTGATTTGCCCAGAAACACAAGAGTCGACCCCGAGGATCGAACCTTGGTTTCGCCGCTCCAGAGTCGGCAGTCTAGCCGTCAGACCACATCCTCTCCCAGGTTAAAGAAGCAACAGGCTGCGAATCGAACTAGTGCCACGTAACAAACGGATTTCCTACGGTGTCACATTCACCACACTGTCCAGCATCAGTAAGTGCTAGAAATGCCACATGTTCTTTAAACAACTACTGCCCCGTAACGTACAGGGTCGCACCATGTACGGCTCTCAACCCCCATTTAAGTCCCAGAAACAGAGATCAAATCGTCCGCTCATCTGTCTGTAGCGAACTTTACTTTGAGCAGCACTAGCCGACTTCAAGTGGACAGATGGTAAGAACCTGTTTAAACCCCACAGCCAATCAAGAACTTCGAAAATCCTTAAGGCGCACTAGATTGGCTGGGCTGAACCCAATACTCTAATCGTAGGCCACCGAACACATTAGCAGAACCGCCCACTCCCAGCCGACTCTCAGTATGTGTTCTACCTTGTGATAGGCTGTTATGTGATCCGGAAGTGCTAAAGTAGAAAATAACATCCTTTCGAAGATCAGCCACGGAGGTAGCACTGTGCACATGGAGTTGAATTGACTGTCTTTCAGCGTTATAAACAGGAGGTCATCGTACTTTCGACACCCGTGGTACGTTGTTAACATTCTCTGCTCAGGCAAGCTCTCTCTTTTTGTCAATGTCTTGATAATGACAACGTTTTCCCCATTAAGCCAGACTTCTAATTATAGTAAGTTGCTGAACATACTTGTTTTCTAGTTGTGTAACAGCTTATTTTTTTTTATCTTATACGATTTGGTGTTTTAACACAGGGGACATGTTTACAGTTGAGCGCAGTGCTTTTTCCCCCTAGTGTTGTTATTCTTAACGAAATTGTAGTAGCATTGTGGTCCAGTGCTTAAGTTCAGAAACAATGTGGCTTCAGTTACGGTGCCGGTATCTCCACATGACCACGTTGGGTGATTTTTGACAGATTAGTTTATCTCCCTTTATACCCAGTGCTTTAAATGGGAAAAAATAAGTGCAGGTACTCATTAAAAAAATGAGCTAGAGGTGTAGTGAGGGGGTGGGGCTAGGGGCGGGGCTAAGGGCAAGACATGATACTTAACAACGTCTATATTAGTTGCAGCACATACCAAAACACATGAGAAATGTGTTTATATAAACAAAGCAGGTTAACTCATTACACAAAATGAAAGAGAAATGCAATAATATGTTAACATTTCCTGTTTTTGCAATAGTTGCACCTTCTTAATGTCATACTGTTAATTGCTGTTTGGCACAATACTATATATTTTTGAGCACGCGAGTAGGAAGAAACTGAAAATACCCCCACATCGCACCAAAGCTCTTATGGCACCAAGCACATGAAGCAACTCATCATGACCCTGCACAGAAGATATCTCTTGTCTCTTCCATCAATCTATCCTTTCATCCTACCATTTACCTGCTGATGTCCACCATTTAACCTTTACATTCTATCGTCTATTCAGTCTTTCATCAATCATTCTGTTTTTCACCATTCCGTCTATCCACCCTTCATATCCAAACCTATCCATCCATCTCCAAACCTAACCATTCATCCTTTCACTCATCCATCTCTTTATCCACCCTTTCACTCATCCATCAATCCTTTCGCTCATCCATCCATCAACCCTTTCACTCCTTTATTCCATCCACCCTTTCACTCAATCCCTCCTTTCACTCATCCACCCTTTCATCCATCCTCCCTACCTTTCATTCATCCATCCAATCTTTCACTTATCCACCCATCATCCGCCCTTTTATCCAATCATCCACCCTCTTTCACCCATGTATGCTTTGACTCATCCATCCATCTATTCATCCATCCATACATCCACCCTTGCTCACTCATCCATCCACTCACTCATCCACTCACCCACCAACCCTCCCTTTTACGTTATTTATGAATCTTTGTCGTCCAGCAGACATGTCCAAACAAAGTGCCACACATTTTCTTTAAAATACCTCCTGAGAGTGTTTTGATTCTCTCTCTTTCATTTTTTTCTTACAAAAACAGGCATACGCACAAAAATAGCAAATACACAAAAGACTCGGGTATGATAAAAGCCATCTTTTCTCTTCACCTACCATGGCTATTTTAATTGCCACCAGGGCCGGACTGGACGTAGCCTGATTGCCAGGGAACTGACATGATTCCTGTGCTTGCAGGAACGCACAGGATAGTGTGAATGTGATTGACAGCACTGGGCCTGAATGGACCCTGCTCTGTCAAGCACAGCGTGATGGTGAGCACCCGGACATTATTCAAATGAGCCCTGCTGAATAGCTCAGCTGGGGCTCAGATCGGGGCTACAGAAGCGTCGCCTTGGCTGCCAGAGACACGTTCCACTCCTGCTCACCAGCACAGCCAATGAGCCTACCTTTTCATTAGTACTGGTACTCTCCAGGACAGTAGAGCAGTGCCGGTACTCAGTGATAAATCTAAGAAGTGCCGGTACTCAGTACCGGTGAGTACCGGCCCATTTAAAGCACTGTTTATACCAGAGTTCAGTCGTTTGCCAAAATTGCGAGCACTTTCCGCTGACTTTTAACGCACATCCTGATACTCCGTTTTTTCACTGCTAACTCCTATCAATCTTATTATCATTTAATTTCCTTCTACGTTATTTGTAAAGTGCCCAAATACACCTGGTCCTAGTGCGCTTTAGAAAAAATTAAATAAATTGACGTATCCTGTTAAAACCTCGCTATTTATGTAATTATCCAGTTACTTTCTTCCTAGCTGCTCAGCCAGTGTGAATGTGTGCTGCGTGGAATGTTGGTGTGATGGACATGAATGTGTAGGAGTTTATTTAGTGCACGTATGCATCGCTAGGTTGTTCAATATGACTACAAAATGATTTTCTAGCTAACCTGCTGGGAAAAGTCAATATTATTTGATGCAAGGATTATGGTATTCTGATTTCATTTAATGGTGACAGCAACCTGTAAACAAATATTACATAACTCAGATATCTACTAGACAAATTTCGACCTACTAAACTGATCATCGAACAAAGCATCTAAGTACTTAACAGGATCATATTCTTTGGGCAGACCATACTATTTACGATCTTTCTTGGAGGCACAGCAAACAAGCTTTGGCATAGCCAATAGGTCTCGCATTTGGGACCTTATAAGTGTTTAGCCATGCAACAGTTGATGTTGTTGCACCAAGGATATTGTGCTGCATAACAAAATACTTATAAGGTCCCAAAGCGAGACCTATTGGCTATGCCAATGCTTGTTTCATTATTACATTGAAGAATGGAACACTTTACAGTCTCTTGTGTTTAATTTAATGGATACTGAGTAAGTTCTGTAATAATCACCAATGATTTTGCTTGCCCTCTTTTCCTCCCATTGTTTTTTGGGCAATTGTATTCTTTGTCTGGGCTCTTTTGTGAACTATTGACTTGTACTTTTAAGGGCAATTGTATAAATTATCTGGGCTCTTTTGTGATCTATTGACTTGTACTTTCAACACCAATTTTCTTACCCCTCTCCCACCATCCCCCTTTGCCATTTGTTCCTTGACCTCAGAAGAATCAGCGCCTCTTTTCTGTGAATCAGTGAGGAAACCTGAATTACCCTCTCTGGTTTTTTTATTCAATGCTTTTTTGTTATTGTCTTAACCTTTGTTTCACAGCCATCCGATTTTAGTCTTTTGTTTATTAGGCTTTGTTTGATTTTGTTTTGCACTCTGTGTACGGTGTTGGTACTCGCCTCCTTTTCTTGTCTTCTTAGTAGGTGTTGCATTCTCTGAACACGGACTCTGAACATGGGTTTTACACCATGTGTTCTTATTAAGGTTTTACCATTGCTCTTTCTAGATAGTGCTGATTTTAGAGATGGTTTTTCAATATCCTTTGTTTGAATGGCAAACAAATATGTTCCTTAGTCTTTTAGAGCTGATTCTGGGCAAGCTTGCATGGCATGCCATTGTCAGTGGTAAGTAGCATGAGTGCAAATGACCTGTTTTTATTCTTGTTTGTTGATTTTCATGTTTTAATAAATCCATGCTTATATTTTCATAAATGTGAGCTTAATTACCTTAAAAATGTAAACTAGAATGTGACAGTGGGATGTGTACTCAATACTTCATTTTTTGTTATTCTCTCAGATACCAGTTTCATTTAGTCCTCGAGACATTGGTGAATACACTCAGTATTGGGAAATGGAAAGTCATCCACTTGCTGAACCACAATCAAAGCATAGTCTTAGATTTCATCTTTGTGGAAAGGTGTGTATTTTCAAGAAAGCAGTTTTTTAAATTCTTATAAAACGTGTTTTTACAGGTCGTAAATGCTCTTAAGTGCAGGCTTCAGTTGAATCAACATCAGTTGTCACTTGTTTATTTATTTTTTTAATTCCCTAAATGCGTTCTTATCCTTTTTTCTGAAACATGGGAAAAACTGCATATCCTGTAGCCTCTCCTTGCCCATCACATCTGATAGAGACTACTAGTCGCAGATTCCTTAACGTAGAATTATCCCCAGGCGTGAGACTGGACCCGGAAAACTCTTTGCCCCAGCATCTCTGCGCGCCGGGGGTCGGTACCACGCGACTCCGCCCTGACGTCGTCCGCGGGCGTGACGTCAGCGAGGTCACATAAGCCCCACCCCGGCGCGCTGACATCAGTTTCCTTCTTTTCCGTGTGCAACGCGGCTCCGGAATCGTGTCCCTGACCTGTTTTCAGGCCTTCTTTTCACGCTTTGCGTTGTGGAACAGTGTGCGAATGCCTTTGGGCTTCAAGACGTGTTCTTCTTGTGCGCGTCAGATGTCGACGATGGACCCTCACCCTATTTGCATGTGGTGTTTGGGCGAGCACCATGATTCTACGGACTGCGACGCTTGCCAGCATCTGAAGCCGAAGTCCCGCGGGAGCTGCGTCCGTCCCCCGCGGAAGGGTCCAAGAACCGCCGATTCCGCCTCCGACATCGTCCTTCGCCGAGGCCCCAGGGGCGTCGCTCGCCCGCCGGTAAGTCTTATAGCTTGTCCCCGAGGCCTGGTCCCCGTTCTGCGGAGGGCGCGGTTCTCCTCGGGACATGCGGCCTCGTTCGTCGCCACCCTACCCGCCGTTTCCTGGCGTTGGGGCGACGAGGGCCCAAATGGAGGCCTATGCTGCGGCTCTGCAGGCTTCCTTGGCCCCTCCTCCTCCTCTTCCTGAGACGTCCGCGGATCCCTTGCCACGTGCGCGGCCTTCCGCGGAGTCGCCGGCGGCTCCGGCCCCGGCGGGTTCGGCTCCAGGTTTTGGGGGTGTGGTGTCGTCGAGGTGCGGCCCTACGGGGTTCCCCTCTTCGGCCCACGGCGCCTCTGCCTCGCTGCAAACCCCCGAGGGGGTCCCTGTGGTGTCGCAGGAGGTCGCCGGGACTCGCGGTTCGTCCCCGAGTTCCCCTCGGTCCTCTGGGCAGGCAGCGGCCTTGCCGGAGGCCGAGCCGACGCCGCTCAGGCGCCGACGGCTGTCAGCCCTGGCGGCGCCGTGGGTGCTGGCTAGGGGCCGGGGCGCTTCCCCGGGTCCCTCTCGGCCCTCCGCGCAGGCGGCTGCCTCGTCGGAGGTCGAGTCGGTGCCTTTTCGGCGCCGTTCTTTAGCCGCCCCGGCTCCGACCCCGTCCCATTCTCCTGGGGCGCAAGTGGTGGTGGGGTCGTCTCTGCGTCCCCGGTGACAGCACCGGAGCCGGTCGACGTCGCACTGGCGCCTGTGGCGGACTCCACGGCGCCGTGCCGGCGTCGGGTCGTCGACTCGTCTCCAGAGGTCCCCTCCTCTCCGGATGTTTGTCAACTTTTTGTCTCTTCTTCCCCGGAGACGGGACGCCGCGTCGTTGCTTTTTCCCCGGCGTCTTCCAGGGAGGGCTCTTCGCCGTCCCCGCAATCTCGGCCTTCCCTGGAGGCACCTCAGGCCCCCCACTCGTCCATGGATCCTCCGCCATTCAGGGGCTGGCCGTTTTTTCCTCCAGCTGGACTCTGGGATGGCCGGCTTCGTTTACAGCCAACGCCCACGGAGGAATTGCTCTCTCCCCCACGACGCCCTACGGAGGCGAGTGCAGCTTTTGTCCCGGCCATTTCCACGGCTGCTGGCATTTTGCGCATGGGCGACCCCGGCACCCCATTCCCTACGGACCATTTGTTAGAGGTTCTCCATCAGGGCTCTGGTGGACGGGAGCTGCTTCTTCCATTCGAAGCTTCGCTCCATACTTCTCTTCTGGGGGCCTGGGTGCGTCCTGCCACGGGTGATCCCGTGCCTCAGCCGCTCCTACATCGCCATCGCCCTGCTCTGCACGATCCAGTCTGCCTTTCTTTCCACCCTTCTACCCAGGGCCCTCTTCTGCAGACTGCTTTTCCTTCCTTGCCCTTGGTGTTTCCTCCGTCACGGGAGGCCCAGTGGTTGGATTAGTGGGGGCGTAACATCTTCGCTTCCTCTAGTGGTGCTTTGCGAGCGCTCAACACACTTTGTGTGTTGGCCAGGGCTACTTCCAGTCTGTGGGATTCCGTGGAGTCCCTTCTGTCTGGTGCCTCCCCCGCAGGTGTCCGCGCTGATCTGCGGCCCCATGTGTTGGATAGCCGGGAGTTGGCCGAGTTTATTCTTCGTTCGGCCTTAGATGTTTCTGATGCTCTCGGCCGCGCTATGGCAAGTTCAGTAGCTCTCCGTCGCCATGCTTGGTTGAGGGACGGCGTTTTTCCGGAGAATATTAGGGAGCGTCTGGTTGACCTGCCTTTTGATGGGGTTCTTTTGTTTAACACCCAGGCGGACTCCGCCATTCAGCGGCTTCTTGCGGGGCTCCGACCTCCTCCCCCTCCGTAAACTTGGCTTGTCGCTCCTCTGGTGCTTTATGGGAGGCGTTATCCCACCTTTTTTCGGGGGTCTATTGCTTCGATTGGCCCGGTTGTGTGTTCCGTGTGGTTTGGCGTGCCTTGGGGGTCCTTAGGTTGGCCCCTCTGTACTGTTGGCTGCTGGTACAGCCCCCTTTTGGCTTCTGTGTCTTTTTTGGCTGATTGGCAAGCCGTCTGTGGTTTTACCCGCAGGTCCTTTATGTTCTTGTCTTCTGCTGCGGAATGTTTTCCTAAGAGGTGTTCCCATGTTTTCCTTGGGACGTATCATGCCCAAAGTGGGGTACTTGTAGCTATTACATAGCTCTGTCCTGCGCTGGGGAGGTGTGGATGCCCTTTTTCGGGTTCCTTGCCTTTCCTGGCATCACTGTATACCGCTGGTGCGGTCTCTTTTGCCTTTGTCTTGGTACAGCTTGCGCTGCTCCAACGTCTGTCATTCTCAGTGTTCGCTACATCGCTTGCCCAGCCTGGCATACTGTCTACGGCATTGTGTTGTGGCGTTTCCGCCTTCCTGTCCGGCGTTTCGGCCTGGTCCTCTGTCTGGTGTTCCAGGGGGGCTAGGTTTCTTCTGGCTTTCCTGTGTTCTGGTTGCCGGCTGGTCCGTCCTCCGTGTCTCTCCTCTTTCTCTTCTGGCTGGTCCCACTTCTTTTCGTGGGCCGGTGTGTCTCTCTGGCACGGCCCCCCTTTGGGGATTGTTCTGGATTTCCCTGGCCGCTGTCCTCGGCTTGCGCCTGTCTTGTCCTGGGTGCACTGCTCCATGGTGTTGCCAGCTGCCGGCTGCGCATGCCTGCTCGTTATGGTCCACCGCCGTGGCCCTTGGTGTGTTCCCTTGTGCCCCTGCCTCTTGGTCTGCTGGGGCTTTGCGCAACTGTGCCTTTCTTCTTCGCCTGCGCTTTTTGGCTATGGAGCCGCTCCTGCCTTGTCCGCTGCCTTGAGGCTGATGCCTGTTCAGCTGCTCCCTATCGCTGTCTGTGTTTTCCTACGGCGGGCTCTGCCTCCGGTTCTACCTTTTCTCCCTGGAGTTTGGGGTGGTTCTTTTCTTCCTTGGTGCTCCTCTGGCGGTTGTACCTTGGATGGGCTTGGGTTCTCCTGGCCTTCCCATCGCCTCGTTCTTGCTTACTTCTGCTTGGTGAGGGCTGGGCCGCCCTTCTTGTCCCTGTGACACATCCCCTGCTGGGGCCCTGTGTTTCTTCCTACTAGGGAGGTTCTCTCACAGGCCCTCCTCCCCTCTGGGTATGGCTAGGGTATCTATTCTGCGTTAAGGAATCTGCGGCTAGTAGTCTCTATCAGATGTACAAGTTACTTATCTTCGGTAACGATGTATCTGGTAGAGACGATTCTAGCCGCAGATTCCTTCACGACCCGCCCTTCCTCCCTGTTCTGCGAGGACCTTCCGTTTGGTTTTCTGCACTCGCCTCCCTCCGGGTGGCTTGTCTTCTGTGGGTGTCTGCTTCGTCTCCTCCCGGTCAGGATGCTTCGTTCTGCTTGATTGTTCCACCCCTTCCTTTCTGATACGAGGTCGGTTGGTTCATGTGTGCTTCTGCCTCCCTCCACTCTGGTTTTTTCTCCAGTGTGGGGGCCTACTTTGACTCTTCTCCCTTTTACTTGCTTGGGGTTTCTGCTTCCTTGCAGTTCTCTGCGTTGGTTTTTTTTTGCTTGTACCTCGGCCCTTTCGCTCCTTTCAGGGGATACGGCCCTCCTTGATGGTGTCTTCTGGGGGTGCATTGCTGTTACTCCTCTGTTCCGGGCTGGTTGTCCCTTCACTGTTGTGAATTGTGATTGCAGATTCTTTCTCTCTTCTGCTATTGCGTTTTTCACATGTGTTCTGCCTCCAGGGGGGATGTCGCCTTAGCTTGCAAGGTTATTCCTCAGAGCGGTGCTCTGCTCTTTCCCTGCTATGGCTTTTTGGTACCTTAGTGCTTGGCACTTTTCCAATTGGTGCTGTTCCTCACCTTTCGTTTCTCTCTTTTTCACTGATTTTTCGCACACTGTTCCCATAATCTCCACAGTTTTGTTTGTGATGGCTCCGCGTTGTGGCGCGGAAAAGTTCTCCAAAGAAAACTGATGTCAGCGCGCCGGGGTGGGGCTTATGTGACCTCGCTGACGTCACGCCCGCGGACGACGTCAGGGCGGAGTCGCGTGGTACCGCCCCCCGGCGCGCAGAGATGCTGGGGCAAAGAGTTTTCCGGTTCCAGTCTCACGCCTGGGGATAATTCTACGTTAAGGAATCTGCGGCTAGAATCGTCTCTACCAGATACATCGTTACCGAAGGTAAGTAACTTGTACATTTGTTGAGTAGACCCTGGCTGGTCCAGTCACTGGTGCAGGTCCAGCCCAGGAGAATCTCAATTGCATTACCTCTACAGCCTTTCCAAACCCTTAATTGAGGTGTATCTACCTCTTTGCAGGTACCATGAGACCTAGCTAAAATCGGAAAATCCACCTTAGTCTCCTACTCCATTGTTTTCTTTGCCCCCCCCCCTCTTCAAAGTAGAACCATAAAGGAAGAGCCAACTCCCATCACTTACTCTTCCTTTGTCTGCTCTTGCAAACTCCACTTGCGGATCTGACTGATCAAAGTCCACCTTCTTTGTTCTCCCTGACCTGTATGTAAGTGACTTCCCAGGACTGCCTGCCTCCCTTCCCTGTGTTTGTGGTGAGGTATGTGTGGTACTGTGGCTTAGATCTGAAAGAAACAGTTAGTTATAGTTTCCTTACCTTAGAATAGATACCTCAGAATTACCCCCAGGCGTCAGACTGGATCCGGAAAGTTTTTCGTCAGCAGTACCCCTGCGAGTCGGAAGATGGCGTCGGACATGGCTGGAACATCAGGGCATATCCCTGGTGATTCAACACCTGGCAGGTTCACTGAACGCCAGGGCGGACAAACTCAGCCGCAGGTGTATGATGGATCACGAATGGCGTCTTCACTCGGAGGTGGTACAAGGTCTCTTTCAGCAGTGGGGAGAGCCTTGGTTAGATCTATTCGCCACCGAAGAGAACGCGCAATGTTAGCAATTCTGCGTGTTGGAATTTCCAAGGCGGCACTCGCTAGGCGACGCTTTTCGTCGCGAGTGGAGTTGCAGTCTTCTATACACCTTTCCGCCTATACCACTTCTGCCCAGAGTGCTGAAGAAAATCAAGTGCGACCGGGCCCAAGTCATTCTTGTGGCTCCGGATTGGGCACGAAGAGTCTGGTATCCCGAGCTGCTCAACATGGCCATCGAACCTCCGATCCGACTGCCCCTTCGGGAGGATCTTCTGTCACAGCAGCAGGGGACGGTCCTCCACCCGAACCTGTCCAGCCTCCACCTCCTTGCGTGGAGATTGAGCGGCGGCAGTTGACGTCGTTTGACCTGCCTCCCGAAGTCTGTGATGTAATCTTGGCAGCCAGGCGTCCCTCCACTAAGACGGCATACGCCTGCAGATGGAATAAATTTGTTGCATGGTGCACAGCAAAGTCTGTGGATCCCCTTTCTGCCCCTCTTTCTGAGGTCCTTCTGTTCCTACTCCCCTTGGCCCAGCAGGGGTCTGCTTTGGGCACTGTCAAAGGTTATCTTTCGGCCATCTCCGCCTTTCTCAGGCTTCCAGATCAGCCTTCTCTCTTTAAGTCCCCGGTTGTTAACCGTTTCCTCAAAGGCATTACACACACGTTTCCTCCTGTGCCTTTCATAATGCCTCAATGGGACTTAAATCTTGTCTTGACCTATCTGATGTGCGCTCCTTTTGAGCCCCTTCATAACTCTCCTTTACGTCTTCTTACTCTCAAGACGGCTTTCCTGGTAGCTATCACCTCTGCCAGAAGAGTGAGTGAGCTCCAGGCTCTTTCTTCTAAACCTCCTTTCCTTTCTGTTCATCCGTCAAGGTGGTTTTAAGGACCCGTCCTTCTTTCTTGCCAAAGGTTGTCACGCCCTTCCACATCGGGCAGACCATCACTTTGCCCACCTTCTTTCCGCCTCCCCATCCTTCAAAAGAGGAAGAGAGGCTCCATCGTCTGGACCCAAAACGTGCGCTCTCGTTCTATCTAACGCGCACACAACAGTTCCGGGTGGATGACCAGCTCTTTGTTGGCTACGGGGCGCCAAAAAAGGTTGGGCCGTGCACAAACGCACCATCTCTCGGTGGGTCGTTTTGTGCATCAAAGCATGTTACTCGTTGGCTAAAAAGGAGCCTCCTGTGGGGCTGCGGGCCCATTCTACCAGGGCAACAGCAGCCACTACTGCCTTGGGACGTGCTGTTTCCTTGCAGGATATTTGTCAGGCAGCCACGTGGGCCTCGCTGCACACATTTACCAAGCATTACTGCCTTGACAGTCAAGTCCAAAGAGACGGCTTCTTTGGCCGTTCTGTTCTCCGTGACTTTCTGGTGTAATCTATTCGCAGACCCACCACCGGGGTTGGTATTGCTGGGGTATCTATTCTAAGGTAAGGAATCTATCACTAACGTGTCTCTTTCAGATGCACAAGTTACTACTTGTGTAACAATATGTTCGAGGCATGTGAGCTGCAGAGCTCACACTGTGCATTAGATCGCCATCTGGTGTTGGGCTCGGATGCTTGCACTTTGTTGTTGTCTTCGAAGAAGTCTTTGTAGTCATGTGATAGGTGACTCCTCCTTTGGACATTAGTGCGCATGGGCATCGACTCCATCCTCAGATTGTTTTTTTCCGCCATCGGGTTCGGATGCAACTTCGACACTCCGGTTCGAAACTTGTTTTTTCAACGTTTTCACATCTCAAGACTTCATATCGACATCTCGACGTCCCTTCCTCGATCTCCTTTCCAGCCGTCGACGCGGGCCGTTGGGCCCATCGACGCCGTAAGGCCTACTGCCCATGGAAAGGACGCCCTTCCGAAAATGCCCCCAATGTGGAGCAAAGTTCCCCCACAGTGACCACCACAAGGTCTGTAACCTGTGCCTCTCACCAGACCATAACGAGGCCACCTGTCCAGCCTGCGCTTCCTTCCGCTCCAAAAAGACCATCCGCGATCGTCGACCCCGAAGACACATCATGGCGCAACGGTCCGCTCCGGAACCCGTCGATATCTTCGATGAGGGTCCCGACGTTCCAGAGGAAGACTCCGAAGACCTCACTATCGTCTCGGAGGCAGAGGACTCAGACGGTTCCATCACTCCAGGGCAACGTGTGAGTACTACTGCCCCTGCCCCAACCCCACCTACAAAACCGAAGGCACCGGTCAACACTTCGCCTACGGGCCCCAGTCGCGACCGTAAACGTGCTTCGGACGCCCCGCCTTCCGGCTCGGCGCCGAAGAAGAAAATAAAGCCTTCCAGCTCCTCGGCACCGACCAAACCCCATGTGGCCGTTCTACCGGCACCTTCGGCGCCGAAGCCCAAAGAACACCCGGCGCCGAAATCCAGTTCGGTTCCAAAATCCGCCTCCAAACCCGCGGATCACTCGGCGCCGAAACCCAGGCTCCACGACACAGCCCCTAAACCAAAGCTGGTCGAGCCCATACCGAAGCCGAAGGACTCCTCTACGCCTTCTAAGGCAAAGGAACATCTAAACAAGCCACCACGCTCGGAGCCGAAAAAGTCGGCGCCGAAGCCAACTATTCCACATAAGGAACTGTTTCGACCGGATCCCATCGATCCTAATCAACAGAAACTGCATATCAATCCTAAAACTGGACACATTTCCTCTGTGCCACGCCACAAGCCTGTCCCTTCAAACAAGAAGGACTCTTCTACTTCCCCTATGCCTCCTTCTTCTCCTATACCTCTCTCTAACACCCCTCCTCTCCACATCCCTGTGACACCGCCTCAGCCTGTAACTTCTCCCCCACATGAATATCAGGACGACATGGGGTATGGTGATGACCCTGATGATCCACTTCTGGACCCAGATACCCCACCACAGGACGCTTGGGCCTCAACCACCCCATAGATCCTACAGACCTCCCCAGCCCTCCACCTTATCCCACAAAACCATCTCCACCAGATGATCACATTGGTTTTGGGCAACTCATCCACAGGGCTGCTGTCTTTCACGGCGTGCATGTACACACCAACCAACCAGAGGAAGATTTCCTTCTAGACACCTTTGAACAGTCTCAAAAAACTGTTCAAACTTTACCCATGATCAAAGGTGTCATTAAACATGCACCTGACATATTCAATGACCCTGTAAGGGCCAGGATCCTTAACCCTAGGATAGATAGAAAGTATAGATCTGCCCCTAATGACCCCACCTACATCAAAGGTCAGCTCCCTCTTGACTCACTGGTCGTCTCTAATGCTCGTAAACGAGCTAATTCCCAAACTTCAGGGGATGCTCCGCCCCCTGATAAGGAGTCAAAATTATTAGATTCCTCTGGCAAACGGGTAGCTGCGCAAGCCACCAACATCTGGCGCATAGCTAACACCCAGGCACTACTAGCTAGGTACGATAGGGCCCACTACGATCAGCTAGAGACCCTCTTGCAACATCTCCCTGATCAGTACAAAACACAGGCCACTGACCTCATTCAAGAGGGCAAACTTATTTCAAATGCCTCCATTAAGTGCGCCCTCGATGCAGCCGACACTGCCGCTAGGTCCGTCAACACTAGCGTACTCATCAGACGGCATGCCTGGCTCCGCATTTCAGGCTATAAGCCAGAAGTCCAAACTACCATCTTAAATCAGCCATTTAACCAAAACCAACTCTTTGGTCCTGCTGTTGACACAGCACTAGAGAAAATGAAAAAGGACACTGACACTGCTAAGTCAATGGGAGCATTGCAGTCCCCACAACAACGTGGCTCCTTTCGCCGCTCCTTTTACAGAGGGGGCTCTAGGGAACACCACCGCAGACAGTTCCTCTTCATATAGAAGCACCACCCAAACCTCTCCCAATAGGGGATACTTTAGAGGTGGGTACAGAGGCAACAACGCTAAGGGCAGAGGTCGAGGTAATAACAACACCCGTACCTCCACCACTCCTAAACAGTGACTTCCCTCCGCTTCCCCCCGACCACACCACCCCTGTCGGGGGACGGCTCTCACAGTTCCTACCTGTCTGGAACTCCATTACAACAGACAGGTGGGTAAGACAAATTATCCAACATGGCTACTGCCTGGAACTAACAGCTACCCCCCCCCAACATACCACCCAAGCAGTGGCCTATGTCCGCACACCATCTTACCCTTTTACAGCAAGAGGTACTTTCCCTGCTTCAAAAGCACGCCATAGAGCCAGTTCCTCTACTACAGCAGGGCACAGGAGTTTACTCCCTGTATTTCCTAATCCCCAAAAAGGACGGGACCCTAAGGCCAATTCTAGACCTCAGACCCCTCAATCAGTATATACATTCGGATCATTTTCACATGATCACTCTCCAACAAGTGCTTCCCCTACTGCAACAGGAAGACTTCCTTGCCACACTAGATCTCAAGGACGCCTACTTCCACATTCCCATACATCCTGCTCACAGGAAGTATCTAAGGTTCGTACTCAATGGACAGCACTACCAGTTCAAAGTACTTCCATTCGGAGTCACCACTGTTCCAAGAGTGTTTACCAAATGCCTTGCAGTAGTAGCAGCGCACCTACGAAGACAACAAATACATGTCTTTCCATACCTGGACGACTGGCTCATCAAAGCCAAATCATTCAACCAGTGTGTCCAACACACTCACCAAACAATACAAACATTACACAACTTGGGGTTCACAATAAACTATACCAAGTCGCACCTTCAGCCCTCCCATATCCTTCCATATCTGGGAGCCACAATAAACACTTCCACTGCTCTAGCTTACCCCAGCCCAGCCAGGATAGCCAGTATACAAACCCTTGTCCCCAGGTTTCAAATGCAACACTCTCTCCCAGCCAGAGTGTTTATGCAGCTAATCGTCATGATGGCATCTTGCATCTTTATCGTCCCTCATGCAAAACTTCAAATGCGTCCTCTACAGGAGTGCCTAGCGCGCCAATGGAACCAGGCTCACGGACATCTTACAGATCTGGTGTTGGTGGACAGCCGCACACATCGCTCTCTGCAGTGGTGGAACACCAAGAATTTGTCTAAAGGGCGGCCGTTCCTAGAGCCGGTTCCACAAATAGTACTAACCACGGACGCATCCCTCACAGGATGCGGAGCACACCTGTTAGATCATACAACACAAGGCAAGTGGACCACTCAACAAAAGCTGTTCCACATCAACCACCTGGAGTTACTAGCTATATTCCTAGCTCTCAAGTCTTTCCAACTCCACGTACAAAACAAGGCTGTCCTGATCCGAACAGACAACATCACAGCCATGTACTATATACAAAAACAGGGGGACACACTCTCCACAACTGTCCCAACTGGCACAGGACATTTGGAGGTGGGCCATTCCACAAAAATATACCTTCTAGCAGAACACCTACCAGGGGTTCACAATCAGATTGCCGATCTGTTAAGTCGACAGACACAACTGATTCACGAGTGGGAACTACATCCACAAGTTCTTCTACCCTTTTTCCAGATGTGGGGCCAGCCAGACTTAGATCTGTTCGCCACACACCAAAACGCAAAATGCCCAACCTTCGCCGCCAGGTTTCCACACCCGCAGTCCAAGGGCAATGCGATATGGATGAACTGGTCCGGCAGATTTGTGTACGCTTTTCCACCGCTACCACTGATCCCACTTGTAGTACGCAAGCTCCGACAACAGTCTCTAAAAATGATACTAGTAGCCCCCACGTGGGCACGCCAACCGTGGTTCACCACACTACTAGAGCTATCAGTAGTCCCATACCAAAGACTACACCTCTCCCCATCAATGCTAACGCAGAGCCATGGAGAGATAAGGCACCCAGATCCATCTCAACTGAACCTTGCGATTTGGCTCCTGAAGTCCTAGAATTCGGTTACCTTAAACTACCGCCAGACTGCATGGACGTTATTAAAGAGGCTAGACGCCCAACTACCAGAGCCTGCTATGCAGCCAAATGGAAAAGATTCGCTATTTACTGCACTAATAATAACATCCAACCATTACAGGCCTCTACGCAAAACATCATTTGCTACTTGCTACATTTGCAAAGATGTAATCTTGCATACTCATCCATACGTCTGCACCTCGCAGCCCTTGCTGCTTACTTACAAAACAGGCAACACTTATCACTCTTTAGAGTCCCCGCCATTAAAGCCTTTATGGAAGGCCTTAAGCGGATCATACCTCCCAGATTACCACCTTCCCCAGTGTGGAATCTTAATATAGTACTTACCAGGCTCATGGGACCACCTTTTGAACCCCTACATAAATGTGAACTTCAATTCCTTACATGGAAAGTTGCGTTCCTAATTGCAATCACTTCTCTTAGGAGAGTCAGTGAAATACAGGCTTTAACTATACAAGAGCCCTTCTTACAAATACATCATAATAAGATAGTTCTCAGAACAAACCCAAAATTCCTTCCCAAAGTCATTTTGCCTTTCCACCTTAACCAATCAGTAGAACTACCCGTGTTCTTCCAAAACCCAGATTCCGTGGCAGAAAGAGCTCTCCACACCCTAGCTGTCAAAAGAGCTCTAATGTATTACAGTGACAGAACCAAGTCATTTCGCAAAACCAAACAATTGTTTGTAGCTTTCTCTCCACCACACAAGGGTAATCCCATCTCAAAAGCCGGGGTTGCAAGGTGGATTGTTAAATGTATCCAAATCTGCTACGAAAAAGCCAAACACACATTAACAGTTCCCCCTAGAGCGCACTCAACACGCAAACTAGGGGCCTCCATGGCATTCTTAGGGAACATTCCCCTAGAAGGCATATGTAAGGCAGCCACATGGTCTACAACACACACCTTCACTAAACACTATTGTGTTGATGTGCAAGCCAAGCAACAAGCTTTAGTGGGCCAAGCTGTCCTTAAAACCCTTTTTCAAACTACTGCAACACATACAGGTGACCACCGCTAGGGGAGATACTGCTGTACAGTCTATGCACAGTGTGAGCTCTGCAGCTCACATGCCTCGAACGGAAAATGCTACTTACCAGTATGCATCTGTTCTTGGCATGTAGAGCTGCAGATCCTCACACGCCCACCCACCCACCTCCCCGGGACCTGTATGTGTTCCAGTCCTATCTTAATTAGATACACACACATGGACATCTCTTTCTACTAACTCCAACACTCCCCAATATGGCGAAAAACAATCTGAGGATGGAGTCCATGCGCACTAATATCCAAAGGAGGAGTCACCTATCACATGACTACAAAGACTTCTTCGAAGACAACAAAGTGCAAGCATCCGAGCCCAACACCAGATGGCGATCTAATGCACAGTGTGAGGATCTGCAGCTCTACATGCCAAGAACAGATGCATACTGGTAAGTAGCATTTTCCATCTGTAAGAGACATTAGTTAGTGATAGATTCCTTACCGCCCCACCCATCCTCCCCGTTCTGCGAACTGATTTCTAGGGTTAAGGTCATCCCTTTCAGGGCCCTAGTTTCATGGCACCAATGGTCAGTTTCTTGCATGGCTCTGCGTTCCTGGCGCGGAAAGTCGTGTACAGAACTGACGTCAGCGCGCATGGGTGGCGCCTAAGTAGTCTCCGTGACGTCATCTCGGCGCTTACGACGCCAGCGACGGACGCGGAACCGCACGACGCCACCTACTGACGCGCAGGGGTACTGCTAACGAAAAACTTTCTGGATCCAGCCTGACGCCTGGGGATATTCTAAGGTAAGGAATCTATCACTAACTAATGTCTCTTACAGATATATCGTTACACAAGTAGTAACAAGTGCTTTAACCGCATAGACTCTGCCTGCCGGCGATGCGCCCTTGTTGATGCAGACCTGTTGCATATGTTGTGGAACTGCGCCCATCTCTCTACATACTGGAGGGAGGTCGTCGATCCATTATCAACCTGCACAGAACTTGTGGTCCCCTTCGAGTGGCAGACTTACATTTTGCACTTGTTTCGCCGGAGACGTAGTAATAGGGTGTCCTCCAGGTTCCTAGATCTGGGGATGGTAGTAGCCAAGAGATTAATCACCAAAAAGTGAAAGGCACAGGACCCCCCTCACACGTAGTCATGGAGGCACTCAATGGTGGCGTGGGCCAAAGCGGAAAGGCATTGCAATCCGCCGTGAGGACATCACAGGCATACGTAAGATCCCGATGGCCGCAGGCTGGGATGCAAAGCTAGTCGAGCTGCTACGGATTGGTGAAGACGGGGGTGGGGTTCCATCCAAGTTTGAGGCCACAGATTGAGCGTGTGCGTATACACAACATAACCAATCCAAAGTATAACCGTGCTGGCCGTAGTTGGCGACAGATACACTTACACTTATAGTAGTGTTGCGCATTGTATGAGTGAGAACTAGTGGGCAAGGACACCTGAACATGCGTTAGCTTAGGAGGGGGGAACCACCGGAGTGCTCTGAACTTGTTGCACACAACCTGTTATTTCTTACGTTGTCCCAATCTCGTTATTGCCCGCCACCCCACATCACGAACTGTAGGATAACAGTATGTCATAACACTAGCGCAAGCCCCGAGCCATGATACCAGGGAAAAACACGGCACAGGGCACAAACAGGTATCACCCTTCGCTGTCTTGTAATGACTATCAATTAATGGTGTAACACTATTGTCGCATTGATTATGATAGACACTACTGTTTAATGTAATGACATAAGTGAATGGAAACTTGTTGATATAAGTAGAAAATTAAATAAAAACATATTTCTATTTTCTTTTTTTTTCTTTTTTTATAAAAGATCAAGCTACACACTCCCTATACTCAAAGGCATGTTGAGGCATGGGGACAACATAATTAAAGACCCGGTTCATGCATGCAATTTTCACCCCTAGAATAGATAACAAATACGAACCTGCACCATCAGATCCAGCTTTCATTAAAGGCCAATTACCATTAGACTCTTTAGTGGTTTCTAATGCCCTTAAACGGGCCAATTCACAGATGTCAGGAGATGCCCCCCCTCCAGACAAAGTGTATAAACTCATAGACGCCTCCGGGAAAAGAGTAGCCGCCCACTCAGCAAATCACTGGCGTATTAATACCCAGGCCCTTCTAGCCAGATACGAAAGAGCGCACTGGGAAGAAATGGAACAATTGCTCCAATTTCTGCCAGATGAGCATAAATCCAAGGCTCAAGACTTGATACAAGAAGGGAAGCTCATCTCTAATTCTTCAATCATGTGCGCTTTAGATGCTTTTGAACCGGAAGTCCAGGCTTCCATTCTTAATTCGCAGTTCGACAAGCAACATCTCTTTGGTCATGTTGTAGACACATACTTAGGAAAAATGAAAAAAGACACAGACGTAGCAAAGTCTATGGGAGCGCTACAGTCCCCTTCCAATCGTGGTTCCTTTCGTCGCTCATTCTATCTTGGGGGGGGGGGTAAGAGTCGAAGAATATTTCTTCAGACACTGCCTCTGCAACATACAATGGCAACAATCAGTCCTCTTCCTCAAGAGGTTTCTTTAGAGGAGGGTACAGAGGTAACAACAGCAAGGGTAGAGGTAAAGGTTCCACAACACGTACCTCCCCCTCACCTAACAAACAGTGACTTACCTCCGCTTCCCCCCAATCATTCAACACCTGTCGGGGGAAGTCTCTCACAATTCCTCCCTGTCTGGCAATCAATAACTACAGACAAATGGGTGCTAGGAATGATCCAATCTGGTTATTGCCTGGAGCTTACCAACAATCCTCCAAACATCCCCCCCACGTTCATACAAAATGTCACTAGAGCATCTACACCTCCTCAAGCTAGAGGTTCAGCCTCTCCTACTAAAGGGAGCCATAGAGCCCGTACCGCTACAATATCAAGGGTCTGGCGTATACTCCCTATACTTTCTAATACCCAAAAAGGACGGCTCTCTCAGACCCATACTAGACCTCAGAGAGCTAAATCATTACATAAAATTAGATCATTTTCACATGGTGACACTTCAAGTGCTATCACTTCTACAGCAAGGCGACTTTGTCTGCTCTAGACTTAAAGGATGCATATTTCCATATTCCAATACATCCCGCTCATCGCAAATATCTCAGATTTATGATAGCGGGGCAGCATTACCAGTTCAAAGTGCTTCCATTTGGAGTCTCCACTGCTCCCAGAGTATTCACCAAATGCTTGGCAGTAGTCGCTGCTCACCTGCAAAGACAACGCATTCATGTCTTCCCGTACTTGGACGACTGGCTCATCAAAGCCAGCACTTACCCAAAGTGTCTCCAACACACTCAGATAACACTCCAGTTACTGCACCGACTGGGGTTTACAGTAAATGTGTTAGTCTCATCTCCAACCTTCCAACACACAAACCTATCCAGGAGTCACTTTAGATACTCAAAAAGCTCTAGCTTGTCCCAATGCAGCCAGAATGCGCAATATTCAGGGTCTAATCGCTCAGTTTCAGCCCAACCACTCACTACCAGCTCAAGTGTATATGCAGCTGCTGGGAATGATGGCATCTGAAAAACTATTAGTTATAGATTCCTTACCTTAGAATTACCTCCAGGCGTCATACTGGATCCGGAGACATTTTTTCGTAGCAGTACCCCTGTGCGTCGGTAGGTGGCGTCAGTCGACTACCCGTTCATTGTCGGCGTCGTGATCGCCAGGATGAAATTGCGGTATCTACTTAGACGCCGCACTCGCTCACTGACATCAGTTCTTTCTTTTTCTGCACCAGCCAGCGCAGATCCGGAGAGAGCGGTACCTCAAGTCACTTTTTGACTACAATTTTTTTTACTTTTGTCTACTTCTTTTCGAGCCATTTGATTCCTGGTGCACGTAGGGATGTCCTGTCCTCGTACCGACTTCAAGGCTTGTGACTCCTGTCGCAAATTGATGTTGGTTACGGACCCGCACCTCGTGTGCCTTTGGTGTTTGGAGCGCAACCACGACCCAAAGTCGTGCTCCAACTGCCGGGCCATGAACCCGAAGTCTTTGCGGGAGCTGTCCGGAAAGCTTCTCGAGGCCCGGCAGTCCGCTCCGCGCCGCTCGAGGTCCCGGTCGAGAGGGAGGTCGCGGGACCGGTCTCGGAGCCATCACCACACCTCATCGTCGAAGTCTTCGTCTTCGGGTAAGTCGAAGCATAAAAAGAAGGCGAAGAAGCATCGTCGCTCTTCGCGTTCTCCCCGTCCTTCGGCCGACCCAACGTGGGTTGCAGAAGGTAGTTGTCCGGCTCCACCCGCGGAGCCTGTTGGGTCGACTCCGAGCCTCCCTCCCTTCCCGGGAGCCGGAGCGACCCCTGCCCAACTTCGTAGTTTTTACGAAGCCCTCCACTCGATCTTTGGGCAGCCCGACTCGGCTGGGGATTCTAGGCCTTCGAACCGGGCGGCTTCGGCCACCGGCGCCGCAGGGCCTCCAGGGATCCAGGCCTGGATCCGGATCAGCGCTGTCCGAACTTACGACACCTCCGGCGTCGAATCCACTGACGACACCTCCGCCCCCTCTGACGCTGGTTGTGTCCCCAGCCGGCATCGACCCCGGCCTCCACCCTGACCTGGACACGGAGCCGGACCGGCGTCGACCTACACCGGATCCGGCACCGAGCGGTACTTTTGTACCATTGTTCAATCCTGGCGTTCCTTTTTACCCTGAGTGGCAGCCAGAAGGGGACGAGGAGGACTGGGAGGGGTCTGGTGACCCTTTAGCTGACCAGTTGAGTGAAGCAGACTTGAGAGAGGAGTTTGGTGATGCTAGTGGTCTGGCTACCTCGCCAGACCCTGGTATGCTTTCTCCCCCTACCCTGGCTGCGGAGGAGGGAGCCTCATACGCAGTGGTGTTGCGTAGGGCGGCTGAGGCCTTGAACCTTGCGCTTCCCACGGTGGCAGTCAGGACCAACTTCCTGACAGAGGTCCTTCAACCGGCAGCGGCCTCTTCGGAGCCCCTACTGCCGTTCAATGAGGCCCTTACTGACATCCTTCTGGGCACCTGGTCCAGCCCAGCACAGGGGCTCCTGTGGATAGGATGATTGCCCAACGCCACCGCCCGGCCCCAGGCGACCCACTTTTCCTCTCCCAACACCCTACCCCTGAGAGCTTGGTGGTCCAAGCCTCTACTTCTAAGGGTGCATTCCCTACTGCTCCCCCAGATAGGGAATCCATGAAGCTGGATCATCTTGGGAAGATGTTTTCTGACGCCAGCTTGGGACTGTGGTCGGTGAACACTGCATGTCTTTTGGGCCGTTATTCCCACTCTGTGTGGGATACGGTTGCGCAGGTGCTGCCACAGTGTCCGGAGGCGGCCCGGGCCACTCTCTCCTGTGCAGTCGCTGAGGGCAGAGATGCAGCGAAGTTCGCCACTAGGTGTGGGCTGGACACCGCCCACTCGCTAGGTAGAACAATATCTGAAAGAGACACCTTAGTGACAGATTCCTTACCTTAGAATATCCCCAGGCGTCAGGCTGGATCCGGAAAGTTTTTGCGTAGCAGTACCCTTGCGCGTCGGTAGGAGACGTCGTGCGGCTCCGCGTCCGTCGTCGGCGCCGGGATGACGTCGCGGGCAGTACTTAGACGCCGCCCCTGCGCGGTGACGTCAGTTCTTTTTTTTCCGTGCCAGTAAGCGCAGATCCGGGAAGAGCAGTGCCCTAGTCATTTTTTGACTATATTTTGGGTGATTTTTCACTGTTTTTCTCCACGAGTCTCTCGACTCCGAAGGTGTAGGTAGGGATGCCCGGCTTCAAGCCCTGCGACGTCTGTGGTCGTATGATGTCGATCACAGACCCGCATTTAGAGTGTCAATACTGTCTCGGCCGCGACCACGACACGAAGTCGTGCCCCGACTGCCGGGCCTTGCACCCGAAGGCTTTGCGAGAGCGGTCTCGAAAGCTCCTCGAGGTCCGGCAGTCGGCTCCGCGTCACACCAAGCCCCGGTCACGTGAGAGGTCGAGGGGCCGGTCGCGGAGTCCTCATCGGTCGTCGGGGTCCAAGTCTTCGCACTCCTCCGATAAGTCGAAGCATAAAAAGTCTAAGAAGCGTCATCGCTCCACGACTTCGCCTCTCCGGTCTCGCGACTCAGCTAAGGCTCCTGTCGGCACCGTCCCCGCGGCTCCGGGAGTGCCTGTGGAGCCGCCCCCGCATTACCCGTCCTTCCCGGGTTTGGGGGCGACTCCGGCCGAGATACAGGAATTCCTGTCGGCCATGGCCCCCTCTTCGGGCCTCAAGGTCCCCCCGGTGCGCCTTCGGGCCCCGCGGGCCCTGATGGGGTTTCCCCGGCGCCGCCGACGACTCCGCTCCCGGCGCCGCCTGTCACACCAGCCTTGGTCCCGGCTTCGGCCCCGGCCTCGATCCCGGCTCCGGTGCTGCCGCAACCCCCATCGACGCCGGTTGACCTAACTACACCTCTGCCGGCGCCGATGTCTCCGGTGCCGTTTCCGACGCCGCCCGGGGCTCCGGGCGGCGTCGTTCCAGTTTCTCTCCAGATCCGGACACGGCGCCGGACCAGCGTCGCTCGACGTCGGCTCCGACGTCGCTGAGACCTTGGGTCCCGCGTGTCCCTCCTTCTCCTTATTTTGAACCTGAGGAGGACGAAGAGGACTGGGAGGGGTCGGAGGACCCTCTCACACAGCAGTGTGAGCACGAACAGGACTGGGCTGAGGAACTTGGGGATGCCAGTGGGCTGGACACCTCCCTTGACCCTGGCATGCTGTCTCCTCCTTCCGTGGCAACGGAGGAGGGAGCAAATTTTGCAACGGTGTTGCGTAGAGCAGCTGGGGCCTTACACCTCCAATTGCCTACAGTGGCCATCTGAAAGAGACACGTTAGTGACAGATTCCTTACCTTAGAATATCCCCAGGTGTCAGGCTGGATCCGGAAAGTTTTTTGCGTAGCAGTACCCTTGCGCGTCGGTAGGCGGCGTCGTGCGGCTCCGCGTCCGTCGTCGGCGTCGTGGTCGCCGGGATGACGTCGCGGGCAGTACTTAGACGCCGCCCCTGCGCGCTGACGTCAGTTCTTCTTTTTCCGCGCCAGTAAGCGCAGATCCGGGAAGAGCAGTGCCCTAGTCACTTTTTGACTATCCTTTTTGTGAATTTTTTCACTGTTTCTTCATCGAGTCTTCACGACTCCTAAGGTGTCGTAGGGATGCCCGGCTTTAAGCCATGCGAGGCCTGTGGTCGCATGATGTCGATCACGGACCCGCATCTCGAGTGTCTCTTCTGTCTCGGCCGAGACCACGACACGAAGTCGTGCCCTGACTGCCGGAAACTTCATCCGAAGGCTTTGCGAGAGCGGTCTCGAAAGCTACTCGAGGTCCGACAGTCGGCTCCGCGCTGTACCAAGCCCCGGTCCCGGGAGAGGTTGAGGGGCCGGTTGCGGAGTCCCCGCCGTTCGTCGGAATCCAAGTCTTCGCGCTCCTCCGGTGAGTCGAAGCACAAGAAGTCTAAGAGGCGTCATCGCTCTAAGACTTCGCCTCGCCGGTCTCGCGACTCTGCTGAGGCCCCAGTCGGCACCGTCCCCGCGGCCCCGGACATGCCTGTAGAGCCGCCCCCGAATTACCCGTTCTTTCCGGGTTCGGGGGCGACTCCGGCTGAAATACAGGAATTCCTGTCGGCCATGGCCCGCCTCTTCGGGCCTTCAGGTCCCTCCGGTGCGCCTTCGGGCCCTGCGGGCCCTGATGAGGTTGCCCCGGCGCCGCCGTCGACTCCGGTCCTGGCGCCGCCTGTCCCACCAGCCTTCATCCCGGCCTCGGCTCCGGCCTCGATCCCGGCTCCGGTGGTACCGCAACCCCCATCGACGCCGGTTGACCTAACCACGCCTCCGCCGACGTCCCCGGTGCCGTTCCTGGCGTCGGTCCCCGGCTCTCTCCGGCTCCGGACATGGAGCCGGACCGACGTCGCTCGACGCCGGCTCCGGCGCCGATGAGACCTTGGGTCCCAAATGTCCCTCCTCCTCCATATTTTGAACAAGAGGAGGACCAGGAGAGCTGGGAGGGGTCTGAGGACCCTCTCACACAACAGTGTGAGTTTGATCCGGACTGGGCTGAGGAACTTGGGGATGCCAGTGGTCTAGACACCTCCCCTGACACTGGCATGCTGTCTCCTCCCGTGGCTACGGAGGAGGGAGCTAATTTTGCAACGGTGTTGCGTAGAGCAGCTGGAGCCTTACATCTCCAGTTGCCTACTGTGGCCATCAGGACGACCTCCTGACAGAAGTGCTTCAGCCGGCGGCTTCCTCTTCGGAGACTGTGCTGCCGTTTAATGATGCACTCACTGACGTTCTTTTGGGTGCCTGGTCCAAACCCACCACAGGGGCTCCTGTGGATAGGAACGTGGCCCGACGCCATCGCCCTGCTCCGGGCGACCCCTTGTTTCTCTCCCAACACCCCACCCCTGAGAGCTTGGTTGTCCAAGCCTCTGCCTTCCAAACCGCCTTCCCTACCGCTCCTCCGGATAGGGAATCCAAACGCCTGGACCAATTTGGGAAGAAGGCTTTTCTTCCTCCAGTGCTGGCTTGCGGTCCGTCAACACCGCTTGCCTTTTGGGCCGATATACCCACTCCCTGTGGGATTCGGTGGCGGCTGTTTTGCCGCAGTGTTCTGAGGAGGTCCAGACACTGCTTACCCGCGCCATTGCGGAAGGGCGAGATGCGGCTAAATACACCATCCGTTGTGGCCTTGATACCGCCGACTCGCTGGGCAGATCGCTTGCGACGACGGTGGCGCTACGTCGCCACGCCTGGCTGAGAACAACTGGTTTCTCGGGTGATGTCCAGAATACACTCATGGACATGCCCTTTGATGGAGTCGGTCTTTTTGGTTCAAAGGCAGACCATGCGCTGGAGCGGTTTAAGGACTCACGGGCTACGGCCAAGTCCCTGGGCCTTTCTGTTGTACGCCCTCCGCTCACCTCTGCTTTTCGCCCCTTTCGTGGCCACGGAAGGGGCGCCCAGTCACGTCAGCTGCCCAGCCACCGGCCCGCGCAGCAAGCGTCTACGCGTGGCCGAGGACGTGGATACCGCCGTGGCGGTTGGGCAACCAGCGTGCGGGTCAGGCCACCACCTCCAACCCGTCCGCGGCCTCCAAGCCCTCCTAGTCCCTCCTTTCCGGTGCACAGCACGCCAGTAGGGGCAGGGTCCGCCATCACCTTCACCACTGGCGTCCCATCACCTCGGACAGGTGGGTCTTGGACATTGTCCGAAGGGGCTACTCCCTCCCCTTCGAGACCACCCCCAGCCATGCCACCTCCATTCCACCGCATGTCAGGGGATCACTTGGTACTTCTGCAGAAGGAAGTCACGGCCCTCTTGGCCAAGAGGGCCATCGAGCATGTTCCGACCCCAGAAGTAGGGCGTGGTTGCTACTCCCACTACTTCCTGGTGCCCAAAAGGACAAGGAGGACATGCGTCCTATCTTGGACCTCCGGAACGTCAATCGCTTCCTCCGGAAGGAGAAGTTCAAGATGCTCACCCTAGCTCAGGTCTTGACTGCCCTCGACCCTGGAGACTGGTTGGTAGCGTTGGACTTGCAGGACGCTTATTTTCACATCCCCGTCCTGCCGGCCCACCGGCGTTACCTGCGGTTCACGGTAGGCCTCGAGCATTTTCAGTTCACCGTGCTCCCCTTTGGCCTTACAAGTGCCCCTCGGGTGTTCACGAAAGTGATGGCGGTGGTCGCAGCTCATCTGCGCCGGGCAGGGGTTCCGGTCTTCCCCTACCTCGACGACTGGTTGCTGAAGGCGGGCTCGTCCCAGGCAGTCGTCTCCCACCTCCAGACTACGGCCGAACTCCTGCACTCGCTGGGGTTCTCCATCAATGTGCCGAAGTCGCATCTGATTCCTTCTCCACAGCTCCTTTTCATCGGAGCAGTTCTGGACACGACGCAGTTTCGGGCCTATCCTCCCGAACGGCGAGTCCGGGATATTCGGGCTATGATTCCGATCTTTCAGCCTTTATCCTGGGTTTCGGTACGGATGACCCTGAGGCTGCTGGGCCTCATGGCCTCTTGCATCCTGCTGGTCAATCATGCCAGATGGCATATGCGGGCTCTGCAGTGGGACCTGAAGTTCCAGTGGGCGCAGCACCAGGGCAACCTGTCCGATCACGTCCAGATCTCGGAGGGGACTGCACTACAGTTGCAGTGGTGGCTCTCGAACCGGCAATGGGTCATGGGCAGATCCCTCTCCCTTCCCCAGCCAGAGCACATAGTTGTGACGGACGCGTCCCTTCTGGGATGGGGCGGTCACATTGGAGAGGTGGAGATCAGAGGCCTCTGGTCTCCGGCGGAGTCCCGGCTCCATATCAACCTTCTGGAGCTCCGGGCGATCCGACTTGCACTCAAGGCATTCCTTCCCTCTGTCAAAGGGAAGGTTGTGCAGGTGTTCACAGACAACACCACCGCCATGTGGTATTGCAACAAACAAGGCGGGGTGGGGTCGTGGACCCTTTGTCAGGAGGCTCTGCGCCTCTGGACATGGCTGGAACATCAGGGCATGTTCCTGATGGTTCAACACCTGGCAGGTTCCCTGAACGCCAGGGCGGACAAACTCAGCCGCAGGTGCATGATGGATCACGAATGGCGTCTTCACTCGGAAGTGGCGCAAGGACTCTTTCTACAGTGGGGAGAGCCTTGGTTAGATCTATTCGCCACCGAAGAGAACGCGCAATGTCATCAGTTCTGCGCGTTGGAATTTCCAAGGCGGCACTCGCTCGGCGACGCTTTTCGTCGCGAGTGGAGTTGCGGTCTGTTGTACGCCTTTCCGCCTATACCACTTCTACCCAGAGTGTTGAAGAAGATTCGGCACGACCGGGCCCAAGTCATTCTTGTGGCTCCGGACTGGGCTCGAAGAGTTTGGTATCCCGAGCTACTCAGTATGAGCGTAGATCCCCCGATCCGTCTGCCTCATCTGAAAGAGACACGTTAGTGACAGATTCCTTACCTTAGAATATCCCCAGGCGTCAGGCTGGATCCGCAAAGTTTTTGCGTAGCAGTACCCTTGCGCGTCGGTAGGCGGCGTCGTGCGGCTCCGCGTCAGTCGTCGGGCGTCGTGATCGCCGGGATGACGTCGCGGGCAGTACTCAGACGCCGCCCCTGCGCGCTGACGTCAGTTCTTCTTTTTCCGCGCCAGCAAGCGCAGATCCGGGAAGAGCAGTGCCCTGGTCATTTTTTGACCATACTTTTTGGTGAATTTTTCACTGTTTTTTCATCTCTCAAGGTGTCGTAGGGATGCCCGGTTTCAAACGTTGCGGCGCCTGTGCGCCGGATGATGTCCGTCACCGACCCGCATTGGGAGTGTCTCTTCTGCCTCGGCCGAGGCCACGACACGGAGTCTTGTCCCGAATGCCAGGCCCTTAACCCGAAAGCTTTGCGAGAGCAGTCTCGAAAGCTCCTGGAGGCCCGGCATTCGGCTCCGCGGAAGCCCCGGTCGCGTGAGAGGTCCAGGGGTCGATCGCGGAGTCCACACCGGTCGTCGGCGTCGAAGTCTTCTTCGTCCGGTAAGTCGAAACACAAAAAGTCCAAAAGCATCATCGCTCTAGGACTTCGCCTCGCCGGTCTCGCGACTCGGCTGAGGCCCCTCCCGGCACCGTCCCCGCCCCGCGGCCCCGGACATGCCTGTGGAGTCGCCCCCGTCATACCCGCCCTTCCCGGGTTCGGGGGCGGATCCGGCCAAAGTGCAGGAATTCCTGTCGGCCATGGCCCGCCTCTTCGGACCTTCAGGCCCCTCCGGTGCGCCTTCGGGCCCCGCGGGCCCTGATGGGGTTGCTCCGGCGTCGCCGACGGCTCCGGGCCCCGGCGTCGCCCGTGCCTCCAGCCTCGATCCCGGCTTCGGCCCCGATCCCGGCTCCACAACCCCCATCGACGCCGGTCGACCTAACGACACCTCCGCCGACGCCGATGTCTCCGGTGCCGTTCTCGACGCCGCCCTGGGCTCCGGGCGGCGTCGTCCCCCAGTTCCTTCCGGCTCCGGACATGGCTCCGGATCGACGCCGGCTCCGGCGCCAATGAGACCTTGGGTCCCAACTGTCCCTCCTCCTCCTTATTTTGAACCAGAGGAGGACCAGTTGGACTGGGAGGGGTCTGATGACCCTCTGACACGACACTGTCAGTACGATGAGGACTGGACAGAGAGTCTAGGGAGGCCAGTGGTCTGGATACTTCCCCTGACATTGGCATGCTGTCTCCTCCCGTGGCTACGGAGGAGGGGGCCAATTTTGGTACGGTGTTGCGTAGGGCGGCTGGGGCCTTACGCCTCCAACTCCCTACTTTGACGGTCAAGCCGAACATCTTGACAGAGGTGCTTCAGCCGGCAGCCTCCTCTGCGGAGACTGTGCTGCCGTTTAACGACGCCCTCACTGACGTTCTCTTGGGCGCCTGGTCCAAGCCCAACACAGGGGCTCCTGTGGATCGGAACGTGTCACGACGCCATCGCCCAGCTCCGGGCGACCCCCTGTTTCTCTCTGTCCACCCCACTCCTGAGAGCTTGGTTGTCCAAGCCTCCGCTTCCCAAACCGCCTTCCCTACCGCCCCTCCGGATAGGGAATCCAAACGCCTGATCAGTTTGGGAAGAAAGGTTTTTCTTCCTCCAGTGCTGGCTTGCGGTCCGTTAACACCGCTTGTCTTTTGGGCCGATATACCCACTCCCTGTGGGATTCGGTGGCGGATGTTTTGCCCCAGTGTCCTGAGGAGGTCCAGACACTGCTTTCCCGCGCCATTGCGGAAGGAAAGGATGCGGCTAAATACACTATACGTTGTGGCCTTGACACCGCCGACTCGCTGGGCAGGTCTATTGCAACGACGGTGGCGCTCCGACGCCACGCCTGGCTGAGAACCACTGGTTTTCAGGGGATGTCCAGAATACTCTCATGGACATGCCCTTTGATGGAGTCGGTCTTTTTGGGTCCAAAGCAGACCATGCGTTGGAGCGCTTTAAGGACTCACGGGCTACTGCCAAGTCCCTGGGCCTTTCTGCTACACGCCCTCCGCTGACTCCTGCTTTTCGCCCCTATCGTGGCCACGGTAGGGGCGCCCCTTCACGTCAGCAGCCCAGCCACCGGCCCGCGCAGCAGGCGTCTTCGCGTGGCCGAGGACGTGGATTCCGCCGTGGCGGATCGGGCAACCAGCGTGCGGGTCAGGCCACCACCTCCAACCCGTCCGCGGCCTCCAAGCCCTCCTAGTCCCTCCTTTCAGGTGCACAGCACGCCAGTAGGGGGCAGGGTCCGCCATCACCTTCCCCACTGGCGTACCATCACCTCGGACAGGTGGGTCTTGGACATTGTCCGAAGGGGCTACTCCCTCCCCTTCGAGACCACCCCCCAGCCATGCCACCTCAATTCCACCGCATGTCAGGGGATCACTTGGTGCTTCTACAGAAGGAAGTCACGGCCCTCTTGACCAAAAGGGCCATCGAGCATGTTCCGACCCCAGAAGTAGGGCGTGGTTGCTACTCCCACTACTTTCTGGTGCCCAAAAGGACAAGGAGGACATGCGTCCTATCTTGGACCTCCGGAACGTCAATCGCTTCCTCCGGAAGGAGAAGTTCAAGATGCTCACCCTAGCTTAGGTCTTGACTGCCCTCGACCCTGGAGACTGGTTGGTAGCGTTGGACTTGCAGGACGCATATTTCCACATCCCCGTCCTGCCGGCCCACCGGCGTTACCTTCGGTTCACGGTAGGCCCCGAGCATTTTCAGTTCACCGTGCTCCCCTTTGGCCTTACCAGTGCCCCTCGGGTGTTCACGAAAGTGATGGCGGTGGTCGCAGCTCATCTGCGCCGGGCAGGGGTTTCAGTCTTCCCCTACCTCGACGACTGGCTGCTGAAGGCGGGCTCGTCCCAGGCAGTCGTCTCCCACCTCCAGACTACGGCCGAACTCCTGCACTCGCTGGGGTTCTCCATCAATGTGCCGAAGTCGCATCTGATTCCTTCTCCACAGCTCCTTTTCATCGGAGCGGTTCTGGACACAACGCAGTTTCGGGCCTATCCTCCCGAACGGCGAGTCCGGGATATTCAGGCTATGATTCCGATCTTTCAGCCTTTATCCTGGGTTTCGGTACGGATGACCCTGAGGCTGCTGGGCCTCATGGCCTCCTGCATCCTGCTGGTCAATCATGCCAGATGGCATATGCGGGCTCTGCAGTGGGACCTGAAGTTCCAGTGGGCGCAGCACCAGGGCAACCTGTCCGATCACGTCCAGATCTCGGAGGGGACTGCAAGACAGTTGCAGTGGTGGCTCTCGAACCGGCAATGGGTCATGGGCAGATCCCTCTCCCTTCCCCAGCCAGAGCACACAGTTGTGACGGACGCGTCCCTTCTGGGATGGGGCGGTCACATGGGGAGAGGCGGAGATCAGAGGCCTCTGGTCTCCGGCGGAGTCCCGGCTCCATATCAACCTTCTGGAGCTCCGGGCGATCCGACTTGCACTCAAGGCATTCCTTCCCTCTGTCAAAGGGAAGGTAGTGCAGGTGTTCACAGACAACACCACCGCCATGTGGTACTGCAACAAACAAGGCGGGGTGGGGTCGTGGACCCTTTGTCAGGAGGCTCTGCGCCTCTGGACATGGCTGGAACATCAGGGCATGTTCCTGATGGTTCAACACCTGGCAGGTTCCCTGAACGCCAGGGCGGACGAACTCAGCCGCCGGTGCATGATGGATCACGAATGGCGTCTTCACTCGGAAGTGGTGCAAGGACTCTTTCTACAGTGGGGAGAGCCTTGGTTAGATCTATTCGCCATCGAAGAGAACGCGCAATGTCATCAGTTCTGCGCGTTGGAATTTCCAAGGCGGCACTCGCTCGGCGACGCTTTCGTCACGAGTGGAGTTGCGGTCTATTGTACGCCTTTCCGCCTATACCACTTCTACCCAGAGTGTTAAAGAAGATTCGGCACGACCGGGCCCAAGTCATTCTTGTGGCTCCGGACTGGGCTCGAAGAGTTTGGTATCCCGAGCTACTCAATATGAGCGTAGATCCCCGATCCGTCTGCCTCTTCGGGAGGATCTTCTGTCGCAGCAGCAGGGACGGTCCTCCACCCGAACCTGTCCAGTCTACACCTGCTTGCATGGAGATTGAGCGGCGGCAGTTGATTCCTTTCGACTTGCCTCCCGAAGTTTGTGATGTGATTCTGGCAGCCAGGCGTCCCTCCACTAAGGTGGTATACGCCTGCAGGTGGAACAAATTTGTGGCATGGTGCACAGCAAAGGCTGTGAATCCCCTTTCTGCCCCTCTTTCTGAGGTCCTTCTGTTCCTTCTCTCTCTGGCCCAACAGGGTTCTGCCCTGGGTACCATCAAGGGTTATCTTTGTGCTATCTCGGCCTTCCTCAGGCTCCCTGATCAGCCCTCCCTTTTCAAGTCCCCTGTTGTTAACAGGTTCTTAAAAGGCATTACTCACCTCTTCCCTCCTGTTCCGTTTGTGATGCCTCAGTGGGACTTGAACTTGGTTCTTACCTTTTTAATGTGCGCTCCCTTTGAGCCTCTACATAACTGTCCTCTTCGTCTTCTGACTCTGAAGACAGCCTTTCTGGTGGCCATCACCTCCGCTCGGCGGGTGAGTGAGCTCCAGGCTCTATCTTGCAAACCTCCCTTTCTGTCTGTTCATCCAGACAAGGTTGTTCTTCGGACGCGTCCGTCCTTCTTGCCAAAGGTGGTTACTGCTTTCCACATTGGGCAGACCATCACTTTGCCCACCTTCTTTCCGCCTCCGCATCCTTCCAGAGAGGAAGAGAGGCTCCACCGTCTGGACCCAAAACGTGCGCTCTCCTTCTATATTGACCGCACAAAACACTTCCGGGTGGATGACCAGCTCTTTGTTGGCTACGTGGGCGCCAAAAAGGTCGGGCGGTGCACAAGAGGACCATCTCCCGCTGGGTTACCTTGTGCATCAAGACCTGCTATTCTTTGGCTAAGAAGGAGCCTCCTGTTGGGCTGCGTGCCCATTCCACCAGGGCAACGGCTGCTACGACGGCCTTGGGCCGTGGTGTTCCGCTGCCGGTTATATGTCAGGCAGCTACGTGGGCCTCGCTGCACACGTTTACAAAGCATTACTGCCTTGACAGTCAGGTCCGGAGGGACGGCTTCTTTGGCCGTTCTGTCCTCCAGGACTTCCTTGTCTGATCTTTGTTCGCAGACCCACCACCGGGGTTGGTATTGCTGGGGTATCTATTCTAAGGTAAGGAATCTGTCCCTAACGTGTCTCTTTCAGATGCACAAGTTACTAACTTGTGTAACGATATATCTGTAAGAGACAGTAGTTAGTGACAGATTCCTTACCGCCCCACCCATCCTCCCCGTTCTGCGAACTGATTTCTAGGGTTAAGGACATCCCTTTCAGGGCCCTAGTATTTTTCAGACACCTATGTCAGCTTCTTGCATGGCTCTGCGTTCCTGGCGCGGAAAGTCGTGTACAGAACTGACGTCAGCGTCTAAGTACTGCCCGTGACGTCATCCCGGCGATCACGACGCCGACGACGGACGCGGAGCCGCACGACGCCGCCTACCGACGCGCAAGGGTACTGCTACGCAAAAAACTTTCCGGATCCAGCCTGACGCCTGGGGATATTCTAAGGTAAGGAATCTGTCACTAACTACTGTCTCTTACAGATATATCGTTACACAAGTTAGTAACTTGTGCTTCGGGAGGATCTTCTGTCGCAGCAGCAGGGGACTGTCCTCCCCCCGAACCTGTCCAGCCTCCACCTGCTTGCGTGGAGATTGAGCGGCGGCAGTTGATTCCTTTCGACTTGCCTCCCGAAGTTTGTGATGTAATTCTGGCAGCCAGGCGTCCCTCCACTAAGGTGGTATACGCCTGCAGGTGGAACAAGTTTGTGGCATGGTGCACAGCAAAGGCTGTGAATCCCCTCTCTGCCCCTCTTTCTGAGGTTCTTCTGTTCCTTCTTTCCCTGGCCCAACAGGGTTCTGCCCTGGGTACCATCAAGGGCTATCTTTGTGCCATTTCGGCCTTCCTCAGGCTTCCTGATCAGCCCTCCCTTTTCAAGTCCCCTGTTGTTAACAGGTTTATAAAAGGCATTACACACCTCTTCCCTCCTGTTCCGTTTGTGATTCCTCAGTGGGACTTGAACTTGGTTCTTACCTTTCTCATGTGCGCTCCCTTTGAGCCTCTACATAACTGTCCTCTTAGTCTTCTGACTCTGAAGACAGCCTTTCTGGTGGCCATCACCTCCGCTCGGCGGGTGAGTGAGCTCCAGGCTCTATCATGCAAACCTCCCTTTCTGTCTGTCCATCCAGACAAGGTTGTTCTTAGGACGCGTCCGTCCTTCTTGCCAAAGGTGGTTACTGCCTTCCACATTGGGCAGACCATCACTTTGCCCACCTTCTTTCCACCTCCGCATCCTTCCAGAGAGGAAGAGAGGCTCCACCGTCTGGACCCAAAACGTGCACTTTCCTTTTATATCAACCGCACACAACACTTCCGGGTGGATGACCAGCTCTTTGTTGGCTACGTGGGCGCCAAAAGGTCGGGCGGTGCACAAGAGAACCATCTCCCGCTGGGTAACCTTGTGTATGAAAGCCTGCTATTCTTTGGCTAAGAAGGAGCCTCCTGTTGGGCTGCGTGCCCATTCCACCAGGGCAACGGCTGCTACCACGGCTTTAGGCCACGGTGTTCCGCTGCAGGATATCTGTCAGGCAGCTACGTGGGCCTCGCTGCACACGTTTACCAAGCATTACTGCCTTGACAGTCCGGTCCGGAGGGACGGCTTCTTTGGCCGTTCTGTCCTCCGGGACTTCCTTGTCTGATCTTTGTTCGCAGACCCACCACCGGGGTTGGTATTGCTGGGGTATCTATTCTAAGGTAAGGAATCTGTCGCTAACGTGTCTCTTTCAGATGCACAAGTTACTAACTTGTGTAACGAGATATCTGTAAGAGACAGTAGTTAGTGACAGATTCCTTACCGCCCCACCCATCCTCCCGTTCTGCGAACTGATTTCTAGGGTTAAGGACATCCCTTTCAGGGCCCTAGTATTTTTCAGACACCTATGTCAACTTCTTGCATGGCTCTGCGTTCCTGGCGCGGAAAGTCGTGTACAGAACTGACGTCAGCGCGCAGGGGCGGCGTCTAAGTACTGCCCGTGACGTCATCCCGGCGATCACGACGCCGACGACGGACGCGGAGCCGCACGACGCCGCCTACCGACGCGCAAGGGTACTGCTACGCAAAAACTTTCCGGATCCAGCCTGACGCCTGGGGATATTCTAAGGTAAGGAATCTGTCACTAACTACTGTCTCTTACAGATATATCGTTACACAAGTTAGTAACTTGTGCGTCTGTCCTCCAGTCAGACTGGTGCTTTGTGTGGACCTTCTGTCTCAGCAATAGGGCAGCGTCCTCTACTCAAAGCTGCACATTCTACACCTCCATGAGGGAAAGTGAGCAGCCCCAATTGATGATGTTTTCTGTGCTGCCTGAAGTGATGGATGTCATCCTTGCTGCCAGGCGTCTTTCTACGAAATCTATTTATGCCTTCCGCTAGGAAGAATTTGTTGCCTGGTGTGCTGTTCGCAAGAGCCTCAGACATCCTTTTGTTTTTATCTTTGGCCCAATAAGGCCGTGCAGTATTAAAGGCTATTTTTCGGCCTTCCTACGTTTGGTGGACCAGCCGTCCTTGTCAAGTTGATACTGAGGACTCGGGCGACATTCTTACCAAAAGCCATGATTACCTTCCATGTTTGGTATTCCATCAGTCTCTGGTGCTCTTTGCTCCCCCTTACAAGATGTGGAAGGCTCCATTAGTTGGACCCTTAAAGGGCTTTAAGCTTTTCCATCGATCATACCAATGAGTGGCCGGTCAGCTGTTTGTGGGGGTTCTCTAAAGCAGAGGAATGGAGTCAATGCCTTAAATTGCCTTGTCGAGGCGGAAAGTCCTCTGTCTTAAGATCTGTTATACTCTGGCCAAGAAGCAGCTCCTGTAAGTTCTGAGAGCCCATTCCACTAGGGTAAGTTTGTTACCACTACGTTGGCATGCAGAGTGTTTGTCCTTTCCATTTGCTATGCTGCAACGTAGGCATCAGAACATGCTTTAACAGCTAGATCCAGCGAGCAGAACATTTTGCCCTGTCAGCCCTATAGGACTTTTCTGATGGATCCTGCTGATTCCTCACCTGTAGAATTATCCCAGGCATCAGTCTGGATCTCGAAACTTCAAAGCTCTCAAGTAGCCGGTAATGGGGTGCTGGCTTAGCAGCTATACCTGAAGTGGCGTCAGATGACACCGCTGGAGTCGTATAGCACCCACCCCGGCACAACAAATTCAGTTCCCTTTTTTCCGTGCCTTTGACGTGGATTCGAAGCTCTCTCTCTCCTCACAGAAAATCCTTTCAGTGCAGTACAAATGTCACAGAAGAAACACTCGGGCTTCAAACCCTGTAGGGACTGAGAGACACAGAAATCCATTACTGACCGACATTCCATCTGCCTGTGATGCCTAGGCTTTGACCGTGACTCCCGTCCTTTTGCATCCTGCCTCGGCAAGAACCCGAAGACTATCAAGCAGTGTTTTGCTAAGTTATTCGTGGCCCACAACCATTATGACAGGCCCAGCCATCATCGATCAAGGCCACGCTCCATGTCACCATCTTTGCAGTCTTCAGGCAATCATTGTAAGCACAAGAAGAAAAAGAAAAACAGCAGAGGGAAGTCTCCCAGGCGCACTCTGTCTCCCACTGGACCTTCTTCCTTGAAACCAAAGTTGGTCAACGTGGCAAATTCTCCTCCAGCAGCCCTGTGCCTGGATGCACAGGGCCTGGCCCCGGAGCTGTTGGATCTTTGTCTGCTCTCCACCTGTGGGTCCTTCAGATCATAGAAAGGGGGTACAACCTACCCTTCCTTCAGGCTCCCTCCTCCAATTGCCCCCTGCCATCCTACCTTCCACCAGACCATCTCTCCATCCTGCTGGAAGAAGTGGCAGCACTCCTTGTAAAGGTAGCTGTGGAATTAGTGCCAAAGCAGGAAATGGGTCACGGATGTTACTCCTGTTATTTCCTTATTCCCAATTCAGATGGTGGCCTTCTTCCGATCCCAGACCTTAGGAACTTAGATTTCTTACTCAGGAAGGAGAAGTTAAAGATGTTGACCCAAGCTCAGGAGTGCTGGTGTTGGAAGCTGGGGACTAGATGGTGTCAATTGACCTGCAGAACGTGTTTCCACATTACAGTTTTGCAGTCCCATCATAAGGACTTGCGTTTTGTGTTGGGCTTTACACACTACCAATTTACGGTACTTCCCTTTGGTTAAACATCTACACCTTGAATCTTCACCAAGGTGAGGACAGTGGTTGTAGGCCATCTCAGAAGGTCAGGCATTCCAGTTTTCCCGTACCTGGACAACTGGCTGGTCAAAGCCAGTTCGCCGGGAGTGGTGATGTCGACAGTCTCGTTACTGTTCGAATGGGGCTTCAAGCCCAAATTTCATCTGTAGGCCTCCCAGTGCCTCGTGTTCATATCATCTGAAAGAGACACATCTGAAAGAGACACGTTAGTGACAGATTCCTTACCTTAGAATATCCCCAGGCGTCAGGCTGGATCCGGAAAGTTTTTTGCGTAGCAGTACCCTTGCGCGTCGGTAGGCGGCGTCGTGCGGCTCCGCGTCCGTCGTCGGCGTCGTGATCGCCGGGATGACGTCGCGGGCAGTACTAGGCGCCGCCCCTGCGCGCTGACGTCAGTTCTTCTTTTCCGCGCCAGTAAGCGCAGATCCGGGAAGAGCAGTGCCCTAGTCACTTTTTGACTATCTTTTTGTGAAATTTTTCACTGTTCTCTTCAACGAGTCTTCACGACTCCTAAGGTGTCGTAGGGATGCCCGGCTTTAAGCCCTGCGAGGAATGTGGTCGTATGATGTCCATCACGGACCCCCACCTCGAGTGTCTCTTCTGTCTCGGCCGAGGCCACGACACGAAGTCGTGCCCTGACTGCCGGAAACTTCATCCGAAGGCTTTGCGAGAGCGGTCTCGAAAGCTCCTTGAAGTCCGGCAGTCGGCTCCGCGCCGCAGCAAGCCCCGGTCCCGGGAGAGGTCGAGGGGCCGGACGCGGAGTCCCCGCCGTTCGTCGGAATCCAAGTCTTCGCGCTCTTCCGGTAAGTCGAAGCACAAGAAGTCTAAGCGGCGTCATCGCTCTAAGACTTCGCCTCGCCGGTCGCGCGACTCGGCTGAGGTCCCTGTCGGCACCGTCCCCGCGGCCCCGGACGTGCCTGTCGAGTTGCCCCCGCATTACCCGTCCTTCCCGGGTTCGGGGCGACTCCGGCCGAGTACAGAAATTCCTGTCGGCCATGGCCCGCCTCTTCGGGCCTCAAGGTCCCTCCGGTGCGCCTTCGGGCCCCGCGGGCCCAGATGGGGTTGCTCCGGCGTCGCCGTCGACTCCGGTCCCGGCGTCGCCTGTCCCACCAGCCTTCGTCCCGGCCTCGGCTCCGGCCCCGGCCTCGACCCCGGTTCCGGTGGTGCCGCAACCCCCATCGACGCCGGTTGACCTAACCACGCCTCCGCCGACGCCGATGTCCCCGGTGCCGTTTCCGACGCCGTCCGGGGCTCCGGGCGGCGTCGTTCCCCGATTCTCCCGGGTCCGGACATGGAGCCGGACCGGCGTCGCCCGACGCCGGTTCCGGCGCCGATGAGACCTTGGGTCCCTTATGTCCCTCCTCCTCCATCTTTTCAACCTGAGGAGGACCAGGAGAGCTGGGAGGGTCTGACGACCCTCTCACACAACAGTGCGAGTTTGACCCGGACTGGGTTGAGGAACTTGGGGATGCCAGTGGGCTGGATACCTCCCCTGACTCTGGCATGCTGTCTCCTCCCGTGGCAACGGAGGAGGGGCTAATTTTGCAACGGTGTTGCGTAGAGCTGCTGGAGCCTTAAATCTCCAGTTGCCTACAGTGGCCGTCAGGACTAACCTCCTGACTGAAGTGCTTCAGCCGGCGGCCTCCTCTTCGGAGCCTGTGCTGCCGTTCAACGATGCACTCACTGACGTTCTTTTGGGTGCCTGGTCCAAACCCACCACAGGGGCTCCTGTGGATAGGAACGTGGCCCGACGCCATCGCCCGGCTCCGGGCGACCCCTGTTTCTCTCCCAACACCCCACCCCTGAGAGCTTGGTTGTCCAAGCCTCTGCCTCCCAAACAGCCTTCCCTACCGCCCCTCCGGATAGGGAATCCAAGCGCCTGGATCACTTTGGGAAGAAGGCTTTCTCTTCCTCCAGTGCTGGCTTGCGGTCTGTTAATACCGCTTGCCTCTTGGGCCGATACACCCACTCCCTGTGGGATTCGGTGGCTGATGTTTTGCCGCAGTGTTCTGAGGAGGTCCAGACACTGCTTACCCGCGCTATTGCGGAAGGGCGTGATGCGGCTAAATATACCATCCGCTGTGGCCTTGATACCGCCGACTCGCTGGGCAGATCGCTTGCAACGACGGTGGCGCTGCGTCGCCACGCCTGGCTGAGAACCACTGGTTTTTCAGGGGATGTCCAGAATACTCTCATGGACATGCCCTTTGATGGAGTCGGTCTTTTTGGTTCGAAGGCAGACCATGCGCTGGAGCGTTTCAAGGACTCACGGGCTACTGCTAAGTCCCTGGGCCTTGCTGTTGTGCGCCCTCCGCAAACGTCTGCTTTTCGCCCCTTTCGTGGCCACGGAAGGGGCGCCCAGTCACGTCCACAGCCCGGCCAACGGCCCGCGCAGCAAGCGCCTTCGCGTGGCCGAGGACGTGGATACCGCCGTGGCGGTTCGGGCAACCAGCGTGCGGGTCAGGCCACCACCTCCAACCCGTCCGCGGCCTCCAAGCCCTCCTAGTCCCTCCTTTCAGGTGCACAGCACGCCAGTCGAGGGCAGGGTCCGCCATCACCTTCACCACTGGCGTCCCATCACCTCGGACAAGTGGGTCTTGGACATTGTCCGAAGGGGCTACTCCCTCCCCTTCGAGACCACCCCCCAGCCATGCCACCTCAATTCCACCGCATGTCAGTGGATCACTTGGTGCTTCTACAGAAGGAAGTCACGGCCCTCTTGGCCAAGAGGGCCATCGAGCATGTTCCGACCCCAGAAGTAGGGCGTGGTTGCTACTCCCACTACTTTCTGGTGCCCAAAAGGACAAGGAGGACATGCGTCCTATCTTGGACCTCCGGAACGTCAATCGCTTCCTCCGGAAGGAGAAGTTCAAGATGCTCACCCTAGCTCAGGTCTTGACTGCCTTCGACCCCGGAGACTGGTTGGTAGCGTTGGACTTGCAGGACGCCTATTTCCACATCCCCGTCCTGCCGGCCCACCGGCGTTACCTTCGGTTCACGGTAGGCCTCGAGCATTTTCAGTTCACCGTGCTCCCCTTTGGCCTTACCAGTGCCCCTCGGGTGTTCACGAAAGTGATGGCGGTGGTCGCAGCTCATCTGCGCCGGGCAGGGGTTTCAGTCTTCCCCTACCTCGACGACTGGCTGCTGAAGGCGGGCTCGTCCCAGGCAGTTGTCTCCCACCTCCAGACTACGGCCGAACTCCTGCACTCGCTGGGGTTCTCCATCAATGTGCCAAAGTCGCATCTGATTCCTTCTCCACAGCTCCTTTTCATCGGAGCAGTTCTGGACACGACGCAGTTTCGGGCCTATCCTCCCGAACGGCGAGTCCGGGATATTCAGGCTATGATTCCGATCTTTCAGCCCTTATCCTGGGTTTCGGTACGGATGACCCTGAGGCTGCTGGGCCTCATGGCCTCCTGCATCCTGCTGGTCACTCATGCCAGATGGCATATGCGGGCTCTGCAGTGGGACCTGAAGTTCCAGTGGGCGCAGCACCAGGGCGACCTGTCCGATCACGTCCAGATCTCGGAGGGGACTGCAAAACAGTTGCAGTGGTGGCTCTCGAACCGGCAATGGGTCATGGGCAGATCCCTCTCCCTTCCCCAGCCAGAGCACACAGTTGTGACGGACGCGTCCCTTCTGGGATGGGGCGGTCACATGGGGAGGCGGAGATCAGAGGCCTCTGGTCTCCGGCGGAGTCCCGGCTCCATATCAACCTTCTGGAGCTCCGGGCGATCCGACTTGCACTCAAGGCATTCCTTCCCTCTGTCAAAGGGAAGGTAGTGCAGGTGTTCACAGACAACACCACCGCCATGTGGTACTGCAACAAACAAGGCGGGGTGGGGTCGTGGACCCTTTGTCAGGAGGCTCTGCGCCTCTGGACATGGCTGGAACATCAGGGCATGTTCCTGGTGGTTCAACACCTGGCAGGTTCCCTGAACGCCAGGGCGGACGAACTCAGCCGCAGGTGCATGATGGATCACGAATGGCGTCTTCACTCGGAAGTGGCGCAAGGACTCTTTCTACAGTGGGGAGAGCCTTGGTTAGATCTATTCGCCACCGAAGAGAACGCGCAATGTCATCAGTTCTGCGCGTTGGAATTTCCAAGGCGGCACTCGCTCGGCGACGCTTTTCGTCACGAGTGGAGTTGCGGTCTATTGTACGCCTTTCCGCCTATACCACTTCTACCCAGAGTGTTGAAGAAGATTCGGCACGACCGGGCCCAAGTCATTCTTGTGGCTCCGGACTGGGCTCGAAGAGTTTGGTATCCCGAGCTACTCAATATGAGCGTAGATCCCCCGATCCGTCTGCCTCTTCGGGAGGATCTTCTGTCGCAGCAGCAGGGGACGGTCCTCCACCCGAACCTGTCCAGTCTACACCTGCTTGCGTGGAGATTGAGCGGCGGCAGTTGATTCCTTTCGACTTGCCTCCCGAAGTTTGTGATGTGATTCTGGCAGCCAGGCGTCCCTCCACTAAGGTGGTATACGCCTGCAGGTGGAACAAATTTGTGGCATGGTGCACAGCAAAGGCTGTGAATCCCCTTTCTGCCCCTCTTTCTGAGGTCCTTCTGTTCCTTCTCTCTTTGGCCCAACAGGGTTCTGCCCTGGGTACCATCAAGGGTTATCTTTGTGCTATCTCGGCCTTCCTCAGGCTCCCTGATCAGCCCTCCCTTTTCAAGTCCCCTGTTGTTAACAGGTTCTTAAAAGGCATTACTCACCTCTTCCCTCCTGTTCCGTTTGTGATGCCTCAGTGGGACTTGAACTTGGTTCTTACCTTTTTAATGTGCGCTCCCTTTGAGCCTCTACATAACTGTCCTCTTCGTCTTCTGACTCTGAAGACAGCCTTTCTGGTGGCCATCACCTCCGCTCGGCGGGTGAGTGAGCTCCAGGCTCTATCTTGCAAACCTCCCTTTCTGTCTGTTCATCCAGACAAGGTTGTTCTTCGGACGCGTCCGTCCTTCTTGCCAAAGGTGGTTACTGCTTTCCACATTGGGCAGACCATCACTTTGCCCACCTTCTTTCCGCCTCCGCATCCTTCCAGAGAGGAAGAGAGGCTCCACCGTCTGGACCCAAAACGTGCGCTCTCTTTCTATATTGACCGCACAAAACACCTCCGGGTGGATGACCAGCTCTTTGTTGGCTACGTGGGCGCCAAAAAGGTCGGGCGGTGCACAAGAGGACCATCTCCCGCTGGGTTACCTTGTGCATCAAGACCTGCTATTCTTTGGCTAAGAAGGAGCCTCCTGTTGGGCTGCGTGCCCATTCCACCAGGGCAACGGCTGCTACCACGGCCTTGGGCCGCGGTGTTCCGCTGCCGGTTATCTGTCAGGCAGCTACGTGGGCCTCGCTGCACACGTTTACAAAGCATTACTGCCTTGACAGTCAGGTCCGGAGGGACGGCTTCTTTGGCCGTTCTGTCCTCCAGGACTTCCTTGTCTGATCTTTGTTCGCAGACCCACCACCGGGGTTGGTATTGCTGGGGTATCTATTCTAAGGTAAGGAATCTGTCACTAACGTGTCTCTTTCAGATGCACAAGTTACTAACTTGTGTAACGATATATCTGTAAGAGACAGTAGTTAGTGACAGATTCCTACCGCCCACCCATCCTCCCCGTTCTGCGAACTGATTTCTAGGGTTAAGGACATCCCTTTCAGGGCCCTAGTATTTTTCAGACACCTATGTCAGCTTCTTGCATGGCTCTGCGTTCCTGGCGCGGAAAGTCGTGTACAGAACTGACGTCAGCGCGCAGGGGCGGCGCCTAAGTACTGCCCGCGACGTCATCCCGGCGATCACGACGCCGACGACGGACGCGGAGCCGCACGACGCCACCTACCGACGCGCAAGGGTACTGCTACGCAAAAAACTTTCCGGATCAGCCTGACGCCTGGGGATATTCTAAGGTAAGGAATCTGTCACTAACTACTGTCTCTTACAGATATATCGTTACACAAGTTAGTAACTTGTGCGTTAGTGACAGATTCCTTACCTTAGAATATCCCCAGGCGTCAGGCTGGATCCGGAAAGCTTTTGCGTAGCAGTACCCTTGCGCGTCGGTAGGCGGCGTCGTGCGGCTCCGCGTCCGTCGTCGGCGTCGTGATCGCCGGGATGACGTCGCGGGCAGTACTTAGGCGCCGCCTCTGCGCGCTGACGTCAGTTCTTCTTTTCCGCGCCAGCAAGCGCAGATCCGGGAAGAACAGTGCCCTAGTCATTTTTTGACTAACTTTTTGGGTGAATTTTTTCACTGTTTCTTCGAATCGACTTCAAGGTGTCGTAGGGATGCCCGGCTTTAAACGTTGCGGCGCCTGTGCTCGGATGATGTCCATCACAGACCTGCATCGGGAGTGTCTCTTCTGCCTCGGCCGAGGCCACGACACGGAGTCGTGTTCCGACTGCCGGGCCCTCAACCCGAAAGCTTTACGAGAGCGGTCTCGAAAGCTCCTCGAGGCCCGGCATTCGGCTCCGCGCCACACCAAGCCCCGGTCGCGTGAGAGGTCGAGGGGTCGGTCGCGGAGTCCTCACCGGTCGTCGGCATCGAAGTCTTCGTCGTCCGGTAAGTCCAAGCACAAAAAGTCCAAAAAGCATCGTCGCTCTAGGACTTCGCCTCGCCGGTCTCGCGACTCGGCTGAGGCCCCTCCCGGCACCGTCCCCGCGGCCCCGGACATGCCTGTGGAGTCGCCCCCGCAATACCCGTCCTTCCCGGGTTCGGGGCGGATCCGGGCCAAATACAGGAATTCCTGTCAGCCATGGCCCGCCTCTTCGGGCCTCAAGGTCCCTCCCGGTGCGCCTTCGGGCCCCGCGGGCCCTGATGGGGTTGCCCCGGCGTCGCCGGCAGCTCCGACCCCGGCGTCGCCCGTGCCTCCAGCCTCGATCCCGGCTCCGGCCCCGGCCTCGATCCCGGCTCCGCAACCCCCATCGACGCCGGTCGACCTAACCACGCCTCCGCCGACGCCGATGTCTCCGGTGCCGTTCTCGACGCCGCCTGGGGCTCCGGGCGGCGTCGTCCCCAGTTCCTTCCGGCTCCGGACATGGACCCGGACCGACGTCGCTCGACGCCGGTTCCGGCGCCGATGAGACCTTGGGTCCCAAATGTCCCTCCTCCTCCTTATTTTGAACCAGAGGAGGACCAGGAGGACTGGGAGGGGTCTGATGACCCTCTGGCACAACAGTGTCAGTACGATGAGGACTGGACAGAGGATCTAGGGGATGCCAGTGGTCTAGATACTTCCCCTGACACTGGCATGCTGTCTCCTCCCGTGGCTACGGAGGAGGGAGCCAATTTTGCAACGGTGTTGCGTAGGGCGGCTGGAGCCTTACATCTCCAACTCCCTACTGTGGCGGTCAAGACTAATCTCTTGACAGAGGTGCTTCAGCCGGCAGCCTCCTCTACGGAGACTGTGCTGCCGTTTAACGATGCCCTCACTGACGTTCTTTTGGGCGCCTGGTCCAAGCCCAACACAGGGGCTCCTGTGGATAGGAACGTGTCCCGACGCCATCGCCCAGCTCCGGGCGACCCCCTATTTCTCTCTGTCCACCCCACTCCTGAGAGCTTGGTTGTCCACGCCTCCGCTTCCCAAACAGCCTTCCCTACCGCCCCTCCGGATAGGGAATCCAAACGCCTGGATCAATTTGGGAAGAAGGGTTTTTCTTCCTCCAGTGCTGGCTTGCGGTCCATCAACACCGCTTGTCTTTTGGGCCGATATACCCACTCCTTGTGGGATTCGGTGGCGACTGTTTTGCCCCAGTGTTCTGAGGAGGTCAAGACACTGCTTTCCCGCGCCATTGCGGAAGGAAGGGATGCGGCCAAATACACAATACGATGTGGCCTTGATACCGCCGACTCGCTGGGCAGGTCTATTGCAACGACGGTGGCGCTGCGTCGCCACGCCTGGCTGAGAACCACTGGTTTTTCAGGGGATGTCCAGAATACTCTCATGGACATGCCCTTTGATGGAGTCGGTCTTTTTGGGTCCAAAGCAGACCATGCGTTGGAGCGCTTTAAGGACTCACGGGCTACTGCCAAGTCCCTGGGCCTTTCTGCTACACGCCCTCCGCTAACTTCTGCCTTTTTCCCCTATCGTGGCCACGGAAGGGGCGCCCAGTCACGTCAGCAGCCCAGCCACCGGCCCGCGCAGCAGGCATCTTCGCGTGGCCGAGGACGTGGATACCGCCGTGGCGGTTCGGGCAACCAGCGTGCGGGTCAGGCCACCACCTCCAACCCGTCCGCGGCCTCCAAGCCCTCCTAGTCCCTCCTTTCAGGTGCACAGCACGCCAGTAGAGGGCAGGGTCCGCCATCACCTTCACCACTGGCGTCCCATCACCTCGGACAGGTGGGTCTTGGACATTGTCCGAAGGGGCTACTCCCTCCACTTCGAGACCACCCCCCAGCCATGCCACCTCAATTCCACCGCATGTCAGGGGATCACTTGGTACTTCTGCAGAAGGAAGTCACGGCCCTCTTGGCCAAGAGGGCCATCGAGCATGTTCCGACCCCAGAAGTAGGGAGTGGTTGCTACTCCCACTACTTTCTGGTGCCCAAAAAGGACAAGGAGGACATGCGTCCTATCTTGGACCTCCGGAACGTCAATCGCTTCCTCCGGAAGGAGAAGTTCAAGATGCTCACGCTAGCTCAGGTATTGACTGCCCTCGACCCTGGAGACTGGTTGGTAGCGTTGGACTTGCAGGACGCCTATTTCCACATCCCCGTCCTGCCGGCACACCGGCGTTACCTTCGGTTCACGGTAGGCCTCGAGCATTTTCAGTTCACCGTGCTCCCCTTTGGCCTTACCAGTGCCCCTCGGGTGTTCACGAAAGTGATGGCGGTGGTCGCAGCTCATCTGCGCCGGGCAGGGGTTTCAGTCTTCCCCTACCTCGACGACTGGCTGCTGAAGGCGGGCTCGTCCCAGGCAGTCGTCTCCCACCTCCAGACTACGGCCGAACTCCTGCACTCGCTGGGGTTCTCCATCAATGTGCCGAAGTCGCATCTGATTCCTTCTCCACAGCTCCTTTTCATCGGAGCAGTTCTGGACACGACGCAGTTTCGGGCCTATCCTCCAGAACGGCGAGTCCGGGATATTCAGGCTATGATTCCGATCTTTCAGCCTTTATCCTGGGTTTCGGTACGGATGACCCTGAGGCTGCTGGGCCTCATGGCCTCCTGCATCCTGCTGGTCAATCATGCCAGATGGCATATGCGGGCTCTGCAGTGGGACCTGAAGTTCCAGTGGGCGCAGCACCAGGGCAACCTGTCCGATCACGTCCAGATCTCGGAGGGGACTGCAAAACAGTTGCAGTGGTGGCTCTCGAACCGGCAATGGGTCATGGGCAGATCCCTCTCCCTTCCCCAGCCAGAGCACACAGTTGTGACGGACGCGTCCCTTCTGGGATGGGGCGGTCACATGGGAGAGGCGGAGATCAGAGGCCTCTGGTCTCCGGCGGAGTCCCGGCTCCATATCAACCTTCTGGAGCTCCGGGCGATCCGACTTGCACTCAAGGCATTCCTTCCCTCTGTCAAAGGGAAGGTAGTGCAGGTGTTCACAGACAACACCACCGCCATGTGGTACTGCAACAAACAAGGCGGGGTGGGGTCTTGGACCCTTTGGCAGGAGGCTCTGCGCCTCTGGACATGGCTGGAACATCAGGGCATGTTCCTGATGGTTCAACACCTGGCAGGTTCCCTGAACGCCAGGGCGGACGAACTCAGCCGCAGGTGCATGATGGATCACGAATGGCGTCTTCACTCGGAAGTGGCGCAAGGACACTTTCTACAGTGGGGAGAGCCTTGGTTAGATCTATTCGCCACCGAAGAGAACGCGCAATGTCATCAGTTCTGCGCGTTGGAATTTCCAAGGCGGCACTCGCTCGGCGACGCTTTTCGTCGCGAGTGGAGTTGTGGTCTGTTGTACGCCTTTCCGCCTATACCACTTCTACCCAGAGTGTTGAAGAAGATTCAGCACGACCGGGCCCAAGTCATTCTTGTGGCTCCGGACTGGGCTCGAAGAGTTTGGTATCCCGAGCTACTCAATATGAGCGTAGATCCCCCGATCCGTCTGCCTCTTCGGGAGGATCTTCTGTCGCAGCAGCAGGGGACGGTCCTCCACCCGAACCTGTCCAGTCTACACCTGCTTGCGTGGAGATTGAGCGGCGGCAGTTGATTCCTTTCGACTTGCCTCCCGAAGTTTGTGATGTGATTCTGGCAGCCAGGCGTCCCTCCACTAAGGTGGTATACGCCTGCAGGTGGAACAAATTTGTGGCATGGTGCACAGCAAAGGCTGTGAATCCCCTTTCTGCCCTTCTTTCTGAGGTCCTTCTGTTCCTTCTCTCTCTGGCCCAACAGGGTTCTGCCCTGGGTACCATCAAGGGTTATCTTTGTGCTATCTCGGCCTTCCTCAGGCTCCCTGATCAGCCCTCCCTTTTCAAGTCCCCTGTTGTTAACAGGTTCTTAAAAGGCATTACTCACCTCTTCCCTCCTGTTCCGTTTGTGATGCCTCAGTGGGACTTAAACTTGGTTCTTACCTTTTTAATGTGCGCTCCCTTTGAGCCTCTACATAACTGTCCTCTTCGTCTTCTCACTCTGAAGACAGCCTTTCTGGTGGCCATCACCTCCGCTCGGCGGGTGAGTGAGCTCCAGGCTCTATCTTGCAAACCTCCCTTTCTGTCTGTTCATCCAGACAAGGTTGTTCTTCGGACGCGTCCGTCCTTCTTGCCAAAGGTGGTTACTGCTTTCCACATTGGGCAGACCATCACTTTGCCCACCTTCTTTCCGCCTCCGCATCCTTCCAGAGAGGAAGAGAGGCTCCACCGTCTGGACCCAAAACGTGCGCTCTCCTTCTATATCGACCGCACAAAACACTTCCGGGTGGATGACCAGCTCTTTGTTGGCTACGTGGGCGCCAAAAGGTCGGGCGGTGCACAAGAGGACCATCTCCCGCTGGGTTACCTTGTGCATCAAGACCTGCTATTCTTTGGCTAAGAAGGAGCCTCCTGTTGGGCTGCGTGCCCATTCCACCAGGGCAGCGGCTGCTACCACGGCCTTGGGCCGCGGTGTTCCGCTGCCGGTTATCTGTCAGGCAGCTACGTGGGCCTCGCTGCACATGTTTACAAAGCATTACTGCCTTGACAGTCAGGTCCGGAGGGACGGCTTCTTTGGCCGTTCTGTCCTCCAGGACTTCCTTGTCTGATCTTTGTTCGCAGACCCACCACCGGGGTTGGTATTGCTGGGGTATCTATTCTAAGGTAAGGAATCTGTCACTAATGTGTCTCTTTCAGATGCACAAGTTACTAACTTGTGTAACGATATATCTGTAAGAGACAGTAGTTAGTGACAGATTCCTACCGCCCACCCATCCTCCCCGTTCTGCGAACTGATTTCTAGGGTTAAGGACATCCCTTTCAGGGCCCTAGTATTTTTCAGACACCTATGTCAGCTTCTTGCATGGCTCTGCGTTCCTGGCGCGGAAAGTCGTGTACAGAACTGACAGCGCGCAGGGCGGCGCCTAAGTACTGCCCGCGACGTCATCCCGGCGATCACGACGCCGACGACGGACGCGGAGCCGCACGACGCCGCCTACCGACGCGCAAGGGTACTGCTACGCAAAAACTTTCCGGATCCAGCCTGACGCCTGGGGATATTCTAAGGTAAGGAATCTGTCACTAACTACTGTCTCTTACAGATATATCGTTACACAAGTTAGTAACTTGTGCGTTAATCTTCAATACAGTTTTTGGTTGCAATCTCCGAGGAGAGACTGGTGAATGATTTACAGGCCTTGAGTTTCCATCAGCCATTCACCTAATTTTTGCCTGACAAATGAGTGTTGCGAACCAGGGCTGCTTTCCTTCCTAAAGTGGTGGCTCACTTTCACTTAGGCCAGTTCATCACCCTACCAACCACCTATTCCCTACACCACCGCACAAAGGAGGAGGTGTGGCTTATTAGGTTGCATCTTCGTAGGACGGTCCGCTTCTGTCTAGACTGCATCAAGGATATATGATTGGATGACCAGCTGTTCATTGGGTACTGTGGTTCCAAACAAGGCAAAGCAGTTCAGAAGCGGACACTGTCCTGTTGGATAATCCTCCTCTGCATCAAGACCTTCTATGCCTGGGCCAAGAATGAGCCAATGGAAAGGGATCAGGGCTCATTTGACCAGTGCCAAATCTTCCACCTCTGCCCTCGACAGAGGTACTCTTATTGCAGAGATCTGCAAGGGGCTAATTGGGCATCCCTACACACCTTCACTAAGCAGTACTACCTGGATTCTGAAGTGTGTGGGAATGGCCATTTTGCCAGATCGGTTCTGTAGCACTACCTAATTTAGCCATTATTCAACTCTCCTCCTCCTTGGATGAGTACTGCTTTGGGATCTATTTTACAGGCGAGGAAACTGCAGGTAGAAGTATCCATTGGAAAAAAAAAATTACTTGCATTCTGTAGCAATTTTTCTGGTGGCTACTCTGTCTACCCACAGATTCCTCCCCTTTCCTGCCCACCTCCCACTTGATAGATGTGTTATAGTGTAAGTTAATAAGGTCCCAATTCAAGTTTGATACTGCGCTCCTTAATGTTGATACCAGTCCATCTGTTCGCCTCAGAGGGTTGGAAAAAATGCATGGAAACTGAAGTTGTTGCAGTGGGGTAGGCACTATATGGCTTCTGCAGTGTTATCGGAAGTCTCTTCTGATGTCCATACGGATCCAGTGCCTCCTACTGACAACTTGAGAGCTTTGAAGTTTCAGGATCCAGTGTGACATCTCGGATAAGTCTACCGGTGAGGAATCTGCAGGTAGATGGAGTATCCACCAGAAAGATACTTACTGCAGGTAAGTAACTTTGGTTTTGGTGTGAGTCCACTCCACATTCCTAGGAGGTACTGCTTGGGTATGTATTCTAAGGTGAGGAATCTGCAGTTAGAAGTATCCATCCGAGCAAGTTACTTACCTTCGGTAAAAACAATTTATCATGGATTTGCTATCTAACTACAGATTCCTCACCACCTCCCTATTCTGTGGAGTGGACTTTACCAACACTATACCATTGATGAAGCCTACATCAATAAAAAGAAGATTGGATTAATCATTTGTTTATACACAAATTCATATATTTGAAGAAAAGGAGTAAATCACATAGATAAAAAATCAGACAAACTGAATTTTGTGAGTGCCAGGTAGAGACATTTTGTCCTTTGTAGGAAAACGCATTAATTGAGTGGACTTTTTCGAACATCTTAAATTGTTCCATATTAATATTCAGCTCACTTAACAATTGTCACGTTGTGCACCTGAGGGTGCAGAAAGCCTGTATTTAAGAAACTGGCGTTACCAAAGGTACGTAACCTGTTAGATTGCTGCACTATCTACCCCACTCATACTCTACTGCCTGAGACCAGTGGGGGCCTTCAAATTGCTTGAAAAACTTATGCCCTCCATTTTAAGTGCACCCTCTTTTGCGTTTCTCTAGTTTTTTCTAAGAATATGAGTGGATCATTCCACTATTATTTCTAAACTACCAAAGTGATGATGTTGCTTGTCAGGGGAGCAATTAAAAGCATACCCAATGCGAAAGACATTTGAGTTAGTTCAGGTTCTTCCTGATCCCCTTGCAGGACTGTGTCCTCAGACCTATGTTGGATCTAAAAGTATTGAACTCGTTCCTCAAGAAGTTGTTAAAAAATTGTGGCACCTAAGCAGGTCTGCTGACCTTGGTCTTCGAGGACTTTGTGGAATCCCTGGACCAATAGAATGTGCACTTTCATGTGATGATCTTGCAGGCCTACAGGAAGTATCTTCGCATTGTAGTGTGGCCAGACAAATCCAGCACATTGTCCTGCCTTTTGGCCTGACAGTGGCAACTCTGATTTTTTTTTTTATTACAAAGGTCGTGGTTTTGGCCCATCTTTGTGGGGGGGGGGGTTTGGGGTCATTTCGACCAGTTGTTAAAGGCGGATTCATTTCAACTAGTCTCAAACAATCTTCAGAATATATCCTTTGGATTTTCTATCAGGGAGTCCAAGATGCATCTATTTTCTCAAAAATTTCCCTTTATTGGTGCCATTCTGGATACAGTCACTCGAAAGGCCTTTCCACTGCCTCAGATTGTCTGGCATGTACAGGCGATCTCATTATTTCAAGTGAGCGTTAATGTCCCAATTGTCACGTTTCTGAACTACTTGGTTTTCTAGCGTCATGCATGCTTCTTGTGCCCCACGATCTTTGGCACATGCAGGCCCTTAATTAGAATCTGCTGCTACAATGATCCATGCAGGGAGGATGCCTCAAGGGCAGGATTCTCATCTCAGATGAGGTGGCCCAGGATCTTTACTGGATAATAGATGCCATCCTGATGTGTGGCTGTCCTTTCTATCCACCCTCATGAGGTGTCAGTAGTAATGGAGTCCTTCGCTTTAGGTTGGGGTGGTCTCAAGGATGATGTAGAGATCTCTGATCTCATATGGAGCAACACTATCACTTATTTTTTAAAGATCCTTCTGCCTTCCTTCAAGGGCTGGTTGGTACAGGTGCTGACAGACAACACAACCACCATATGGAAAAGCAACAAGCAGGCCAGAGTGGGGTTTTGTTCCCTTTGTCTAGAGGCTCTAGTGATGGCTGGATCCTTGACGGGATCACCCTGAAAGTCATTCACATGGCAGGATCTCTTCACATCAGGGAAGGCAAACTCAGTAGACGTAATCTTTCCGATCACAATTGGCATCTACACCCATAAGTGCCACAGGGTATCTTCCCATGGCCCAATGGCATTCTTTCCAGAGGTGGGACAGAACCTCGACTGAGGCATACTGGAGCACAGGAAATATTGCAGGAGTCTCCAGATGTAATCTAGTGCCTGGGAAGATCCGCAAGGTGGGGAATCTAGGTGAAGTATCTAGTAAATAAGTACCTTAATAATTTCTCCCTTTTCTTTCAAAAGTTACTAAAGCTACAGGTATTGTAAAACTTTCTGGCTGTCTGGAGCAATATTCATTCTTGGATCCAGATCGGGTGTGATTTTGTCCAGGTCATGGTTACATAATACTATACTATCTTCATACTATCTTAGATGCTGGTGGAACCACATCTTTTGTTCTGGAAAATCGCTGGCCTTTTATATGGTCTCTCACTACATTTTCATTTCCATATTACAACACTGTGGCCTGGGAAGTTGGGCACTCTGCATCCATTTGGTTCTCCCAGTATGTGCCCAGACAGTAATAGCATTTTTTCTGATGAATATAACAGCCGCCCCAGATTGCTTGTTGTCCTTCCATCCCTTTCGGGAGGATGGTGTTTATATTTCAAGCATTTTCATCGGCTCTTTCCATAGTGTTCTTAGCTTCTGTGGGATGCAGAAAAACAGGGTGTGTTAGACCTGGCTTTTCCAGCCGGCTTATCCACAGACTTTCTGCTTTTTGGCCTCCTGTTTTGGACCCTGTTTTTGTTGGTTTTATGACTCTGGGCACTTTACCACTGCTGATCAGTGCTAAAGTGCATATGCTCTCCCCGTAAATTGTGTTTATGGATTGGTGATTCCATGATTGTCATATTTGATTGACTGGTAGTCCCTAATACAGCCACTGTGTGTGCCCAGGGCCTGTAAATCAAATGCTGCTAGTGGGCCTGCAGCACTGATTGTGCCACCCACATGAGCAGCCTGTAAATGTAACTCAGACCTGCCACTGCAGTGTCTGTGCGCAGTTTGGTACTGCCATGTTGACCTGGCAAGTGCATCCACTTGCCAGGCCCTAACCTTCCCTTTTCTTACATGTAAGACACCCCTAAGGTAGGCCAAAGGTAGCCCCATGGGCAGGGTGCAGTGTATGTGAAAGGTAGGACATGTACTGAGGTGTGTGACATGTCCTGATATGGAAATAGTGTATTTCGTTTTTCACAATTGAAAGGCTATCTGTCCCATAGGATAGAATGGGAGTTTATTTATAACATCTTATAAATATAACCTCCCATTGGGACAAGATAGGAAGGTAAAGTTTAGTATGCCTGAACTCAGCATATAAAGATGCATCTTTTAGTAAGGATGATTTTTACATTCTGTGTTTGAAAATACCACTTTTAGAAAGTAGGTATTTTCTTGCTTAGCCATCCTGTGTGCCTCTGCTGGTTTGTGTATTGACTGTCTGGCTTTGGAGTGACAGAAGCTGGGGATATGCGTTCTCTCAGACAGCCACTGGGGGGGGGGGGGTGATGTGTGTCCTGCCTTTCCTGGATGAGTCAGGGCTGGGCTGAAAAGACCTAAGCTGCATTTAGAGTAGGGGGAGGAGATTTCCTTCACACCTGGATGGGCCTGGTCTGCCTTGGGCGATGCTGTATCCACCTCCTGCCGGGCAGCTGCATCAGAGAGGACAGAACTGGTTTTGGCTGGGCAAAGAGCTTCTCTGCCACCAGAGAACAAAGGAATTTGTGCTATAAAAAGTGGGGCCCAGACCCCTGAACTTTAGATCACTTTTGGAATTCGTGAGGAACCTCTGCCAAGAGGAAGAGCTAGAAGAAGTACTGCCCCTTTGCTGTGTGCTGTCTGGGGTTGGCCTGCAGTAGCTGTTTTTGCCAAGGAGAGGAACTGTGTGTGTATATCCTGCTTGACAAAGTATCTCCAAAGGCTTGAGGTAGAGCTTGTCTCCTGTTCAAGAAGTCTCAGGAACAGCAAAGATTTCACCATCCTTCTGGGCACCGTCTCTGGAACCGCTGGTTCCAGTCCCCGAAGAAGAAAAGAGCAGCCGACTCTGTCACTGAGTCTGTAACTAGTTCCATGTCCTGAAGGCACCGCAGAAGGCACTGCCGCACTTCGCACCGCATCCCTGGTCTCACCGATGCCGCTGGGCGACCGTCACCGAGCCGCTGCTTGCACCTCGTCCTGTGGGCCAAGCACTCCGCACCGACTCGCTTCACTCTGCCTAGACGTCACCGACACTGTTGCTGCCCGACCCGAACATGGACCGGCTCCGTCGCCTGCACCGTGACCTGCCAGCACCGCCTCACTCCGTATCGTAGCCTTGGTCTCACCTACGCTGTTGGATGACAGTTACCGAGCCGCTGCCTGCACAGCACCATGAGGCACCGCACGCTGCACTGCTTCACTTGACAACGCAACCGCAACGGTTGCCCCGACTGACTCATACCAACGGGATTGGCCGCAACGAGAAAGGTACTATCAACGCTTTAGCTGGCCCGTACCGACGCTGTCGGCTGGAACTGTTAGACTGTCGTTTTCAGCATCGCTGTAGCCCCGGACGGAGCTACCGACTCGGAAGAACTGTGTTTTTCAGCTATTCTTGCAAATTGAAGATTATCTTGCAAACTAATTATTTTTACAGAATTGTATGTTGGATTTTTGTCGTATTTGGTCTTGTTGGTTTAGATAAAGTTTTGCTTATTTTTCTAAACTGGTGTGGTGTCCATTTGTAGAGTTTTCACTGTTACTGTATATGTGCACAAATGCTTTACACACTGCCTCTGAGAAAAGCCTGTCTACTCATGCCAAGCTACCAAGGGGGTGAGCAGGGGTTATTTTAGAAGTGTACCCTGACTAGAAAGAAGGGCCCCTACTTGGACAAAGGTGCAAACCATTGCTAACTAGAGACCCCCATTTCTGACAGGGTGTAACTGACATCACCAGCTCCTCTGATGCATTATATCTGAAAGAGACACGTTAGTGACAGATTCCTTACCTTAGAATATCCCCAGGCATCAGGCTGGATCCGGAAAGTTTTTGCGTAGCAGTACCCTTGCGCGTCGGTAGGTGGCGTCGTGCGGCTCCGCGTCCGTCGTCGGGACCGCCGGGATGACGTCGCGGGCAGTACTTAGACGCCGCCCCTGCGCGCTGACGTCAGTTCTTTCTTTTTCCGCGCCAGTAAGCGCAGATCCGGGAAGAGCAGTGCCCTAGTCATTTTTTGACTACGTTTTTTGGTGATTTTTCACTGTTTTCTCGAAGTCTCTCGACTCCGAAGGTGTCGGTAGGGATGCCCGGCTTCAAGCCATGCGACGCCTGTGGTCGAATGATGTCGATCACAGACCCGCATCAGGATTGTCTCTACTGCCTCGGCCGCGACCACGACACCAAGTCGTGCTCCGACTGCCGGGCCTTGCATCCGAAGGCTTTGCGAGAGCGGTCTCGAAAGCTCCTCGAGGTCCGGCAGTCGGCTCCGCGCCACGCCAAGCCCCGGTCACGTGAGAGCTCGAGGGGCCGGTCGCGGAGTCCTCATCGGTCGTCGGGGTCCAAGTCTTCGCACTCCTCCGGTAAGTCGAAGCATAAGAAGTCGAAGAAGCGCCATCGCTCGACGACTTCCCCTCGCCGGTCTCGCGACTCGGCTGAGGGTCCTGTCGGCACCGTCCCCGTGGCTCCAGTAGTGCCTGTGGAGCCGCCCCGCATTACCCGTCCTTCCCGGGTTCGGGGCGACTCCGGCCGAGATACAGGAGTTCCTGTCGGCCATGGCCCGCCTCTTCGGGCCTCAAGGTCCCCCGGTGCGCCTTCGGGCCCCGCGGGCCACTGATGGGGTTTCTCCGGCGTTGCCGGCGACTCCCGGTCCCGGCGCCGCCTGTCACACCAGCCTCGGTCCCGGCCCCGGCCTCGACCCCGGCTCCGGTGCTGCCACAACCCCGATCGCCGCCGGTTGACCGGACGACACCTCCACCGGCGCCGATCTCTCCGGTGCCGTTCCCGACGCCGCCCGGGGCTCTGGGCGGCGTCGTTCCCCGGTTCTCTCCGGACGCGGCGCAGGACCGACGGGACCTTGGGTCCCACATGTCCCTCCTCCTTATTTTGAACCAGAATTGGAGGACGCAGAGGACTGGGAGGAGTCTGATGACCCTCTCACACAGCAATGTGAGTTTGATCAGGACTGGGCTGAGGAGCTTGGGGATGCCAGTGGTCTGGACACCTCCCTGACTCTGGCATGCTGTCTCCTCCTTCCGTGGCAACGGAGGAGGGAGCAAACTTTGCAACGGTGTTGCGTAGAGCAGCTGGGGCCTTACACCTCCAGTTGCCTACAGTGGCTGTCAGGACTAAAATCCTGACGGAAGTGCTTCAGCCGGCGGCTACCTCCTCGGAGCCACTGCTGCCGTTTAACGAGGCGCTTTCAGACGTTCTTTTGGGCACCTGGTCCAAGCCCACCACAGGGGCTCCTGTGGATAGGAACGTGGCCCGACGCCATCGCCCTGTTCCGGGCGACCCCTGTTCCTCTCCCAACACCCCACCCCTGAGAGCTTGGTGGTCCAAGCCTCTGCTTCCCAAAGCGCCTTTCCTACCGCTCCCCCGGATAGGGAATCCAAACGCCTGGATCAATTTGGGAAGAAGGTCTTTTCTTCCTCCAGTGCTGGCTTGCGGTCCGTCAACACCACTTGCCTCTTGGGCCGATATTCCCACTCCTTGTGGGACTCGGTGGCGCAAGTTCTGCCCCAGTGTTCTGAGGAGGTCCAGACACTGCTTTCCCGCACCATTGCGGAGGGAAGAGATGCGGCAAAGTACACCATCAGATGTGGCCTTGATACCGCCGACTCGCTAGGCAGATCGCTTGCAACGACAGTGGCGCTGCGCCGTCACGGCTGGCTGAGAACCACTGGTTTCTCGGGTGATGTCCAAAACACTCTTATGGACATGCCCTTTGATGGGATCGGTCTTTTTGGGAACAAGGCAGAACATTCGCTGGAGCGCTTTAAGGACTCGCGGGCTACGGCCAAGTCCCTGGGCCTTTCTGCTGTACGCCCTCCGCAGCCGTCTGCTTTTCGCCCCTTTCGTGGCCACGGAAGGGGCGCCCAGTCACGTCCGCTGCCCAGCCACCGGCCCGCGCAGCAAACATCTTCGCGTGGCCGAGGACGTGGCTCCCGCCGTGGCGGGTCAGGCAACCAGCGTGCGGGTCAGGCCACCAACCCCGCCCCGTCCGCGGCCTCCAAGACCTCCTAGTTCTTCTTTTCAGGTGCACAGCACGCCAGTAGGGGGCAGGGTCCGCCATCACCTTCACCACTGGCGTGCCATCACCTCGGACAAGTGGGTCTTGGACATTGTCCGAAGGGGCTACTCCCTCCCCTTCGAGACCATTCCCCCAGCCATGCCACCTCAATTCCACTGCATGTCAGGGGATCACTTGGTGCTTCTTCAGAAGGAAGTTGCGGCCCTCTTGGCCAAGGGGGCCATCGAGCGCGTTCCGACCCCAGAAGTAGGACGTGGTTGCTACTCCCACTACTTTCTGGTGCCCAAAAAGGACAAGGAGGACATGCGTGTCCTATCTTGGATCTCCGGAACGTCAATCGCTTCCTCCGGAAGGAGAAGTTGAAGATGCTCACCCTAGCTCAGGTCTTGACTGCCCTCGACCCTGAAGACTGGATGGTAGCGCTGGACTTGCAGGACGCATATTTCCACATCCCTGTCCTGCCGGCCCACCGGCCTTACCTGCGGTTCACGGTAGGCCTCGAGCATTTTCAGTTCACCGTGCTCCCTTTCGGCCTTACCAGCGCCCCTCGGGTGTTCACGAAAGTGATGGCGGTGGTCGCAGCTCATCTGCGCCGGGCAGGGGTTCCAGTCTTCCCCTACCTCGACGACTGGCTGCTGAAGGCGGGCTCGTCCCAGGCAGTCGTCTCCCACCTCCAGACTACGGCCGAACTCCTGCACTCGCTGGGGTACTCCATCAACGTGCCGAAGTCGCACCTGATTCCTTCTCCACAGCTCCTTTTCATCGGAGCAGTTCTGGACACGACGCAGTTTCGGCTCTATCCTCCCGAACGGCGAGTCCGGGATATTCAGGCTATGATTCCGATCTTTCGGCCTCTATCCTGGGTTTCGGTATGGATGACCCTGAGGCTGCTGGGCCTCATGGCCTCCTGCATCCTGCTGGTCGATCATGCCAGATGGCATATGCGGGCTCTGCAGTGGGACCTGAAGTTCCAGTGGGCGCAGCACCAGGGCAACCTGTCCGATCACGTCCAGATCTCGGAGGGGACTGCAAAACCGTTGCAGTGGTGGCTCTCGAACCGGCAATGGGTCATGGGCAGATCCCTCTCCTTCCCCAGCCAGAGCACACAGTTGTGACGGACGCGTCCCTTCTGGGATGGGGCGGTCACATGGGAGAGGCGGAGATTAGAGGCCTCTGGTCTCCGGCGGAGTCCCGGCTCCATATCAACCTTCTGGAGCTCCGGGCGATCCGACTTGCACTCAAGGCATTCCTTCCCTCTGTCAAAGGGACGGTAGTGCAGGTGTTCACAGACAACACCACCGCCATGTGGTATTGCAACAAACAGTGCGGGGTGGGGTCGTGGACCCTATTTCAGGAAGCTCTGCGCCTCTGGACATGGCTGGGACATCAGGGCATATTCCTGATGGTTCAACACCTGGCAGGTTCCATGAACTCCAGGGCGGACGAACTCAGCCGCAGGTGCATGATGGATCACGAATGGCGTCTTCACTCTGAGGTGGCGCAAGGTCTCTTTCAGCAGTGGGGAGAGCCTTGGTTAGATCTGTTCGCCACTGAAGAGAACGCGCAATGTCAGCAGTTCTGCGCGTTGGAATTTCCAAGGCGGCACTCGCTCGGCGACGCTTTTCGTCGCGAGTGGAGTTGCGGTCTGTTGTACGCCTTTCCGCCTATACCACTTCTACCCAGAGTGTTGAAGAAGATTCGGCACGACCGGGCCCAAGTCATTCTTGTGGCTGCGGACTGGGCTCGAAGAGTTTGGTATCCCGAGCTACTCAGTATGAGCGTCGATCCCCCGATCCGTCTGCCTCTTCGGGAGGATCTTCTGTCGCAGCAGCAGGGGACGGTCCTCCACCCGAACCTGTCCAGTCTACACCTGCTTGCGTGGAGATTGAGCGGCGGCAGTTGATTCCTTTCGACTTGCCTCCCGAAGTTTGTGATGTGATTCTGGCAGCCAGGCGTCCCTCCACTAAGGTGGTATACGCCTGCAGGTGGAACAAATTTGTGGCATGGTGCACAGCAAAGGCTGTGAATCCCCTTTCTGCCCCTCTTTCTGAGGTTCTTCTGTTCCTTCTTTCTCTGGCCCAACAGGGTTCTGCCCTGGGTACCATCAAGGGCTATCTTTGTGCGATATCGGCCTTCCTCAGGCTTCCTGATCAGCCCTCCCTTTTCAAGTCCCCTGTGGTTAACAGGTTTCTTAAAGGCATTACACACCTCTTCCCTCCTGTTCCGTTTGTAATGCCTCAGTGGGACTTGAACTTGGTTCTTACCTTCTTAATGTGCGCTCCCTTTGAGCCTCTACATAACTGTCCTCTTCGGCTTCTTACTCTGAAGACAGCCTTTCTGGTGGCCATCACCTCTGCTCTGCGGGTGAGTGAGCTCCAGGCTCTTTCATGCAAACCTCCCTTTCTGTCTGTTCATGCAGACAAGGTTGTTCTTAGGACGCGTCCGTCCTTCTTGCCAAAGGTGGTTACTGCCTTCCACATTGGGCAGACCATCACTTTGCCCACCTTCTTTCCGCCTCCGCATCCTTCCAGAGAGAAAGAGAGGCTCCACCGTCTGGACCCAAAACGTGCGCTTTCCTTTTACATCAACCGCACACAACAGTTCCGGGTGGATGACCGGCTCTTTGTTGGCTACGTGGGTGCCAAAAAAGGCCGGGCGGTACACAAAAGGACCATCTCCCGCTGGGTCACCTTGTGTATCAAAGCCTGCTATTCTTTGGCTAAGAAGGAGCCTCCTGTTGGGCTGCGTGCCCATTCCACCAGGGCTACGGCTGCTACCACGGATTTAGGCTGCGGTGTTCCGTTACAGGATATATGTCAGGCAGCTACGTGGGCCTCGCTGCACACGTTTACCAAACATTACTGCCTTGATAGTCAGGTCCGGAGGGACAGCTTCTTTGGCCGTTCTGTCCTCCGGGACTTCCTTGTCTGAATCTGTTCGCAGACCCACCACCGGGGTTGGTATTGCTGCGGTATCTATTCTAAGGTAAGGAATCTGTCACTAACGTGTCTCTTTCAGATGCACAAGTTACTAACTTGTATAACGATATATCTGTAAGAGACAGTAGTTAGTGACAGATTCCTACCGCCCACCCATCCTCCCCGTTCTGCGAACTGATTTCTAGGGTTAAGGACATCCCTTTCAGGGCCCTAGTATTTTTTCAGACACCTATGTCAGCTTCTTGCATGGCTCAGCGTTTCTGGCGCGGAAAGTCGTGTACAGAACTGACGTCAGCGCGCAGGGGCGGCGTCTAAGTACTGCCCGCAACGTCATCCCGGCGGTCCCGACGCCGACGACGGACGCGGATCCGCACGACGCCGCCTACCGACGCGCAAGGGTACTGCTACGCAAAAACTTTCCGGATCCAGCCTGACGCCTGGGGATATTCTAAGGTAAGGAATCTGTCACTAACTACTGACTCTTACAGATATATCGTTACACAAGTTAGTAACTTGTGCTTCTAGGGCGCTCAATGTGACTTCTGGTCTTTAACCACCACCAAAGGTGCTGTTAGAAATTCTCTGGATGCAGTGTGACCCCTGTGCGTGAGGTTAATACAACTACTCCGAGGGAGATGCCCTATTATTCAGAAAGATTTTTGAAGGTAAGTAACTTGTTGTATTACATTTTACAGTTTTAAATGTTTGTTTAATGAGAGTAATCCAGATGTTCATAGTGCAATATTTTTGTCAAAAGGCTGTTAACGCAGATTATGAGCTAGCAAGAGATTCTTCAGAAAGTGAAGATTTGATTAAACCTAGAAGAAGGTCTTCCTCTGAAGCTTCAAGTCTTAAGACTGGGTATGTAATCCTTTGTTAATGCATGTTTGATGTTAAAGAACCATAACCTATTAGTTCAAGTAACAAACCTTGCCCCTAAAAGTGACATGGGTATTAAGTACATCCTATTTTGGGGGCAAGATTGAATAGCTCCACACAAAGCTGTTTTTTGCTAAATGATGACTGAAAGTATACTGTGTTTTATAGGAATATGACTAAGAGGTGATCTGCATTTTGTAGGGCTTTTGGTTGAATTTGGAGATAGATGAAAATATTTGAAGTTTTCTTTGAATAACTTCTTTATTGATCTTTGAATGATGAAAGTCCATACTACTGACTTAAATTTGTGAGAAATGTTTTGGCGGTTGGGAGAGATGAATCTATTTGATATGAAGAGGATATAGTTTGTGGGAGTTCAGTATAGGAAAGTATTCTTTCTTAGAAATACTTTCTTAACCCAGTTCTCTGTTAAGGTCATTTGTGTATAGAATGTCTCTAGGGGTATGTTATTCTTGAATATATTCAGCCAAGGTTGCACCTCGAGTGACCCTAGAATACAGTCCTGTTACACAGCATGGCATTGACAAGGAAAGAAGGCAAGCACAAAAACTGAAAAGCATTTATTTTGACTAATATTAGCTAAAATCTAAATCCCAATTATCAGCCTCAAAGCCTACATGAATTATCTACATTAAACTGTTCCACACTAAAGCAGTGAAAAATTAAAAAGCATCAAGTCCTTTTTACTGCTTGCCCCGCTTGGATTTTTTTTCAAAAACTTTTTTCAACTGTGAGTTCACTTTAGATCCATATCTTGTGATAATCCAACCAGAAGAACAGTTTTTTACATTTTGAGATTGAGATCACTAGCAAAGAATACGTTCTATGTCACTGTTAACCTTTCGTTTATCCTCAGAAACAGTCTTGTAGTTATGCCATCTATATGTTTTTCTTGACTGTAAAGATTAACAGTTGAAATCAAATAAAACCTACAATGTGCAACACCTCCTTATCCCACACAATCCCTACCTGCTATCAGTTGGAGAAGAGAGACTGGCAGGAACCAAAGTCGAGAGGTTCGACTTCACCAGCCGAATTGAGAAGTCTCAATTTCCGCTCAAGCCATGAGACAAGTCTGACCGTTACAGGATGACCACTTGCATAGACACCCTCAGCATGAATAAGGATCAACACAATCTACATTGTGAGCATGGTGGAGGCCAGACTCCTTGAAGCCACTACTGTCCCCACCCAAAGGATGCACAGCAGACTCTGATGGGAGGTTTAGACTTACAGCACTACTTGGAATTACCACCAATAAACCTACTGTGTACTAGATAATGTTTCTGCAATTTTCTACACACACCTCTGTTTGTGTCCTCTGTGAGGGTCATACAAAAGGGGATGATGGACGGAACGTTTGAGCCAATCAAACACTCACCCCCAGTCAACTGATCTGGGTTTAATCCATCATCATTCTTTAGCTCACTCCACCACCCCAGTTCAGACATGGCCATATGCAAATCAGTCTGACCCCGTGCCTCATGGGAACAGTCCAGCACGAACTGCCAAGCCATGTCTTCCCTGGACCGGAAACAAGCATCCTAGGACCGGTTTCTGGCATTCCAGCCGTCATCAGCCAGGCTTGCTTGAATCCAGTGGCAAAGTGAGCAAGGGACCCACGTCTGGGCACACCCCCGCCAACTTAGGGCGAACAAAGCAATACAAAAGGGGATGATGGACGGAACGTTTGAGCCAATCAAACACTCACCCCCAGTCAACTGATCTGGGTTTAATCCATCATCATTCTTTAGCTCACTCCACCACCCCAGTTCAGACATGGCCATATGCAAATCAGTCTGACCCCGTGCCTCATGGGAACAGTCCAGCACGAACTGCCAAGCCATGTCTTCCCTGGACCGGAAACAAGCATCCTAGGACCGGTTTCTGGCATTCCAGCCGTCATCAGCCAGGCTTGCTTGAATCCAGTGGCAAAGTGAGCAAGGGACCCACGTCTGGGCACACCCCCGCCAACTTAGGGCGAACAAAGCAATACAAAAGGGGATGATGGACGGAACGTTTGAGCCAATCAAACACTCACCCCCAGTCAACTGATCTGGGTTTAATCCATCATCATTCTTTAGCTCACTCCACCACCCCAGTTCAGACATGGCCATATGCAAATCAGTCTGACCCCGTGCCTCATGGGAACAGTCCAGCACGAACTGCCAAGCCATGTCTTCCCTGGACCGGAAACAAGCATCCTAGGACCGGTTTCTGGCATTCCAGCCGTCATTAGTCTTTAGAATTGAGCCCCACTATACCCTCTTATACCTTCACTGAAGCAGGACAATTATACTATCGAGCTGTGGCCCTAAACATATGGTTAATTTGATAGACTTTTAGCTGCACATTCCTTACCTTAGAATTATCCCGAGACGTCAGTCTGGATCCAGAAATAGTTTGTGAGCTGTACCCCTGTGCGCTAGTAGGTGGCATCATTTGGCTCCACGTGGCATCGTCCACTCCGGAAGTGCCTATATAGGCCCGACCCCAGCGCACAGACATCAGTTCTTTTCTTTTCCCACCAGTCAGTGCAGATCCAGAGAGAGAGCTACCCCTAGTTACTTTTTCACTCTAGTCACTTTTTCACTGACCTTTTCAACTTTTTGTCGAAGTCTTTTTGAGAGTTTTCTCCTGGTATGTCAGGAAGGCTGGCATCCAGCTCTGCTGCGCCTGTCACAGACAGATGTCGGTGACCGACCTGCACCTTGTTTGCCTCTGGTGCCTCAAGCACGCCGCGAAGACCTGCATCGACTGCCGTGCCATGTACTCCAAGGCCTTAAGGGAGTTCGTCGTCAAGCTCCTTGCCGCCCGACGTAATACACAGCAACGGTGCTGATCCCGGTCGAGAGGAAGGTCCCAAGATCGGTCATGGAGCCCAAGATTCTTGTCGCACTTCAAGATGTCTTCGAGTAAGTCCCACAAGCGCAAGAAAAGTAAGAAGTCGAATAGGTCTTCGAAGATGGGGTGAAGTCGTCTGACGAGGGAGAGTCGTCATTCGAGTCCTGGCTCTGCAGTTGAGCCTGGGCCGACTCTGCACCTCCCTGAGTTTCCGGGAGCCTGAGCAACCCCTGCCCAACTTTGAGAGTTCTATGAGGCCATGCACCTCATATTTGGGCAGCCCATTCCCACTGGCGCTCCTTTGGGCCCCGCATGTTCAGGAGAGGCCCCAACTGGTTTTCCACTGGTGGGTCCACCCCCAGCTCCAGTCGGGCCGATTGGATCCACCGATGTATCCGGACCTGTGCCAGTCGTACCACCCCAACCTTTCCCCAGAGCCGGTCCCATGCCGACGCTCCTCCCATCTCCATTCTTATCCCCTGCTCTGACACGGAGCCGGAGGGGTGTCGTTTAGTGCTGACTTGAGCAAGCTATCCCTTCCAGACAGGAGCCTGAGCCCTATTCTTCGGGACTGGGGCTCTGGGAGGATTGGTAGGGGTCACTGTACCCTGAAGAATACCTGGCCCTAGACCCTAACATGGACTGGTGTAAGGTGTTAGCGGATGCCAGCGGACTGGACACCTGTCCAGATACTGGCAGGATCTCTCCTCCTACCGTGGCTATGGAGGAGGGAGTTTTGTTTGCTATGGTGGCGAGAAGGACAGCCGAGGTCCTGGGCCTTAGCTTACCCTCAGTGGCAGTCAAGACTAACGTTTTGATGAAAGTGCTTCAGCCGGGAGTGACCCTCTAAGAACTGCTGCTCTCATTTAATGAAGCCCTCACGGATGTCCTGCTAGGTCCAAACCCTGCACAAGGGCTCCTGTGAACAGGAAGATTGCCTGCTGCCACTGTCCCGCCCCAGGGGACCCCCAACTTCCTCATGTTACACCTTACCCCAGAGAGCTTGGTATTCCAAGCCTCCACCTCTCGTGTAAACCTGGCACATTCCCTACTAATCCACCGGATATGGGATCAAAGAGGCTGGACACTTTAGGAAAGAAAATGTTTTCTTCCATCAGCCTGGCACTGCTGTCCGTGAACACTGTGTGCCTTTTGGGCTGTTACTCCCATGCCCTGTGGGATTCCGTTGCACAGGTGCTGCCCATGGTCCCAGAGAAGGCCTGGGCCATACTCTCCCAGGCTATGTCTGAATGGAGAGATGCTGTTCAATGTGGGCTGGACACGACCAACTGGCTGGGCAGATCGGTTTCTTCATCTGTGGCCTTACGGCGCCACGGCTGCCTGAGAACAAGTGGCTTTTCCGAGGATGTCCAAATGTCACTTATGTATATTCCCATTGATGGCTCCCATCACTTTGGAGACAAGACATACTCCGAGCTGGACCGCTCTAAGGTTAGCAGAGCTACGGCCAGGTCTTTCGCCTTTCCATTTCCCTTGCCAACCCCAGTCTGCCTTTTGCTTCTTTAGTGGCCGCGGACGGGGCTTCCAGCCATGTCTTTACCAGCCCAGCCACCACTTTACCAGGCAACCACTACAGCGTGCAAGCTTCCCAGCTTTTGTTTGGCCAAGGATGCTGTACCCACAGACCCCGTGTGCCAGGCAACCAGAGGTCAGGCTAGGCACCACTCCCCCAGCAGCCGCAGTCTCCAAAGCCCTTTAGTTTGCCCACATATAGGATATGCCATCACCTCCCCCACTGGAGGTCTATAACATCAGAGTGCTGGATTCTTCAGATTGTCCTCAGGGGCTACTCCCTCCCCTTTGTGATTACCTCTCCACCCATATCACCTACTTGCAGCAGGCTGATGGAGGACCATCTCACCTTGCTCTGCCAGGAAGTCAAGGCTCTCTTGGCCAAGGGAGCCATAGAGAGAGTGCTGACGCCAGAAGTAGATTGTGGTTGTTATTCCCGCTACTTTCTTAGGCACAATAAGGCAGAGGCCTTTGTCCTACCCTAAACCTGCACCCTCTAAATTTCTTCCTCAAGAAGGAGAAGTTTAAAATGTTCATGCTCACTCAAGTCCTGTCTGCCCTAGACCCGCGAGACTCGATGGTAGCGTTAGACTTGCAGGACATATAATTCCACATTCCTGTCCTACCTGCAGTTCACGGTGGGCCACGGACAATTTCAGTTTGCAGTGCTTCCTTTTGGCCTTATCAGCACCCCTCGGTGTTCACCAAGGTGATGGCGGTGGTTGCAGCTCGTCTGCCGAGATCAGGTGTGCCAGTTTTCCCTCAATCTCAACAACTGTCTGTTGAAGGCAGGCTTGCCCAAGGCTGTCGTCTCCCACCTCCAGAGTACAGCGGACCTCCTGCTTTGCTGGGGTTTTACTATCAGCATGCCTAACTCACACCTGACTCCCTATCAGACGCTCCCTGTCATCAGAGCTGTTCTGGACATAGTGCAGTTTCTGGCCTATCCTCCTGAGCGGCGAGTCCAGGGTATTCAGGGTATGATGCCAATGTTTCAGCCTCTATCCTGGATATCAAGAAGACTTATTCAGAGGCTTCTGGGCCACATGGTCTCCTGTATTTTGCTAGTAACACATGCAAGATGGCATATGCAGGTTCTGCAGTGGGACCTGAAGTTCCAGTGAGCGTAGCATCAGGGGGATCTCTCTGACATGTTTGAGATCTCGGAGGGAACTGCAAAAGATCTGCAGTGGTGGCTAACAAACCATGATTGGATCAGCAGCAGACTCCTCTCTCTCCCTTCCCCAACTATATCTGACAGTGGTGACAGATGAGTCATTATTGGGATGGGGCAGCCATCTTGGAGACGTGGAGATCAGAGGTCTCTGGTGGAATCCAGACTCCACATCAACCTACTAGAGCTCCAGGCGATCCGGCAGGCATTGAACGCCTTTCTACCCTCCATCAAGGGAAGGCTAGTGCAGGTGTTCACGGACAACACCAAACCATGTGGTACTGCAATAAACTGAGTGGGTTTGGGTCATTGACCCTCTGTCAAGAGGCTCTGTGTCTCTAGACATGGCTGGAACAACAGGGCATGGTGATTCAACACCTGGCAGGTTCTCTGAACGCCAGGGTGGATGAACTCCGCCGTCGATGCCTAGCGGATCACGAATGGTGTCTCCATCCAGAGGTGCCGCAAGGTCTCTTTGAAAAGTGGGGAGAGCCTTGGTGGGATCTGTTCGCCTCTGCCACGAACGCACAATGTCAGCAGTTTTGCACGCTGGAGTTGCCAAGGCGGCACTCGCTCTGCAACGTTTTCCTTATTGAGTGGACCTCAGGCCTCCTTTACGCCTTTCTGCCCATACCACTCCTGTCCACAGTGCTCAAAAAGATCATGAGCGACCGGGCCCAAGTCATTCTTGTGGCTCTGGACTAAGTACGGAGGTTCTGGTATCCTGAGCTTCTCCAACTGAGCATCGATCCTCCGATCAAGCTGCCCCTTCGGGAGGATCGTCTGTTGCAGCAACAGGGGCGGGTCCATCACCAGTACGTGTCAACTCTACTTCTCCTTGCCTGGAGATTGAGCGGCGGCCGTTGACAGCATTCAACCTTCCTTCCGAAGTCTGTAATGTTATTTTGGCAGCCTGGCGTCCCTCTACCAAGACCGTGTATGCGTTCCGGTGGAAAAAACATGTAATATATAGTTCAGAAAGGTCTAGTGCTCCTCTTTCTGCTTCCGTTTCTCAAGTCCTTCTCTTTAATTTGACCCTTGCCCAGCAGGGCTCTACTCTAGGCACTCCTAAAGGATACCTTTTGGCCTTGTCTGCCTTCTTGAGGCTGCTAGACCAACCCTCTTTATTTAAAGCCCCTATTGTAAATAGATTTCTTAAGTGACTTGTACATATGTTCCTACCTGCTCCATTCATCATGCTTCAGTGGAACCTTAATTGTGTTCTCACCTTCCTGATGTGTGATCATTTTGAACCTCTGCACAACTGCCCCCTCCAGCTGCTTACCATCAAGGCAGCCTTTTTAGTGGCAATAACTTCTGCCAGGAGGGTGAGCGAATTGTAGGCTCTGTCATCCAAGCCTCCTTACCTGACCATCTTCTCTAATAAGTTGGTGCTTCGCACTACGACCTCTTAATTACCAAAAGTAGTTACACCATTCCGCATAGGGCAATCAGTCCTCTTGCCCACTTTCTAATGCGCCTCCACACCCCACTAAAGATGAAGTGACTCCACCATCTGGACCTAAAGAGTGTTATAGTTCTACCTTGACTGCTCTAAAGAGGTCTGCGGGGACGGCCAACTCATCGTGGGGTACGTTGGATCAAAGAAAGGTTGTGCGATGCAGAAGAGGATTATCTTGCGATGGGTCATCCTCTGCATCAAGAAGTGCTACGCTCTGGCCAAAATACCTGCCTCCTGAAGGCTTACAGGCTTAGTCCATCAGAGCCAAGGCTGCTACCACGGCATTTCAACGTGGAGTTACAGTACTCTACACTTGCCAGACAGCACTGCCTAAGCAGTCCAGTCCAAAGGGACGGCCATTTTTAGCTGCTCTGTCCTGCAGGACTTTCTGGTCTAACCTTGTCCGCAGTCCCTCCTCCGGGGCTGGTATTGCTTGGGTATCTGAAAGAGACTATCTGAAAGAAACACGTTAGTGATAGATTCCTTAACTTAGAATTACCCCCAGGCGTCGGACTGGATCCGGAAAGTTTTTGTCAGCAGTACCCCTGCGCGTCGGAAGGTGGCGTCGTGCGGCTCCGTGTCCGTCGTTGGCGTCGTGGTCGCCCAGATGACGTTGCGGCAGCTACATAGACGCCGCCCTCGTGCGCTGACGTCAGTTCTTTCTTTTTTCGCGCCAGCAAGCGCAGATCCAGAGAGAGCGGTACCCCCAGTAACTTTTTGACTAAGTTTTTTCGAGGCTTTTTGTCTATATTTTTCGAGTCGATCGACTCCTGGTGCAGTAGGGATGCCCGGCTTCAAGTCCTGCGAGGCCTGTCATCGAATGATGTCGGTGACGGACCCGCACCGTGTGCGTCTTTACTGCCTGGAGCGCGACCACGACCACAAGTCGTGCTCCGACTGCCGGACCATGGCGCCGAAGAATTTGCGGGAGCGGTCCTGAAAGTTGCTAGAAGTCCGGCAGTCGGCTCCGCGCCGTTCAAGGTCCCGGTCCTGTGGGAGGTTGAGGGACCGGTCGCGGAGCCGCCACCACCGTTCATCGGGATCGAAGTCTTCGCACTCGGGGTCAGGTAAGACGAAGCACTCAAAGAAGTCGAAAAAGCGCCGTCGCTCTCCGACTTCCCGTCGCACGACGCGGCTGAGGGTGCGGGTGATGCCTCCCCCGCGGCTCCGGCGTAGCCTACGCAGTCGCCGCCGGCCTACCCGCCCTTCCCGGGTCCGTCGGCGACTCCGGCCCAGCTGCAGGAATTTCTGTCAGCCATGGCTCGCCTCTTTTGGCAGTCGGGCCCCGCCGGCGTGCCTTTGGGCCCCGCGGGGCCGACTGGGGGTCCTAGCTCTTTACTGCCGGCGGCTCCAGCATCGCTGTCGGCTCCGGCCCCAGCGCCGCAGGACCTCCATGGATCCAGGCCTGGATCCCGGTCGACGCCGGTTGACCTTGTGACACCGACGTCGACCTCGCCGGCACCACCTCCGACGTCGCCAGGCCCACCGGACGACGTCGCCCCCGGTTTCAGCCACGATGTGGATACGGCGCCGATACGGCGCCGGAACGGCGTCACTCGACGCCGATTCCGACGCCGATGGGGGATTTCTATCCCCATGTCCGTCCTCCTTATTTTCGGCCTGTTTATCAGCCTTCGGAGGAAGGGGAGAACTGGGAGGGGTCTGAGGACCCTCTTGCAGCACAATGTGAGTTTGACCCGGACTGGGCAGAGGAGTTGGGGGATGCCAGTGGTCTTGATATCTCGCCTGACCTTGGCATGCTGTCTCCTCCTACCGTGGCTACGGAGGAGGGTGCAAGTTACGCAGTGGTGTTGCGTAGGGCGGCCGAGGCCCTCCGCCTCGAGCTCCCTACAGTGGCCGTCAGGACTAGCCTCCTGACAGAAGTGCTTCAGCCGGCGGCTACCTCTTCGGAGCCACTGCTGCGCTTTAATAATGCACTTTCGGACATTCTTTTGGGCACCTGGTCCAGGCCCAACACAGGGGCTCCTGTGGATAGGAACGTGGCCCGACGCCATCGCCAGGCCCCGGGCGACCCCATTTTCCTTTCCCAACACCTCACCCCTGAGAGCTTGGTTGTCCAAGCCTCTGCGTCCCCGAGCGCATTCCCTACCGCACCACCGGACAGGGAATCCAAGAAACTGGAGCATTTCGGTAAGAAGATTTTTTCTTCCGTCAGTTCAGGGCTGCGGTCTGTGAACACCGCATGCCTCTTGGGCCGTTATTCCCACTCTGTGTGGGATACGGTGGCGCGCGTGCTGCCTCAGTGTCCGGAGGAGGCCCGGACAGTGCTCTCTCAAGCTATTGCTGAAGGGAGGGATGCAGCCAAGTTCACTATTCGTTGTGGCCTTGACACTGCCGACTCGCTGGGCAGGGCGATTTCCACGACAGTGGCGCTCCGTCGCCACGCCTGGCTGAGAACTGGTTTTTCTGGGGATGTCCAGAACACTCTGATGGACATGCCCTTTGATGGCATTCGCCTTTTCGGCAACAAAGCAGATAGTGCGTTGGAGCGTTTTAAGGACTCGTGGGCTACGGCCAAGTCCTTAGGCCTTTCCGCCACGCGACTTCCTCAGCCTTCTGCTTTTCGCTCCTTTCGTGGCCACGGAAGGGGCGCCCGACACGTTTGCTTCAGAGCCACAGGCCTGCGCAGCAACAGTCTCAGCGTGGACGTGGGACCCGCCGAGGCGGGTCAGGGGGCCAGCGGGTGGGTCAGTCCACCGCCGCCCCAGCCTCCTCTGCCTCCCAACCTTCTTAGTCCGGTCTTTCAGGCCCATCAAACGCCAGTGGGCGGCAGGATTCGCCATCACCTCCCCCAGTGGCGCACCATCACTTCGGACAGGTGGGTTTTACAAATAGTCCGAAGGGGCTACTCCCTCCCCTTCGAGACTACCCCTCCAGCCATGCCACCCCGGTACCACCGCATGTCGGGGGATCACTTGGCACTTCTTCAACAGGAAGTCGCGGCCCTCTTGGCCAAGGGGGCCATCGAGCGCGTTCCTGCGCCAGAAGTAGGACGTGGTTGTTACTCCCACTACTTTCTGGTGCCCAAGAAGGACAAGGACTCAAGGACGTCAATCGCTTCCTCCGGAAGGAGAAGTTCAAGATGTTAACTCTGGCTCAGGTCTTGTCTGCCCTCGACCCTGGAGACTGGTTGGTAGTGTTGGACCTGCAGGACGCATATTTCCACATTCCCGTCCTGCCGGCCCACAGGCGTTACCTGCGGTTTACGGTAGGCCACGAGCACTTTCAGTTTACCGTGCTCCCCTTTGGCCTTACCAGCGCCCCTCGGGTGTTCACGAAAGTGATGGCGGTGGTCGCAGCTCATCTGCGCAGATCAGGGGTTCCAGTCTTCCCCTATCTCGACGACTGGCTGTTGAAGGCGGGCTCGCCCCGGACAGTTGTCTCCCACCTCCAGACTACGGCCGACCTCCTGCATTTGCTGGGGTTCTCCATCAATGTGCCGAAGTCGCACCTGATTCCCTCTCAGAAGGTCCTCTTCATCGGAGCAGTTCTGGATACGACGCACTTTCGGGTCTATCCTCCCGAACGGCGAGTACAGGATATTCAGGCTCTGATTCCGATCTTTCAGCCTCTATCCTGGGTTTCGGTCAGGATGACCCTGAGGCTGCTGGGCCTCATGGCCTCCTGCATCCTGCTGGTCGATCATGCCAGATGGCATATGCGGACTCTGCAGTGGGACCTGAAGTTCCAGTGGGCGCAGCATCAGGGGAACCTGTCCGATTACGTCCAGATCTCGGAGGGCACTGCACACCAATTGCAGTGGTGGCTCACGAACCGGCATTGGGTCAATGGCAGATCCCTCTCCCTTCCCCAACCGGAGCACACAGTGGTGACGGATGCGTCCCTCCTGGGATGGGGCAGCCACATGGGAGAGGCGGACATCAGAAGCCTCTGGTCTCCGGCGGAGTCCAGGCTCCATATCAACCTTCTGGAGCTCCGGGCGATCCGACTTGCACTGAAGGCATTCCTTCCCTCTGTAAAGGGGAGAGTAGTGCAGGTGTTCACGGACAACACCACCGCCATGTGGTACTGCAACAAACAGGGTGGGGTGGGGTGGGGTCGTGGACCCTATGTCAGGAGGCCCTGTGCCTCTGGACATGGCTGGAACATCAGGGCATTTCCCTGGTGGTTCAACACCTGGCAGGTTCACTGAACGCCAGGGCGGACGAACTCAGTCGCAGGTGCATGATGGATCACGAATGGCGTCTTCACTCGGAGGTGGCGCAAGGTCTCTTTCAACAGTGGGGAGAGCCGTGGTTGGATCTGTTCGCCACCGAAGAGAACGCGCAATGTCAGCAGTTCTGCGCGTTGAAATTTCCAAGGCAGCACTCGCTCGGCGACGCTTTTCGTCGCGAGTGGAGTTGCGGTCTGTTGTAAGCCTTTCCGCCTATACCACTTCTGCCCAGAGTGCTGAAGAAGATCAGGCGCGACCGGGCCCAAGTCATTCTTGTGGCTCCGGACTGGGCTCGAAGAGTTTGGTATCCCGAGCTACTCAGTATGACCATCGATCCCCCGATCCGACTGCCTCTTCGGGAGGATCTTCTGTCGCAGCAGCAGGGGACGGTTCTCCACCCGAACCTGTCCAGTCTCCACCTCTTTGCGTGGAGATTGAGCGGCGTCAGTTGATTCCTTTCGACTTGCCTCCTGAAGTCTGTGATGTCATTCTGGCAGCCAGGCGTCCCTCCACTAAGTTGGTATACGCCTGCAGGTGGAACAAGTTTGTGCCATGGTGCACAGCAAAGGCTGTGGATCCCCTTTCTGCCCCTCTTTCAGAAGTCCTTTTGTTTCTTCTTTCTTTGGCCCGGCAGGGCTCTGCTCTGGGCACGATCAAAGGCTACCTTTCGGCTATTTCAGCCTTTCTTAGGCTTCCTGATCAGCCCTCTCTTTTCAAGTCCCCTGTCCACCGTCTGGACCCAAAACGTGCGCTCTCATTTTACCTCAATCGCACACAACAGTTCCGGGTGGATGACCAGCTCTTTGTTGGCTACGTAGGTGCCAAAAAAGGTCGGGCCGTACACAAGCGGACTATCTCCCGATGGGTCATCTTGTGTATTAAAGCCTGTTATTCTCTGGCGAAAAAAGGATCCTCCCGTGGGGCTGCGCGCCCATTCCACCAGGGCGACGGCTGCCACTACGGCATTGGGACGTGGTGTCCCCTTACAAGACATCTGTCAGGCAGCTATGTGGGCCTCGTTGCACACTTTTACTAAGCACTATTGCCTGGACAGCCAAGTCCGGAGAGGCGGCTTCTTTGTCCGTTCTGTTCTCCGGGACTTCCTGGTGTGATCTTGGTTTGCTGACCCACCACCGGGGTTGGTATTGCTGGGGCATCTATTCTAAGGTAAGGAATCTATCACTAACGTGTTTCTTTCAGATGAACAAGTTACTTACCTTCGGTAACGATATATCTGTAAGAAACATTAGTTAGTGATAGGTTCCTTACCGCCCCACCCATCCTCCCCGTTCTGTGAACTGATTTCTAGGGTTAAGGTCATCCCTTTCAGGGCCCTAGTTTCAATGTACCAGTGGTCAGTATCTTGCATGGCTCTGCGTTCCTGGTGTGGAAAGTCGTGTACAGAACTGACGTCAGCGCGCGAGGGCGGCGTCTAAGTAGCTTCCGCGACGTCATCTCGGCGACCACAATGCCAACTACGGACGCGGAGCCGCACGACTCCACCTTCCAACGCGCAGGGGTACTGCTGACGAAAACTTTCCGGATCCAGTCTGACGCCTGGGGGTAATTCTAAGGTAACGAATCTATCACTAATGAATTTTTCTTACAGATATATCGTTACCCAAGGTAAGTAACTTGTTCATCTGAAAGAGACACGTTAGTGACAGATTCCTTACCTTAGAATATCCCCAGGCGTCAGGCTGGATCCGGAAAGTTTTTGCTTAGCAGTACCCTTGCGCGTCGGTAGGCGGCGTCGTGCGGCTCCGCGTGCGTCGTCGGGCGTCGTGATCGCCGGGATGACGTCGCGGGCAGTACTTAGACGCCGTCCCTGCGCGCTGACGTCAGTTCTTCTTTTTCCGCGCCAGTAAGCGCAGATCCGGGAAGAGCAGTGCCCTAGTCACTTTTTGACTATCTTTTTGTGAATTTTTTCACTGTTTCTTCAACGACTCTTCACGACTCCTAAGGTGTCGTAGGGATGCCCGGCTTTAAGCCCTGCGAGGAATGTGGTCGCATGATGTCGATCACGGACCCGCATCTCGAGTGTCTCTTCTGTCTCGGCCGAGACCACGACACGAAGTCGTGCCCTGACTGCCGGAAACTTAATCCGAAGGCTTTGCGAGAGCGGTCTCGAAAGCTCCTCGAAGTCCGGCAGTCGGCTCCGCGCCGCACCAAGCCCCGGAGCCGGTAGAGGTCGAGGGGCCGGACGCGGAGTCCCCGCCGTTCGTCGGAAACCTAGTCTTCGCGCTCCTCCGGTAAGTCGAAGCACAAGAAGTCTAAGCGGCATCATCGCTCTAAGACTTCGCCTCGCCGGTCTCGCGACTCGGCTGAGGTCCCTGTCGGCACCGTCCCCGCGGCCCCGGACGTGCCTGTCGAGTTACCCCCGCATTACCCGTCCTTCCCGGGTTCGGGGGCGACTCAGGCACAAATACAGGAGTTCCTGTCGGCCATGGCCCGCCTCTTCGGGCCTCAAGGTCCCTCCGGTGCGCCTTCGGGCCCCGCGGGCCCTGATGGGGTTGCTCCGGCGTCGCCGTCGACTCCGGTCCCGGCGTCGCCTGTCCCACCGGCCTTCATCCCGGCCTCGGCTCCGGCCCCGGCCTCGATCCCGGCTCCGGTGGTGCCGCAACCCCCATCGACGCCGGTTGACCTAACCACGCCTCCGCCGACGCCGATGTCCCCGGTGCCGCTCCTGACGCCGTCCGGGGGCTCCGGACGGCGCCGCTCCTCGGTTCTCTCCGGCTCCGGACATGGAGCCGGACCGGCGTCGCCCGACGCCGGTTCCGGCGCCGATGAGACCTTGGGTCCCTAATGTCCCTCCTCCTCCATATTTTGAACCTGAGGAGGACCAGGAGAGCTGGGAGGGGTCTGAGGACCCTCTCACACAACAGTGCGAGTTTGACCCGGACTGGGTTGAGGAACTTGGGGATGCCAGTGGTCTGGACACCTCCCCTGACTCTGGCATGCTGTCTCCTCCCGTGGCTACGGAGGAGGGGGCTAATTTTGCAACGGTGTTGCGTAGAGCTGCTGGAGCCTTGAATCTCCAGTTGCCCACAGTGGCCGTCAGGACTAACCTCCTGACTGAAGTGCTTCAGCCGGCGGCCTCCTCTTCGGAGACTGTGCTGCCGTTCAACGATGCACTGACTGACGTTCTTTGGGTGCCTGGTCCAAACCCACCACAGGGGCTCCTGTGGATAGGAACGTGGCCCGACGCCATCGCCCTGCTCCGGGCGACCCCCTGTTTCTCTCCCAACACCCCACCCCTGAGAGCTTGGTTGTCCAAGCCTCTGCCTCCCAAACCGCCTTCCCTACCGCCCCTCCGGATAGGGAATCCAAGCGCCTGGATCACTTTGGGAAGAAGGCTTTCTCTTCCTCCAGTGCTGGCTTGCGGTCCGTTAACACCGCTTGCCTCTTGGGCCGATACACCCACTCCCTGTGGGATTCGGTGGCGACTGTTTTGCCGCAGTGCTCTGAGGAGGTCCAGACACTGCTTACCCGCGCCATTGCGGAAGGGCGTGATGCGGCTAAATACACCATCCGCTGTGGCCTTGATACCGCCGACTCGCTGGGCAGATCGCTTGCAACGACGGTGGCGCTGCGTCGCCACGCCTGGCTGAGAACCACTGGTTTTTCAGGGGATGTCCAGAATACTCTCATGGACATGCCCTTTGATGGAGTCGGTCTTTTTGGTTCGAAGGCAGACCATGCGCTGGAGCGTTTGAAGGACTCGCGGGCTACTGCTAAGTCCCTGGGCCTTGCTGTTGTGCGCCCTCCGCTCACGTCTGCTTTTCGCCCCTTTCGTGACCACGGAAGGGGCGCCCAGTCCCGTCAACAGCCCGGCCAACGGCCCACGCAGCAATCGCCTTCGCGTGGCCGAGGACGTGGATACCGCCGTGGCGGTTCGGGCAACCAGCGTGCGGGTCAGGCCACCACCTCCAACCCGTCCGCGGCCTCCAAGCCCTCCTAGTCCCTCCTTTCAGGTGCACAGCATGCCAGTCGGGGGCAGGGTCCGCCATCACCTTCACCACTGGCGTCCCATCACCTCGGACAGGTGGGTCTTGGACATTGTCCGAAGTGGCTACTCCCTCCCTTCGAGACCACCCCCAGCCATGCCACCTCAATTCCACCGCATGTCAGGGGATCACTTGGTGCTTCTACAGAAGGAAGTCACGGCCCTCTTGGCCAAGAGGGCCATCGAGCATGTTCCGACCCCAGAAGTAGGGCGTGGTTGCTACTCCCACTACTTTCTGGTGCCCAAAAAGGACAAGGAGGACATGCGTCCTATCTTGGACCTCCGGAACGTCAATCGCTTCCTCCGGAAGGAGAAGTTCAAGATGCTCACCCTAGCTCAGGTCTTGACTGCCCTAGACCCTGGAGACTGGTTGGTAGCGTTGGACTTGCAGGACGCCTATTTCCACATCCCCGTCCTGCCGGCCCACCGGCGTTACCTTCGGTTCACGGTAGGCCTCGAGCATTTTCAGTTCACCGTGCTCCCCTTTGGCCTTACCAGTGCCCCTCGGGTGTTTCCGAAAGTGATGGCGGTGGTCGCAGCTCATCTGCGCCGGGCAGGGGTTTCAGTCTTCCCCTACCTCGACGACTGGCTGCTGAAGGCGGGCTCGTCCCAGGCAGTCGTCTCCCACCTCCAGACTACGGCCGAACTCCTGCACTCGCTGGGGTTCTCCATCAATGTGCCGAAGTCGCATCTGATTCCTTCTCCACAGCTCCTTTTCATCGGAGCAGTTCTGGACACGACGCAGTTTCGGGCCTATCCTCCCGAACGGCGAGTCCGGGATATTCAGGCTATGATTCCGATCTTTCAGCCTTTATCCTGGGTTTCGGTACGGATGACCCTGAGGCTGCTGGGCCTCATGGCCTCCTGCATCCTGCTGGTCAATCATGCCAGATGGCATATGCGGGCTCTGCAGTGGGACCTGAAGTTCCAGTGGGCGCAGCACCAGGGCAACCTGTCCGATCACGTCCAGATCTCGGAGGGGACTGCAAAACAGTTGCAGTGGTGGCTCTCGAACCGGCAATGGGTCATGGGCAGATCCCGCTCCCTTCCCCAGCCAGAGCACACAGTTGTGACGGACGCGTCCCTTCTGGGATGGGGCGGTCACATGGGAGAGGCGGAGATCAGAGGCCTCTGGTCTCCGGGCGGAGTCCCGGCTCCATATCAACCTTCTGGAGCTCCGGGCGATCCGACTTGCACTCAAGGCATTCCTTCCCTCTCTCAAAGGGAAGGTAGTGCAGGTGTTCACAGACAACACCACCGCCATGTGGTACTGCAACAAACAGGGCGGGGTGGGGTCGTGGACCCTCTGTCAGGAGGCTCTGCGCCTCTGGACATGGCTGGAACATCAGGGCATGTTCCTGATTGTTCAACACCTGGCAGGTTCCCTGAACGCCAGGGCGGACGAACTCGGCCGCAGGTGCATGATGGATCACGAATGGCGTCTTCAATCGGAGGTGGCGCAAGGACTCTTTCTACAGTGGGGAGAGCCTTGGTTAGATCTATTCGCCACCGAAGAGAACGCGCAATGTCATCAGTTCTGCGCGTTGGAATTTCCAAGGCGGCACTCGCTCGGCGACGCTTTCGTCACGCAGTGGAGTTGCGGTCTATTGTACGCCTTTCCGCCTATACCACTTCTACCCAGAGTGTTGAAGAAGATTCGGCACGACCGGGCCCAAGTCATTCTTGTGGCTCCGGACTGGGCTCGAAGAGTTTGGTATCCCGAGCTACTCAGTATGAGCGTGGATCCCCGATCCGTCTGCCTCTTCGGGAGGATCTTCTGTCGCAGCAGCAGGGGACGGTCCTCCACCCGAACCTGTCCAGTCTACACCTGCTTGCGTGGAGATTGAGCGGCGGCAGTTGATTCCTTTCGACTTGCCTCCCGAAGTTTGTGATGTGATTCTGGCAGCCAGGCGTCCCTCCACTAAGGTGGTATACGCCTGCAGGTGGAACAAATTTGTGGCATGGTGCACAGCAAAGGCTGTGAATCCCCTTTCTGCCCCTCTTTCTGAGGTCCTTCTGTTCCTTCTTTCTCTGGCCCAACAGGGTTCTGCCCTGGGTACCATCAAGGGTTATCTTTGTGCTATCTCGGCCTTCCTCAGGCTCCCTGATCAGCCCTCCCTTTTCAAGTCCCCTGTTGTTAACAGGTTCTTAAAAGGCATTACACACCTCTTCCCTCCTGTTCCGTTTGTAATGCCTCAGTGGGACTTGAACTTGGTTCTTACCTTTTAATGTGCGCTCCCTTTGAGCCTCTACATAACTGTCCTCTTCGTCTTCTGACTCTGAAGACAGCCTTTCTGGTGGCCATCACCTCCGCTCGGCGGGTGAGTGAGCTCCAGGCTCTATCTTGCAAACCTCCCTTTCTGTCTGTTCATCCAGACAAGGTTGTTCTTCGGACGCGTCCGTCCTTCTTGCCAAAGGTGGTTACTGCCTTCCACATTGGGCAGACCATCACTTTGCCTACCTTCTTTCCGCCTCCGCATCCTTCCAGAGAGGAAGAGAGGCTCCACCGTCTGGACCCAAAACGTGCGCTCTCCTTCTATATCGACCGCACAAAACACTTCCGGGTGGATGACCAGCTCTTTGTTGGCTACGTGGGCGCCAAAAAAGGTCGGGCGGTGCACAAACGAACCATCTCCCGCTGGGTTACCTTGATCATCAAGACCTGCTATTCTTTGGCTAAGAAGGAGCCTCCTGTTGGGCTGCGTGCCCATTCCACCAGGGCAACGGCTGCTACCACGGCCTTGGGCCGCGGTGTTCCGCTTCCGGTTATCTGTCAGGCAGCTACGTGGGCCTCGCTGCACACGTTTACAAAGCATTACTGCCTTGACAGTCAGGTCCGGAGGGACGGCTTCTTTGGCCGTTCTGTCCTCCAGGACTTCCTTGTCTGATCTTTGTTCGCAGACCCACCACCGGGGTTGGTATTGCTGGGGTATCTATTCTAAGGTAGGAATCTGTCACTAACGTGTCTCTTTCAGATGCACAAGTTACTAACTTGTGTAACGATATATCTGTAAGAGACAGTAGTTAGTGACAGATTCCTTACCGCCCCACCCATCCTCCCCGTTCTGCGAACTGATTTCTAGGGTTAAGGACATCCCTTTCAGGGCCCTTGTATTTTTCAGACACCTATGTCAGCTTCTTGCATGGCTCTGCGTTCCTGGCGCGGAAAGTCGTGTACAGAACTGACATCCGCGCGCAGGGGCGGCGTCTAAGTACTGCCCGCGACGTCATCCCGGCGATCACGACGCCGACGACGGACGCGGAGCCGCACGACGCCGCCTACCGACGCGCAAGGGTACTGCTACGCAAAAACTTTCCGGATCCAGCCTGACGCCTGGGGATATTCTAAGGTAAGGAATCTGTCACTAACTACTGTCTCTTACAGATATATCGTTACACAAGTTAGTAACTTGTGCATTAGTTATAGATTCCTTACTGTGAGAAGTTGGCCTGGTATATGCTTTTCACTAATTAAAGTGGACACCTTGCACCAGAACAATTCGACTCTTATGGTAGATAGGTTTAAGACAACCTTTCTAGAAAGCTATCCTAGTGGTAGCTGTGGAGAGCAGCCTTCAGGCTAAGTCTTGAAGGAATGTAAAGCAGCTTGTTTTACCACACAATCTCTTGAATCACCAAATGAAAAGACACCACACAGGTATATATATCAAATATATATGTATTTATTAATAAACACTCTCTACTAATCTCTTTATGAGATTAGAAGTCAGGAACATATGTACAAATCAAATATTATCACAATAAGTTTAGCACAATCGAATATCACAATCTTAGTTTGCTAGACCTAGGTCTAGGGCATTTAGAATCGAGGGACCCCCAAGAACCACCCCAGGTAGTTGTAAGAGACCCACAGGGGACGGACGCGGTGACCTGGCACCGGTGCGAGTCCTGTGCGAGTCTATGCGCTCAGACGCGATTGAGATTTCAATGTTAAAGGTCCCTTGCGTGTTCGAGGCGAACACACCGATCGGTCCTTGTACGAGTCGAAGGACGCAGTCACAGATAGAGATGCAAGGGAGATGGACGCGCTGTGTCTAACACAGACGCGAACCTTGTGCGAGTCAGTGCAATGGAGATCTCAGAGTTACAGGCCCTTTGTGTGTTCGAGGCGAACACCGATCGGACTCAGTACGAGTCGAAGGATACAGTTTTAGATAGTGTTACAAAGGAGATGGACGCGGTGTGTCTAACACAGACGCGAACCCTGTACGAGTCAGCGCAATTGTCGCACTTAGAAAAGAAGAGTTTTAGGACACTTCTAGGGAAGCTACAAGCAAGTCACTTACAGGGTAAGTAGTTCTAGGGCCCACACCCACAGGAGCACCGTAGTGCTGAAGTTACCTCACCCAGGGGAGCCGGGTGCATAGGTGTTCTTTGGTGTCGGGTCGCGGCGTCGTTTTCAATGGGAGCCAGTGAAGACTTGCTGCTTGTGGCGACAGGAGAAGTGTCCGGAGGAATCCAAGCCTGGATTCGGAAGATGAAAGACCTGAAAGCAGAGGGGACAGTGTTCAAAGTCACTTGACAGTGACTCGGGGCAAGGAAGATGGATGCCCACCGTCGTCGCAAGATTCAGGTCGTTCGCGGTTGCCTTGACTCTTCAGCCACGAGGTCCAGGAGGCGTCGACGACCAGGAGCAGGATTCGGCGTGTCCCACGATGTCTGCAGCTTACTGCGGTGTCGGCGACTCGATCGGAGCCAACAAGCCTTGGTGACAGCAAGTCTCGGGGAAAGTGTGAAGAGGCAATGGCGCAGACCAGCAAGGTCTGGGGGACTCACCCAGCGAGGGTACGTCAGGGCAGGCCTGGAGCAACCAGGGGAGCCCTTTGGTTTCTTTAGAAAGTCTTCTGGGGACCCACAAGCCGGCTGGCAAGGGATCGCGAAGACGCCTCGGGAGGATTCACTCACAGGGGCCCACGGTCACTCGGGTCGTGGTAGGCCTCTGATCTTAGGAGGGATTCCTGCTGGAGGCTGGGACCACACGTGGTCCAAAGCACAAGTTCGTGGAACGTTGTGAAGGGGTTGCACTCGACAATAGTGCACGGTACCCAGGGGTCGCGGTTCCTCGTTACTCTTGGGGTCCACTGGCCTCCGCTTCGCTGGGGACTCACGATGGCCTTTGAGAAGTCAGGAAATCCACTTCTTGGGCTGCAGGGACTTCGGACTCCGGCGGGAGCGGCGTAGTTTTTGGTGCCTGCCAAGCAGGGGAGTCACTCCTTGACTCCAAGGGAGATTCTTCAGTCTTCCAAAGGTAGTGGAACGTCGGAAGGTCCGGGATTCTTCTCCTAGAGCGTCGTCCAGGGAAATCTAGGGTGCAATGCACAGGTTCCCCCGCTTATACTAAAAGAAAGGGAGGGACTAGCTCTATGACTCTACCTATGGGAGGGTCAGGGGAGTGGGTGGCTACACCCACTTCCCTTTGTCCAGTTTCGCGCCAGAGCAGGGACAGGTAGCCCCTGAGCCGGTTTGAACTGGCATATGCACAGAGGAGCCTTCTGCTCCCCCAGTGCAGGACTTCAAAGCACTCCAAGAGTGCACCCACCCAGCCCCAATACACTAAACCGTGTGTGGAAGGTGGTCACACTCCCTTGGGACAGGATATCTATTGTTGGGCTTCCTCCACTGCGAGTGTTGGTCATCAGCAGGAGGGCAGCCCAGTGTTCTGTGACTGGTGGCATCCATTTTGTGATGCCAGGGCTCTGCAGGATTCTACCGCGTTTCCACAGTAGGTACATGTCTATCCCTCTAGAAGGGTGGAATGCTACCCCCGCCGCCAGGACTGGCGGGGGGTAGTATTCCAAGGTGTTTGACACCAAACACGACATGTTTCGATGCAGCCATTCCAAAGTTAGCATTTTACCGCGAGGATATAATGCACTTAAAAGTATATGGTTTAACCGCATCCACAAACAGCACCAGAGAATGGACTCTGAGAGCTGCAGAGGGGCCCTGCTCAGGCAGAGGCACCCCCTCACATAGAAGCCAAGCACCCTGCCCTCAGTATTGATAGGGCCTGCCTTAGGGGTGACTGATAGGTTTATATGTGTGTGTAGGAGAGATATAGGGGACCTATATCTCAGTGAGGGGTGCTAGCACTTCCTCACCCAGGCTGCAGTAGCAGGCCTGTGGTGTCAGATTTAGTCTGCTTCCCAGGGGTGGCATAATACATGCTGCAGCCCCTGGTAGGCCTGTGAAGTACCTATGCCCTTGGTACCTAAGGTACCATATACTAGGGACTCATAAGGTACCACAGTATCCAATCACTAGTGCACCTAGAGTGCACTCCAAATCGTTTAGAGAGAACAGAGAGGCTGGGGCCCTGATTAGCAGGGTCCCAGCCAGACTATAGCCAGAAACCAGTGTAAACATCAGAAAAAAAGTGGGGGCAACATAAGAGGCAGATCCTACTCTCCTACACTTACCTTAGAATTACCCCCAGGCGTCAGTCTGGATCCGGAGAAATGTTTTCGTAGCAGTACCCCTGCGTGTCGGTAGGTGTCTTCAGTTGACTCTGCGTTCGACGTCGTGGTCGCCTTGGATGACGTCGCTCTGTCTAATTAGACGCTGCCCCTGCGCGCTGATGTCAGTTCTTCCTTTTCGGCACCAGCCAGCGAAGATCCGGAGAGAGCGTGCCCCTAGTCACTTTTTGACTAACTCTTTTTCGACTTTAGTCAACATCTTTTTGAGTCTATCGACTCCTGGTGCACGAGGGATGTCCAGCCTTCGGCCCAGTTTCAAGCTCTGTGACTCCTGTCACAAGTTGATGTTGGTAACCGATCCACACCTCGTGTGCCTTTGGTGCCTGGAGCGCGACCACGACCCGACTGTCGGGCCCTGAATCCGTAAGTAATACGGGAGCGGTCCCGAAAGCTTTTGGAGGCCCGGCAGTCGGCTCCGCATCGTTTGAGGTCCCGGTTGAGGGGAAGGTCGCGGAGCAATCGCCATTCGTCGTCGAAGTACAAGAAGAAGGTGAAGAAGCATCGTCGCTCTTCACCTTCTCGTCGGCCGATGCGACGCGGGACCCGGAGCGTCGCCGCTCTCTGGCTCCGCAGGGGCGGCTGCACGCTTCCCTCCCTTTCCAGGAGCTGGAGCCTCCACTGCCCAGCTTCGTGCCTTTTACGAAGCCCTCCACTCCATCTTTGGGGAGCCCGACTCTGCTGGCGCGCCTTCGGGCCCGCAGACTCGGCTGGGGTCCTAGGCCTTCGATGCTGGCGGCTCCAGCCTCGGCGCCACAGGGCCCCCATGGATCTAGGCCTGGATCCGGATCGGTGCCGGTCGACCTCATGGTACCTTCCCCTGCACCAATTCCAGTAGCGACAACGCCGGCTGCGTCCCCAGCCGGCGTTGACCCCAGCCTCACCCCTATTCCTTATCTTAGAATTACCCCCAGACGTCAGATTGGATCCGGAAAGTTTTTCGTCAGCAGTACATCTGCACGTCGGAAGGTGGCGTCGGTTGGCTCTGCGTCCGTCGTTGGCGTTGACGTCAGTTCTTTCTTTTTCTGCGCCAGCCAGCGCAGATCCGGAGAGAGAGGCGGGGTGGGGTCGTGTACCTTATGTCAGGAGGCCCTCCGCCTCTGGACATGGCTGGAACATCAGGGCATATCCCTGGTGGTTCAACACCTGGCAGGTTCCCTGAACGCCAGGGCGGACGAACTCAGCCGCAGGTGCATGATGGATCACGGATGGCGTCTTCACTTTAAGGTGGTGCAAGGTCTCTTTCAGCAGTGGGGAGAGCCTTGGTTAGATCTATTCGCCACCGAAGAGAACGCGCAATGTCAGCGATTCTGCGCGTTGGAATTTCCAAGGCGGCACTCGCTCGGCGACGCTTTTCGTCGCCAGTGGAGTTGCGGTCTTCTATACGCCTTTCCTCCTATACCACTTCTGCCCAGAGTGCTGAAGAAGATCAAGCGCAACCGGGCCCAAGTCATTCTCGTGGCTCCGGATTGGGCATGCAGAGTTTGGTATCCCGAGCTGCTCAACATGGCCATCGATCCTCCTGCCTCTTCGGGAGGATCTTCTGTCGCAGCAACAGGGGACGGTCCTCCACCCGAACCTGTCCAGCCTCCACCTCCTTGCGTGGAGATTGAGCGGCGGCAGTTGACGTCATTCGACTTGCCTCCCGAAGTCTGTGATGTAATCTTGGCAGCCAGGCGTCCCTCCACTAAGACGGTATACTCCTGCCGATGGAACAAATTTGTGGCATGGTGCACAGCAAAGGCTGTGGATCCCCTTTCTGCCCTTCTTTCTGAGGTTCTCTTGTTCCTCCTTTCTTTGGCCCAGCAGGGCTCTGCTCTGGGCACTATCAAGGGCTATCTCTCGGCCATTTCCTGATCAGCCTTCTCTCTTCAAGTCCCCAGTTGTAAATTGTTTCTTAAAAGGCATTACTCATCTCTTTCCTCCTATTCCCTTTGTAATGCCTCAGTGGGACTTGAATTTGGTTTTGACCTTTTTGATGTGCGCTCTCTTTGAGCCGCTTCACAACTGTCCTCTCAGACTCTTAACTCTTAAGACTGCATTCCTGGTAGCCATCACATCTGCCAGAAGAGTGAGTGAGCTCCAGGCTCTTTCATCCAAGCCTCCTTTTCTGGCTGTAAAACCGGACAAGGTTGTCCTGAGAACTCGTCCATCCTTTCTTCCCAAGGTGGTCACCTCCTTTACTATTGGGCAGACCATCACTTTGCCCACCTTCTTTCCGCCTCCGCATCCTTCTAAAGAGGAAGAGAGGCTCCACCGTCTGGACCCAAAACGTGCACTTTCCTTCTGGTGGATGACCAGCTCTTTGTTGGCTATGTAGGCGCCAAAAAAGGTCGGGCTGTACACAAGCGGACTATCTCCCGATGGGTCGTCTTGTGTATTAAAGCCTGTTATTCTCTGGCGAAAAAGGACCCTCCCGTGGGGCTGCGCGCCCATTCCACCAGGGCGACGGCTTCCACTACGGCATTGGGACGTGGTGTCCCCTTACAAGACATCTGTCAGGCAGCTATGTGGGCCTCGTTGCACACTTTTACTAAGCACTATTGGCTGGACAGCCAAGTCCGGAGAGACGGCTTCTTTGTCCGTTCTGTTCTCCGGGACTTCCTGGTGTGATCTTGGTTCGCTGACCCACCACCGGGGTTGGTATTGCTGGGTTATCTATTCTAAGGTAAGGAATCTATAACTAACTGTTTCTTTCAGATGAGCAAGTTACTTACTGTTGGACTTGGCCCTTTTTGGCAGGTTCACCCCTAAACTTTTTGCCTTGTCTGTGACCTGGTGTTAGTTGTTTTAGACCTCTGGGCGCTTTCGCACTGTGGTCCAGTGGAAAGTGCGTGCGCTCTCTGTGCACATTAAGTGAGATTGGCCTGCCCTCCCATAGGAATGCATTGGGGATAAGTGGATCAGTGGTAATTCGTGTTATGAGAGGAGCAGTATGGTCAAGTCTGGTATGTATGAAATTGTGTGAATAAATGCTGCGCAATGGTGTGCGCAGATTTAGTGTGACTGGTGTAGAAATGCCACTTTTAGAAGTTGGCATTTATGGGTGCTCTGTGTCTGCCTGCCTGATGTGAATTGCATGTCTGGCTTGTGAGTGACAGGGGATGGGAGGTGTATGTGGCTCCAGGAGGGGCAGGGTGAGTCAGCACAGTGCTTAATAGAGAGATCTGCATGTATATCAGGGGAGGAGTTGCACATGGGGCTGAATAGGGCTGTGCCTTCCCTCCACAATGCTGGCTCCACCTCCTGTGGTGCGTCTGATGTCCCTGGCCTGTCCTGTGAAAGGAAGGAAGGAGTCATGTACACAAAGTGCTCCTGAACCAGTTGTATCTGGTTCCCCCAAACCCTGCACCTTTAGACAAAGGAAATTGTGATATAAATATAGGGGCTGTGACCCCATGAAAATGTTCCTGTTCGGTTCCTGATCCTGACGGAGGGGGGGCTTGCTGCTGCTGGGGCGCAGGAGGGACCGCCATGGGTGCCTCCCTGCTGGAAGGCCCTGTGTGCTTGCCCCTGGGCCCAGCTCTGCCCCTGAAACTCTCCTGGACTTTTTGGCTGTGGAGCTGTGGCTCCTAATCCTGAAGGGCGCTTTTATTTGAATTTCCCCCTGGAGGAAAGAGCGCTTCTGCTTTCCGCTGCAGCGCTGAGCTGCAGCTTGTTGGGAGGGAATCCCGACGTGGGGATCACCCCCCCTATCGATGCGGAGCTTTGCGGGTGCCCACCCCGCTTATTTCTTTATTTAAAAGGCGGGTGCCCACCCCGCATTCTTGTGGAGCTTTTGCGGGTGCCCACCCCGCTTATCTCATAATTTTACAGAGCGGGAGCCCACCCCGCGTTTCACCGCCGCGGCCCGAGTGAGTAATGGCCGCCGACCCGGAAGCCAGGCAAAGTCCGCCTGCTTCTGGGCGGGGCCGGCGGCGGGAGCGGAAGAAGCATAGGCAGAAGGGAGGACGGGAGCCTACCCCGCCTCCCCGAGCACCGCGGCAAAGTCCCGGGTCCCAGGAGGGGGCCCGGGTGAAGAGAAGAGTCGGCAGAGGCCGCCGAAGGCAGCGCGGGGCTCCAAGAGTGAAAGGGAAGCACCACGCCGCAAGAGAAGTGCTGCCGGTCCCGCAGCGTAGCGAGGCCTGACCGGAGCCGACAGAAGAGGAGAAGTCCCCCTGCGCAGGAGCCCGGTGAGTGAGGGCTGGGCGGGGGAGATGACCGCATCATTCTCTGAGCGGACCCGCCGTTGCGGGCCGCTTCAACGATGGGGCATGATTGTTTTAGAGCCCCGTGTCACTCCAACGCTTGGGAGCCAATTCTTTGTGGGGCATATTTGTTTTCAAGAGCCAGTGCGCTCCAACGTGAGGGCACAGAGGTGCCCAGGCCCCATAGCCACATTCCTCCCAGCTGCCCCGCTCGCAGAGGGCAGCTGCCACGCTTTGGGGGCATGTTTGTTAAGAAAGCCCCAGTGGGGGCTCGGAAGGCGCAGTGATGCCTGGCCCCCCTGTGCTTTGGTTATTTACAGCTGCACCGCACCAGCGCGGGCAGCTGCACCGTTTTGCGCATCTTTGTCAGAGGGCACATTGCGTGTCCAGGCCCACATTCAGATTTACAGCTGTGCAGCAATTTGTGCCAGCTGCAACGTTTAGGCCCTCACCTGATATCCCCAGATGGCCAGCAAGTAGTGGGCAGCTGCTACGTTTAGGTTTGCGCAGTGACGCACCTTGAACGCCCGCTTCATTGACAGCGCGCCCTGACTCTTGGACATAGGGCATTTGAGCCCCTTTTGAGATGGCCAGTTGGCCAGGGGGACAGTTAGGTTTATAGGGCGCCAGGCCCTAATGTGATTCATGTGCTGATGTGATTTTGGGTGCTAGGAAATGTAATTCATGTAGTATGATTTACGCACCCTGTATTATACCTCTAATGTGATTAATGATTATGAGGTGGTGCCTACTGTGGTTAGGTTTGAGATATTCTCTACTGTGTTTTATGCCCCTAATGTGAGTTATGCTTAGGAGGTTATTGTCTAATGCGCTTAGACTTGTGAGATGATTATATAATGTGTTTATGCTGATGAGGTTATGACATAATGTGGTTTGTTCCTCAGGATTAATTGCATACTGTGGTTTATGCTAGGAAGTTATTACCTCATGCGTTTAGGTCAGGAGGTTGGCGCAGAATCGTGCCCCGAGTGTCGGTCCCTCGCCCCGAAGGCTTTGCGAGAGCGGTCTCGAAAGCTTCTCGAGGCCCGGCACTCGGCTCCGCGCCGCTCAAGGTCCCGGTCCCGGGAGAGGTCGAGGGCCGGTCGCGGAGCCGTCGTCATTCGTCGGGGTCGAAGTCTTCGTCTTCAGGTAGGCGGGCACAAGAGGTCTAAGAAGCGTCGCTCTAAGACCTCCCCTCGCCGGTCTCACGACCCGGCCGAGGGTCCAGATGGTACCGCCCCGCGGCTCCGGGGTACCCGAACAGCCGACGCCGGCCTACCCGCCTGTCCCGGGTCCGACGTCGACTCCGGCCGAGATACAGAACTTCCTGTCGGCCATGGCTCGTATCTTCGGGCCTAAGGGTTACCCCGGTGCGCCTTCGGGCCCCGCGGGCCCCAGTGGGAGTCCTCCTTCGGCACCACCGGCGGCTCCGGCGCCGCAGGACCCCCTCGGATCCATGCCTGGATCCCGGACGACGCCGGTTGACCTAACAACACCTCCACCGGCGCCGACCTCACCGGTACTGTTCACGGCACCGTCCGAGGCCCCGGGCGGCGCCGTCCCCAGGTTCTCCCCGGAACCGGACACGGAGCCGGATCGACGTCGCTCGACGCCGATTCCGACGCCGATGGGACCTTTCTTCCCTCATGTCCCTCCTCCATACTTTTCACCTGTTTTGGAGGACGAGGAGGACTGGGAGGGGTCGGAAGACCCTCTCACAGCTCAGTGTGAGCCTTATCAAGACTGGGCTGAGGAACTGGGTGATGCCAGTGGTCTGGACACCTCTCCTGACCTTGGCATGCTGTCTCCTCCTTCCGTGGCTACGGAGGATGGAGCAAGTTATGCAACGGTGTTGCGTAGGGCGGCCGCGGCCTTGCGCCTCGAGCTCCCTACAGTGGCTGTCAAGACTAACCTCCTGACGGAAGTGCTTCAGCCGGCGGCTACCTCTTCGGAGCCACTGCTGCCATTCAACGACGCACTTTCTGATGTTCTTTTGGGCACCTGGTCCAGGCCCACCACAGGGGCTCCTGTGGACAGGAACGTAGCCCGACGCCATCGCCCAGCCCCGGGCAACCCTCTGTTCCTCTCCCAACACCCCACCCCCGAAAGCTTGGTTGTCCAAGCCTCTACCTCTCAAACCGCCTTCCCTATGGCTCCGCCGGATAGGGAATCCCAAAAAACTGGAACAATTTGGGAAGAAGATTTTTTCTTCCTCCAGTGCTGGCTTGCGGTCCGTGAACACTGCTTGCCTTTTGGGCCGTTACTCCCACTCTCTGTGGGATTCGGTGGCGCAGGTGCTGCCCAAGTGTCCTGAGGAGGTCCAGGCACTTCTCTCCCGTGCTATTGCGGACGGGAGAGACGCAGCGAAGTTCACTATCCGATGTGGCCTAGATACCGCTGACTCGCTAGGCAGATCGCTTGCTACGACAGTGGTGCTGCGCCGTCACGCCTGGCTGAGGACCACTGGTTTTTCGGGCGATGTCCAAAACACCCTTATGGACATGCCCTTTGGATGGTATCCGCCTTTTGGCAATAAGGCAGACAGCGCGCTGGAGCGCTTTAAGGACTCGCGGGCTATGGCCAAGTCCTTGGGCCTCTCCGCCCCGCGCCCTCCGCAGCAGTCTGCTTTTCGCCCCTTTCGTGGCCACGGAAGGGGCGCCCAGTCACGTCCACTGCCCAGCCACCGGCCCGTGCAGCAGGCGCCTTCGCACGGCCGAGGACGTGGCTCCCGCCGAGGCGGGTCGGGTAACCAGCGTGCGGGTCAGGCCACAACCTCCGCCCCGTCCGCGGCCTCCAAGCCCTCCTAGTCCTTCCTTTCCGGTCCACAGCACGCCAGTGGGGGGCAGGGTCCGCCATCGCCTTCCCCACTGGAGCACCATCACATCGGACAGATGGGTATTGGACATTGTCCGAAGGGGCTACTCCCTCCCCTTCGAGACTACCCCCCCCCAGCCATGCCACCTCAGCACCACCGCATGTCGGGGGACCATCTGGTTCTTCTTCAACAGGAAGTTGCGGCCCTCTTGGCCAAGGGGGCCATCGAGCGCGTTCCGACCCCAGAAGTAGGGCGTGGTTGCTATTCCCACTACTTTCTGGTGCCCAAAAAGGACAAGGAGGACATGCGTCCTATCTTGGACCTCCGGAAGGAGAAGTTCAAGATGCTCACCCTAGCTCAGGTCTTGACTGCCCTTGACCCCAGAGACTGGATGGTAGCGTTGGACTTGCAGGACGCATATTTTCACATCCCCGTCCTGCCGGCCCACCGGCGTTACCTGCGGTTTACGGTAGGCCTCGAGCACTTTCAGTTCACCGTGCTTCCCTTTGACCTTACCAGCGCCCCTCGGGTGTTCACGAAAGTGATGGTGGTGGTCGCAGCTCATCTGCGCCGGGCAGGGGTTCCAGTCTTCCCCCTACCTCGACGACTGGCTGCTGAAGGCGGGCTCGTCCCAGGCAGTCGTCTCCCACCTCCAGACTACGGCCGGACTCCTGCACTCGCTGGGGTTCTCCATCAACGTGCCGAAGTCGCACCTGATTCCTTCTCCACAGCTCCTTTTCATCGGAGCAGTTCTGGACATGACGCAGTTTCGGGTTATCCTCCCGAACGGCGAGTCCAGGATATTCAGGCTATGATTCCGATCTTTCAGCCTCTATCCTGTGTTTCGGTACGGATGACCCTGAGGCTGCTGGGCCTCATGGCCTCCTGCATCCTGCTGGTCGATCATGCCAAATGGCATATGCGGGCTCTGCAGTGGGACCTGAAGTTCCAGTGGGCGCAGCACCAGGGCAACCTGTCCGATCACGTCCAGATCTCTGAGGGGACTGCACAACAGTTGCAGTGGTGGCTTTCGAACCGGCAATGGGTCACGGGCTGATCCCTCTCCCTTCCCCAGCCAGAGCACACAGTTGTGACGGATGCGTCCCTTCTGGGATGGGGCGGTCACATGGGAGAGGCGGAGATCAGAGGCCTCAGGTCTCCGGCGGAGTCCCGGCTCCATATCAACTTTCTGGAGCTCCGGGCGATCCGACTTGCACTAAAGGCATTCCTTCCCTCTGTCAAGGGGAAGGTAGTGCAGGTGTTCACAGACAACACCACCGCCATGTGGTACTGCAACAAACAAGGCGGGGTGGGGTCGTGGACCCTATGTCAGGAGGCTCTGCGTCTCTGGACATGGCTGGAACATCAGGGCATTTTCCTGATGGTTCAACACCTGGCAGGTTCCCTGAACGCCAGGGCGGACGAACTCAGCCACAGGTGCATGATGGATCACGAATGGCGTCTTCACTCGGAGGTGGCGCAAGGACTCTTTCTACAGTGGGGAGAGCCTTGGTTAGATCTATTCGCCACCGAAGAGAACGCGCAATGTCATCAGTTCTGCGCGTTGGAATTTCCAAGGCGGCACTCGCCGGCGACGCTTTTCGTCGCGAGTGGAGTTGCGGTCTGTTGTACGCCTTTCCGCCTATACCACTTCTACCCAGAGTGTTGAAGAAGATTCGGCGCGACCGGGCCCAAGTCATCCTTGTGGCTCCGGACTGGGCTCGAAGAGTTTGGTATCCCGAGCTACTCAGTATGAGCATTGATCCCCCGAACCGTCTGCCTCTTCGGGAGGATCTTCTGTCGCAGCAGCAGGGGACGGTCCTCCACCCGAACCTGTCCAGTCTCCACCTCCTTGCATGGAGATTGAGCGGCGGCAGTTGATTCCTTTTGACTTGCCTCCCGAAGTTTGTGATGTGATTCTGGCAGCCAGGCGTCCCTCCACTAAGGTGGTATACGCCTGCAGGTGGAACAAGTTTGTGGCATGGTGCACAGCAAAGGCTGTGAATCCCCTTTCTGCCCCTCTTTCTGAGGTTCTTCTGTTCCTTCTTTCTCTGGCCCAACAGGGTTCTGCCCTGGGTACCATCAAGGGCTACCTTTGTGCAATCTCGGCCTTTCTCAGGCTTCCTGATAGCCCTCCCTTTTCAAGTCCCCTGTTAACAGGTTTCTTAAAGGCATTACACACCTTTTCCCTCCTGTTCCGTTTGTGATGCCTCAGTGGGACTTGAACTTGGTTCTTACCTTTTTAATGTGCGCTCCCTTTGAGCCTCTCCATAACTGTCCTCTTCGTCTTCTCACTCTGAAGACAGCCTTTCTGGTGGCTATCACCTCCGCTCGGCGGGTGAGTGAGCTCCAGGCTCTTTCTTGCAAGTCCCCCTTTCTGTCTGTCCATCCAGACAAGGTTGTTCTTCGGACGCGTCCGTCCTTCTTGCCAAAGGTGGTTACTGCCTTCCACATTGGGCAGACCATCACTTTGCCCACCTTCTTTCCGCCTCCGCATCCTTCCAGAGAGGAAGAGAGGCTCCACCGTCTGGGCCCAAAACGTGCGATTTCCTTCTATCTGAACCGCACACAACCGTTCCGGGTGGACGACCAGCTCTTTGTTGGCTACGTGGGCGCCAAAAAAGGTCGGGCGGTACACAAGCGGACCATCTCCCGCTGGGTTGTCTTGTGTATCAAAGCCTGCTATTCTTTGGCTAAGAAGGAGACCCCTGTTGGGCTGCGTGCCCATTCCACCAGGCGACAGCCGCCACCACGGCTTTGGGACGTGGTGTCCCATTGCAGGACATTTGTCAGGCAGCTGCGTGGGCCTCGCTGCACACGCTTACCAAGCATTACTGCCTTGACAGCCAAGTCCGGAGAGACGGCTTCTTTGGCCGTTCTGTTCTCCGAGACTTCCTCGTCTGATCTTTGTTCGCAGACTCACCACCGGGGTTGGTATTGCTGGGGTATCTATTCTAAGGTAAGGAATCTGTCACTAACGTGTCTCTTTCAGATGCACAAGTTACTAACTTGTGTAATGATATATCTGTAAGAGACAGTAGTTAGTGACAGATTCCTTACCGCCCCACCCATCCTCCCCGTTCTGCGAACTGATTTCTAGGGTTAAGGTCATCCCTTTCAGGGCCCTAGTTTTCAGACACCTGTGTGTTTCTTGCATGGCTCTGCGTTTCTGGCGCGGATAGTCGTGTACAGAACTGACGCCAGCGCGCATGGGCGGCGTCTAAGTACTGGCCGCGACGTCATCCCGGCAATCACGACGCCGACGACGGACGCGGAGCCGCACGACGCCGCCTACCGACGCGCAGGGGTACTGCTATGCAAAACTTTCCGGATCCAGCCTGACGCCTGGGGATATTCTAAGGTAAGGAATCTGTCACTAACTACTGTCTCTTACAGATATATCGTTACACAAGTTAGTAACTGTGCTTCTTACAGATATATCGTTACCGAAGGTAAGTAACTAGTTCATCTAGCCACAGATTCCTTACCGACTCACCCACCTTCCCCGCACTGCGGACATGTTGGGGTCAGGACTGATCCCTTTCATGTCCCTAGTTGTCCTAAACACACCATTGTCAGTGCACTTCATGTCTCCGAGCTCATGGCGTGGAAAGTTGTGAAAAGTAATGGACGTCAGCGCGCCGAGGTGACGCCCCCTACAGGCGCGCAAGGGTATTGCACGAGCAAATGTCATGCGAATCCAGCCTGACGCCTGGGAAAATCAAAGATAACAAATTTGCGGCTATATCATGTCTCTACCAGATAATGCGTTACTGAAGGTAAGTAAATTGTCCTTCAGTGCTGTAGAATCACTAAATTCAGATGTGACTGGTTAGGAAGAGTCCTCTCCTTCAGCTTCTGACAACAATACTGGCTCTGCACTACCTGTATTCAATAAAACCACGAAGAATTAAATGGCTACACTGTTGCACCAGAGACTCCCGGCGTAGGTTCTAAAAACATGGACAGATAATGCTGGTCGATATGTTATCTGTCAAATGATCTCCATTGATAATCATAAGCCCTGAATAGTCCCGCCCACTTGCGATGATTCCGGAGCACTTCTTTACTTCTGTGTTCAAAAGTGTAGAAGTTCACCTTTCTTTGGGAAGGCCAGAATAAGTACTTAATTTCTTTAAATGTTTTGCAGCCTATAAATGAGGTTACATTGGCCAATAGCTTTAATTTGTAATTAAACAGGGTTACTATATTATTTAAAAATCCAGGAAACTCACCAGAAGCAGCGTAATTTGTCCATATTAATCTCATTCACAAACATTTCTCAAAGGAAAATGGGGCAGAAGGAAGAGGATAATGTAGACCTATAGGCTGCAGATACAAACAGTGACTCTGTACCTTTAAGGGCTCACAGCCCACCAATATCCCATCACTCCCAGTAGGTGGCAGTTACTTAATTTCTTTTTTGCCGGCTCCTGGTGACAGGATCTTGCAGCACTGAGCTCGGCCTTTTTTTTGGCTTTTTCCTTCAAAAATCTCACTCTAGACTTTTTGTCAACACCTTGACTTGACGGTTTTGAACATTTCCCACGTTTGTCATTTTCTGACAGGATAATAGTTTTTGTATTCAATTAAAATGTCATCTTTTGTTGTGTGGCAAAACAGAGCCCACACTCGGTCTCCATTTTAGTTTTAAGTTTTAGCTTAATATTGTTTTCTAATGGTGACTTTTTTCATGCTTTGCTCCTTCACTATAATGTATTGAGAAGCTATTATGCATCCGGTTCATTTCTCAGTAAGCATTATCATGTTGTTTGTACACTCTGGACAAGGCTAGGCACATGGAACACGACGCCTTTGTATTTGGTTGTCCGGTTGGAGACAACTCTAAGGCTCTAGAGAAACCATCGAATCAGTTCTGCACCTTTTGATCTAGTGCGATTGGAACAGTGGTTTTATTATATAACCAGCATCTGTGATACAGTGGGCAGAGGATCACTTCTGCTGGGATCTTCCTGGAATGCTACGCACTGTGACTGAGATGCAGTCATGCTGACTCTGACCTCTATCCTCGAAAAGGACGATAGCCTGTTTTACACAGGCCGGCTTCCTGATAGGTCATACTCGGGTATTGGCGGTGCGGGGGTAGTAGGCTATCCCAATACATCTGGCAGAAGGTCCTCCCACTACGCTGTCAATAGTATAGGTAGTGTTAGGTAGGAGTATAATCATATAGTACTGTTATGATGGTTGAACTTTTTATCTTTTTCACCGTTCTTGAAATGCTGGTTACAATTCTTTGTTCTTTCTTCCTAATAATTGCAGCACATTCTTTCTATACAAGAATACGATTGTTTCAATTAATGTTTGAAAAGCCAATCCATATTTTTCTTGCGTTTACCTTGGGCATGCATAACATCAAAAGGGTAGATCTGTTTCACCAATTTCCTTGGGCAATAAAGAGTGGTCATGTTCGAGATTGCTGATACCACCTGGTAAGGTTAGGGGTTCAGATGGGGCACTGTGAGCTAGCAAGGAACCATGACAACCATTTGTGGTGGTATGTGTGAACTGGTTTCCCATATTCTGAAGCTTATGTTGTCTAGATACACAGTCCTACTTAATTTGTAGGAACAGTGTAACACTTTATTTGGCAAATTCCCTGCCTGTGACAGAAAGAAGGCCAAATCAGCTCCTCATGGTCTGTGTATTATGTGCATTCCTGACAGATGTCTGCACTGCAAGACTTTTTCCAGGCAAACTTGAGGGACAGGGAGAAGATTTTCCTTCATGGAGCTGAAGAGCGATGCAGACAGCAGGAGGCGCAGTCTGAAGGTGGGATGTCACCTGAACGATGAGAAGGTCAGTCCTCTACCAGGGCTCTTACAACTCCCTCTGAGGACTCCAGGAGAGGAAGATCCAGTAAAATAAACCCTCAAAAACGAAATAATTCCAGGTCGCCGTCGAGGACATAGATGTCGAGACTAGTACAGTGCATACATGGTCGCCATCCAGAGCTGGGTCGACATTGAGAAGCAGATGATGTTCGGCGTAGAGACACAGGAGGTTGACGTTGAAGGATTCCACGACATCGAGACACAGGAGATGCTAGACGTCGAAAAGTTTGTCGACGCAGAGATCTAGAGGGCAGTCATCGTTGAGAAGCCTGTTGACGTCAAGGCATACCAGATCTGCAGAATGGGTCATGAAATCGATACTAAGAAGGTTGCTATCAACTTCTGACTCTGAATATTCCAGGCCATACTCACCATCATCGCCGGTCCTTAGTCTGGACTCTCCACAGCCTTCTGCAGCACCTTCTCCACCTCCGCCAGCTCCTTCAGCGCCTACCCCATGCATTTCACCTATACCTCTTCCTTAGACAGAGGCACTTTTGGGAGCTCCAATGAGGCCTCCAGCTCCCCGTTGGAGATCAAGGCCTCCTCAGTCCAAGTCCAGATCTCACCGTAGATTACGTTCAAGAGCGACTTCCAGACATCATCATTGTTCTCAACACTCCTCATTCAGATGCTCCTCTAGGTGCAGACATAGATTATCATCCTAGGTCCAGATCCAGAACTAGGTCGCGATCCAGACAAAGGTCATTTTATTCCTCCTCATCCTCTAGCACTGAAAGATCCTCACTAGTGTGGACGAATTTTCCCCAGCCAAGTGTTTTGCCAGTTGATGACATCAACACGTTTCAGTAGGTGCTTGTCCGAGGAACTACAAAACTGAATATTTCATTGCCTGCTCAATTAACTGCCATATCAGTGATATTTGAGAGACTTCAATAATCTGAAAGAGACACATCTGAAAGAAACACATAGTGATAGATTCCTTACCTTAGAATATCCCCAGGCGTCAGACTGGATCCTGAAAGTTTTTGTCAGCAGTACCCCTTCGCGTCGGTAGGGGCGTCGTGCGGCTCCGCGTCCGTCGTTGGCGTCGTGGTTGCCGAGATGACGTCGCGGGCGCTACTTGGACGCCGCTCCCACGCGCGCTGACGTCAGTTCTTTATTTTTCCGCGCCAGCAAGCGCAGATCCGGAGAGAGCGGTACCCCCAGTCTTTTTTTACTATGTTTTTTAGATCTTTTTCTCACCCTTTTTCGAGTCGATATAGACTCCTGGTGCAGTTAGGGATGCCCGGTTTTAAATCCTGCGAGGACTGTCATCGGATGATGTCGGTGACGGACCCGCACCGCGTGTGTCTCTTCTGCCTGGGGCGCGACCACGACCCCAAGTCGTGCCCCGACTGCCGGTCCATGGCTCCGAAGTCTTTGCGGGAGCGGTCCCGAAAGCTGCTTGAAGCCCGGCAGTCGGCTCCGCGCCGTGACAGGTCCCGGTCCAGAGGGAGGTCGAGGGACCGTGCGCGGAGTCACCATCGACAATCGTCGGGATCGAAGTCTTCGCACTCGGGATCAGGTAAGGCGAAGCACAAGAAGTCGAAGAAACGCCATCGTTCTCCGACTTCCCCTCGCCGGTCGCGCGATGCGAAGTCGAAGAAACGCTATTGTTCTCCGACTTCCCCTCGCCGGTCGCGCGACGCGGCTGAGGGTACGGGTGGTGCCACCCCCGCGGAGTCCATGGAGTCGCCGCCCTACTACCCGCCCTTCCCGGGGTCGTCGGCAACTCCAGCCCAGATACAGGACTTCCTGTCGGCCATGGCTCGCATCTTTGGGCCGTCTGGTCCCGCCGGTGTGCCTTCGGGCCCCGTGGTCCCGCATGGGTGTCCTCGCATTTCATCGCCGGCGGCTCCGGCGTTGGTCGACACCGTGTGGCATAGTCTGCATTGTCCGCACCGGAATTGATGTTCTGCATCTGAAAGAAACACATAGTGATAGATTCCTTACCTTAGAATATCCCCAGGCGTTAGACTGGATCCGGAAAGTTTTCGTCAGCAGTACCCCTGCGCGTCGGTAGGGGCGTCGTGCAGCTCCGCGTCTGTCGTTGGCGTCGTGGTCGCCGAGATGACGTCGCGGGCACTACTTGGACGCCGTCCACGCGCGCTGACGTCAGTTCTTTCTTTTTCCGCACCAGCAAGCGCAGATCCGGAGAGAGCGGTACCCCTAGTCTTTTTTGACTAAGTTTTTTTAGATCTTTTTCTCACCTTTTTTCGAGTCGATATCGACTCCTGGTGCAGTTAGGGATGCCCGGGTTTAAATCCTGCGAGGACGGTCATCGGATGATGTCGGTGATGGACCCGCACCGCGTGTGTCTCTTCTGCCTGGGGCGCGACCACGACCCCAAGTCGTGCCCCGACTGCCGGTCCATGGCTCCGAAGTCTTTGCGGGAGCGGTCCCGAAAGCTGCTTGAAGCCCGGCAGTCGGCTCCGCGCCGTGACAGGTCCCGGTCTAGAGAGAGGTCGAGGGACCGCGCGCGGAGTCACCATCGGCGATCGTCGGGATCGAAGTCTTCGCACTCGGGGTCAGGTAAGATGAAGCACAAGAAGTCGAAGAAACCTCATCGTTCTCTGACTTCCCCCGCCGGTCGCGCGACGCGGCTGTGGGTACGGGTGGTGCCACCCCTGCGGCTCCGGCGGAGTACATGGAGTCGCCGCCCGACTACCCCCCCTTCCCGGGGTCGGCGGCGACTCCGGCCCAGATACAGGACTTCCTGTCGGCCATGGCTCGCCTCTTTGGGTTGTCGGGGCCTGCCGGTGCGCCTTCGGGCCCCGCGGTCCCGCATGGGTGTCCTCGCATTTCATCGCCGGCGGCTCCGGCCCCGGCGTCGCTGTCGGCTCCGGCCCCAGCGCCTCAGGACACCCTTGGATCCAGGCCTGGATCCCGGTCGACGCCGGTTGACCTCGTTACGCCTCCACCGACGTCGACCCCACCGGCACCGATCCTGACGCCGCCCGCTCCTCGGGACGACGCCGACCCCAGCTTCAGCCCCGAAGTGGACGCGGCGTCGGTCCGGCGTCGGTCGATGCCGTTCTCGACGCCGTTTGGGAATTTCTATCCCCATGTCTCTGCTCCTTATTTTCGGCCTGTTGAACGGCCTGAGGAGCAAGGGGAGGACTGGGAGGGGTCGGACGACCCTCTCGCTGCAGCCTGCGAGTCTGAACAGGACTGGGCTGAGGAATTGGGGGACGCCAGTGGTCTGGATACCTCACCAGACCTTGGCATGCTGTCTCCTCCTACCGTGGCTACGGAGGAGGGAGCCAGTTACGCAGTGGTGTTGCGTAGGGCGGCGGAGGCCCTACACCTCCAGCTCCCTACTGTGGCCGTCAGGACTAACCTCCTGACAGAGGTGCTTCAGCCAGCATCTACTTCTGCGGAGCCGCTGCTGCCCTTTAATGAAGCCCTTTCGGACGTTCTTTTGGGCACTTGGTCCAGGCCCACCACAGGGGCTCCTGTGGACAGGAACGTGGTCCGACGCCATCGCCCGGCTCCGGGTGACGCCATTTTCCTCTCCCAACATCCCACCCCTGAGAGCTTGGTTGTCCAAGCCTCTGCTTCCCCAACCGCCTTCCCTTGCGCCCCACCGGATAGGGAATCCAAGAAGCTGGATCAGTTTGGGAAGAAGCTTTTCCCTTCCACCAGCTCTGCGCTGCGGTCTGTGAACACTGCATGCCTCTTGGGCCGTTATTCCCACTGCCTGTGGGATACGGTGGCGAACGTGCTGTCTGTGTCCGGAGGAGGCCCGGCCTGCTCTCGCCCAGGCTGTTGCAGAGGGGAGAGACGCAGCCAAGTTCATGATCCATTGTGGTCTAGACACCGCCGACTCACTGGGCAGATCCATTGCAACGACGGTGGCGGTTCGCCGCCACGCCTAGTTGAGAACCACTGGATTTTCAGGGGATGTCCAAAACACCCTTATGGACATGCCCTTTGATGGCCGTCGCCTCTTCGGCGACAAAGCGGACAGCGCGTTGGAGCGGTTTAAGGACTCACGGGCTACGGCCAAGTCCTTGGGACTCTCTGCAGTCCGCCCTCCTCCGCCTTCCGCTCCTTTCGTGGCACAGGAAGGGGCGCCCTGCAGCGTTCGCAACAGAGCCACAGGCCGGCGCAACAGTCATCCCAGCGCGGCCGATGGTTCCGCCGTGGCGGACAAAGGGGCCAGCGGGCGGGTCAGACCACCACCACCACCACCACCACCCCCGCCACCTCTGCCTCCAAACCTTCCTAGTCCGAACTTTCAGGTCCATCACACGCCAGTGGGCGGCAGGCTCCGCCATCACCTCCCCCACTAGCGCACCATCACTTCGGACAGGTGGGTTTTAGAGATAGTCCTTCGAGACTACCCCCCCAGCCATGCCACCTCAATACCACCGCATGTCGAGAGATCACTTGGTGCTTCTTCAGCAGGAAGTTGCGGCCCTCTTGGCCAAGGGGGCCATTGAGCGCGTTCCGGCGCACGAAGTAGGTCGTCGTTGCTATTCCCACTACTTTGTGGTGCCCAAGAAGGACAAAGGCCTGCGTCCTATCTTGGACCTCCGGAACGTCAATCGCTTCCTCCGCAAAGAGAAGTTCAAGATGCTCACTCTAGCTCAGGTCTTGTCTGCTCTCGACCCACAAGACTGGATGGTGGCACTGGACTTGCCGGACGCCTATTTCCACATCCCCGTCCTGCCAGCCCACAGGCGTTACCTACGGTTCATGGTAGGCCACGAGCACTTTCAGTTTACCGTGCTCCCCTTTGGCCTTACCAGCGCTCCTCGGGTGTTCACCAAGGTGATGGCGGTGGTCGCAGCTCATCTGCGCAGATCAGGGGTCTCAGTCTTCCCCTATCTCGACGACTGGTTGTTGAAGGCGGGCTCGCCCCAGACAGTCGTCTCCCACCTCCAGACTACGGCCGACCTCCTGCACTTGCTGGGGTTCTCCATCAATGTGCCGAAGTCGCACCAGATTCCCTCCCAGAAGCTCCTCTTTATCGGAGCGGTTCTGGACACGGCGCAGTTTTGGGTCTATCCTCCCGAACAGCGAGTCCGGGACATTCGGGCTCTGATTCCCATCTTTCAGCCCTTGTCCTGGGTTTTGGTCAGAGTGACTCTGAGGCTGCTGGGCCTCATGGCCTCCTGCATCCTGCTGGTCAATCATGCCAGGTGGCGTATGCGGGCTCTGCAGTGGGACCTGAAGTTCCAGTGGGCGCAGCATCAGGGAAACCTGTCCGATCACGTCCAGATCTCGGAGGGCACTGCACGACAGTTGCAGTGGTGGCTCACGGACCGGCATTGGGTCAATGGCAGATCCCTCTCCCTTCCCCAACCGGAGTTCACAGTGGTGACTGATGCGTCCCTCCTGGGATGGGGTGGCCACATGGGAGAGGCGGAGATCAGAGGCCTCTGGTCTCCAGCGGAGTCCCGGCTCCATATCAACCTTTTGGAGCTACGGGCTATCAGGCTTGCACTGAAAGCATTCCTTCCCTCTGTCAACGGGAGAGTAGTGCAGGTGTTCACGGACAACACCACCGCCATGTGGTACTGCAACAAACAGGGCGGGGTGGGGTCGTGGATCCTCTGTCAAGAGGCTCTGCGTCTCTGGACATGGCTGGAACATCAGGGCATGTCTCTGGTGGTTCAACACCTGGCAGGTTCTCTGAACGCCAGGGCGGACGAACTCAGCCGCAGGTGCATGCTCGATCACGAATGGCGTCTTCACTCGGAGGTGGCGCAAGGTCTCTTTCAGCAGTGGGGAGAGCCTTAGTTAGATCTATTCGCCACTGAAGAGAACGCGCAATGTCATCAGTTCTGCGCGTTGGAATTTCCAAGGCGGCACTCGCTCGGCGACGCTTTTCGTCGCGAGTGGAGTTGCGGTCTGTTGTATTCCTTTCCACCTATACCACTTCTGCCCAGAGTGCTGAAGATCAGGCGCGACCGGGCCCAAGCCATCCTTGTGGCTCCGGACTGGGCTCGAAGAGTATGGTATCCCGAGCTACTCAGTATGAGCATCGATCCCCCGATCCGACTGCCTCTTCGGGAGGATCTTCTGTCGCAGCAGCAGGGGACGGTCCTCCACCCGAACCTGTCCAGCCTCCACCTCTTTGCATGGAGATTGAGCGGCGGCAGTTGATTCCCTTCGACTTGCCTCCTGAAGTTTGTGACGTTATCTTGGCAGCCAGGCGTCCCTCTACTAAAGGGGTATACGCCTGCAGGTGGAACAAATTTGTGGCATGGTGCACAGCAAAGGCTGTGGATCCCCTTTCTGCCCCTCTTTCTGAGGTTCTACTGTTCCTTCTTTCTTTGGCCCGGCAGGGCTCTGCTCTGGGCACTATCAAGGGCTACCTTTCTGCTATTTTGGCCTTTCTCAGGCTCCCTGATCAGCCCTCTTTTCAAGTCCCCTGTTGTAAATAGGTTTCTTAAAGGCATTACTCACCTTTTTCCTCCTATTCCTTTCGTGATGCCTCAGTGGGACTTGAATCTAGTTCTGACGTACTTGATGTGCGCTCCCTTTGAGCCACTTCACAACTGTCCTCTTCGTCTTTTGACGTTAAAGACTGCTTTCCTGGTGGCCATCACTTCTGCCAGGCGGGTGAGTGAGCTCCAGGCTCTTTCATGTAAACCTCCTTTCCTTTCAGTCCATCCGGACAAGGTTGTGCTCAGGCCCCGTCCTTCCTTTTTGCCAAAAGTGGTTACGGCCTTTCACATTGGGCAGACTATTACCTTGCCCACCTTTTTTCCGCCTCCGCATCCTTCCAGAGAGGAAGAGCGGCTCCACCGTCTGGACCCAAAACGTGCGCTTTCTTTTTATCTTAACCGCACACAGCAGTTCCGGGTGGATGACCAGCTTTTTGTTGGCTACGTTGGCACCAAGAAAGGTCGGGCGGTCCATAAGAGAACCATCTCCCGCTGGATTGTCTTGTGTATCAAAGCATTTTACTCTTTGGCTAAAAAAGAACCTACGGTGGGGCTGCGTGCTCATTCCACCAGAGCTACTGCAGCCACTACTGCATTGGGACGTGGTGTCCCCCTGCAAGACATATGTCAGGCAGCCACGTGGGCCTCGCTGCACACGTTTACCAAACATTACTGCCTGGACAGCCAAGTCCGGAGAGACGGCTTCTTTGGCTGTTCTGTTCTCCGTGACTTTCTGGTGTGATCTTGGTTCGCAGACCCACCACCGGGGTTGGTATTGCTGGGGTATCTATTCTAAGGTAAGGAATCTATCACTGCTAATGTTTCTTACAGATATATCGTTACCGAAGGTAAGTAACTTGTGCATCTGAAAGAGACACGTTAGTGACAGATTCCTTACCTTAGAATATCCCCAGGCGTCAGGCTGGATCCGGAAAGTTTTTGCGTAGCAGTATCCTTGCGCGTCGGTAGGCGGCGTCGTGCGGCTCCGCGTCCGTCGTCGGCGTCGTGATCGCCGGGATGACGTCGCGGGCAGTACTTAGACGCCGCCCCTGCGCGCTGACGTCAGTTCTTATTTTTCCGCGCCAGCAAGCGCAGATCCGGGAAGAGCAGTGCCCTGGTCATTTTTTGACCATACTTTTTGGTGAATTTTTTCACTGTTTCTTCGAATCGACTCCAAGGTGTTGTAGGGATGCCCGGCTTTAAACGTTGCGACACCTGTGCTCGGATGATGTCCATCACAGACCCGCATCTGGAGTGTCTCTTCTGCCTCGGCCGAGGCCACGACACGAAGTCGTGTTCCGACTGCCGGGCCCTCAACCCGAAAGCTTTGCGAGAGCGGTCTCGAAAGCTCCTCGAGGCCCGGCAGTCGGCTCCGCGCCATTCCAAGCCCCGGTCGCGTGAGAGGTCGAGGGGTCGGTCGCGGAGTCCTCACCGGTCGTCGGGATCCAAGTCTTCGTCGTCCGGTAAGTCTAAGCACAAGAAGTCCAAAAAGCATCATCGCTCTAGGACTTCGCCTCGCCGGTCTCGCGACTCGGCTGAGGCCCCTCCCGGCACCGTCCCCCGCGGCCCCGGACATGCCTGTGGAGTCGCCCCGTCAATACCCGCCCTTCCCGGGCTCGGGGCGGATCCGGCCCAAGTACAGGAATTCCTGTCGGCCATGGCCCGCCTCTTCGGGCCTCCAGGTCCCTCCGGTGCGCCTTAGGGCCCCGCGGGCCCTGATGGGGCTGCCCCGCGCGCCGCCGACGACTCCGGTCCCGGCGTCGCTCGTGCCTCCAGCCTCGGTCCCGGCCCCGGCTTCGGCCCCGGCCTCGATCCCGGCTCCGGTGGTACCGCAACCCCCATCGACACCGGTCGACCTGACCACGGCTCCGCCGGCGCCGATGTCTCCGGTGCCGTTCCTGACGCCGCCCGGGGCTCCGGGCGGCGTCGTCCCCATGTACTCTCCGGCTCCGGACATGGAGCCGGACCGACGTGGCGCCGACGCCGGTTCCGGCGCCGATGGGACCTTGGGTCCCAATGTCCCTCCTCCTCCTTATTTTGAACCGGAGGAGGACCAGGAGGACTGGGAGGGGTCTGAGGACCCTCTGGCACAGCAGTGTCAGTATGATGAGGACTGGGCAGAGGAATCTAGGGGATGCCAGTGGTCTGGATACTTCCCTGACACTGGCATGCTGTCTCCTCCCGTGGCTACGGAGGAGGGAGCCAATTTTGCAACGGTGTTGCGTAGGGCAGCTGGAGCCTTACATCTCCGACTCCCTACGGTGACGGTCAAGACTAATCTCTTGACAGAAGTGCTTCAGCCGGCAGCCTCCTCCTTGGAGACTGTGCTGCCGTTCAACGATGCACTAACTGACGTTCTTTGGGCGCCTGGTCCAAGCCCAACACAGGGGCTCCTGTGGATAGGAACGTGTCCCGACGCCATCGCCCAGCTCCGGGCGACCCCTTGTTTCTCTCTGTCCACCCCACTCCTGAGAGCTTGGTTGTCCAAGCCTCCGCTTCCCAAACCGCCTTCCCTACCGCCCCTCCGGATAGGGAATCCAAACGCCTGGATCAATTTGGGAAGAAGGGTTTTTCTTCCTCCAGTGCTGGCTTGCGGTCCATAAACACCGCTTGTCTTTTGGGCCGATATACCCACTCCTTGTGGGATTCGGTGGCGACTGTTTTGCCCCAGTGTTCTGAGGAGGTCCAGACACTGCTTACCCGTGCCATTGCGGAAGGAAGGGATGCGGCCAAATACACCATACGTCGTGGCCTTAATACCGCCGACTCGCTGGGCAGATCTATTGCAACGACGGTGGCGCTGCGTCGCCACGCCTGGCTGAGAACCACTGGTTTTTCAGGGGATGTCCAGAATACTCTCATGGACATGCCCTTTGATGGAGTCGGTCTTTTGGTTCCAAAGCAGACCATGCGTTGGAGCGCTTTAAGGACTCACGGGCTACTGCCAAGTCCCTGGGCCTTTCTGCTACACGCCCTCCGCTACCTTCTGCTTTTCGCCCCTATCGTGGCCACGGAAGGGGCGCCCAGTCACGTCAGCAGCCCAGCCACCGGCCCGCGCAGCAGGCGTCTACGCGTGGCCGAGGACGTGGATACCGCCGTGGCGGTTCGGGCAACCAGCGTGCGGGTCAGGCCACCACCTCCAACCCGTCCGCGGCCTCCAAGCCCTCCTAGTCCCTCCTTTCCGGTGCACAGCACGCCAGTAGGGGGCAGGGTCCGCCATCACCTTCACCACTGGCGTCCCATCACCTCGGACAGGTGGGTCTTGGACATTGTCCGAAGGGGCTACTCCCTCCCCTTCGAGACCACCCCCAGCCATGCCACCTCAATTCCACCGCATGTCAGGGGATCACTTGGTACTTCTGCAGAAGGAAGTCACAGCCCTCTTGGCCAAGAGGGCCATCGAGCATGTTCCGACCCCAGAAGTAGGGCGTGGTTGCTACTCCCACTACTTCCTGGTGCCCAAAAGGACAAGGAGGACATGCGTCCTATCTTGGACCTCCGGAACGTCAATCGCTTCCTCCGGAAGGAGAAGTTCAAGATGCTCACCCTAGCTCAGGTCTTGACTGCCCTCGACCCTGGAGACTGGTTGGTAGCGTTGGACTTGCAGGACGCTTATTTTCACATCCTCGTCCTGCCGGCCCACCGGCGTTACCTGCGGTTCACGGTAGGCCCCGAGCATTTTCAGTTCACCGTGCTCCCTTTGGCCTTACAAGTGCCCCCTCGGGTGTTCACGAAAGTGATGGCGGTGGTGGCAGCTCATCTGCGCCGGGCAGGGGTTCCAGTCTTCCCCTACCTCGACGACTGGCTGCTGAAGGCGGGCTCGCCCCAGGCAGTCGTCTCCCACCTCCAGACTACGGCCGAACTCCTGCACTCGCTGGGGTTCTCCATCAATGTGCCGAAGTCGCATCTGATTCCTTCTCCACAGCTCCTTTTCATCGGAGCAGTTCTGGACACGACGCAGTTTCGGGCCTATCCTCCCGAACGGCGAGTCCGGGATATTTGGGCTATGATTCCGATCTTTCAGCCTTTATCCTGGGTTTCGGTACGGATGACCCTGCGGCTGCTGGGCCTCATGGCCTCCTGCATCCTGCTGGTCAATCATGCCAGATGGCATATGCGGGCTCTGCAGTGGGACCTGAAGTTCCAGTTGTCGCAGCATCAGGTGAATCTGTCCGATTGCGTCCAGATCTCGGAGGGCACTGCTTGACAGTTGCAGTCGTGGCTCACGAACCAGGAATGGGTCAACAGCAGATCCCTCTCCCTTCCCCAACCAGAGCACACGGTGGTGACGGATGCATCCCTTCTGGGATGGGGCGGCCACATGGGAGAGGCGGAGATCAGAGGACTTTGGTCTCCGGCGGAGTCCGGGCTCCACATCAACCTTCTGGAGCTTCGGGCGATTCGTCTTGCACTCAAGGCATTCCTTCCCTCTGTCCGGGGAAGAGTAGTGCAGGTGTTCACAGACAACACCACCGCCATGTGGTACTGCAAAAAAACAGGGCGGGGTGGGGTCGTGGATCCTATGTCAGGAGGCCCTCCGCCTCTGGACATGGCTGGAACATCAGGGCATATCCCTGGTGGTTCAACACCTGGCGGCTTCCCTGAACGCCAGGGCGGACGAACGAACTCAGCTGCAGGTGCATGATGGATCACGAATGGCGTCTTCACTCGGAGGTGGTGCAAGGTCTCTTTCGACAGTGGGGAGAGCCTTGGTTAGATCTATTCGCCACCGAAGAGAACGTGCAATGTCAGCAATTCTGCGCGTTGGAATTTCTAAGACGACAAGTGGAGTTACGGTCTGTTGTACGCCTTTCCGCCTATACCACTTCTGCCCTCAGTGCTGAAGAAGATCAAGCGCGACCCAGCCCAAGTCATTCTTGTGGCTCAGGATTGGGCACGAAAAGTCTGGTATCCCGAGCTGCTCAACATGGCCATCAATCCTCCGACCCGTCTGCCTCTTCGGGAGGATCTTCTGTCGCAGCAACAGGGGACGGTCCTCCACCCGAACCTGTCCAGCCTCCACCTCCTTGCGTGGGGTTTGAGCGGCGGCAGCTGACGTCTTTTGACCTGCCTCCCGAAGTTTGTGACGTAATCTTGGCAGCCAGGCGTCCCTCCACTAAGACAGTATACGCCTGCCGGTGGAACAAATTTGTGGCATGGTACACAGCAAAGGCTGTGGAACCCTCTCTGCCCCTCTTTCTGAGGTTCTCTTGTTTCTCCTTTCTTTGGCCCAGCAGGGCTCTGCTCTGGGCACTATCAAGGGCTATCTCTCGTGCCATCTCTGCCTTCCTTCAGGCTTTCAGATCAGCCCTCTCTTTTACAAGTCCCCGGTTGTCAATCGGTTCTTGAAAGGCATAACTCATCTCTTTCCTCCTATTCCCTTTGTTATGCCTCAGTGGGACTTGAATCTAGTTCTTAACCTATTTAATGTGCGCTCCCTTTGAGCCGCTACACAACTGTCCTTTGAGGCTTCTGACGCTTAAAACTGCATTCGTGGTAGCCATCACATCTGCCAGAAGAGTGAGTGAGCTCCAGGCCCTTTCATCCAAGCCTCCTTTCCTGTCTGTCCATCCGGACAAGGTAGTTCTCAGGACTCGTCCATCCTTCCTGCCCGCCCAAGGTTGTCACTGCCTTTCACATCGGGCCGACCATCACTTTGCCCACCTTCTTTCCGCCTCCGCATCCTTCGAAAGAGGAAGAGAGGCTCCACCGTCTGGACCCAAAACGTGCGCTTTCCTTTTATCTGGATCGCACCAAACAGTTCCGGGTGGATGACCAGCTCCTTGTTGGCTACGTGGGCGCCAAGAAAGGTCGGGCCGTACACAAGCGGACTATCTCCCGATGGGTCATTTTGTGTATCAAAGCCTGTTATTCTCTGGCAAAGAAGGAGCCTCCAGTGGGGCTGCGCGCCCATTCCACCAGGGCGACGGCAGCAACTACTGCTTTGGGACGTGGAGTTCCTCTGAATGACATTTTTCAGGCAGCTACGTGGGCTTCGTTGCACACCTTTACCAAACACTACTGCCTTGACAATCAAGTCCGGAGAGACTGCTTCTTTGGCCGTTCTGTTCTCCAGGACTTTCTGGTGTGATCTTGGTTCGCAGACCCACCTCCGGGGTTGGTATTGCTGGGGCATCTATTCTAAGGTAAGGAATCTATAACTAACGTGTTTCTTTCAAATGAACAAGTTACTTACCTTCGGTAATGATATATCTATAAAAAACATTAGTTAGTTATAGATTCCTTACCGCCCCACCCATCCTCCCTGTTCTGCGAACTGATTTCTAGGGTTAAGGATATCCTTTCAGGGCCCTAGTTTTGTGCACCAGTGGTCAGTGTCTTGCATTGCTCTGGATTTCTGGCGCAGAAAGTCGTGTACAGAACTGACGTCAGCGCGTGAGGGCGGCGTCTAAGTAGCTACTGCGACGTCATCCCGGCAACCATGACGCCAACGGCGGACGCGGATCCGACCGACGCCACCTTCCGACGCGCAGAGGTACTGGTGACGAAAAAACTTTCAGGATCCAGTCTGACGCCTGGGGGTTTCTAAGGTAAGGAATCTATAACTAACTAATGTTTCTTACAGATATATCGTTACCGAAGGTAAGTAACTTGTTCGTTAAACCCCTTCAGTGGTTGCAAGGGCACAATTAACAGCAGCAGCAAAGGCCTTTCCAGCAACACCAAAGGGGTGAACCAAAAGGAAGAGGCAAACACCAATCTGCACAAGCAGAAAAGCCTCCTCCAGGCTCCAAACAGTGAGCCTCTGCTTCCCCTTCTTCCGTTGCCCACTCCGGTAGGAGGAAGCATTTCAGAATATCTAACTGAGTGGAAATCCATCACAAACAATGTCTGGGTTCTGAATATTGTACAGAATGGTTATTGTTTCAGATTCACCATTTCTCCACCAAATATTCCACCAAAATCATCCAATCTGCAGATGCTGAGATCAGAAGTGAACATCCTTCTGCAGATCCTTCTGCAGAAGCATGCAGTGGAGCTCGTAACTCTCCACCAATTAGGAATGGGTATTATTCCATTATTTCTGGGGGAAAGGTCCCAAAAACTAATTCAGACCCATACTAGATCTGAAATTCGCAAACAAATGGATACAGAGAGAAGAATTCAGAATGCTAGCATCACATCAAATTTATCCTCTAATTAATCAAGGAGACTGGCTCTTTTCCATAGATCTTCAGGATGCGCACTTTAACATTCGAATAGAAGAAAGCACCGCAAATTACTGTTATTTGTAGTAGGACATCATCACTACCAGTACAGGGTACTTCCTTTTAGCCTCAAATCAGTCCCAGAACTTTTTCGAAGTGCATGACGGTTGTCGCACATCTCAGGAAACTCAGAATATTAATTTATCCATATCTATATGACTGGCTTATCAAGGCGTCAATGCAACAACAAGCACAGCATCATTATGAAATAACTATCTCTACTCTCAATTGGCTAGGTCTTCATGTCTGTCACCAGAAATTTACCTCATTGTCAGTTCAGTCTCTTCAATATCTAGGAGCAACTATCGACACCATAAAAGCAAAAGTGTATCCTTCGGAGGAGAGACTTTTATCCATAGGTCTGAAATGTCATTCTCTCATGAAAGTCTCTCAACCAATGGTGAGAAAAGTGTAATCTCTTCTAGGCTCGATGGCCTCTTGCATATTTCTGACACTAAATGCCTGTCTCCACATGAAACCACGACAAGAGTGTCTGGAGGACCAGTGGAGTCGATACTCAGGCAATTGAGAAGACAAGATCACACTTTCCCTCAAAGCAGGCCAATCCCTCAAATGGTGGTGCAAGCTGAAAAATCTCCTACAAGGGATGCCTTTCCATTAAGATATTCCCTCTCATACAATATGACTGATGCGCCTCTGTAAGGTTGGGGAGCTCACATGGATCACCATCAAACTCAGAGAACATGGTCCACGAACAAAATGACTTCTCATAGCCACCACCTGTAACTATGAGCTGCTCATTTGGCATTGAAGTCTTTCCTACCATCCTTTAAGACGAAATCCTTTTTTGTTAAGACAGACAACACAACGATGTACTATCTGAACAAACAAGTGAAGACAAGGTCCAGAGCCTCGTCCCTGAAAGCCCAAACAATATGGAATTGGTTGCTAGCCACTGACCTGAGAATCACTGCAACCCAACCACTGGGAGTACAGAATATTCAAGAAGATTCTCTAGGCAGAATTCTTCGAGAAAATCACTAGTGGGTTCTACACAACGACATATTTCACAAAATCTGTACCTGGGGTTTTTCTCGTATAGATTTATTCATACCCCCAGACAACAAAAAATGCCTCAACTTCGCCTCAAGGTACTACCAACAAGGGACATTGGAGAATCCCCTATGGTTTGACTGGTCTGGCAAATTTCTCTATGCTTTTACTCTGCTTCCCCTGATTCCTTTAGTAATCATCAATCATCAAGATATCTTATTCGAAGGACAGAATGATTTTGATAGTGTCTCCGAAAATGGTGGTTTACAGACCTTCTCCACATAACGAACGTCCACACGTGAAGCTGCCGTGCAGACCGTACCTTGTCATGAAATTCAGAGGTCAGATAGTTCATTCCAATCTCTACTCTTTGAGTTTGGCAGCATGGCTCCTGAACTCGTACAATATGAACATTTTAATTTACCACAAAAATGCATAAACATTCTCAAAGAGGCTAAACGTCCATCAACGCATTCAGCTTACTCTTTTAAATGGAAGAGATTCTGTAGCTGGTGTTCCGACAAGAACATTGTTCCAACTGTGCACCAAGAAGAAGGTATAAATCCGTCTATCTGATAGACATCTAGCCGCAGATTCCTTAACTTAGAATATCCCCAGGCGTCAGACTGGATCCGGAAAATTTTGCGCAGCAGTACCTCTGCGCGCCGGGAGGCGGCGCCGCCTGGCTCCGCCCTGACGTCGTCCCCGGACATGACGTCAGTGGAGCCATATAGGACCCTCCCGGCGCGCTGACGTCAGTTTCCTTCTTTTCCGCGTTACAACGCGGATCCGGGATTCAGCTGTTCCTCTGGCCTGTTTTTATTCAGGCCCCTTTTTTCGACGTCGTTGGCGTCGGGGAACAGTGTGCGATGCCTTCGGGCTTTAAATTGTGCGGTACTTGTTCGCGTCAGATGTCGGCGTCGGACCCGCACGCCATTTGCATGTGGTGTCTTGGGTCGCACCACGACTCGGAGGAGTGTGACGCCTGCCGGCAGATGCGTCCGACGTCCCTACGGGAGCGGCGGATGAAGCTCTTGGCCGCCCGGTTGACCCGCCCGGCGTCTCCCCGACGTTCTCCGGTGGGTTCGTCTCTCCGCGCCCGCTCCCGGAGTCGATCCCGCGAACGTCGATCTGCAGGTAAGCACAAGTCACGGAAGTCGAAGTCCTCGCTTCCACGTGACGGTGGGGGCCATGGTTCCCGCTCCTTCGCGGAGCCGTGCCCCCCGGAGTCGGCCTCCTTTTACCTGCCCTTTCCGGGTACTGGTGCGACTCGGCCCCAGATGGAAGCCTATTACCAGGCTCTGCACTCCATCTTCGGGTCACCTCCACTCCCTGGTGCGCCTTCGGGTCCCACAGTGGAGGTAGGCATTCAGGTCGGGTCTCCGCCGGCGGGTTCGCCCTCGACTCCGGCTCCGGAGTCGTGCCGGCGTCGGTTCCAACCGATGGGCGTTCCAGCCCCACGCCGAGCCATTCTGCCTTGTCCCCGCATAGCCCCTGGCGGCTCCCTGCGTCGACATCGGCACCGGCGGCACTCTGCCTGTCGTCTCCTGGGCCTCGGGCACTTTCTCCGCACTTCTCGGTGGTGGAGACGTTGCCGCCCACTCGTCCAACCGAGTCACCCCTCATGGGGCTCGACGTCGCTTCGGCGCTGGATCGGCGTCGTTCAACGCCGGAGGGGTCGCCGGTTCCTCTTGGCTCTCCGGTTCCAGAGGACACGGAACCGCTGTGCTTGGGCTTGTCTCTACGCCCGTTGGCTCCAGCGCCATGGAGGCAGTGGCCCCTTCTTCCTCCTGCTGGGGGACGTGTTAGTTTGCAACCGTCCCCTACCGATGGGCTCTTGTCCCCCCCCCCCGGACGCCCACTGAATCTGGTGCTTTATTTTTACGGGGTGTTCGCAGGGCGGCAGCTGTTTTGCACTTGCACCCTCCTTCTGTCCTCTTGTCCTCTGATCCGTTGTTGGATCTCCTCCACCAAGGTGCGGTGGATCTTGAGCCCTTGCTGCCCTTTAGCGGCTTGTTGTTCGACGCCCTTCTCGGGGCTTGGGCGCGTCCCTCTTCAGGTGATGCTGTCAACAGGGATGTTGCGCATCGGCATCGTCCGGCCCCTGGGGGCCCATCCTGTTTGTCCCTTCAGCCTACTGCTCACGGTCTAGTGGTGCAGGTGTCTTTTGCCATGCAGCCTTCTTCGCGCCTCTACTGCAGCCTCCTACTAGGGAGTCTCGTTGGCTGGAGACATGTGGACGCGGCATTTTTGCATCCGCTAGTTCTGCATTACGTGCTCTCAACACAGTTTGCGTTTTTGCCAGGGCTTCTTCTGCCCTTTGGGACTCCGTGGAGTGTCTTTTGCCTGCCCTCCCTGAGTGTCCTCGAGCTGATATGGCTCGTCTCATTCACGAAGGCAGAGAGATGGCGCGGTTTACGGTTCGGTCCGCCGTTGATTCTACCGATTCGGTGGGTAGGACAATGGCGCGGTCAGTTGCCTTGCGCCGCCATGCCTGGCTGCGCGATGGGGGTTTCCCCGACAATGTCCGTGACAGTCTCCGGGATTTGCCTTTCGATGGTGTGTCCCTGTTTGACGCACATGCGGACTCTGCGGTTCGCCGCCTTCTGTCTCACCTTTCGTAGTTTTTGTTCCGGTTGAGGTCCTTGTCCTCCCCCTGCTCTGTTGTCTTGACTCATGTTGGGCCGGGTTCATGCTGTACTGCCTGAACGGCCTGGACGGCTCCTCGCCGTATTTTCTTTCATTTATGCAGCAGTTTTGCTGCTTATCCTTCTCAGTTCCTATAGCTTGGTGGTTCAGGTTGCACCCTTCCTCCACGGGTTATGTGTTCAGAGCCTGTGGTTCCTAAGTTCCACTTTTACGTCCTCTGTCTTGAGCTTCCGCTCCAGAGGAGCGCCTGGTTGGGGTTGATACTTACCCTATGTGGGGTATTTGTTTGCTATTGTATAGCTGCCTTCCTTCGACAGTTGGCTTTGTTCGCTTCTGTGGGGTCCTTTTCACTCGGTCCTCCTGCGGCTGTGCCTGTGTGTTTTGCACGCTGCTGCTGCGGGCCCTTCAGGGGCCTTCTTGTGTGCCATTGGTGGGGTGTCGGCTGCTGGCCTGCATTTTCCCAATACCTTTCTTCAGGACGGAAGGGCTTTCTGCACCTTCCCGTCCCCTCATGGTTCTTCGCTGCGGCCCATCTGTGGCCGCCCTATCGGAAGGCCCTGTCGTTGTCCCCGAGCACTCCTACGTAGCTCGGCACTCTCCCTCTGTGTTCTATCGGCGTACCATGCCTGCTCCCTAGTGTCTCCGGCTGGTACGTTTTCCTCTGGTGACTTCTGTTGCCTCGTTCTACTCTGCTATATCCATGCTGCATAGCCCTTTCCTGGTGGACTTCGCTCTCCATGGTGGCGTTCTGGTTCCAGACGTGGTTGATCTTCCTTGTCTTGTGCCTTGCCTTTGGCACTTCCTCTGCCACCGTTTCTCATGCCCCTGTTGCGTTCCGCGCAGGGTTGGGGTGCTTTCCTTCGGGCTGCGGTTGCTGCTCTCAGCGGGGCGGTCTCCTCAGAGCATTGTTCTCTCATGGGGCGTGTTAGGAGGCTGATGTGGTCTCCCGGCTAGATGCCGATTTTCGAGCTGGAGCGCGAGGTTCCGGTCTCGGTGTCGACTCTACATCCTGTGATTCTGGACACATCACGGCTGGCCTGGCCTCCTTGCCTCTCTCGCGATAGCCAATGGGTCTGCTCCACCATCGGTGGCTGTTGCTCTTGCTCTGGGCATTATTCTGCCCAGTGCCGCTGCTGCATGGCTGTTGGGGCTCTGGTGTTTTTTCTTTCTCACCAGTGTGCTACCCACACATACGCCTCCCACATGCTTACTACTCCGGGTAGTCGCCGAGGTCTGGTCCCTCACTTTTCGTGAGCACCGTTAACACACTGCGCCTGGTCATGCGCCTCTTGTGTCTCAGCTTTGCTCGTGGCGCTTCATGGGGCCTTCTCCTTCCATGGTGTGGTTCTGGCGGTACATCCAGGTTTCTTGGTGTACTTCTGTTACCCACGTGCGTGGCACTGGTTGTTACCGTTCTTTTCTGCCTTGGGCTGTCCGCCCTTTTGCGTAACGGGTGCATTGGCAGGTCTTGTGTTTCTTGTAACACTAACTCATCTTGGGCGTAGTCAGCATCTTCCCGCTGCTGTTACCACTCTCCCAGTGTTTCTTCACTGTCATGCATGGCCCTCGGACTCGGTACGTCCTTGTGCCCTAGTTAACCCTTCCTCTTTCAACGGTCCATCGGATCCTGTGGGTCCCTCACATCCTGCATTCGTACCTCTCCGGCTACGGCAGGTGTCCACTCTTATTCCACATCCCCCCTTTTGGGTTTGTGCTCATTTTCTCCGCTGTTGACCAACAGGGATTTCCTGCCGCCCTCGGTAGTCTTTGATGCCTTTTGCCTCTCATTGTTGGCCACTTCCTCCGGAGTCTCCTGGTCCGGTATTGGCCTTTCTGGCAGCGCTGTCCGCACTGTGTTTAGCCAGCTGGTTGACACTTCTGTTCCCTTGGGAACTTAGTGGGGTTCTGTCGCAGACCCGCCTCCAATGGGGTATGGCTTTGGTATCTATTCTAAGTTAAGGTATCTGCGGCTAGATGTCTCTATCAGATGTACGAGTTACTTACCTTCGGTAACGATGTATCTGGTAGAGACGTTGTCTAGCCGCAGATTCCTTAACGCCCACCCATCCTCCCCGATCTGCGAGGACCTTTTCAGGTGGGGTTTTCGGCTTTCGCCTCCTTGGGGGTGGCTTGTGCTTCTACGGGACTGCGTTTTTTCGCCTTGCTCCCCGTTGACCTCTTCCTTTGTTTTACTTGTCCCCCCCCACCCCCACCATTTTCATGCTGGGGCGGTGGATTCAGGTGTCCTTCCGCGTTTTTACGCATCAGTTTCTTCCAGTATGGTGCCTGCTGGTGTTCTCTACCTTCCCACCCGCCTTCTCTGTTGACGCTCCTGCAGTCAATTAGTGTTCCGGTCTCTTTTCGGCCTGTTCCTACGACCGATAATTCTCTCACAGGGGACACGGTCTCCCTATTTCTTTCTTTCTTTTCTTAATCCTATGGGTGGGTGCATTTTTGCCTGTCGCTCTCGGCTCATTATTGCCGTCTTGCCTCAGGAGTGGGCATCTCTCGCTTTTGCGGGGTTGCTTCTCAGTTTACTGTTCTGCCCTCTTCATTTCCTTTCATCCGGTGCAGACTTTCTGTCGTCTGCCTCGGTCTTCTTTTTGTAGGTCGATTTCCCTCAGGGGTGCAATTCACTTCGCTCTTGCGAATTGGCTTCTCAGAGTATTGCTCTGCTCTTTCCTTTTTGACACCTTTCAGTCGACAGTGCTTCTCACTGTCGCTCATGGTGCTTTCTCATCAATTCTCTTTTTTATTCGCACACTGTTCCCATACTCTCACAGTTTTGCTGGGGGCTCCGCGTTGTAGCGCGGAAAAGTTCCTCCGAAGAAAACGGACGTCAGCGCGCCGGGAGGGTCCTATATGGCTCCACTGACGTAATGTCCGGGGGGGACATCAGGGCGGAGCCAGGCGACGCCGCCCCCCGGCGCGCAGAGGTACTGCTGCGCAAAATTTTCCGGATCCAGTCTGACGTCTGGGGATATTCTAAGTTAAGGAATCTGCGGCTAGACAACGTCTCTACCAGATACATCGTTACCGAAGATAAGTAACTCGTACTACAGTGCTCTTCGAAGTCCATTTGGTGGCTATTACTGCCTATGGAAAATGTCCTTCACAAACCTCTTTTTTCAGAGTCCCAGTTATTAAAGACTTGCTCGAGAGTATCCAGAACATTTTTCTCCAATATAGTCGGCATTCCCTTCCTTCGGAATATAACATAGTACTGTCACGTCTGATGGCACCTCCTTTTGAACCCATTCATAAAACCTCATTACAACACCTTTCTTGGAGAGCGGCTTTCCTAGTTGCTGTCACTTCAGCACGTAGTTAGTGAGATTCAAGCTTTATGCTCTCTCAAACCATATACAGTATTCCACAGCAGTAAGGTGGTTGAGAACTCATCCGAAATTCTTACCCAAAGTTGTTTCGGATTTTCACATTGATCAATCCATTGCTTTTCATACTTTCTTTCAGCACCGTTCCGCTCCAGGAGAGAGAACTCTCTACACTTTAGATGTTAGATGAGTCCTGTTATGCTACCAGAAAGCAAATAAGGTTTTGTTCAGTCGACCAAAAGCTTATACCACAAGAGGGAAAACAGCTACAGCTGATTTGATGAGAAATATGTCTATTTCTGAAATATGCACGCAGCTCCGTGGAAATTGGTTCACTCTTTTACCTGACACTGTTGTTTGGACTTAAATAATAGAATATATTCTCAAGTAGGACAGGCTTCCCTGAGGAATCTCTTTGCTTAGCTTGCTCTGTGGATCATCTTTATCTCCTACACCTCAGTTTGTAGGAATGGGCTTGCTACTCTATTTAGTGCTTATGATTGTAAGTGGAGATCCCCTGAGAGAGAATGAATGGTTTCTTGTCTGTAATCCTAGTTCTCTCTCCAGGGAATCTCAATTGAAGTCATTGGCAACCCAACCTCCTCCCCGGTGGAAGAGACAAAGACGATTAGTAGTCTGCTTCATCTGAAAGAGACACGTTAGTGACAGATTCCTTACCTTAGAATATCCCCAGGCGTCAGGCTGGATCCGGAAAGTTTTTTGCGTAGCAGTACCCTTGCGCGTCGGTAGGCGGCGTCGTGCGGCTCCGCGTCCGTCGTCGTGGTCGCCGGGATGACGTCGCGGGCAGTACTTAGACGCCGCCCCTGCGCGCTGACGTCAGTTCTTCTTTTTCCGCGCCAGTAAGCGCAGATCCGGGAAGAGCAGTGCCCTAGTCACTTTTTGACTATCCTTTTTGTGAATTTTTTCACTGTTTCTTCAAACGAGTCTTCACGACTCCTAAGGTGTCGTAGGGATGCCCGGCTTTAAGCCCTGCGAGGCCTGTGCTCGCATGATGTCGATCACGGACCCGCATCTCGAGTGTCTCTTCTGTCTCGGCCGAGACCACGACACGAAGTCGTGCCCTGACTGCCGGAAACTTCATCCGAAGGCTTTGCGAGAGCGGTCTCGAAAGCTGCTCGAGGTCCGGCAGTCGGCTCCGCGCCGCACCAAGCCCCGGTCCCGGGAGAGGTCGAGGGGCCGGTCGCGGAGTCCCCACCGTTCGTCGGAATCCAAGTCTTCGCGCTCCTCCGGTAAGTCGAAGCACAAGAAGTCTAAGCGGCGTCATCGCTCTAAGACTTCGCCTCGCCGGTCTCGCGACTCGGCTGAGGCCCCAGTCGGCACCGTCCCCGCGGCCCCGGACATGCCTGTAGAGCCGCCCCCGAATTACCCGTTCTTTCCGGGGTCGGGGGCGACTCAGGCCGAAATACAGGAATTCCTGTCGGCCATGGCCCGCCTCTTCGGGCCTTCAGGTCCCTCCGGTGCGCCTTCGGGCCCCGCGGGCCCTGATGGGGTTGCCCCGGCGCCGCCGTCGACTCCGGTCCCGGCGCCGCCTGTCCCACCAGCCTTCATCCCGGCCTCGGCTCCGGCCCCTCGATCCCGGCTCCGGTGGTGCCGCAACCCACATCGGCGCCGGTTGACCTAACCACGCCCGACGCCCGATGTCCCCGGTGCCGTTCCTGACGCCGTCCGGGGCTCCGGACGACGTCGTTCCCCGGTTCTCTCCGGCTCCGGACATGGAGCCGGACCGACGTCGCCCGACGCCGGTTCCGGCGCCGATGAGACCTTGGGTCCCAAATGTCCCTCCTCCTCCATATTTTGAACAAGAGGAGGACCAGGAGAGCTGGGAGGGGTCTGAGGACCCTCTCACACAACAGTGTGAGTTTGACCCGGACTGGGTTGAGGAACTTGGGGATGCCAGTGGTCTAGACACCTCCCCTGACACTGGCATGCTGTCTCCTCCCGTGGCTACGGAGGAGGGGGCTAATTTTGCAACGGTGTTGCGTAGAGCTGCTGGAGCCTTACATCTCCAGTTGCCTACTGTGGCCGTCAGGACTAACCTCCTGACAGAAGTGCTTCAGCCGGCGGCTTCCTCTTCGGAGACTGTGCTGCCGTTTAATGATGCACTCACTGACGTTCTTTTGGGTACCTGGTCCAAACCCACCACAGGGGCTCCTGTGGATAGGAACGTGGCCAGACGCCATCGCCCTGCTCCGGGCGACCCCCTGTTTCTCTCCCAACATCCCACCCCTGAGAGCTTGGTTGTCCAAGCCTCTGCCTCCCAAACCGCCTTCCCTACCGCCCCTCCGGATAGGGAATCCAAACGTCTGGACCAATTTGGGAAGAAGGCTTTTTCTTCCTCCAGTGCTGGCTTGCGGTCCGTCAACACTGCTTGCCTTTTGGGCCGATATACCCACTCCCTGTGGGATTCGGTGGCGGCTGTTTTGCCGCAGTGTTCTGAGGAGGTCCAGACACTGCTTACCCGCGCCATTGCGGAAGGGCGAGATGCGGCTAAATACACCATCCGTTGTGGCCTTGATACCGCCGACTCGCTGGGCAGATCGCTTGCTACGACGGTGGCGCTACGTCGCCACGCCTGGCTGAGGACAACTGGTTTCTCGGGTGATGTCCAGAATACACTCATGGACATGCCCTTTGATGGAGTCGGTCTTTTTGGTTCAAAGGCAGACCATGCGCTGGAGCGGTTTAAGGACTCACGAACTACGGCCAAGTCCCTGGGCCTTTCTGTTGTACGCCCTCCGCTCAGCTCTGCTTTTCGCCCCTTTCGTGGCCACGGAAGGGGCGCCCAGTCACGTCAGCCGCCCAGCCACCGGCCCGCACAGCAAGCGCCTACGCGTGGCCGAGGACGTGGATACCGCCGTGGCGGTTCGGGCAACCAGCGTGCGGGTCAGGCCACCACCTCCAACCCGTCCGCGGCCTCCAAGCCCTCCTAGTCCCTCCTTTCCGGTGCACGGCACGCCAGTAGGGGCAGGGTCCGCCATCACCTTCACCACTGGCGTCCCATCACCTCGGACAGGTGGGTCTTGGACATTGTCCGAAGGGGCTACTCCCTCCCCTTCGAGACCACCCCCCAGCCATGCCACCTCAATTCCACCGCATGTCAGGGGATCACTTGGTACTTCTACAGAAGGAAGTCACGGCCCTCTTGGCCAAGAGGGCCATCGAGCATGTTCCGACCCCAGAAGTAGGTCGTGGTTGCTACTCCCACTACTTCCTGGTGCCCAAAAAGGACAAGGAGGACATGCGTCCTATCTTGGACCTCCGGAACGTCAATCGCTTCCTCCGGAAGGAGAAGTTCAAGATGCTCACCCTAGCTCAGGTCTTGACTGCCCTCGACCCTGGAGACTGGTTGGTAGCGTTGGACTTGCAGGACGCTTATTTTCACATCCTCGTCCTGCCGGCCCACCGGCGTTACCTGCGGTTCACGGTAGGCCTCGAGCATTTTCAGTTCACCGTGCTCCCCTTTGGCCTTACAAGTGCCCCTCGGGTGTTCACGAAAGTGATGGCGGTGGTCGCAGCTCATCTGCGCCGGGCAGGGGTTCCAGTCTTCCCCTACCTCGACGACTGGTTGCTGAAGGCGGGCTCGTCCCAGGCAGTCGTCTCCCACCTCCAGACTACGGCCGAACTCCTGCACTCGCTGGGGTTCTCCATCAATGTGCCGAAGTCGCATCTGATTCCTTCTCCACAGCTCCTTTTCATCGGAGCAGTTCTGGACACGACGCAGTTTCGGGCCTATCCTCCCGAACGGCGAGTCCGGGATATTCGGGCTATGATTCCGATCTTTCAGCCTTTATCCTGGGTTTCGGTACGGATGACCCTGAGGCTGCTGGGCCTCATGGCCTCCTGCATCCTGCTGGTCAATCATGCCAGATGGCATATGCGGGCTCTGCAGTGGGACCTGAAGTTCCAGTGGGCGCAGCACCAGGGCAACCTGTCCGATCACGTCCAGATCTCGGAGGGGACTGCAAAACAATTGCAGTGGTGGCTCTCGAACCGGCAATGGGTCATGGGCAGATCCCTCTCCCTTCCCCAGCCAGAGCACACAGTTGTGACGGACGCGTCCCTTCTGGGATGGGGCGGTCACATGGGAGAGGCGGAGATCAGAGGCCTCTGGTCTCCGGCGGAGTCCCGGCTCCATATCAACCTTCTGGAGCTCCGGGCGATCCGACTTGCACTCAAGGCATTCCTTCCCTCTGTCAAAGGGAAGGTAGTGCAGGTGTTCACAGACAACACCACCGCCATGTGGTACTGCAACAAACAAGGCGGGGTGGGGTCGTGGACCCTTTGTCAGGAGGCTCTGCGCCTCTGGACATGGCTGGAACATCAGGGCATGTTCCTGATGGTTCAACACCTGGCAGGTTCCCTGAACGCCAGGGCGGACGAACCTCAGCCGCAGGTGCATGATGGATCACGAATGGCGTCTTCACTCGGAAGTGGCGCAAGGACTCTTTCTACAGTGGGGAGAGCCTTGGTTAGATCTATTCGCCACCGAAGAGAACGCGCAATGTCATCAGTTCTGCGCGTTGGAATTTCCAAGGCGGCACTCGCTCGGCGACGCTTTTCGTCACGAGTGGAGTTGCGGTCTATTGTACGCCTTTCCGCCTATACCACTTCTACCCAGAGTGTTGAAGAAGATTCGGCACGACCGGGCCCAAGTCATTCTTGTGGCTCCGGACTGGGCTCGAAGAGTTTGGTATCCCGAGCTACTCAGTATGAGCGTAGATCCCCCGATCCGTCTGCCTCTTCGGGAGGATCTTCTGTCGCAGCAGCAGGGGACGGTCCTCCACCCGAACCTGTCCAGCCTCCACCTGCTTGCGTGGAGATTGAGCGGCGGCAGTTGATTCCTTTCGACTTGCCTCCCGAAGTTTGTGATGTGATTCTGGCAGCCAGGCGTCCCTCCACTAAGGTGGTATACGCCTGCAGGTGGAACAAGTTTGTGGCATGGTGCACAGCAAAGGCTGTGAATCCCCTTTCTGCCCCTCTCTCTGAGGTTCTCCTGTTCCTTCTTTCCCTGGCCCAACAGGGTTCTGCCCTGGGTACCATCAAGGGCTATCTTTGTGCCATCTCGGCCTTCCTCAGACTTCCTGATCAGCCCTCCCTTTTCAAGTCCCCTGTTGTTAACAGGTTTCTAAAAGGCATTACACACCTCTTCCCTCCTGTTCCGTTTGTGATGCCTCAGTGGGACTTGAACTTGGTTCTTACCTTTCTTATGTGCGCTCCCTTTGAGCCTCTACATAACTGTCCTCTTCGTCTTCTGACTCTGAAGACTGCCTTTCTGGTGGCCGTCACCTCCGCTCGGCGGGTGAGTGAGCTCCAGGCTCTATCATGTAAACCTCCCTTTCTGTCTGTCCATCCAGACAAGGTTGTTCTTAGGACGCGTCCGTCCTTCTTGCCAAAGGTGGTTACTGCCTTCCACATTGGGCAGACCATCACTTTGCCCACCTTCTTTCCGCCTCCGCATCCTTCCAGAGAGGAAGAGAGGCTCCACCGTCTGGACCCAAAACGTGCGCTTTCCTTTTACATCGACCGCACACGCCATTTCCGGGTGGATGACCAGCTCTTTGTTGGCTACGTGGGCGCCAAAAAGGTCGGGCGGTGCACAAGAGAACCATCTCCCGCTGGGTAACCTTGTGTATCAAAGCCTGCTATTCTTTGGCTAAGAAGGAGCCTCCTGTTGGGCTGCGTGCCCATTCCACCAGGGCAACGGCTGCTACCACGGCTTTGGGCCGCGGTGTTCCGCTGCGGGATATCTGTCAGGCAGCTACGTGGGCCTCGCTGCACACGTTTACAAAGCATTACTGCCTTGACAGTCAGGTCCGGAGGGACGGCTTCTTTGGCCGTTCTGTCCTCCAGGACTTCCTTGTCTGATCTTTGTTCGCAGACCCACCACCGGGGTTGGTATTGCTGGGGTATCTATTCTAAGGTAAGGAATCTGTCACTAACGTGTCTCTTTCAGATGCACAAGTTACTAACTTGTGTAACGATATATCTGTAAGAGACAGTAGTTAGTGACAGATTCCTTACCGCCCCACCCATCCTCCCCGTTCTGCGAACTGATTTCTAGGGTTAAGGACATCCCTTTCAGGGCCCTAGTATTTTTCAGACACCTATGTCAGCTTCTTGCATGGCTCTGCGTTCCTGGCGCGGAAAGTCGTGTACAGAACTGACGTCAGCGCGCAGGGGCGGCGTCTAAGTACTGCCCGCGACGTCATCCCGGCGACCACGACGCCGACGACGGACGCGGAGCCGCACGACGCCGCCTACCGACGCGCAAGGGTACTGCTACGCAAAAAACTTTCCGGATCCAGCCTGACGCCTGGGGATATTCTAAGGTAAGGAATCTGTCACTAACTACTGTCTCTTACAGATATATCGTTACACAAGTTAGTAACTTGTGCCTTAGTTATACAACCGTTTGCTCTGTCAAAAGAAATGAATGAACTGCCACCTACTGTGCATTATGGAATATTGGTGTGCTGTGACCGCTTAAAGACACAGAGTCACTTTTCATATCCGCAGAGCTGCAGACTATCTGTCTACATCGTCCTCTTTTTTAGGTCTTGCCTAGCGTGCAGCGCAGCATGCGATGCTCGCGTATCTGAAAGAGACACGTTAGTGATAGATTCCTTACCTTAGAATATCCCCAGGCGTCAGGCTGGATCCGGAAAGTTTTGCGTAGCAGTACCCTTGCGCGTCGGTAGGCGGCGTCGTGCGGCTCCGCGTCCGTCGTCGGCGTCGTGATCGCCGGGATGACGTCGCGGGCAGTACTCAGGCGCCGCCCTGCGCGCTGACGTCAGTTCTTCTTTCCGCGCCAGTAAGCGCAGATCCGGGAAGAGCAGTGCCCTGGTCAATTTTTGACCATACTTTTGGTGATTTTTTCACTGTCTTTTTCCACCATTCAGGTGTCGTAGGGATGCCCGGCTTCAAGCGATGCGGCGCCTGTGCGCGGATGATGTCCGTCACCGACCCGCATTGGGAGTGTCTCTTCTGCCTCGGCCGAGGCCACGACACCGAGTCTTGTCCCGAATGCCAGGCCCTCAACCCGAAGGCTTTGCGAGAGCGGTCTCGAAAGCTCCTCGAGGCCCGGCATTCGGCTCCGCGGAAGCCCCGGTCGCGTGAGAGGTCCAGGGGTCGCTCGCGGAGTGCACACCGGTCGTCGGCGTCGAAGTCTTCTTCGTCCGGTAAGTCTCGACACAAGAAGTCCAAGAAGCATCGTCGCTCTCGGACTTCGCCTCGCCGGTCTCGCGACTCGGCTGAGGCCCCTCCCGGCACCGTCCCCGCCCCGCGGCCCCGGACTTGCCTGTGGAGTCGCCCCCGTCATACCCGCCCTTCCCGGGTTCGGGGGCGGATCCGGCCAAGGTACAGGAGTTCCTGTCGGCCATGGCCCGCCTCTTCGGGCCTTCAGGCCCCTCCGGTGCGCCTTCGGGCCCCGCGGGCCCTGATGGGGTTGATCCGGCGTCGCCGGCGGCTCCGGCCCCGGCGTCGCCCGAGCCTCCAGCCTCGATCCCGGCTCCGGCTCCGGCCCCGGCCTCGATCCCGGCTCCACAACTCCCATCGACGCCGGTCGACCTCACGACACCTCCGCCGGCGCCGATGTCTCCGGTGCCGTTCTCGACGCCGCCCTGGGCTCCGGGCGGCGTCGTCCCCCAGTTCCTTCCGGCTCCGGACATGGACCCGGAGCGACGTCGCTCGACGCCGGCTCCGGCGCCGATGGGACCTTGGGTCCCAAATGTCCCTCCTCCTCCTTATTTTGAACCAGAGGAGGACCAGGAGGACTGGGAGGGTCTGATGACCCTCTGACACGCAACTGTCAGTATGATGAGGACTGGACAGAGAGTCTAGGGGAGGCCAGTGGTCTGGATACTTCTCCTGACACTGGCATGCTGTCTCCTCCCGTGGCTACGGAGGAGGGGGCCAATTTTGGTACGGTGTTGCGTAGGGCTGCTGGGGCCTTACGTCTCCAGCTCCCTACTTTGACGGTCAAGACTAACATCTTGACAGAGGTGCTTCAGCCGGCAGCCTCCTCTGCGGAGACTGTGCTGCCGTTTAACGACGCCCTCACGGACGTTCTTTTGGGCGCCTGGTCCAAGCCCAACACAGGGGCTCCTGTGGATCGGAACGTGTCACGACGCCATCGCCCCGCTCCGGGCGACCCCCTGTTTCTTTCTGTCCACCCCACTCCTGAGAGCTTGGTTGTCCAAGCCTCCGCTTCCCAAACCGCCTTCCCTACCGCTCCTCCGGATAGGGAATCCAAACGCCTGGATCAGTTTGGGAAGAAAGGTTTTTCTTCCTCCAGTGCTGGCTTGCGGTCCGTTAACACCGCTTGTCTTTTGGGCCGATATACCCACTCCCTGTGGGATTCGGTGGCGGATGTTTTGCCCCAGTGCCCTGAGGAGGTCCAGGCACTGCTTTCCCGCGCCATTGCGGAAGGAAGGGATGCGGCCAAATACACTATCCGTTGTGGCCTTGACACCGCCGACTCGCTGGGCAGGTCGATTGCAACGACGGTGGCGCTCCGGCGCCACGCCTGGCTGAGAACCACTGGTTTTTCAGGGGATGTCCAGAATACTCTCATGGACATGCCCTTTGATGGAGTCGGTCTTTTTGGGTCCAAAGCAGACCATGCGTTGGAGCGCTTTAAGGACTCACGGGCTACTGCAAAGTCCCTGGGCCTTTCTGCTACACGCCCTCCGCTGCCTTCTGCTTTTCGCCCCTATCGTGGCCACGGTAGGGGCGCCCCTTCACGTCAGCAGCCCAGCCACCGGCCCGCGCAGCAGGCGTCTTCGCGTGGCCGAGGACGTGGATTCCGCCGTGGCGGATCGGGCAACCAGCGTGCGGGTCAGGCCACCACCTCCAACCCGTCCGCGGCCTCCAAGCCCTCCTAGTCCCTCCTTTCAGGTGCACGGCACGCCAGTAGGGGGCAGGGTCCGCCATCACCTTCCCCACTGGCGCACCATCACCTCGGACAGGTGGGTCTTGGACATTGTCCGAAGGGGCTACTCCCTCCCCTTCGAGACCACCCCCCAGCCATGCCACCTCAATTCCACCGCATGTCAGGGGATCACTTGGTGCTTCTACAGAAGGAAGTCACGGCCCTCTTGACCAAGAGGGCCATCGAGCATGTTCCGACCCCAGAAGTAGGGCGTGGTTGCTACTCCCACTACTTTCTGGTGCCCAAAAAGGACAAGGAGGACATGCGTCCTATCTTGGACCTCCGGAACGTCAATCGCTTCCTCCGGAAGGAGAAGTTCAAGATGCTCACCCTAGCTCAGGTCTTGACTGCCCTCGACCCTGGAGACTGGTTGGTAGCGTTGGACTTGCAGGACGCGTATTTCCACATCCCCGTCCTGCCGGCCCACCGGCGTTACCTTCGGTTCACGGTAGGCCCCGAGCATTTTCAGTTCACCGTGCTCCCCTTTGGCCTTACTAGTGCCCCTCGGGTGTTCACGAAAGTGATGGCGGTGGTCGCAGCTCATCTGCGCCGGGCAGGGGTTTCAGTCTTCCCCTACCTCGACGACTGGCTGCTGAAGGCGGGCTCGTCCCAGGCAGTCGTCTCCCACCTCCAGACTACGGCCGAACTCCTGCACTCGCTGGGGTTCTCCATCAATGTGCCGAAGTCGCATCTAATTCCTTCTCCACAGCTCCTTTTCATCGGAGCAGTTCTGGACACGACGCAGTTTCGGGCCTATCCTCCCGCACGGCGAGTCCGGGATATTCAGGCTATGATTCCGATCTTTCGGCCTTTATCCTGGGTTTCGGTACGGATGACCCTGAGGCTGCTGGGCCTCATGGCCTCCTGCATCCTGCTGGTCAATCATGCCAGATGGCATATGCGGGCTCTGCAGTGGGACCTGAAGTTCCAGTGGGCGCAGCACCAGGGCAACCTGTCCGATCACGTCCAGATCTCGGTGGGGACTGCAAAACAGTTGCAGTGGTGGCTCTCGAACCGGCAATGGGTCATGGGCAGATCCCTCTCCCTTCCCCAGCCAGAGCATACAGTTGTGACGGACGCGTCCCTTCTGGGATGGGGCGGTCACATGGGAGAGGCGGAGATCAGAGGCCTCTGGTCTCCGGCGGAGTCCCGGCTCCATATCAACATTCTGGAGCTCCGGGCGATCCGGCTTGCACTCAAGGCATTCCTTCCCTCTGTCAAAGGGAAGGTAGTGCAGGTGTTCACAGACAACACCACCGCCATGTGGTACTGCAACAAACAGGGCGGGGTGGGGTCTTGGACCCTTTGTCAGGAGGCTCTGCGCCTCTGGACATGGCTGGAACATCAGGGCATGTTCCTGATGGTTCAACACCTGGCAGGTTCTCTGAACGCCAGGGCGGACGAACTCAGCCGCAGGTGCATGATGGATCACGAATGGCGTCTTCACTCGGACGTGGCGCAAGGACTCTTTCTACAGTGGGGAGAGCCTTGGTTAGATCTATTCGCCACCGAAGAGAACGCGCAATGTCATCAGTTCTGCGCGTTGGAATTTCCAAGGCGGCACTCGCTCGGCGACGCTTTTCGTCGCGAGTGGAGTTGCGGTCTGTTGTACGCCTTTCCGCCTATACCACTTCTACCCAGAGTGTTGAAGAAGATTCGGCACGACCGGGCCCAAGTCATTCTTGTGGCTCCGGACTGGGCTCGAAGAGTTTGGTATCCCGAGCTACTCAATATGAGCATAGATCCCCGATCCGTCTGCCTCTTCGGGAGGATCTTCTGTCGCAGCACCAGGGGACGGTCCTCCACCCGAACCTGTCCAGTCTACACCTGCTTGCGTGGAGATTGAGCGGCGGCAGTTGATTCCTTTCAACTTGCCTCCCGAAGTTTGTGATGTGATTCTGGCAGCCAGGCGTCCCTCCACTAAGGTGGTATACGCCTGCAGGTGGAACAAATTTGTGGCATGGTGCACAGCAAAGGCTGTGGATCCCCTTTCTGCCCCTCTTTCTGAGGTCCTTCTGTTCCTTCTCTCTCTGGCCCAACAGGGTTCTGCCCTGGGTACCATCAAGGGTTATCTTTGTGCTATCTCGGCCTTCCTCAGGCTCCTGATCAGCCCTCCCTTTTCAAGTCCCCTGTTGTTAACAGGTTCTTAAAAGGCATTACTCACCTCTTCCCTCCTGTTCCGTTTGTAATGCCTCAGTGGGACTTGAACTTGGTTCTTACCTTTTTAATGTGCGCTCCCTTTGAGCCTCTGCATAACTGTCCTCTTCGTCTTCTGACTCTAAAGGCAGCCTTTCTGGTGGCCATCACCTCCGCTCGGCGGGTGAGTGAGCTCCAGGCTCTTTCTTGCAAACCTCCCTTTCTGTCTGTTCATCCAGACAAGGTTGTTCTTCGGACGCGTCCGTCCTTCTTGCCAAAGGTGGTTACTGCTTTCCACATTGGGCAGACCATCACTTTGCCCACCTTCTTTCCGCCTCCGCATCCTTCCAGAGAGGAAGAGAGGCTCCACCGTCTGGACCCAAAACGTGCGCTCTCCTTCTATATCGACCGCACGAAACACTTCCGGGTGGATGACCAGCTCTTTGTTGGCTACGTGGGCGCCAAAAAGGTCGGGCGGTGCACAAGAGGACCATCTCCCGCTGGGTTACCCTGTGCATCAAGACCTGCTATTCTTTGGCTAAAAGGAGCCTCCTGTTGGGCTGCGTGCCCATTCCACCAGGGCGACGGCTGCTACCACGGCCTTGGGCCGCGGTGTTCCGCTGCCGGTTATCTGTCAGGCAGCTACGTGGGCCTCGCTGCACACGTTTACTAAGCATTACTGCCTTGACAGTCAGGTCCGGAGGGACGGCTTCTTTGGCCGTTCTGTCCTCCAGGACTTCCTTGTCTGATCTTTGTTCGCAGACCCACCACCGGGGTTGGTATTGCTGGGGTATCTATTCTAAGGTAAGGAATCTATCACTAACGTGTCTCTTTCAGATGCACAAGTTACTAACTTGTGTAACGATATATCTGTAAGAGACAGTAGTTAGTGATAGATTCCTTACCGCCCACCCATCCTCCCGTTCTGCGAACTGATTTCTAGGGTTAAGGACATCCCTTTCAGGGCCCTAGTATTTTTCAGACACCTGTGTCAGCTTCTTGCATGGCTCTGCGTTCCTGGCGCGGAAAGTCGTGTACAGAACTGACGTCAGCGCGCAGGGGCGGCGCCTAAGTACTGCCCGCGACGTCATCCCGGCGATCACGACGCCGGCGACGGACGCGGAGCCGCACGACGCCGCCTACCGACGCGCAAGGGTACTGCTACGCAAAACTTTCCGGATCCAGCCTGACGCCTGGGGATATTCTAAGGTAAGGAATCTATCACTAACTACTGTCTCTTACAGATATATCGTTACACAAGTTAGTAACTTGTGCAGTGAGATCTATTGTGGTAAAGGTATTTTCTGTAGAGGGACTTCTGTTACCGCCCATGCTTTCAATTGGGCAACGTGGATATTTATTTAAAACCCTGCATTTCGATTGCTTTGTAGGGTTTTTGGTTACCGCCCTGTGGCTTTTTTGTGCACGCCCTTGGGACACCGAGTCTACGGCTTCCTTCAGTTTTATGGCTTTTCTCTTATCTGATGAGGCGTGTTAAGGGAAGGTTCAGGGAGAGTTCAGCAAGCTTATTATTACTTTCCAGATGAGCACCACCTGGCACTGTCGATGTACTTTGAAATGAATGCCTCTAATAATCACTGAATTCTCATGATGTACGGTAACTCATTCATCATAGCATTTTAAATCCCCAGAAAAAAAGACCGCTGAAAAAACAAAATAGCATACGTATGGATCCAAGAACCTTGCATGTTCTGGCATTCAGTACTGTTGTCTCAGAATAAAGAGTGCGCAGCTTTTAATTACGTCACACGTTATATTTAAATGATACGTCGTGCTTGGTCGCCTCCAGGGCTGTGGGTTTTGCGAGCTCTGCGTTCTGATGCCAAACAGCACAGTGACAACGTGTCTTCTCTCGGACGTTCCCAGCAAAAAGAGCAGAGTCGATAAATCCTACAAGTTTTATTTATGCTGTATTCACCACGAGAATGGGGCTGAAAGGGGGAAGCGCGAATCTTGGGGGGGGGGGTGTGTTGGTTTAGAAGTCAGCCCCCGACTTGTCCTAGAGCGTGCTGCGGATTGAAACTGCTTTAAGTGAACGCGTGGTCTATTTATGTAGGAATTCGTCAAGTGCTTTACTGCATGAGATTTCATCATCTTTAAAAAACGTGAAAATAGAGCACGCGCCGTTCACCTCAAAATCTCCTGCCAGTTGCGGGTGGTTTGGAACAGAGCTAGAGCACAGTACAGGGAGAAATCATTAGTTCCGCACAAAAAAGAAATCATCATAGTGAAGAGAAACATGCCGTTTTCAGACAAATGTGTATGTTTTTTTTATCGCTTTGTAACCCACCTCTGTGTTTTTTGTTAACTTTAACACTGTAGAGTCCTTCCGGCGGAGTTAATGTCTGCACCCGAATGGTTCCAAAATTTTGAAGTAACATGGAAGTACAGAAAAAAACTGCAAATATGAAACCGTATCGTACGCAGGAACACCGGAATCACCCCCTAATACCATACTGTCCTTATCCAGTTCAATAACGGGGTGCAAGTAGTCAGGGCAAGACCTAATCGGATTGACCGGGACAGAGTCAGTGTTACTTCAGTCCAGTGCTTGAAATGGAAAAATAGAAGTGCAGTTTCTCTCCTTAGCAGAGTACATGCTTGTTTCTGAGACGTGCCAGTACTGTCCAATTAAAAGTATTACGTCGCTCTTGAGAAGTACCCGCATTTTCCCTCTCAAAATAAAAATGTGCTGACCTGTACCGCAGTCCGACATTTAAAGCACTGCTTCAGTCAGTGGCTGCTGAGCCACTGACTGGAGTAAAACTGACTTTATGCAGCTCAATAAGGGAGGGGTGCAAGCAGGACAGAGCACTGCTGAGTCGGTGACTAGGGTAATATTGACTTCTCAGCTTTTGCGTGATTTACATGCCAAATATTTTCAATGTTCATTTGGTGCACGGACTCTCTGTGGCAAGCCCGGCTTTTCAACGCTCGGCTCTGGCTCCCTCTATTAACTTGTCGACCTGGCCACCTCTGATGTTATACCGTTTACACCCCTCCCCGACCCCCTCCCCACTACCATCCCCCACTTCACCTCGGAATCCAGTGTGGTATGCTCTCAAAGGTAGAATCCTGCTTGCAGCCCTCTGCCCCTCCCCCCCCTGCTCCCCCAGCAGTGTGCACGTTCAGTGCCAGTCCGCAACGCTCTGCCCCCAGCGGCGTGCACGTTCAGTGCCAGCCTGCAGCCCTCCTTCCCCAGTGGTGTGCACGTTCAATGCCAGCCTGCAGCCCTCTGTCCCACAGCAGCGTGGAAGCTCATTGGCAGACCGCAGCCCTCGCCGCCCCCCACCCCCAGCAGTGTGCACGTTCAGTGCCAGCCTGCAGCCCTCTGCCCCCAGCGGTGTGCACTTTCAGTGCTACCCGCAACCCTCTGCCCCAGCAACCTGCACGTTCAGTGCCAGCCTGCAGCCCTCCTTCCCCAGTGGTGTGCACATGCAATGCCGTGACAGCCCGCAGCCCTCTGCCCCCCCTACCCCAGTGGTGTGCACGCTCAGTGCAGGCCGCAGTCCTCTGCCCCCCCCACCCTCCCAGCGGTGTGCACGCTCAGTGGTAGCCCGCAGCCTCTGCCACCCCTCCCAGTGGTGTGCACGCTCAGTGGTAGCCCGCAGCCTCTGCCCCCCCGCAGCGTGCACGCTCAGTGGCAGCCTGCAGCCTCTGCCCCCCTCAGCGGTGTGCACGCTTAGTCGCAGCCCTCTGCCGCCCTCCCCCGCGCCAGCGGTGTGCATGCTCAGTCAAGCCCGCAGCCCTGTCCCCCTCCCCAGTGGTGTGCACGTTCAGTGCAACCCAGAGCCTCTGCCCCCCCAGTGGTGTGCACGTTCAGTGGCAGCCTGTAGCCTCTACCCTCCCCGCCCAGCGGAGTGCACGCACCGTGTGAACCCGCCTCCCCGCCCCAGCGGTGTGCCGGTGTGCACACAGCCCTGTGCCCCCCTCCTCATCCCAGTGGTGTGCACGCTCATTGGCAGCCCGAAGGCCTCCCCTCCGCCTCCCTGTGGTGTGCACGTTCAGTGCAGCCCGGAGCCCCTGAACCCTCCCCCACGGTGTGCACGCAGAGTGCCAGCCCGCAGCCTCCACCTGCCGGCAGTCGCAGTCTACAGCGCATGGTGCGCGCGCTTCCCGTAGCAGCCTGTCTCTCGCTGCGCTCTCCCGGGCGTACAGAGATACCCGGGATGTACCGCAGGCTGCAGGCAGGTGCTGGCGCCGTCTCGCGCCCTGGGTCTGTTTAAAGGGGCACCTGCAAGAGCTCTTTACTCTGCTTCACCCAACACCATCCTACACCTCCCTCACCCGACCCACGCACCACTTCTCCGGGCTGAAGGTGACTCCGTTCCGGGTGTCACGAACCCAATAACTGAAGGATAGTTATTAACAAGATAAATCTATCCAGCTCGGCCACTAGAGGGTTCCACCGGAAGTCTGTTTTTGCAGTCTTATTTCATGACAAAACTTCACAGATCAACGCTCGGAGGATATTCTCATTAAATAAGGAATCTGCATTCAAATTCACACATGCACGTGCATATTCAGCGTATTTAATGTCATATTATTTATATTCACACTATCTTTCGTCCTACTATGCATTGGATGCTCAATGAGTAGGGCAGGAGACAGGGGTCATACAGTGCTCGCAGACCCCCCCCCCGCCTTCAACAGGGAGACACGCTCCCCCATCTCTAACAACCAGCGTCCACGTCTGTGCATGAACTGGGTTATCCCACCATCCTCACGCCAGCTGCACTTATAGGGGGGCCGCCTCTCTCTCTGGGGCTCTCAGCAGTTCGCCCTAGCCTAGAGCATACGGAAAGCAAGGGGCCGGAGGCAGGTGTAAACGGTACTCTACTGCACCTCACCGCCCTGCACAGAATCCTCGGGGCGGCAGAAGACCAAGCCCCCCACCCCTCCCCTGCGGTAGGGCTTCACTCAACGAGTTACTGATAAAACTACCAATGTCAACACCCAGACAGAGCAGAGCGAGCATCACCGCCCAAAGAAAATAACTTTCCCTCCCACAGTACAGCAAGTTTCACCACCCAGACAGACTGCACGCATTCCCGTCCGCACAAGAGCAAACTTCACCACCCAGACAGACTGCACGCGTTCCCGTCCGCACAAGAGCAAACTTCACCAGCCAGACAAACATCACGCATTACCGTCCCAATAATAGCTAATTTCACCACCCAGACAAACGGCACGTATTACCGCCTGCACAAGAGCAAACTTCACCACCCAGACAAACAGCACGCATTCCCGCCCGCACAAGAGCAAACTTCACCACCCAGACACACAGCACGTATTACCGCCCGCACAAGAGCAAACTTCACCACCCAGACAAACGGCACGTATTACCGCCCGCACAAGAGCAAACTTCACCACCCAGACAAACAGCACGTATTACCGCCCGCACAAGACCAAACTTCACCACCCAGACAAAAAGCACGTGTTACCTTCCGCAGTATAGCCAACTTCCTCACCCTGAAAAGCTGCACACTGTACCAACTGCCCAAAGCAGCGGAATCACCCGTGCATACAAGAGCCAAATGTGCTAGCAGACAAAACCGAGCAAGCTGCACCACCATTTCAGAGGGCAGATTACTGTAGAAATGAAGCATGGCAGCAAAGGAAGAAGCGCCTTTTCTACAGATGTATGGCTGCTGTCACCCATTGTGCTGCTGGAATTTAGCCTGCCTAGAATGTTTTATGGACAAGTGTGTGTGTGTGTGTGTGTGTGTGTGTGTGTGTGTGTGTGTGTGTGTGTGTGTGTGTGTGTGTGTGTGTGTGTGTGTGTGTGTGTGTGTGTGTGTGTGTGTGTGTGTGTGTGTGTGTGTGTGTGTGTGTGTGTGTGTGTGTGTGTGTGTGTGTGTGTGTGTGTGTGTGTGTGTGTGTATACACAGGGCCTCTAAGGGTGGCACAATAAGTGCTGCAGCCCTTAGGGGTCTTCCCTGTTCACAGTGCCTTGGGTACCAGGGGCTGACCTGTGGCCAGAGATGCCAATCGGGTTAGTTTTGGGGAAAGAACACTGGTCCTGGGAACCTGATTGGCAGGGACCCAGGGCACATCAAGTCAAAGTGCATCAGTCTGGCAAAAAGTGGGGGGGTTACTGCAACAGAACCCACTTTCCTACAGCTGTCAAGGTGGATAGATTTCTGTATTAAGATCTGCTATGCACTGACCAAGAAACAGAGTGCCTGTCCTTGATATGTGCCAGGCTGTGATGTGGTCGGCAGTGTATGTGTTCAAGAAGCACTGCTGCCTTGCCAACCAGGTCCGCTGGAAAAAACATTTAGCTTTTTGGTATGAGTCTACTCCACAGACCCTCCACCTCGGGGGAGGTACTGCTTGGGTATGTTTTCTAAAGTGAGAAATCTGTTGTTAAAAACATCCCTCAGAACAACTAGTTACTTACCTTTGGTATCATTCTTTCTGGTGGATACTCAATTTAATTTCAAATTCCTCACAGCCCTTCCTCCTCCCCATTCTGTGGAGTGTCCGTTTTCACACCTAAGAGGTTGCGAGTGAGTAATTGGCACACTGCTACCAGCAATTGTTTAACCCTCCTTGTTTGAGGGTATGGAATGAGTTGAGCAAGAAAGTGATGTCAGTGCTCAAGGTTGGTCCTTATATGCAGCTCCACTCCATCACGTCAGGGGTGGTTCGGAGCTGCACAGTCTCTTCCTAGCAGCGTACAAGAGCACTGCTTAGAAAGTTTCCATGTCCAGTCTGGTGCCTGGGCAGTATTCCAAGGTGAGGAATCAATGGTTAGATCGAGTATCTACCAGAAAAAGCATTACCAAAGTTAAAAAAAAAAAAAAAAAAAGTGTTCCTCCAGCGTGATCAAATTGCTTGATATGCAGTCCAAAATCAGCTTTAAAGAAAAGCTGCCACATTTAAGAAGTTACTCTCTGTTTTCACCTTCCACACACCGTCTCCGACTCCTGCTTCTCTTTAGATACTGCCAGGCATAAAATGTGTCTCCGGCAGCATTAATGTCTATCCTTTCTCTTCACATGTCCTATTTAAGGTCTCTTGACTATAAAATCTGAAAGAGACACGTTAGTGACAGATTCCTTACCTTAGAATATCCCCAGGCGTCAGGCTGGATCCGGAAAGTTTTTTGCGTAGCAGTACCCTTGCGCGTCGGTAGGCGGCGTCGTGCGGGTCCGTCGTCGGCGTCGTGATCGCCGGGATGACGTCTCGGGCAGTACTTAGGCGCCGCCCCTGCGCGCTGACGTCAGTTCTTCTTTTTCCGCGCCAGCAAGCGCAGATCCGGGAAGAGCAGTGCCCTGGTCATTTTTGACCATACTTTTTGGTGAATTTTTTCACTGTTTTTCTCTATCAAGGTGTCGTAGGGATGCCCGGTTTCAAACGTTGCGGCGCCTGTGCTCGGATGATGTCCGTCACCGACCCGCATTGGGAGTGTCTCTTCTGCCTCGGCCGAGGCCACGACACGGAGTCTTGTACCGACTGCCAGGCCCTCAACCCGAAAGCTTTGCGAGAGCGGTCTCGAAAGCTCCTCGAGGCCCGGCATTCGGCTCCGCGGAAGCCCCGGTCGCGTGAGAGGTCCAGGGGTCGATCGCGGAGTCCACACCGGTCGTCGGCATCGAAGTCTTCTTCGTCCGGTAAGTCGAAACACAAGAAGTCCAAAAGCATCATCGCTCTAGGACTTCGCCTCGCCGGTCTCGCGACTCGGCTGAGGCCCCTCCCTGCACCGTCCCCGCGGCCCCGGACATGCCTGTGGAGTCGCCCCGCAGTACCCGCCCTTCCCGGGTTCGGGGCGGATCCGGCCAAAGTGCAGGAATTCCTGTCGGCCATGGCCCGCCTCTTCGGGCCTCCAGGTCCCTCCGGTGCGCCTTCGGGCCCCGCGGGCCCTGATGGGGTTGCTCCGGCGTCGCCGACGGCTCCGGCCCGGCGTCGCCCGTGCCTCCAGCCTTGATCCCGGCTCGGCCCCGGCCTCGATCCCGGCTCCACAACCCCCATCGACGCCGGGTCGACCTAACGACACCTCCGCCGGCGCCGATGTCTCCGGTGCCGTTCTCGACGCCGCCTGGGGCTCCGGGCGGCGTCGTTCCCCAGTTCCTTCCGGCTCCGGACATGGACCCGGACCGACGTCGCTCGACGCCGGTTCCGCGCCAATGGGACCTTGGGTCCCAAATGTCCCTCCTCCCCCTTATTTTGAACCTGAGGAGGACCAGGAGGACTGGGAGGGGTCTGATGACCCTCTGACACAACAGTGTCAGTACGATGAGGACTGGACAGAGGGTCTAGGGGATGCCAGTGGTCTTGATACTTCCCCCTGACACTGGCATGCTGTCTCCTCCCGTGGCTACGGAGGAGGGAGCCAATTTTGCAACGGTGTTGCGCAGGGCGGCTGGAGCCTTACATCTCCAACTCCCTGCTGTGGCGGTCAAGGTTAATCTCTTGACAGAGGTGCTTCAGCCGGCAGCCTCCTCTACGGAGACTGTGCTGCCGTTTAACGACGCCCTCACTGACGTTCTTTGGGCGCCTGGTCCAAGCCCAACACAGGGGCTCCTGTGGATAGGAACGTGTCCCGACGCCATCGCCCAGCTCCGGGCGACCCCCTGTTTCTCTCTGTCCACCCCACCCCTGAGAGCTTGGTTGTCCAAGCCTCCGCTTCCCAAACCGCCTTCCCTACCGCCCCTCCGGATAGGGAATCCAAACGCCTGGATCAATTTGGGAAGAAGGGTTTTTCTTCCTCCAGTGCTGGCTTGCGGTCCATCAACACCGCTTGCCTTTTGGGCCGATATACCCACTCCTTGTGGGATTCGGTGGCGAATGTTTTGCCCCAGTGTTCTGAGGAGGTCCAGACACTGCTTTCCCGCGCCATTGCGGAAGGAAGGGTTGCGGCCAAATACACAATCCGATGTGGCCTTGATACCGCCGACTCGCTGGGCAGGTCTATTGCAACGACGGTGGCGCTACGACGCCACGCCTGGCTGAGAACCACTGGTTTTTCAGGGGATGTCCAGAATACTCTCATGGACATGCCCTTTGATGGAGTCGGTCTTTTTGGGTCCAAAGCAGACCATGCGTTGGAGCGCTTTAAGGACTCACGGGCTACTGCCAAGTCCCTGGGCCTTTCTGCTACACGCCCTCCGCTGACTTCTGCTTTTCGCCCCTATCGTGGCCACGGTAGGGCGCCCTTCACGTCAGCAGCCCAGCCACCGGCCCGCGCAGCAGGCGTCTTCGCGTGGCCGAGGGCGTGGATTCCGCCGTGGCGGATCGGGCAACTCAGCGTGCGGGTCAGGCCACCACCTCCAACCCGTCCGCGGCCTCCAAACCCTCCTAGTCCCTCCTTTCAGGTGCACAGCACGCCAGTAGGGGCAGGGTCCGCCATCACCTTCCCCACTGGCGTACCATCACCTCGGACAGGTGGGTCTTGGACATTGTCCGAAGGGGCTACTCCCTCCCCTTCGAGTCCACCCCCAGCCATGCCACCTCAATTCCACTGCATGTCAGGGGATCACTTGGTACTTCTGCAGAAGGAAGTCACGGCCCTCTTGGCCAAGAGGGCCATCGAACATGTTCCGACCCCAGAAGTAGGGCGTGGTTGCTACTCCCACTACTTCCTGGTGCCCAAAAAGGACAAGGAGGACATGCGTCCTATCTTGGACCTCCGGAACGTCAATCGCTTCCTCCGGAAGGAGAAGTTCAAGATGCTCACCCTAGCTCAGGTCTTGACTGCCCTCGACCCTGGAGACTGGTTGGTAGCGTTGGACTTGCAGGACGCATATTTCCACATCCCCGTCCTGCCGGCCCACCGGCGTTACCTTCGGTTCACGGTAGGCCTCGAGCATTTTCAGTTCACCGTGCTCCCCTTTGGCCTTACCAGTGCCCCTCGGGTGTTCACGAAAGTGATGGCGGTGGTCGCAGCTCATCTGCGCCGGGCAGGGGTTTCAGTCTTCCCCTACCTCGACGACTGGCTGCTGAAGGCGGGCTCGTCCCAGGCAGTCGTCTCCCACCTCCAGACTACGGCCGAACTCCTGCACTCGCTGGGGTTCTCCATCAATGTGCCGAAGTCGCATCTGATTCCTTCTCCACAGCTCCTTTTCATACGAGCAGTTCTGGACACGACGCAGTTTCGGGCCTATCCTCCCGAACGGCGAGTCCGGGATATTCAGGCTATGATTCAGATCTTTCAGCCTTTATCCTGGGTTTCGGTACGGATGACCCTGAGGCTGCTGGGCCTCATGGCCTCCTGCATCCTGCTGGTCAATCATGCCAGATGGCATATGCGGGCTCTGCAGTGGGACCTGAAGTTCCAGTGGGCGCAGCACCAGGGCAACCTGTCCGATCACGTCCAGATCTCGGAGGGGACTGCAAAACAGTTGCAGTGGTGGCTCTCGAACCGGCAATGGGTCATGGGCAGATCCCTCTCCCTTCCCCAGCCAGAGCACACAGTTGTGACGGACGCGTCCCTTCTGGGATGGTGCGGTCACATGGGAGAGGCGGAGATCAGAGGCCTCTGGTCTCCGGCGGAGTCCCGGCTCCATATCAACATTCTGGAGCTCCAGGCGATCCGACTTGCACTCAAGGCATTCCTTCCCTCTGTCAAAGGGAAGGTAGTGCAGGTGTTCACAGACAACACCACCACCATGTGGTACTGCAACAAACAAGGCGGGGTGGGGTCGTGGACCCTTTGTCAGGAGGCTCTGCGCCTCTGGACATGGCTGGAACATCAGGGCATGTTCCTGATGGTTCAACACCCGGCAGGTTCGCTGAACGCCAGGGTGGACGAACTCAGCCGTAGGTGCATGATGGATCACGAATGGCGTCTTCTCGGAAGTGGCGCAAGGACTCTTTCTACAGTGGGGAGAGCCTTGGTTAGATCTATTCGCCACCGAAGAGAACGCGCAATGTCATCAGTTCTGCGCGTTGGAATTTCCAAGGCGGCACTCGCTCGGCGACGCTTTTCGTCACGAGTGGAGTTGCGGTCTATTGTACGCCTTTCCGCCTATACCACTTCTACCCAGAGTGTTGAAGAAGATTCGGCACGTCCGGGCCCAAGTCATTCTTGTGGCTCCGGACTGGGCTCGAAGAGTTTGGTATCCCGAGCTACTCAATATGAGCGTAGATCCCCCGATTCGTCTGCCTCTTCGGGAGGATCTTCTGTCGCAGCAGCAGGGGACGGTCCTCCACCCGAACCTGTCCAGTCTACACCTGCTTGCGTGGAGATTGAGCGGCGGCAGTTGATTCCTTTCGACTTGCCTCCCGAAGTTTGTGATGTGATTCTGGCAGCCAGGCGTCCCTCCACTAAGGTGGTATACGTCTGGAGGTGGAACAAATTTGTGGCATGGTGCACAGCAAAGGCTGTGAATCCCCTTTCTGCCCCTCTTTCTGAGGTCCTTCTGTTCCTTCTCTCTCTGGCCCAACAGGGTTCTGCCTGGGTACCATCAAGGGTTATCTTTGTGCTATCTCGGCCTTCCTCAGGCTTCCTGATCAGCCCTCCCTTTTCAAGTCCCCTGTTGTTAACAGGTTGTTAAAAGGCATTACACACCTCTTCCCTCCTGTTCCGTTTGTGATGCCTCAGTGGGACTTGAACTTGGTTCTTACCTTTTAATGTGCGCTCCCTTTGAGCCTCTACATAACTGTCCTCTTCGTCTTCTGACTCTGAAGACAGCCTTTCTGGTGGCCATCACCTCCGCTCGGCGGGTGAGTGAGCTCCAGGCTCTATCTTGCAAACCTCCCTTTCTGTCTGTTCATCCAGACAAGGTTGTTCTTCGGACGCGTCCGTCCTTCTTGCCAAAGGTGGTTACTGCTTTCCACATTGGGCAGACCATCACTTTGCCCACCTTCTTTCCGCCTCCGCATCCTTCTAGAGAGGAAGAGAGGCTCCACCGTCTGGACCCAAAACGTGCGCTCTCCTTCTATATCGACCGCACAAAACACTTCCGGGTGGATGACCAGCTCTTTGTTGGCTACGTGGGCGCCAAAAAGGTCGGGCGGTGCATAAGAGGACCATCTCCCGCTGGGTTACCTTGTGCATCAAGACCTGCTATTCTTTGGCTAAGAAGGAGCCTCCTGTTGGGCTGCGTGCCCATTCCACCAGGGCAACGGCTGCTACCACGGCCTTGGGCCGCGGTGTTCCGCTGCCGGTTATCTGTCAGGCAGCTACGTGGGCCTCGCTGCACACGTTTACAAAGCATTACTGCCTTGACAGTCAGGTCCGGAGGGACGGCTTCTTTGGCCGTTCTGTCCTCCAGGACTTCCTTGTCTGATCTTTGTTCGCAGACCCACCACCGGGGTTGGTATTGCTGGGGTATCTATTCTAAGGTAAGGAATCTGTCACTAACGTGTCTCTTTCAGATGCACAAGTTACTAACTTATGTAACGATATATCTGTAAGAGACAGTAGTTAGTGACAGATTCCTACCGCCCACCCATCCTCCCCGTTCTGCGAACTGATTTCTAGGGTTAAGGACATCCCTTTCAGGGCCCTAGTATTTTTCAGACACCTATGTCAGCTTCTTGCATGGCTCTGCGTTCCTGGCGCGGAAAGTCGTGTACAGAACTGACGTCAGCGCGCAGGGCGGCGCCTAAGTACTGCCCGCGACGTCATCCCGGCGATCACGACGCCGACGACGGACGCGGAGCCGCACGACGCCGCCTACCGACGCGCCAAGGGTACTGCTACGCAAAAAACTTTCCGGATCCAGCCTGACGCCTGGGGATATTCTAAGGTAAGGAATCTGTCACTAACTACTGTCTCTTACAGATATATCGTTACACAAGTTAGTAACTTGTGCATCACTCCTATTGCTTCATATCACAACAAAGTCTTTTAAAATTAAGCACACACATGAAGAGGCCTGTAGAAGGATGTGGTCCCCTGTCCATAACCCAGAAATGACCTGTCACTGAAATGTTGAGTGCAGACCAAGTACTCCAATTGACTTAACTTCATCTTGCATTTCCCCGTGGATGCTAATACTTGTATTTAAAAAGTATTGTAGTTAAAAGCAAGAAGGCTGCAACCTATCTGTGGAAATGGGGCCCTAAGGTAGGATTTTCTTACATTTGTCCCCTCTACCTTGTTCCTAGATGCAGTAGTGATTGATTTCATCAGTACAACGCACTGCAGAAAGTGTTACACAGGGAGCTTGACTTTGTCTGCTTTTGGAGCACAATTAAGAGAGCTTTATTTAAATTTCAGTTCATTGTGTCAACAGGCAGTAACAACTACTAGAGCACTCTCATTTTGTTTAACACTCTTTACATGAAGAGAATTTTAAGCCAATACATTTTTTTATTTATTTTTAGGTCGGATGAAGTTGTAACTAGAGGTGTATACACTCCAATTAACCTATATAAGTTTCCACCTACTCGTGTTGGGGAATGTAGTACACTGAAAGTCAATTTTCAGAATAAAGGTGTCACTGCTCACATGGTAAGAATATCTATAGCACACATATTGTTTTCTGTCTTTTTAAACAATCTCTTCATTAATAACTAGACCAAAGTACATGTATATGTATATATATATATATATATAAAGATTTTAGTACAATACCATAATCAAGTTAAACGTATTCCCCAAGTTTCTTCTTTTAAAAGAATTACTTCAACATCGCAGTGAATTGCTGCTGTTCATAATGCAAATTATTCCCTGACATCTTTCTATATTTAAGTTCTAATATGAGTAACCTTGCAGCCTGTCAATATCCAAAAATGCTTTGATCCGACAACTAACCCTTGAAAGTGTAAAATAATCCATGAAAAGTTTGGTGGTGTGTGCATTCAGCTCTCCAATGTATCTTCTTGACATTATTTATACAGCTTAGCTTCAGTCCTTTTTTCCTCCTATCACATCACTGCTCTGCATGCTTAGTTTCTTTTGTCAAACTATTAAGGATTTAGTTGATTTTCCATAACTTAGCATTTCTTCCCTCTTAAATGACGAGAGTTGCCCATGGTTCAACTAGCTAGATACTGAATTCACTCATATGATCTGGGATCGCCCGGTGGTTGCTCAATTCTGGACAAAGTGACAGTTGACCTGGAAAGGACACTAACAAAAGCAGATTTGTGAAGAGTGGACATTTGTCTTCTAAGGTTGTATGCTCACTCTAAACCTGGGATGTTAGTAATGGATTCTTAGATCTGTCCCTGGTAGTTGCTGGAAGAGCTATAGCAATGGATTAGTGCTCCTAAGAGAGCCACCTCATTGTTGATAGAAGAAAGAAGTTGAGAAATGGGCGACAGCCGAAGGCTCGACACAGCGAACTGCGGAACACTGTAGGTACGGTAAGAAACATATAGCCAACCAATGAAGTGGCCTTTTGTCCGAATTCACCGATAGGGATAACTAGGCCAGCCAAACATTAATAAATGTCCTTACATTGGTGAAGGTCCCCATCCCCTTGCCATTTGACACCCAGGGATGATTTTATCTGCCATTTAACCAATATATAATCTGAAATAATAGCGCACTGCATGCACACAAAAACAAAAATAAGGAAAAATCTGACTTCATTTTTTATGGTTGTTTTATTGTTTATATTAAACACATAGTTACATATGTCTTATTATTTTGTACACTGAGTTAGCAGCAATAATATAGATTGGAATCGAAATTTGCCTAGCATAGTAACGGTAAGTATCTGAAAGAGACACGTTAGTGATAGATTCCTTACCTTAGAATATCCCCAGGCGTCAGACTGGATCCGGAAATGTTTTCGTTAGCAGTACCCCTGCGCGTCAGTAGGTGGCGTCGTGCGGCTCCGCGTCCGTCGCTGGCGTTGTAAGCGCCGAGATGACGTCACGGAGACTACTTAGGCGCCACCCATGCGCGCTGACGTCAGTTCTGGTCATTCTTTTTCCGCGCCAGTAAGCGCAGATCCGGTTAGAGCACGTACCTTAGTCACTTTTTGACTACCCTTTTTGAGACTTTTGTCTCCTGTAAGCTTTGGTTTCCTTGGTGCACGTAGGGATGCCTGGATTTAAGTCTTGTGGGGCCTGCCGTCGCAATATGTCGGTGGCGGACCCCCATGATGTCTGCCTCTACTACCTGGAGACCGGCCACGACTCCCGGTCCTGTCTGGACTGTCGGGCCATGGCCCCGAAGGCCTTGAGGGAGCGGCACCGGAAGCTGCTGGCGGTCCGGCACTCGTTCCAGCGCCGTTCCCTGTCCCGGGGCCGTTCCAGGGAACGCTCGCGGGGCCACAGTCATCGCTCCTCGGGCTCCAAGTCTTCACCCTCGGATTCGGGTAAGAGACGACACAAAAAGAAGTCGAAGAAGCGTGTTCGCTCTCCGACGTCCCCCCGTCGGTCCCCGGATGCGAACGAGGGGGACAGGCGCTTTCCCCCTGCGGCTCCTTCGGAGCTCGAGAGTCCCGCGGCCTACCCGCCTTACCCGGGTCCGTCGGCGACTCCCACACAGGTGCAAGAGTTTCTTGCTACCATGGACCGCCTTTTTAGGCCTCGGGCTCCCGCCGGTGCGCCCTCGGGCCCGGCGGTCCCGTGTCAGGATCCTGTTGGGCCGTCGGCGCCGCCGGCGGATCTAGCTTCGGCAACACAGGATCCTGCGCCGTCGGCTCTGGCCACGGCACCACAAGGTCCCTCGCTGCCGGCTCCGGGCCCCAGCGCCACCCTCGGCTCCGCCGCCGCAGTGGGTGCCATTTGTCCCGCCCTTGCCCAGGTTTCAGGACCATTTTGCTCCTACCTGGGATCCGCATTGGGACACGGCTCCGTTCTCGACACCGTTTGTTCCTCCTCCGGCTCCTGCCCTGCCGCTGCGGCCTGTGCCACATGCGGCGGAGGTGGAGGACGACTGGGAGGGGTCCGAGGACCCTCTTGCTCGTCAGTGTGACTCTGAGCAGGACTGGGCGGACGATTTGGAGGATGCCGGCGACCTCGACGTCTCCTCTGACCCGGGGTTTGCCTCTCCCCCGCCTACCATGGAGGAGGGCGCCTCCTACACGATGGTGCTCCGTCGGGCAGCTGAGGTTCTCAACCTTGATCTCCCTACGGTGGCCCTCAAAACTAACCTCCTCACTGAGGTGCTCCAGACGGCGTCCACTTCGTCAGAGCCCCTGCTGCCATTTAATGACGCCCTCACTGACGTCTTGCTGGGCACTTGGTCACGGCCAGCCACCCCTGTGGATAAGAACGTCGCCAGGCGTCATCGCCCGGCGCCCGGTGACCCTGCCTTTCTGACCACTCATCCTACGCCTGAGAGCCTGGTCATCCAAGCTTCGACGTCCCAGAGTGCCTTCCCCACGGCTCCGCCGGATAAGGACTCCAAGAAGCTGGAGCAGTTCGGCAAGCGGTTGTTCTTTTCGGCCAGCTTGGGGCTGCGGTCGGTGAACACCACTTGCCTATTGGGCCGCTATTCCCACGTGGTGTGGGATACAGTTGCACAGGTGTTGCCTCAGTGTCCTGAAGAGACCCAAGCTGTGCTGTCCCAAGCTGTTGCCGAGGGTAAAGATGCAGCTAAGTTCGCCATTCGGTGTGGTTTGGACACCGCGGACTCACTAGGTAGAGCGATTTCTAAGACTGTGGCGCTTCGTCGCCACGCCTGGATGAGATCTACCGGGTTCTCGCCAGATGTCCAAAGCTCGCTCATGGACATGCCCTTTGATGGCACTCGCCTGTTTGGCGATAAGGCCGACAGTGCGCTGGAGCGTTTTAAGGACTCGCGGGCCACGGCCAAGTCCTTAGGTCTTTCCACGAAAAGCCCAGCCACTCCTGGTTTTCGTTCCTTTCGTGGCCACGGAAGGGGCGCCCAGGCACGTTCCTTCAGCAAGCCTGTTCAGAACCAGCCCCAACGCGGACGCGGTTTCCGCAGGGGCGGGTCTGGGAATCAGCGTGGGGGTCAGTCCACCTCCGCCCCCGCTGCTTCTGCCTCCAAACCTTCCTAATCCGAGCTTTGGGGGGCACCCCACACCAGTGGGTGGCAGGATCCACCATCATCTCCCCCACTGGCACGCTATCACATCGGACAAGTGGGTGTTGCAGATCATCTGCAAGGGTTACGCCCTTCCCTTTCAGTCCACCCCTCCAGCCATGCCACCTCAGTTCCACCGCATGTCGGGGGACCACTTGACACTTCTCCTGCAGGAAGTCACGGCTCTCTTGGCCAAGGGGGCCATCGAGTGTGTTCCTGGGCCAGAAGTAGGGAGTGGTTGTTATTCCCACTACTTTCTGGTCCCCAAGAAGGACAAGGGGGGCTTGCGCCCCATCTTGGACCTCAGGAATGTCAATCGCTTCCTCCGGAAGGAGAAGTTCAAGATGTTGACTCTGGCTCAGGTCTTGGCTGCCCTCGACCCTGGAGACTGGATGGTAGCGTTGGACTTGCAGGACGCCTATTTTCACATCCCCGTACTGCCGGCCCACCGGCGTTACCTGCGGTTCACGGTAGGCCAGGAGCATTTTCAGTTTGCCGTGCTCCCCTTCGGCCTTACCAGCGCCCTTCTGGTGTTCACGAAGGTGATGACGGTGGTCGCAGCTCATCTGCGCAGGTCAGGGGTGTCAGTCTTCCCCTACCTCGACGACCGGTTGTTGAAGGCGGGCTCGCCCCAGGCAGTTGTCACCCACCTTCAGACTACAGCCGACCTCCTGCATTTGCTGGGGTTCTCCATCAACGTGCCGAAGTCGCACCTGAGTCCCTCTCAGAAGCTCCCCTTCATCGGAGCGGTTCTGGATTCGACGCTGTTTCGGGTTTTTCCTCACGAACAGCGAGTCCGGGATATTCAGGCTATGATTCTGATCTTTCAGCCTCTATCCTGGGTTTCAGTCAGGATGACCCTCCGGCTCCTGGGCCTGATGGCCTCCTGCATCCTGCTGGTGCAACATGCCAGATGGCATATGCGGGCTCTGCAGTGGGACCTGAAGTTCCAGTGGGCACAGCATCAGGGCAACCTGTCCGATCATGTCCAGATCTCGGAGGGCACTGCACGACAATTGCAGTGGTGGCTCACGAATCGCGATTGGGTCAATGGCAGATCCCTCTCCCTTCCCCAACCGGAGCACACAGTGGTGACGGATGCGTCCCTCCTGGGATGGGGCCGCCACTTGGGAGAGGCGGAGATCAGAGGCCTCTGGTCTCCGGCGGAGTCCCGTCTCCATATCAACCTTTTGGAGCTTCGGGCGATCCGACTTGCACTGAAGGTATTCCTTCCCTCTGTCTGGGGAAGAGTAGTGCAGGTGTTCACGGACAACACCACCGCCATGTGGTATTGCAACAAACAGGGCGGGGTGGGGTCCTGGACCCTATGTCATGAGGCTCTGCGCCTCTGGACATGGCTGGAACATCAAGGCATTACCTTGGTGGTTCAACACCTGGCGGGTTCTCTGAACGCCAGGGCGGACGAACTCAGCCGCCGGTGCTTGATGGATCACGAATGGCGTCTGAACTCGGACGTGGCGCAAGGTCTCTTTCAGCAGTGGGGAGAGCCTTGGTTAGATCTATTCGCCACAGAAGAGAACGCGCAATGTCATCAGTTCTGCGCGTTGGAATTTCCAAGGCGGCACTCGCTCGGCGATGCTTTTCGTCACGAGTGGAGTTGTGGTCTATTGTACGCCTTTTCACCTATACCACTTCTGCCCAGAGTGCTGAAGTAGATTCGGCGCGACCGGGCCCAAGTCATCCTTGTGGCTCCGGATTGGGCACGAAGATACTGGTATCCCGAGCTACTCAGCATGGCGATCGATCACCCGATCCGACTGCCTCTTCGGGAGGATCTGTCGCAGCAGCAGGGGACGGTCCTCCACCCAAACCTGTCCAGCCTCCACCTCCATGCGTGGAGATTGAGCGGCGACAGTTGACAGCTTTCGATCTTCCTCCCGAAGTCTGTGATGTCATTCTGGCAGCCAGGCGTCCCTCCACTAAGACGGTATATGCCTGCAGGTGGAACAAATTTGTGGCATGGTGCACAGCAAAGGCTGTGGATCCCCTCTCTGCCCCTCTTTCTGAGGTTCTTCTGTTCCTTCTATCCTTGGCCCAGCAGGGCTCTGCTCTGGGCACTATCAAAGGTTATCTTTCGGCCATCTCCGCCTTTCTACAGCTTCCAGATCAGCCTTCTCTTTTTAAGTCCTCGGTTGTTACCCGTTTCCTCAAGGGCATTACGCACACATTTCCTCCCGTGCCGTTAATAATGCCTCAATGGGACTTAAACCTTGTCTTGACATACCTGATGTGCGCTCCCTTCGATCCCCTTCATCACTGTTCTTTGCGTCTTCTCACTCTCAAGACAGCTTTCCTGGTAGCTATTACTTCTGTCAGAAGAGTGAGTGAGCTCCATGCTCTTTCTTCCAAACCTCCTTTCCTTTCTGTTCATCTGGACAAGGTGGTTTTAAGGACCCGTCCTCCTTTCTTGCCAAAGGTTGTCACGCCCTTCCACATCGGGCAGACCATCACTTTGTCCACCTTCTTTCCGCCTCCGCATCCTTCAAAAGAGGAAGAGAGGCTTCACCGTCTGTTACCCAAAACGTGTGCTCTCGTTCTATCTGAAGCGCACACAACAGTTCCGGGTGGATGACCAACTCTTTGTTGGCTACGTGGGCGCCAAAAAAGGTCGGGCCGTGCACAAACGAACCATCTCTCGGTGGGTTGTTCTGTGCATAAAGGCATGTTACTCGTTGGCCAAGAGGGAGCCTCCTGTGGGGCTGCGTGCCCATTCGACCAGGGCAACGGCAACCACTACTGCCTTGCGACGCGGCGTTCCCTTGCAGGACATTTGTCAAGCAGCTACGTGGGCCTCGCTGCACACGTTTACCAAGCATTACTGCCTTGACAATCTGAAAGAGACACGTTAGTGATAGATTCCTTACCTTAGAATATCCCCAGGCGTCAGGCTGGATCCGGAAAGTTTTGCGTAGCAGTACCTCTTGCGCGTCGGTAGGCGGCGTCGTGCGGCTCCGCGTCCGTCGTCGGCGTCGTGATCGCCGGGATGACGTCGCGGGCAGCACTTAGGCGCCGCCCCTGCGCGCTGACGTCAGTTCTTCTTTTTCCGCGCCAGCAAGCGCAGATCCGGGAAGAGCAGTGCCCTGGTCAATTTTTGACCATACTTTTTGGTGATTTTTTTCACTGTTTTTTCCGACATCTGAAAGAGACACGTTAGTGATAGATTCCTCACCTTAGAATATCCCCAGGCGTCAGGCTGGATCCGGAAAGTTTTGCGTAGCAGTACCCTTGCGCGTCGGTAGGCGGCGTCGTGCGGCTCCGCGTCCGTCGTCGGCGTCGTGATCGCCGGGATGACTTAGCCCCTGCGCGCTGACGTCAGTTCTTCTTTTTCCGCGCCAGCAAGCGCAGATCCGGGAAGAGCAGTGCCCTGGTCAATTTTTGACCATACTTTTTGGTGATTTTTTTCACTGTTTTTTCCGACTTTAAGGTGTCGTAGGGATGCCCGGCTTCAAGCGATGCGGCGCCTGTGCGCGGATGATGTCCGTCACCGACCCGCATTGGGAGTGTCTCTTCTGCCTCGGCCGAGGCCACGACACCGAGTCTTGTCCCGAATGCCAGGCCCTCAACCCGAAAGCTTTGCGAGAGCGGTCTCGAAAGCTCCTCGAGGCCCGGCATTCGGCTCCACGGAGGCCCCGGTCGCGTGAGAGGTCCAGGGGTCGCCGCGGAGTGCACACCGGTCGTCGGCGTCGAAGTCTTCTTCGTCCGGTAAGTCTAAGCACAAGAAGTCCAAGAAGCATCGTCGCTCTCGGACTTCGCCTCGCCGGTCTCGCGACTCGGCTGAGGCCCCTCCCGGCACCGTCCCCGCCCCGCCCCGCGGCCCCGGACTTGCCTGTGGAGTCGCCCCGACATACCCGCCCTTCCCGGGTTCGGGGCGGATCCGGCCAAGGTACAGGAGTTCCTGTCGGCCATGGCCCGCCTCTTCGGGCCTTCAGGCCCCTCCGGTGCGCCTTCGGGCCCCGCGGGCCCTGATGGGGTTGCTCCGGCGTCGCCGGCGGCTCCGGCCCCGGCGTCGCCCGTGCCTCCAGCCTCGATCCCGGCTCCGGCTTCGGCCCCGGCCTCGATCCCGGCTCCACAACCCCCATCGACGCCGGTCGACCTCACGACACCTCCGCCGGCGCCCGATGTCTCCGGTGCCGTTCTCGACGCCGCCCTGGGCTCCGGGCGGCGTCGTCCCCCAGTTCCTTCCGGCTCCGGACATGGACCCGGAGCGACGCCGCTCGACGCCGGCTCCGGCGCCGATGGGACCTTGGGTCCCAAATGTCCCTCCTCCTCCTTATTTTGAACCAGAGGAGGACCAGGAGGACTGGGAGGGGTCTGATGACCCTCTGACGCGCAACTGTCAGTATGATGAGGACTGGACAGAGAGTCTAGGGAGGCCAGTGGTCTGGATACTTCCCTGACACTGGCATGCTGTCTCCTCCCGTGGCTACGGAGGAGGGGGCCAATTTTGGTACGGTGTTGCGTAGGGCTGCTGGGGCCTTACGTCTCCAGCTCCCTACTTTGACGGTCAAGCCTAACATCTTGACAGAGGTGCTTCAGCCGGCAGCCTCCTCTGCGGAGACTGTGCTGCCGTTTAACGACGCCCTCACTGACGTTCTTTTGGGCGCCTGGTCCAAGCCCAACACAGGGGCTCCTGTGGATCGGAACGTGTCACGACGCCATCGCCCCGCTCCGGGCGACCCCTGTTTCTTTCTGTCCACCCCACTCCTGAGAGCTTGGTTGTCCAAGCCTCCGCTTCCCAAACCGCCTTCCCTACCGCTCCTCCGGATAGGGAATCCAAACGCCTGGATCAGTTTGGGAAGAAAGGTTTTTCTTCCTCCAGTGCTGGCTTGCGGTCCGTTAACACCGCTTGTCTTTTGGGCCGATATACCCACTCCCTGTGGGATTCGGTGGCGGATGTTTTGCCCCAGTGCCCTGAGGAGGTCCAGGCACTGCTTTCCCGCGCCATTGCGGAAGGAAGGGATGCGGCCAAATACACTATCCGTTGTGGCCTTGACACCGCCGACTCACTGGGCAGGTCGATTGCAACGACGGTGGCGCTCCGACGCCACGCCTGGCTGAGAACCACTGGTTTTCAGGGGATGTCCAGAATACTCTCATGGACATGCCCTTTGATGGAGTCGGTCTTTTTGGGTCCAAAGCAGACCATGCGTTGGAGCGCTTTAAGGACTCACGGGCTACTGCCAAGTCCCTGGGCCTTTCTGCTACACGCCCTCCGCTGCCTTCTGCTTTTCGCCCCTATCGTGGCCACGGTAGGGGCGCCCCTTCACGTCAGCAGCCCAGCCACCGGCCCGCGCAGCAGGCGTCTTCGCGTGGCCGAGGACGTGGATTCCGCCGTGGCGGATCGGGCAACCAGCGTGCGGGTCAGGCCACCACCTCCAACCCGTCCGCGGCCTCCAAGCCCTCCTAGTCCCTCCTTTCAGGTGCACGGCACGCCAGTAGGGGGCAGGGTCCGCCATCACCTTCCCCACTGGCGCACCATCACCTCGGACAGGTGGGTCTTGGACATTGTCCGAAGGGGCTACTCCCTCCCCTTCGAGACCACCCCCTAGCCATGCCACCTCAATTCCACCGCATGTCAGGGGATCACTTGGTGCTTCTACAGAAGGAAGTCACGGCCCTCTTGACCAAGAGGGCCATCGAGCATGTTCCGACCCCAGAAGTAGGGCGTGGTTGCTACTCCCACTACTTTCTGGTGCCCAAAAGGACAAGGAGGACATGCGTCCTATCTTGGACCTCCGGAACGTCAATCGCTTCCTCCGGAAGGAGAAGTTCAAGATGCTCACCCTAGCTCAGGTCTTGACTGCCCTCGACCCTGGAGACTGGTTGGTAGCGTTGGACTTGCAGGACGCGTATTTCCACATCCCCGTCCTGCCGGCCCACCGGCGTTACCTTCGGTTCACGGTAGGCCCCGAGCATTTTCAGTTCACCGTGCTCCCCTTTGGCCTTACAAGTGCCCCTCGGGTGTTCACGAAAGTGATGGCGGTGGTCGCAGCTCATCTGCGCCGGGCAGGGGTTTCAGTCTTCCCCTACCTCGACGACTGGCTGCTGAAGGCGGGCTCGTCCCAGGCAGTCGTCTCCCACCTCCGGACTACGGCCGAACTCCTGCACTCGCTGGGGTTCTCCATCAATGTGCCGAAGTCGCATCTGATTCCTTCTCCACAGCTCCTTTTCATCGGAGCAGTTCTGGACACGACGCAGTTTCGGGCCTATCCTCCCGAACGGCGAGTCCGGGATATTCAGGCTATGATTCCGATCTTTCGGCCTTTATCCTGGGTTTCGGTACGGATGACCCTGAGGCTGCTGGGCCTCATGGCCTCCTGCATCCTGCTGGTCAATCATGCCAGATGGCATATGCGGGCTCTGCAGTGGGACCTGAAGTTCCAGTGGGCGCAGCACCAGGGCAACCTGTCCGATCACGTCCAGCTCTCGGAGGGGACTGCAAAACAGTTGCATTGGTGGCTCTCGAACCGGCAATGGGTCATGGGCAGATCCCTCTCCCTTCCCCAGCCAGAGCATACAGTTGTGACGGACGCGTCCCTTCTGGGATGGGGCGGTCACATGGGAGAGGCGGAGATCAGAGGCCTCTGGTCTCCGGCGGAGTCCCGGCTCCATATCAACCTTCTGGAGCTCCGGGCGATCCGGCTTGCACTCAAGGCATTCCTTCCCTCTGTCAAAGGGAAGGTAGTGCAGGTGTTCACAGACAACACCACCGCCATGTGGTACTGCAACAAACAGGGCGGGGTGGGGTCTTGGACCCTTTGTCAGGAGGCTCTGCGCCTCTGGACATGGCTGGAACATCAGGGCATGTTCCTGATGGTTCAACACCTGGCAGGTTCTCTGAACGCCAGGGCGGACAAACTCAGCCGCAGGTGCATGATGGATCACGAATGGCGTCTTCACTCGGAAGTGGCGCACGGTCTCTTTCTGCAGTGGGGAGAGCCTTGGTTAGATCTATTCGCCACCGAAGAGAACGCGCAATGTCATCAGTTCTGCGCGTTGGAATTTCCAAGGCGGCACTCGCTCGGCGACGCTTTTCGTCGCGAGTGGAGTTGCGGTCTGTTGTACGCCTTTCCGCCTATACCACTTCTACCCAGAGTGTTGAAGAAGATTCGGCACGACCGGGCCCAAGTCATTCTTGTGGCTCCGGACTGGGCTCGAAGAGTTTGGTATCCCGAGCTACTCAGTATGAGCATAGATCCCCGATCCGTCTGCCTCTTCGGGAGGATCTTCTGTCGCAGCAGCAGGGGACGGTCCTCCACCCGAACCTGTCCAGTCTACACCTGCTTGCGTGGAGATTGAGCGGCGGCAGTTGATTCCTTTCGACTTGCCTCCCGAAGTTTGTGATGTGATTCTGGCAGCCAGGCGTCCCTCCACTAAGGTGGTATACGCCTGCAGGTGGAACAAATTTGTGGCATGGTGCACAGCAAAGGCTGTGAATCCCCTTTCTGCCCCTCTTTCTGAGGTCCTTCTGTTCCTTCTCTCTCTGGCCCAATAGGGTTCTGCCCTGGGTACCATCAAGGGTTATCTTTGTGCTATCTCGGCCTTCCTCAGGCTCCCTGATCAGCCCTCCCTTTTCAAGTCCCCTGTTGTTAACAGGTTCTTAAAAGGCATTACTCACCTCTTCCCTCCTGTTCCGTTTGTAATGCCTCAATGGGACTTGAACTTGGTTCTTACCTTTTTAATGTGCGCTCCCTTTGAGTCTCTGCATAACGGTCCTCTTCGTCTTCTGACTCTGAAGACTGCCTTTCTGGTGGCCATCACCTCCGCTCGGCGGGTGAGTGAGCTCCAGGCTCTATCTTGCAAACCTCCCTTTCTGTCTGTTCATCCAGACAAGGTTGTTCTTCGGACGCGTCCGTCCTTCTTGCCGAAGGTGGTTACTGCTTTCCACATTGGGCAGACCATCACTTTGCCCACCTTCTTTCCGCCTCCGCATCCTTCCAGAGAGGAAGAGAGGCTCCACCGTCTGGACCCAAAACGTGCGCTCTCCTTCTATATCGACCGCACAAAACACTTCCGGGTGGATGACCAGCTCTTTGTTGGCTACGTGGGCGCCAAAAGGTCGGGCGGTGCACAAGAGGACCGTCTCCCGCTGGGTTACCTTGTGCATCAAGACCTGCTATTCTTTGGCCAAGAAGGAGCCTCCTGTTGGGCTGCGTGCCCATTCCACCAGGGCAACGGCTGCTACCACGGCCTTGGGCCGCGGTGTTCCGCTGCCGGTTATCTGTCAGGCAGCTACGTGGGCCTCGCTGCACACGTTTACTAAGCATTACTGCCTTGACAGTCAGGTCCGGAGGGACGGCTTCTTTGGCCGTTCTGTCCTCCAGGACTTCCTTGTCTGATCTTTGTTCGCAGACCCACCACCGGGGTTGGTATTGCTGGGGTATCTATTCTAAGGTAAGGAATCTATCACTAACGTGTCTCTTTCAGATGCACAAGTTACTAACTTGTGTAACGATATATCTGTAAGAGACAGTAATCTGAAAGAGACACGTTAGTGATAGATTCCTTACCTTAGAATATCCCCAGGCGTCAGGCTGGATCCGGAAAGTTTTGCGTAGCAGTACCCTTGCGCGTCGGTAGGCGGCGTAGTGCGGCTCCGCGTCCGTCGTCGGCGTCGTGATCGCCGGGATGACGTCGCGGGCAGCACTTAGGCGCCGCCCCTGCGCGCTGACGTCAGTTCTTCTTTTTCCGCGCCAGCAAGCGCAGATCCGGGAAGAGCAGTGCCCTGGTCAATTTTTGACCATACTTTTTGGTGATTTTTTCACTGGTTTTTCCAACTTTAAGGTGTCGTAGGGATGCCCGGCTTCAAGCGATGCGGCGCCTGTGCGCGGATGATGTCCGTCACCGACCCGCATTGGGAGTGTCTCTTCTGCCTCGGCCGAGGCCACGACACCGAGTCTTGTCCCGAATGCCAGGCCCTCAACCCGAAAGCTTTGCGAGAGCGGTCTCGAAAGCTCCTCGAGGCCCGGCATTCGGCTCCGCGGAAGCCCCGGTCGCGTGAGAGGTCCAGGGTCGCTCGCGGAGTGCACACCGGTCGTCGACTTCTTCGTCCGGTAAGTCTAAGCACAAGAAGTCCAAGAAGCATCGTCGCTCTCGGACTTCGCCTCGCCGGTCTCGCGACTCGGCTGAGGCCCCTCCCGGCACCGTCCCCGCCCCGCGGCCCCGGACTTGCCTGTGGAGTCGCCCCGTCATACCCGCCCTTCCCGGGTTCGGGGCGGATCCGGCCAAGGTACAGGAGTTCCTGTCGGCCATGGCCCGCCTCTTCGGGCCTTCAGGCCCCTCCGGTGCGCCTTCGGGCCCCGCGGGCCCTGATGGGGTTGCTCCGGCGTCGCCGGCGGCTCCGGCCCCGGCGTCGCCCGAGCCTCCAGCCTCGATCCCGGCTCCGGCTTCGGCCCCGGCCTCGATCCCGGCTCCACAACCCCCATCGACGCCGGTCGACCTCACGACACCTCCGCCGGCGCCGATGTCTCCGGTGCCGTTCTCGACGCCGCCCTGGGCTCCGGGCGGCGTCGTCCCCAGTTCCTTCCGGCTCCGGACATGGACCCGGAGCGACGCCGCTCGACGCCGGCTCCGGCGCCGATGGGACCTTGGGTCCCAAATGTCCCTCCTCCTCCTTATTTTGAACCAGAGGAGGACCAGGAGGACTGGGAGGGGTCTGATGACCCTCTGACACGCAACTGTCAGTATGATGAGGACTGGACAGAGAGTCTAGGGAGGCCAGTGGTCTGGATACTTCTCCTGACACTGGCATGCTGTCTCCTCCCGTGGCTACGGAGGAGGGGGCCAATTTTGGTACGGTGTTGCGTAGGGCTGCTGGGGCCTTACGTCTCCAGCTCCCTACTTTGACGGTCAAGCCTAACATCTTGACAGAGGTGCTTCAGCCGGCAGCCTCCTCTGCGGAGACTGTGCTGCCGTTTAACGACGCCCTCACTGACGTTCTTTGGGCGCCTGGTCCAAGCCCAACACAGGGGCTCCTGTGGATCGGAACGTGTCACGACGCCATCGCCCCGCTCCGGGCGACCCCTGTTTCTTTCTGTCCACCCCACTCCTGAGAGCTTGGTTGTCCAAGCCTCCGCTTCCCAAACCGCCTTCCCTACCGCTCCTCCGGATAGGGAATCCAAACGCCTGGATCAGTTTGGGAAGAAAGGTTTTTCTTCCTCCAGTGCTGGCTTGCGGTCCGTTAACACCGCTTGTCTTTTGGGCCGATATACCCACTCCCTGTGGGATTCGGTGGCGGATGTTTTGCCCCAGTGCCCTGAGGAGGTCCAGGCACTGCTTTCCCGCGCCATTGCGGAAGGAAGGGATGCGGCCAAATACACTATCCGTTGTGGCCTTGACACCGCCGACTCGCTGGGCAGGTCGATTGCAACGACGGTGGCGCTCCGGCGCCACGCCTGGCTGAGAACCACTGGTTTTTCAGGGGATGTCCAGAATACTCTCATGGACATGCCCTTTGATGGAGTCGGTCTTTTTGGGTCCAAAGCAGACCATGCGTTGGAGCGCTTTGAGGACTCACGGGCTACTGCAAAGTCCCTGGGCCTTTCTGCTACACGCCCTCCGCTACCTTCTGCTTTTCGCCCCTATCGTGGCCACGGTAGGGCGCCCTTCACGTCAGCAGCCCAGCCACCGGCCCGCGCAGCAGGCGTCTTCGCGTGGCCGAGGACGTGGATTCCGCCGTGGCGGATCGGGCAACCAGCGTGCGGGTCAGGCCACCACCTCCAACCCGTCCGCGGCCTCCAAGCCCTCCTAGTCCCTCCTTTCAGGTGCACGGCACGCCAGTAGGGGCAGGGTCCGCCATCACCTTCCCCACTGGCGCACCATCACCTCGGACAGGTGGGTCTTGGACATTGTCCGAAGGGGCTACTCCCTCCCCTTCGAGACCACCCCCAGCCATGCCACCTCAATTCCACCGCATGTCAGGGGATCACTTGGTGCTTCTACGGAAGGAAGTCACGGCCCTCTTGACCAAGAGGGCCATCGAGCATGTTCCGACCCCAGAAGTAGGGCGTGGTTGCTACTCCCACTACTTTCTGGTGCCCAAAAGGACAAGGAGGACATGCGTCCTATCTTGGACCTCCGGAACGTCAATCGCTTCCTCCGGAAGGAGAAGTTCAAGATGCTCACCCTAGCTCAGGTCTTGACTGCCCTCGACCCTGGAGACTGGTTGGTAGCGTTGGACTTGCAGGACGCGTATTTCCACATCCCCGTCCTGCCGGCCCACCGGCGTTACCTTCGGTTCACGGTAGGCCCCGAGCATTTTCAGTTCACCGTGCTCCCTTTGGCCTTACCAGTGCCCCTCGGGTGTTCACGAAAGTGATGGCGGTGGTCGCAGCTCATCTGCGCCGGGCAGGGGTTTCAGTCTTCCCCTACCTCGACGACTGGCTGCTGAAGGCGGGCTCGTCCCAGGCAGTCGTCTCCCACCTCCAGACTACGGCCGAACTCCTGCACTCGCTGGGGTTCTCCATCAATGTGCCGAAGTCGCATCTAATTCCTTCTCCACAGCTCCTTTTCATCGGAGCAGTTCTGGACACAACGCAGTTTCGGGCCTATCCTCCCGAACGGCGAGTCCGGGATATTCAGGCTATGATTCCGATCTTTCGGCCTTTATCCTGGGTTTCGGTACGGATGACCCTGAGGCTGCTGGGCCTCATGGCCTCCTGCATCCTGCTGGTCAATCATGCCAGATGGCATATGCGGGCTCTGCAGTGGGACCTGAAGTTCCAGTGGGCGCAGCACCAGGGCAACCTGTCCGATCACGTCCAGATCTCGGAGGGGACTGCAAAACAGTTGCAGTGGTGGCTCTCGAACCGGCAATGGGTCATGGGCAGATCCCTCTCCCTTCCCCAGCCAGAGCATACAGTTGTGACGGACGCGTCCCTTCTGGGATGGGGCGGTCACATGGGAGAGGCGGAGATCAGAGGCCTCTGGTCTCCGGGCGGAGTCCCGGCTCCATATCAACCTTCTGGAGCTCCGGGCGATCCGGCTTGCACTCAAGGCATTCCTTCCCTCTGTCAAAGGGAAGGTAGTGCAGGTGTTCACAGACAACACCACCGCCATGTGGTACTGCAACAAACAGGGCGGGGTGGGGTCTTGGACCCTTTGTCAGGAGGCTCTGCGCCTCTGGACATGGCTGGAACATCAGGGCATGTTCCTGATGGTTCAACACCTGGCAGGTTCTCTGAACGCCAGGGCGGACGAACTGCAGCCGCAGGTGCATGATGGATCACGAATGGCGTCTTCACTCGGAAGTGGCGCAAGGACTCTTTCTACAGTGGGGAGAGCCTTGGTTAGATCTATTCGCCACCGAAGAGAACGCGCAATGTCATCAGTTCTGCGCGTTGGAATTTCCAAGGCGGCACTCGCTCGGCGACGCTTTTCGTCGCGAGTGGAGTTGCGGTCTGTTGTACGCCTTTCCGCCTATACCACTTCTACCCAGAGTGTTGAAGAAGATTCGGCACGACCGGGCCCAAGTCATTCTTGTGGCTCCGGACTGGGCTCGAAGAGTTTGGTATCCCGAGCTACTCAATATGAGCATAGATCCCCCGATCCGTCTGCCTCTTCGGGAGGATCTTCTGTCGCAGCAGCAGGGGACGGTCCTCCACCCGAACCTGTCCAGTCTACACCTGCTTGCGTGGAGATTGAGCGGCGGCAGTTGATTCCTTTCAACTTGCCTCCCGAAGTTTGTGATGTGATTCTGGCGGCCAGGCGTCCCTCCACTAAGGTGGTATACGCCTGCAGGTGGAACAAATTTGTGGCATGGTGCACAGCAAAGGCTGTGAATCCCCTTTCTGCCCCTCTTTCTGAGGTTCTTCTGTTCCTTCTCTCTCTGGCCCAACAGGGTTCTGCCCTGGGTACCATCAAGGGTTATCTTTGTGCTATCTCGGCCTTCCTCAGGCTCCCTGATCAGCCCTCCCTTTTCAAGTCCCCTGTTGTTAACAGGTTCTTAAAAGGCATTACTCACCTCTTCCCTCCTGTTCCGTTTGTAATGCCTCAGTGGGACTTGAACTTGGTTCTTACCTTTTTAATGTGCGCTCCTTTGAGCCTCTGCATAACTGTCCTCTTCGTCTTCTGACTCTGAAGACTGCCTTTCTGGTGGCCATCACCTCCGCTCGGCGGGTGAGTGAGCTCCAGGCTCTATCTTGCAAACCTCCCTTTCTGTCTGTTCATCCAGACAAGGTTGTTCTTCGGACGCGTCCGTCCTTCTTGCCAAAGGTGGTTACTGCTTTCCACATTGGGCAGACCATCACTTTGCCCACCTTCTTTCCGCCTCCGCATCCTTCCAGAGAGGAAGGAGGCTCCACCGTCTGGACCCAAAACGTGCGCTCTCCTTCTATATCGACCGCACAAAACACTTCCGGGTGGATGACCAGCTCTTTGTTGGCTACGTGGGCGCCAAAAGGTCGGGCGGTGCACAAGAGGACCGTCTCCCGCTGGGTTACCTTGTGCATCAAGACCTGCTATTCTTTGGCCAAGAAGGAGCCTCCTGTTGGGCTGCGTGCCCATTCCACCAGGGCAACGGCTGCTACCACGGCCTTGGGCCGCGGTGTTCCGCTGCCGGTTATCTGTCAGGCAGCTACGTGGGCCTCGCTGCACACGTTTACTAAGCATTACTGCCTTGACAGTCAGGTCCGGAGGGACGGCTTCTTTGGCCGTTCTGTCCTCCAGGACTTCCTTGTCTGATCTTTGTTCGCAGACCCACCACCGGGGTTGGTATTGCTGGGGTATCTATTCTAAGGTAAGGAATCTATCACTAACGTGTCTCTTTCAGATGCACAAGTTACTAACTTGTGTAACGATATATCTGTAAGAGACAGTAGTTAGTGATAGATTCCTTACCGCCCACCCATCCTCCCCGTTCTGCGAACTGATTTCTAGGGTTAAGGACATCCCTTTCAGGGCCCTAGTATTTTTCAGACACCTGTGTCAGCTTCTTGCATGGCTCTGCGTTCCTGGCGCGGAAAGTCGTGTACAGAACTGACGTCAGCGCGCAGGGCGGCGCCTAAGTGCTGCCCGCGACGTCATCCCGGCGATCACGACGCCGACGACGGACGCGGAGCCGCACTACGCCGCCTACCGACGCGCAAGGGTACTGCTACGCAAAACTTTCCGGATCCAGCCTGACGCCTGGGGATATTCTAAGGTAAGGAATCTATCACTAACTACTGTCTCTTACAGATATATCGTTACACAAGTTAGTAACTTGTGCGTTAGTGATAGATTCCTTACCGCCCCACCCATCCTCCCCGTTCTGCGAACTGATTTCTAGGGTTAAGGACATCCCTTTCAGGGCCCTAGTATTTTTCAGACACCTGTGTCAGCTTCTTGCATGGCTCTGCGTTCCTGGCGCGGAAAGTCGTGTACAGAACTGACGTCAGCGCGCAGGGGCGGCGCCTAAGTGCTGCCCGCGACGTCATCCCGGCGATCACGACGCCGACGACGGACGCGGAGCCGCACGACGCCGCCTACCGACGCGCAAGGGTACTGCTACGCAAAACTTTCCGGATCCAGCCTGACGCCTGGGGATATTCTAAGGTAAGGAATCTATCACTAACTACTGTCTCTTACAGATATATCGTTACACAAGTTAGTAACTTGTGCGTCAAGTCCGGAGAGACGGCTTCTTTGGCCGTTCTGTTCTCCGTGACTTTCTGGTGTAATCCATTCGCAGACCCTCCACTGGGGTTGGTATTGCTGGGGTATCTATTCTAAGGTAAGGAATCTATCACTAACGTGTCTCTTTCAGATGCACAAGTTACTACTTGTGTAACGATATATCTGTAAGAGACATTAGTTAGTGATAGATTCCTTACCGCCCCCCCATCCTCCCCGTTCTGCGAACTGATTTCTAGGGTTAAGGTCATCCCTTTCAGGGCCCTAGTTTCATGGCACCAATGGTCCGTTTCTTGCATGGCTCTGCGTTCCTGGCGCGGAAAGTCGTGTACAGAACTGACGTCAGCGCGCATGGGTGGCGCCTAAGTAGTCTCCGTGACGTTATCTCGGCGCTTACGACGCCAGCGACGGACGCGGAGCCGCACGACGCCACCTACTGACGCGCAGGGGTACTGCTAACGAAAAACTTTCCGGATCCAGTCTGACGCCTGGGGATATTCTAAGGTAAGGAATCTATCACTAACTAATGTCTCTTACAGATATATCGTTACACAAGTAGTAACTTGTGCTTCAATTCTATTAAGGACACGGAGGCGAGGATTATGATTTTCTTTCTCCGCTTTAATTAATACACAAATCTCACAGCAGCCAGAAAAGCAATATAAATGACTTTAACCCAATAACATAGGAAAAAAGTTCATTTAGGTCCAAGAAAAACAAACAAAAGTCTGAACCCAGACTACAAAACCCATAAGTCCATCGGGTGTGTTACATAAGTCCTTCCTCAGTGTCCATGCCGGATATATAGGTCCTCCATTTTGATTGTCCCTCCTCTTTCTTCGCGCGAGTCACGCTACATTGCTACTGGTCCTGTTTTGAACCGTCATTCCCTAAAACACAAAGAAACCACATAAGATTTCCCGAGATCCAATCATCTCAGTCAAAGTTCGAGCATAACATTGCTAATGAGAAAAACGTAACACCGCACTTGAACAATGATAGTGTCCATCAAGAAACTGAAAAACTTGTTACTTGCTCACATACGGGAGGGTTCGCACGAGAGCGTGCCCTGGGAGGGATAATCCTTGCCTCCGTGTCCTTAATAGAATTGAAACTTACTGTTACTATGCTAGGCAAATTTCGATTCTATGCCAGGACCGGAGGCTCTGATTATGCTAGTTTAAAGCTTACTTACCACCAACTGTGCGACATCCACGACCGGTTTGAAGTAAAACCGCTTAAAGGTGGAATCCAAGGACCAATCTGCAGCGCGCATTAAGTCCTCCAACCGGGCTCCCAGGGAGAAAGCCATTGCACCCCTGGCTGAATGAGCACCGAACTGTTTTGTGTCAATGCCCGCCTCTTGCATGACCCACCGCACGCACCTGGCTATAGTGGGTGAGGAGACTGCTTTGTGCGGTTTTCTTAAGGCAATAAGAAGTTGGTGTTCGCCCGGAGGGCGGAATTCTAGAGTCATATCCTCGTATGCCTTGAGACAATTCACAACACACAGCTTGGGGACATCAGAAAAAGCTGGGTGCGATATCGTTCTAGACGAAGACTTAGTACGGCGACCCACCGTGAAAGTAACACCCTCTGGAGAAAAAACTCTCGCCGAGATGTCCAGTGCACGAACATCAGAAACTCTGCGGCAGGAGACCAAGCACAAGAGCATGGCCAATTTGGCTGAGATTTCCTTCAAAGAAAGGTATGTATTGGGCTGCCAAGAGAGGAAGAGATTCAAGACTAGATTGACGTCCCACAGAACAGAATAATGCGGATCCGGAGGTAACGAAAGGCGAATACCTCTCAGGAGTCTACAGATGAAAGGGTGCTCCCCAACCGGAGCCCCCTCCACCGGGCAATGAGCCGCCGAAATTGCGGAACCCACTGCGTTAATAGAACGATACGCTAGGCCGTCTGTTGTCATCTCTGCTAGAAAATTCAAAATGGGAACGACGCCTGCGACCATGGGATCCAAACCCCGTCGAAGACACCAACGCATCCACGTCGTCCAGGCGGAACGATAACGCTTTGAGGTACTGTCTGCCCAGGCTTTGGATAAGAGGACTTCAGCAGATCTCGAAAGTCCTGGGAGCGACCAGCGTCGCCTGAAAGACGCCATGCCATGAGGCGGAGAGAACCCTGGATGATTAGATGGTGTTGCTCCTCGTCCGGATTCAGAAGGAGACGAGGAAACAGGGGGAGTAGGATTGGAGAATCCCAAGAAAGTTCCAGAAGAACCGGAAACCAAACTTGAGACCTCCAACACGGCGTCACCACTACCACCTCCGCCCTCTGGCGGCGGATCTGGGCCGCCGTCCGCACCACCATCGAGAATGGAGGGAAGGCATAACCCTTCTCCTGACCCCACTCCTGTAGGAACGCATCCGTTGCCACCGCAAGGGGATCTGGTCTTCAGCTGAAAAAGCGCGGGAGCTGGTAATCCAGGCAGGTCGCAAAGAGATCCACCGAGAAAGGCCCCCAGAGGGTGGCCAACCACTTGAAAACGCGAATATCCAGTTTCCACTGGCTGGAATCCCTCAGATGCCTGGAGTGCCAGTCTGCCACTTGGTTGGCTTGGCCCGGCAGATACTCCGCTGTCACGGATATGTGACGGGCAAGGCAATAGTCCCAAAACTCCTTTGCCAGATTCGCTAGGGCTCGGGAATGAGGACCTCCTAGGTGGTTGACGTACCGGACCGCGGAGACGTTGTCCATCTTTATCTGAAAGAAACACACAGTGATAGATTCCTTACCTTAGAATATCCCCAGGCGCGTCAGACTGGATCCGGAAAGTTTTCGTCAGCAGTACCCCTGCGCGTCGGTAGGTGGCGTCGTGCGGCTCCGCGTCCGTCGTTGGCGTCGTGGACGCCGAGATGCGTGGCGGGCGCTACTTAGACGACGCCCACGCGCACTGACGTCAGTTCTTTCTTATTCCGCGCCAGCAAGCGCAGATCCGGGAAGAGCAGGAACCCCCAGTCAATTTTTGACTGACTTTTTTGAGGCTTTTTGTCTTTATTTTTCTTCGAGTCATCGACTCCTGGTGCAGTAGGATGACCGGTTTCAAGTCCTGCGGGGATCGTCACCGCATGATGTCGGTGACGGACCCGCACCGTGTGTCTTTTCTGCCTGGAGCGCGACCACGACACCAAGTCGTGCTCCGACTGCCGGGCCATGGCGCCGAAGACTTTGCTGGAGCGGTCCCGAAAGTTGCTGGAAGCCCGGCAGTCGGCTCACTGTTCGAAGTCCCGGTCCAGAGGGAGGTCGAGGGACCGTGCGCGGAGTCATCATCATCGGTCTTCGGGATCCAAGTCTTCGCACTCGGGGTCAGGTAAGACGAAGCACAAGAAGTCGAAGAAACGCCATCCCCTCGCCGGTCGCGCGACGCGGCTGAGGGTGTGGGTGGTTCCACCCCCGCGGCTCCGGCGGAGCCTATTCCCGGGGTCGTCGGCGACTCCGGCCCAAATACAGGAGTTCCTGTCGGCCATGGCTCGCCTCTTTGGGCCGTCGGGTCCCGCCGGTGCGCCTTCGGGTCCCGCATGGGTGTCCTCGCGTTTCTTCGCCGGCGGCTCCGGCCTCGGCGTCGCTGTCGGCTCCAGCCACAGCGCCGCAGGACATCCTTGGATCCAGGCCTGGATCCCGGTCGACGCCGGTTGACCTTGTTACGCCTCCACCGACGTCGACTCCACCGGCACCAGTTCTGACGCCGCCCGCTCCTCAGGACGACGTCAACTTCAGTTTCAGCCCCGAAGTGGACGCGGCGTCGGGCCGGCGTCGATCGATGTTGCTTGGGGATTTTTATCCCCATGTCCCTGCTCCTTGTTTTAGGCCTGTTGAACAGCCTGAGGAGCAACAGGAGGACTGGGAGGGGTCTGAGGACCCTCTCGCTGCAGCCTGCGAGTCTGAACAGGACTGGGCTGAGTAATTGGGGGACGCCAGTGGTCTGGATACCTCACCAGACCTTGGCATGCTGTCTCCTCCTACCGTGGCTACGGAGGAGGGTGCTAGTTATGCTGTGGGTGTTGCGTAGGGCGGCCGAGGCCCTACACCTCGAGCTCCCTACTGTGGCCGTCAGGACTAACCTCCTGACAGAGGTGCTTCAGCCAGCAGCTACTTCTGCGGAGCCGCTGCTTCCTTTCAATGAAGCCCTTTCTGACGTTCTTTTGTGCACTTGGTCCAGGCCCACCACAGGGGCTCCTGTGGATAGGAACGTGGCCCGACGCCATCGCCCGGCTCTGGGTGACCCGATTTTCCTCTCCCAACACCCCACCCCCGAGAGCTTGGTTGTCCAAGCCTCTGCTTCCCCAACCGCCTTCCCTTCCGCACCACCAGATAGGAAATCCAAGAAGCTGGATCAGTTTGGGAAGAAGATTTTTTCTTCCACCAGCTCTGCGCTGCGGTCCGTGAACACTGCATGCCTCTTGGGCCGTTATTCCCATTCTCTGTGGGATACGGTGGCGAACGTGCTGCCCCAGTGTCCGGAGGAGGCCCGGCCTGCTCTCTCCCAGGCTGTTGCAGAGGGGAGAGACGCAGCAAAGTTCATGATTCGTTGTGGCCTAGACACCGCCGACTCACTGGGCAGATCGATTGCAACGACGGTGGCGGTTCGCCGTCACGCCTGGTTGAGGACCACTGGATTTTCGGGGGATGTCCAAAACACCCTTATGGACATGCCCTTTGATGGCCGTCGCCTTTTCGGCGACACGGCGGACAGCGCGTTAGAGAGGTTTAAGGACTCACGGGCTACAGCCAAGTCCTTGGGACTCTCGGCAGTCCGCCCTCCTCCGCCTTCCGCTTTTCGCTCCTTTCGTGGCACAGGAAGGGGCGCCCCGCAGCGTTTGCAACAGAGCCACAGGCCGGCGCAGCAATCGTCCCAGCGTGGCCGCGCGTTCCGCCGTGGAGGAACAAGGGGCCAGCGGGCGGGTCAGTCCACCACCACCCCGGCCACCACTGCCTCCAGACCTTCCTAGTCCGAAGTTTCAGGCCCATCAAACGCCAGTGAGCGGCAGGCTTCGCCATCACCTCCCCCACTGGCGCACCATCACTTCGGACAGGTGGGTTTTAGAGATAGTCCAGAGGGGCTACTCCCTCCCCTTCGAGACTACCCTTCCAGCCATGTCACCTCAGTACCACCGCATGTCGGGGGATCACTTGGTGCTTCTTCAGCAGGAAGTTGCGGCCCTCTTGACCAAGGGGGCCATCGAGCGCGTTCCGACTCCAGAAGTAGGTCATGGTTGCTATTCCCACTACTTTGTGGTGCCCAAGAAGGACAAAGGCCTGCGTCCTATCTTAGACCTCCGGAACGTCAATCGCTTCCTCCGCAAAGAGAAGTCCAAGATGCTCACTCTAGCTCAGGTCTTGTCTGCTCTCGACCCACAAGACTGGATGGTGGCGCTGGACTTGCAGGACGCCTATTTCCACATCCCCGTCCTGCGAGCCCACCGGCGTTACCTATGGTTCACGGTAGGCCAAGAGCACTTTCAGTTCACCGTGCTCCCCTTTGTCCTTACCAGCGACCCTCGGGTGTTCACCAAGGTGATGGCGGTGGTCGCAGCTCATCTGCGCAGATCAGGGGTTTCAGTCTTCCCCTCTCTCGACGACTGGTTGTTGAAGGCGGGCTCGCCCCAGGCAGTCGTCTCCCACCTCCAGACTATGGCCGACCTCTTGCACTTGCTGGAGTTCTCCATCAACGTGCCGAAGTCGCACCTGATCCCCTCTCAGAAGCTCCTCTTTATCGGAGTGGTTCTGGACACGGCGCAGTTTTGGGTCTATCCTCCCGAGCAGCGAGTCCGGGATATTCGGGCTCTGATTCCCATCTTTCAGCCCTTGTCCCAGGTTTCGGTCAGATTGACTCTGAGGCTGCTGGGCCTCATCGCCTCCTGCATCCTGCTGGTCAATCATGCCAAATGGCATATGCAGGCTCTGCAGTGGGACCTGAAGTTCCAGTGGGCGCAGCATCAGGGGAACCTGTCCGATCACGTCCAGATCTCGGAGGGCACTGCACGACAGTTGCAGTGGTGGCTCACGAACTGGCATTGGGTCGACGGTAGATCCCTATCCCTTCCCCAACCGGAGTTTACAGTGGTGACGGATGCGTCCCTCCTGGGATGGGGCGGCCACATGAGAGAGGCGGAGATCAGAGGCCTCTGGTCTCCGGCGGAGTCCCGGCTCCACATCAACCTTCTGGAGCTACGGGCGATCCGGCTTGCACTGAAGGCATTCCTTCCCTCTGTCAAGGGGAGAGTAGTGCAGGTGTTCACAGACAACACCACCGCCATGTGGTACTGCAACAAACAAGGCGGGGTGGGGTCGTGGACCCTCTGTCAGGAGGCTCTGCGTCTCTGGACATGGCTGGAACATCAGGGCATGTCCCTGGTGGCTCAACACCTGGCAGGTTCTCTGAACGCCAGGGCGGACGAACTCAGCCGCAGGTGCATGCTCGATCACGAATGGCGTCTTCACTCGGAGGTGGTGCAAGGTCTCTTTCAGCAGTGGGGAGAGCCTTGGTTAGATCTATTCGCCACCGAAGAGAACGCGCAATGTCATCAGTTCTGCGCGTTGGAATTTCCAAGGCGGCACTCGCTCGGCTACGCTTTTCGTCGCGAGTGGAGTTGCGGTCTGTTGTACGCCTTTCCGCCTATACCACTTCTGCCCAGAGTGCTGAAGAAGATCAGGCGCGACCGGGCCCAAGTCATTCTTGTGGCTCCGGACTTGGCTCGAAGAGTATGGTATCCCGAGCTACTCAGTATGAGCATCGATCCCCCAATCAGACTGCATCTTCGGGAGGATCTTCTGTCGCAGCAGCAGGGGGCGGTCCTCCACCCGAACCTGTCCAGCCTCCACCTCTTTGCGTGGAGATTGAGCGGCGGCAGTTGATTCCTTTCGACTTGCCTCCTGACGTTTGTGACGTTATTCTGGCAGCCAGGCGTCCCTCTACTAAAGTGGTATACGCCTGCAGGTGGAACAAGTTTGTGGCATGGTGCACAGCAAAGGCTGTGGATCCCCTTTCTGCCCCTCTTTCTGAGGTCCTACTGTTCCTTCTCTCTTTGGCCCGGCAGGGCTGTGCTCTGGGCACTATCAAGGGCTACCTTTCTGCAATTTCTGCCTTTCTCAGGCTACCTGATCAGCCCTCTCTTTTCAAGTCCCCTGTTGTAAATAGATTTCTCAAAGGCATTACACACCTTTTTCCTCCTATTCCTTTCGTGATGCCTCAGTGGGACTTGAATCTGGTTCTTACATACTTGATGTGCGCTCCCTTTGAGCCTCTTCACAACTGTCCTCTTCGTCTCTTGACATTGAAGACTGCCTTCCTGGTGGCCATCACCTCCGCTAGGCGGGTGAGTGAGCTCCAGGCTCTTTCTTGTAAGCCTACTTTCCTTTCAGTCCATCCGGACAAAGTGGTGCTCAGGCCCGTCCTTCCTTTTTGCCAAAAGTCGTTACGGCCTTTCACATTGGGCAGACTATTACCTTGCCCACCTTCTTTCCGCATCCTTCCAGAGAGGAAGAGAGGCTCCACCGTCTGGACCCAAAACGTGCACTCTCATTTTATCTCAACTGCACACAGCAGTGCCGGGTGGATGACCAGCTCTTTGTTGTCTACATTGGCACCAAGAAAGGTCGGGCGGTCCATAAGAGAACCATCTCCCGCTGGGTTGTCTTATGTATCAAAGCCTGTTACTCTTTGGCTAAAAAGAACCTCCGGTGGGGCTGCGTGCTCATTCCACCAGAGCTACTGCAGCCACTGCTGCATTGGGACGTGGTGTCCCCCTGCAAGACATCTGTCAGGCAGCCACGTGGGCCTCGCTGCACACGTTTACCAAGCATTATTGCCTGGACAGCCAAGTCCGGAGAGACGGCTTCTTTGGCCGTTCTGTTCTCCGTGACTTTCTGGTGTGATCTTAGTTCGCAGACCCACCACCGGGGTTGGTATTGCTGGGGTATCTATTCTAAGGTAAGGAATCTATCACTATGTGTTTCTTTCAGATGAACAAGTTACTTACCTTCGGTAACGATATATCTGTAAGAAACATTAGTAGTGATAGATTCCTTACCGCCCCACCCATCCACCCGTTCTGCGACCTGATTTCTAGGGTTAAGGTCATCCCTTTCAGGGCCCTAGTTTCAATGCACCAGTGGTCAGTATCTTGCATGGCTCTGCGTTCCTGGCGCGGAAAGTCGTGTACAGAACTGGCGTCAGCGCGCGTGGGCGGCGTCTTAAGTCGCGCCGCGAAAGTTTTTCCATAGCAGTACCCTTGCGTGTCGGTAGGCGGCGTCGTGCGGCTCCGCGTCCGTCGTCGGCGTCGTGATCGCCGGGATGACGTCGCGGGCAGTACTTAGGCGCCGCCCCTGCGCGCTGACGTCAGTTCTTCTTTTTCCGCGCCAGTAAGCGCAGATCCGGGAAGAGCAGTGCCCTAGTCATTTTTTGACTATATTTTGGGTGATTTTTCACAGTTTTTCTCCACGAGTCTATTGACTCCGAAGGTGTCGGTAGGGATGCCCGGCTTCAAGCCCTGCGACGTCTGTATTCGTATGATGTCGATCACAGACCCGCATTTAGAGTGTCTCTACTGTCTCGGCCGCGACCACGACACGAAGTCGTGCCCCGACTGCCGGGCCTTGCACCCGAAGGCTTTGCGAGAGCGGTCTCGAAAGCTCCTCGAGGTCCGGCAGTCGGCTCCGCGCCACACCAAGCCCCGGTCACGTGAGAGGTCGAGGGGCCGGTCGCGGAGTCCTCATCGGTCGTCGGGGTCCAAGTCTTCGCACTCCTCCGGTAAGTCGAAGCATAAAAAGTCTAAGAAGCGTCATCGCTCCACGACTTCGCCTCGCCGGTCTCGCGACTCGGCTAAGGCTCCTGTCGGCACCGTCCCCGCCGCTCCCGGAGTGCCTGTGGAGCCGCCCCCGCATTACCCGTCCTTCCCGGGTTCGGGGGCGACTCCGGCCGAGATACAGGAATTCCTGTCGGCCATGACCCGCCTCTTCGGGCCTCAAGGTCCCCCCGGTACGCCTTCGGGCCCCGCGGGCCCTGATGGGGTTTCCCCGGCGCCGCCGACGACTCCGGTCCCGGCGCCGCCTGTCACACCAGCCTCGGTCCCGGCCCCGGCCTCGATCCCGGCTCCGGTGCTGCCGCAACTCCCATCGACGCCGGTTGACCTAACTACACCTCCGCCGGCGCCGATGTCTCCAGTGCCGTTCCGACGCCGCCCGGGGCTCCGGGCGGCGCCGTTCCCCGGTTCTCTCCGGATCCGGACACGGCGCCGGACCAGCGTCGCTCGACGCCGGCTCCGACGCCGTTGAGACCTTGGGTCCCGCGTGTCCCTCCTTCTCCTTATTTTGAACCATGAGGAGGACGAAGAGGACTGGGAGGGGTCGGAGGACCCTCTCACACAGCAGTGTGAGTACGAACAGGACTGGGCTGAGGAACTTGGGGATGCCAGTGGGCTGGACACCTCCCCTGACCCTGGCATGCTGTCTCCTCCTTCCGTGGCAACGGAGGAGGGAGCAAATTTTGCAACGGTGTTGCGTAGAGCAGCTGGGGCCTTACACCTCCAATTGCCTACAGTGGCCGTCAGGACTAACCTCCTGACGGAAGTGCTTCAGCCGGCGGCTACCTCCTCGGAGCCCCTGCTGCCGTTTAATGACGCACTTTCTGACGTTCTTTTGGGCACCTGGTCCAAGCCCGCCACAGGGGCTCCTGTGGATAGGAACGTGGCCCGACGCCATCGCCCCGCTCCGGGCGACCCCCTGTTCCTCTCCCAACACCCCACTCCTGAGAGCTTGGTTGTCCAAGCCTCTGCTTCCCAAACCGCCTTCCCTACCGCTCCTCCGGATAGGGAATCCAAACGCCTGGATCAATTTGGGAAGAAGGTCTTTTCTTCCTCCAGTGCTGGCTTGCGGTCTGTCAACACCGCTTGCCTTTTGGGCCGATATTCCCACTCTCTGTGGGACTCGGTGGCGCAAGCTTTGCCCCAGTGTCCTGAGGAGGTCCAGACACTGCTTTCCCGCGCCATTGCGGAAGGAAGAGATGCGGCTAAATTCACCATTAGATGTGGCCTTGATACCGCCGACTCGCTGGGTAGATCAATTGCAACGACAGTGGCGCTGCGCCGTCACGCCTGGCTGAAAACCACTGGTTTCTCAGGTGATGTCCAGAACACTCTTATGGACATGCCCTTTGATGGGGTCGGTCTTTTTGGGAACAAGACAGACCATGCGCTGGAGCGTTTTAAGGACTCACGGGCTACGGCCAAGTCCCTGGGCCTTTCTGTTGTACGCCCTCCGCAGCCATCTGCTTTTCGCCCCTTTCGTGGCCACTGAAGGGGCGCCCAGTCACGTCCGCTGCCCAGCCACCGGCCCGCGCAGCAAGCGTCTTCGCGTGGCCGAGGACGTGGCTCCCGCCGTGGCGGGTCAGGCAACCAGCGTGCGGGTCAGGCCACCAACCCCGCCCCGTCCGCGGCCTCCAAGCCCTCCTAGTCCTTCCTTTCAGGTGCACAGCACGCCATTAGGGGGCAGGGTCCGCCATCACCTTCACCACTGGCGTGCCATCACCTCGGACAGGTGGGTCTTGGACATTGTCCGAAGGGGCTACTCCCTCCCCTTCGAGACCCCCCCCAGCCATGCCACCTCAATTCCACCGCATGTCAGGGGATCACTTGGTGCTTCTACAGAAGGAAGTCACGGCCCTCTTGGCCAAGAGGGCCATCGAGCGCGTTCCGACCCCAGAAGTAGGACGTGGTTGCTACTCCCACTACTTTCTGGTGCCCAAAAAGGACAAGGAGGACATGCGTCCTATCTTGGACCTCCGGAACGTCAATCGCTTCCTCCGGAAGGAGAAGTTCAAGATGCTCACCTTAGCTCAGGTCTTGACTGCCCTCGACCCTGGAGACTGGATGGTAGCGTTGGACTTGCAGGACGCTTATTACCACATCCCCGTCCTGCCGGCCCACCGGCGTTACCTGCGGTTCATGGTGGGCCTCGAGCATTTTCAATTCACCGTACTCCCCTTTGGCCTCACAAGTGCCCCTCGGGCGTTCACAAAAGTGATGGCGGTGGTCGCAGCTCATCTGCGCCGGGCAGGGGTTCCAGTCTTCCCCTACCTCGACGACTGGCTGCTGAAGGCGGGCTCGTCCCAGGCAGTCGTCTCCCACCTCCAGACTACGGCCGAACTCCTGCACTCGCTGGGGTTCTCCATCAATGTGCCGAAGTCGCACCTGATTCCTTCTCCACAGCTCCTTTTCATCGGAGCAGTTCTGGACACGACGCCGTTTCGGGCCTATCCTCCCGAACGGCGAGTCCGGGATATTCAGGCTATGATTCCGATCTTTCAGCCTCTATCCTGGATTCCGGTACGGATGACCCTGAGGCTGCTGGGCCTCATGGCCTCCTGCATCCTGCTGGTCGATCATGCCAGATGGCATATGCGGGCTCTGCAGTGGGACCTGAAGTTCCAGTGGGCGCAGCACCAGGGCAACCTGTCCGATCACGTCCAGATCTCGGAGGGGACTGCAAAACAGTTGCAGTGGTGGCTCTCGAACCGGCAATGGGTCATGGGCAGATCCCTCTCCCTTCCCAGCCAGAGCACACAGTCGTGACGGACGCCTCTTTTCTGGGATGGGGCGGTCACATGGGAGAGGCGGAGATCAGAGGCCTCTGGTCTCCGGCGGAGTCCCAGCTCCATATCAACCTTCTGGAGCTCCGGGCGATCCGACTTGCACTCAAGGCATTCCTTCCCTCTGTCAAAGGGAAGGTAGTGCAGGTGTTCACAGACAACACCGCCATGTGGTACTGCAACAAACAAGGCGGGGTGGGGTCGTGGACACTGTCAGGAGGCTCTGCGCCTCTGGACATGGCTGGAACATCAGGGCATATTCCTGATGGTTCAACACCTGGCAGGTTCCCTGAACGCCAGGGCGGACGAACTCAGCCGCAGGTGCATGATGGATCACGAATGGCGTCTTCACTCGGAAGTGGCGCAAGGACTCTTTCTACAGTGGGGAGAGCCTTGGTTAGATCTATTCGCCACCGAAGAGAACGCGCAATGTCATCAGTTCTGCGCGTTGGAATTTCCAAGGCGGCACTCGCTCGGCGACGCTTTTCGTTGCGAGTGGAGTTGCGGTCTGTTGTACGCTTTTCCGCCTATACCACTTCTACCCAGAGTGTTGAAGATTCGGCGCGACCGGGCCCAAGTCATCCTTGTGGCTCCGGACTGGGCTCGAAGAGTTTGGTATCCCGAGCTACTCAGTATGAGCGTCGATCCCCCGATCCGTCTGCCTCTTCGGGAGGATCTTCTGTCGCAGCAGCAGGGAACGGTCCTCCACCCGAACCTGTCCAGTCTCCACCTGCTTGCGTGGAGATTGAGCGGCGGCAGTTGATTCCTTTCAACTTGCCTCCCGAAGTTTGTGATGTGATTCTGGCAGCCAGGCGTCCCTCCACTAAGGTGGTATACGCCTGCAGGTGGAACAAGTTTGTGGCATGGTGCACAGCAAAGGCTGTGAATCCCCTTTCTGCCCCACTTTCTGAGGTTCTTCTGTTCCTTCTTTCTCTGGCCCAACAGGGTTCTGCCCTGGGTACCATCAAGGGCTATCTTTGTGCAATCTCGGCCTTCCTCAGGCTCCCTGATCAGCCCTCTCTTTTTAAGTCCCCTGTTGTTAACAGGTTTCTTAAAGGCATTACACACCTTTTCCCCCCTGTTCCGTTTGTCATGCCTCAGTGGGACTTGAACTTGGTTCTTACCTTTTTAATGTGCGCTCCCTTTGAGCCTCTACATAACTGTCCTCTTCGTCTTCTTACTTTGGAGACAGCCTTTCTGGTGGCCATCACCTCCGCTCGGCGGGTGAGTGAGCTCCAGGCTCTTTCGTGCAAACCTCCCTTTCTGTCTGTCCATCCAGACAAGGTTGTTCTTAGGACGCGTCCGTCCTTCTTGCCAAAGGTGGTTACTGCCTTCCACATTGGGCAGACCATCACTTTGCCCACCTTCTTTCCGCCTCCGCATCCTTCCAGAGAGGAAGAGAGGCTCCACCGTCTGGACCCAAAACGTGCGCTTTCCTTTTATATCAACCGCACACAACACTTCCGGGTGGATGACCAGCTCTTTGTTGGCTACGTGTGCGCCAAAAAAGGTAGGGCGGTGCACAAGAGAACCATCTCCCGCTGGGTCACCTTGTGTATCAAAGCCTGCTATTCTTTGGCTAAGAAGGAGCCTCCTGTTGGGCTTCGTGCCCATTCCACCAGGGCAACGGCTGCTACCACGGCTTTAGGCCGCGGTGTTCCGCTGCAGGATATATGTCAGGCAGCTACGTGGGCCTCGCTGCACACGTTTACCAAGCATTACTGCCTTGACAGCCAGGTCCGGAGGGACGGCTTCTTTGGCCGTTCTGTCCTCCGGTACTTCCTTGTCTGATCTTTGTTCGCAGACCCACCACCGGGGTTTGTATTGCTGGGGTATCTATTCTACGGTAAGGAATCTGTCACTAACGTGTCTCTTTCAGATGCACAAGTTACTAACTTGTGTAACGATTTATCTGTAAGAGACAGTAGTTAGTGACAGATTCCTTACCGCCCCACCCATCCTCCCCGTTCTGCGAACTGATTTCTAGGGTTAAGGACATCCCTTTCAGAGCCCTAGTATTTTTCAGACACCTATGTCAGCTTCTTGCATGGCTCTGCGTTCCTGGCGCGGAAAGTCGTGTACAGAACTGACGTCAGCGCGCAGGGGCGGCGTCTAAGTACTGCCCGGGACGTCATCCCGGCGATGCCGACGACGGACGCGGAGCCGCACGACGCCGCCTACCGACGCGCAAGAGTACTGCTACGCAAAAACTTTCCGGATCCAGCCTGACGCCTGGGGATATTCTAAGGTAAGGAATCTGTCACTAACTACTGTCTCTTACAGATATATCGTTACACAAGTTAGTAACTTGTGCCACAGTGCCGATGAAAGCCCGAACGGAAGGGCGGTAAACTCGTAAATCTGATCCTTCCAGCAAAACTGCAGGAAGCGCCGATGTGGTTGATGGATGGGAACCACTAAATAGGCATCTTTGAGGTCCAGACGGACCATCCAATAGCCTGGGAGAAGGACGTCCCGGAGGAAATGAATCCCCTCCATTTTGAAATGTCGGTAGACCAGCCACCCGTTGAATTCTTTGAGGTTGATCACCGGACGCCGACCCCCATCGGTTTTGTCTACCAAAAAGATGTTGCTGAGAAACCCGTGTGGATGCAGAGCTGAGCGACAAAAGGCACCTTTGCGGAGCAGCTCGGATACCTCCTTGTCGACCAGCGGTGCATCTGCAACGGAGAAGGTGATGGGACGTGGAAAAACCTTCCTGGCGAGGGAGATCGTAGAATTCGATGTGAAACCCTCGGATAGTTTGCAAGACCCAAGCGTCTGTTATAATAGCCGCCCAAGCACCCTGGAAGGCCGCAAGTTGACCCCCGATACGGACCTGCGCCACAGGCAAGACACTTACAATTGGAACCACTGCCACCGGCGTTGTTCTTGAAGCCGCCACAGCCTTGGATTCGTTGTCCCCTGGTGGGGTTAAAGTTGGTGTAATTTGCGATGGAGTTATACTGCCCCCGCCCAGAGCCTTGTCCCTTGATGGGATTCTGCTGGCCACCACGGCCGGTCGAGCGGCCCTTGCCACGACCGGCCCCTTGGGAGAAACGGGGCTGAAAGACTCTCTTTATGTTGGACTGGGCCTTGTCCAACGAGGTGAATGTAGCTACAAATTTGCCCAGCTCTTTGACAAAAGGGTCCCCAAAGAGGCCCCCTTGTGCAACCGCCCCCGCCTCCGAGGAGGCTAAGTCGCCCAATTTTGGGTCCAACTTGATTAGTAGAGATCGACGACGTTCTGTCGATAGGGCACAATTGGCGTTACCCAAAAAGATAACCGCCTGTTGCGCCCAATTCGACAGAACCTCGGGGGAGTGGTGGAACCTGTCACTTTTGCCTCTTCCGTCATGTCCAATATCTTCGTAAGGGGCCCTATCGCATCCAGTAACTTATCTTGACAGGAGCGCCAAGAGCGATCTATACCCTTACGGGGGTCCTTTATGTAGTTGGCCAAAAAAGTGGCCATTTTGGAGTCTAGCTCCGGGGTGAAGGCTACCTTCCCCTCCAAAGTGGGGCGCGGACACTCCGCTTTCAAGCATCCCCTAGCCTCCTTCTCAAGGGGCTTGCGGAGGCGGCCGGCCACGAACTTGGCCACCTTGTCCCCAGGCGCCCAAGCTGCTGACCGAGGATGAATAATTTTATCCGGATCCAGTATGCCTGCACTATCATGCCGTAACGCGGTGGAAGCACTGACCGGGCGCCAAGACCGCGAAGACCCCTCGTCCTCATCTGAATCCCCTGGTGAGTCCCCGTCATGAGCAGGGGAAGTCGGCGCGGGAGACTCAATAGGCTCCGGGGCAGGAAGAGGCGCAGGGGGGGGAACAACCGTCTTCGCTAGGAAAGCGCTTCTGAGGCGCTCAAAAGCATCTTTATCCACCCCCCTGCGCCCCTTCGGGATCACCCCCGAGCAACACTTAGATGGCTGGGGACCCTCCCCAGAGGTTGGGGTACTAACAGGGACCGGGGGCCCTAAGTGGGCTTGCGCCAGTTTGGCGTACTCCTGTAGAATGCGCTCCGAAAGGCGCTGTTCCATGGGACCCACAACTTCATTTACACACCTGTAAATGGAGCTGTCCACAGCCTCAAAAAAATCGTCATCATAGGGGAGGTATTCCTGGACCACCTCCTCCTCATAAACATCCCCCTGTTCCATGGCGGCAAACAACAGAAACCAGTGGAACCAGCAACTGAAAACTGGTCAGGTTACAGTATGGGAATTGACAATATAATCAGAGGTGGCTGCCTCAGGCGTTTGAAAGTCTGGTAAAGCCAGAAACCAATGTGGGCAGACCTAAAGGCTGCAAGAGTATTACGTGCGGAGTAAGACCGCAATCGAGGCTGCACTTGCCTCAGGAGCGCGCAGGCCCTCAGCAGGCTGACGGGACCCAAACCGCCACCCAGCGCGCCAAAGAAAACAAAGTGCAAAACTCGCCTGAAGGCGATAAACGCGGCCGAGCCGCAATACCGACCCCCCACCGGGGCGTTAATAACAGACAATCAGGGGAAATACGGACCCCGAAGGGCGTTCAGGTGTGGCAGTAGGGACAAGGCTCACGGTGGTGCAGCTCACGCAGCGCGGTTCCTCATCTGAGGAGACCGCGCCGCGGGAGCAGCGAGACGCGTGAGCCCCCCCCCTAGCGGGCGTGTGAAGCACCGCCGGATAAATGGAGGCGGCCGCATAAGGAGCGCAAACGCTCCCGCAAGGAATCTGGAAATGCAAAGACAGCAAAAATAGACAATAAAATCTCCCCGGGCACTGTCCGATACCGACCCAGTGCTCCGGGGTTCACAAATAACCGCAAATAAGCAATATTATCATATACAAGTAAGAGAGAGAAAAAACGACTTAACAAGCTGCGAAGCAGCGAAGAAAGAGGGGGGACAATCAAAATGGAGGACCTATCTATCCGGCATGGACACTGAGGAAGGACTTGTTATGTAACACACCCGATGGACTTATGGGTTTTGTAGTCTGGGTTCAGACTTTTGTTCGTTTTTCTTGGACCTAAATGAACTTTTTTCCTATGTTATTGGGTTAAAGTCATTTATATTGCTTTTCTGGCTGCTGTGAGATTTGTGTATTAATTAAAGCGGAGAAAGAAAAGCATAATCAGAGCCTCTGGTCCTGACATAGAATCTTAATCTTCTATATGCTGGAAGTACAATCTGTAAGTGAACCTGAAGCATATGCATATCTTACTGATGCACTCGTTTATATTGTAATACGTTGTCTGAAATTATATAAGCTGAAAAACTCAAAATACATTAAAATGTTCTTTCCCTTAATTTATATTTGGAGAGAGTTCTCCCCATTTTCAGTTTCCAGATCGATGAATAGCTGTACAGATATTTGATGCATTACACTACACATTGGCTGTTTCTCCTACTTAATTCTTTGACTTTTTCTCTATCAACTGCCTGTTAATTTCTGTTCAGCAGGACAGGGCAGAAAGTTGTGGATCGATTTTGCTCATACCTGCCTGCTTTCCTAACCATAGTTTAAAAATATCTTAAGTTATTTACTGAAATGTGCTTTCTCTCACCAAGTAGACTAATTATTATTATTTTTTGTTTGTTCTTGCTGTTGCGATCAATTTCAATTCACTTACTTGTACTATTCCTCCAGTTTTACAATTGTACCTGTGCTTTGTATAAATGCACTTTACAAATTAAAATAAATTAGGCTAAACGTTCCCGTGGGATTCTATCCACCTAGCAAAGCAGTCTGCCTGATCAATTCATCAACTGAAGAGTTCAGTAAGAGCTGCCTTTGTAAATGGCTTAACATAGCAAGATTTCCGGAGCTTTTGTAAGATTTGTTTTCCAGGAGGAAAATGTCATCTTACTCACTTAGCTACAATAGGGGAGAGGATGTAGCCTTACGGCTAGATCGGTCGACCTCGAAGCTGGGGAACCGGGTTCAAGTGTCGGCAATGACGCTCAACATCCTGTGATTCTGGGCAAATCACTTAATCTCCCCATGCCTAACAAAAATGAATGTGTCCGTCTGTAACGAAACTGGTGCTATGTAAAGCGCTCTGATACCCGATATCTTCGGGTCTAGTTTGCACTATATAAAACTCTTTAAAAAAAAAAAAAAAAAAAAAAAATTTAGCTGAAAAGGTGTTAGGCTGCAATGTTTTTGAATACTGCCTGATATGGTAACTTGCATGCACTGAGATTTATGATGGATACTTCTTCCTGCAGATACTCCTCCACTTGAATATCCCAAGCTCCAGGCTGGGTCACAAAACTTATAACATATCTCTCCCATTCCGGTAGGGGGCCTTGGTTTGATCTTGATCTTGTGTTTGCTGTTTATATAGCAACGTCCCTCTCAACCATTACTCAGTGCTGGCTTTTCCTGTTTAGTTTTACGCTGATGCGCACATCTTATGTGCAATTTAAAGGGCGCATCGTGCAATTCTACATGATTTCGCCGATGCACGCAGCTTTATCAACCCATCTGACATTGATCACAACCATTACTCCGTGCTGGGATTTCCTTGGTTAGTGTTATGCCGATGCTGATGGTTTATGTACACTTTAAAGAGCTCATCGTGTGGTTTTACATGATTGTGCTGACAATGATGATTATTGTATTTTTACACTGTTCCTTGTCGTATTGTGCAGTTTTGTATTATTTCGCTGATGCACACAGCTTTATCATCCCACGTGGCACTGATGTTTATTGTGCCTTTCACACTGTAAAGAATGCTTCATACAAACTTTCGCCATCTCGCCGAAGCGCACAGCTTTATTTTTTTATTTTTTGGTAGTACTAATGTATTTAAAATCTGAAAGAAACACATAGTGATAGATTCCTTACCTTAGAATATCCCCAGGCGTCAGACTGGATCCGGAAAGTTTTCGTCAGCAGTACCCCTGCGCGTTGGTAGGGGCGTCGTGCAGCTCTGCGTCCGTCGTTGGCATCGTGGTCGCCGAGATGACGTCGCGGGCGCTACTTAGACGCCGCCCACGCGCGCTGACGTCAGTTCTTTCTTTTTCCGCGCCAGCAAGCGCAGATCCGGAGAGAGCGGTACCCCTAGTCTTTTTTTACTACGTTTTTTGAGATCTTTTTCTCACCCTTTTCGAGTCGATACGACTCCTGGTGCAGTTAGGGATGCCCGAGTTTAAATCCTGCGAAGACTGTCATCGGATGATGTCGGTGACGGACCCGCACCGCGTGTGTCTCTTCTGCCTGGGGCGCGACCACGACCCCAAGTCGTGCCCCGACTGCCGGTCCATGGCGCCGAAGTCTTTGCGGGAGCGGTCCCGAAAGCTGCTTGAAGCCCGGCAGTCAGCTCCGCGCCGTGAGAGGTCCTGGTCCAGAGGGAGGTCGAGGGACGATCGTCGGGATCGAAGTCTTCGCACTCGGGGTCAGGTAAGGCGAAGCACAAGAAGTCGAAGAAACGTCATCATTCTCCGACTTCCCCTCGCCGGACGCGCGACGCGGCTGAGGGTACGGGTGGTGCCACCCCCGCGGCTCCAGCGGAGTCCATGGAGTCGCCGCCCGACTACCCGCCCTACCCGGGGTCGTCGGCGACTCCGGCCCAGATACAGGACTTCCTGTCGGCCATGGCTCGCCTCTTTGGGCCGTCAGGCCCCCGCGGTCCCGCATGGGTGTCCTCGCGTTTCCTTGGCTCCGGCCCCGGCGTCGCTGTCGGCTCCGGCGCCGCAGGACACCCTTGGATCCAGGCCTGGATCCCGGTCGACGCCGGTTGATCTTGTTACGCCTCCACCGACACCGATCCGGACGCCGCCCGCTCCTCGGGACGACGTCGACCCCAGCTTCAGCCCCGAAGTGGACGCGGCGTCGGTCCGGCGTCGGTCGATGCCGTTTTCGACGCCGTTTGGGGATTTCTATCCCCATGTCCCTACTCCTTATTTTAGACCTGTTGAACAGCCTGAGGAGCAAGGGGAGGACTGGGAGGGGTCGGACGACCCTCTCGCTGCAACCTGCGAGTCTGAACAGGACTGAGCTGAGGAATTGGGGGACGCCAGTGGTCTGGATACCTCACCAGACCTTGGCATGCTGTCTCCTCCTACCGTGGCTACGGAGGAGGGAGCCAGTTATGCAGTGGTGTTGCGTAGGGCGGCGGAGGCCCTACACCTCCAGCTCCCTACTGTGGCCGTCAGGACTAACCTCCTGACAGAGGTGCTTCAGCCAGCAGCTACTTCTGCGGAGCCGCTGCTGCCCTTTAATGAAGCCCTTTCGGACGTTCTTTTGGGCACTTGGTCCAGGCCCACCACAGGGGCTCCTGTGGATAGGAACGTGGCCCAACGCCATCGCCCGGCTCCGGGTGACCCCGTTTTCCTCTCCCAACACCCCACTCCCGAGAGCTTGGTTGTTCAAGCCTCTGCTTCCCCAACCGCCTTCCCTTCCGCCCCACCGGATAGGGAATCCAAGAAGCTGGATCAGTTTGGGAAGAAGATTTTCTCTTCCACCAGCTTTGCGCTGCGGTCCGTGAACACCGCATGCCTCTTGGGCCGTTATTCCCACTGTCTGTGGGATACGGTGGCGAACGTGCTGCCCCAGTGTCCGGAGGAGGCCCGGCCTGCTCTCGCCCAGGCTGTTGCAGAGGGGAGAGACGCAGCGAAGTTCATGATCGTTGTGGTCTAGACACCGCCGACTAACTGGGCAGATCCATTGCAACGACGGTGGCGGTTCGCCGTCACGCCTGGTTGAGAACCACTGGATTTTCAGGGGATGTCCAAAACACCCTTATGGACATGCCCTTTGATGGCCATCGCCTCTTCGGCGACAAAGCGGACAGCGCGTTGGAGAGGTTTAAGGACTCGCGGGCTACGGCCAAGTCCTTGGGACTCTCTGCAGTCCGCCCTCCTCCGCCTTCCGCTTTTCGCTCCTTTCGTGGCACAGGAAGGGGCGCCCCGCAGCGTTCGCAACAGAGCCACAGGCCGGCGCAGCAGTCATCCCAGCGCGGACGCGGGTTCCGCCGTGGCGGACAAAGGGGCCAGCGGGCGGGTCAGTCCGCCACCACCCCGGCCACCACTGCCTCCAAACCTTCCTAGTCCGAACCTCCAGGCCCATCAAACGCCAGTGGGCGGCAGGCTCCGCCATCACCTCCCCCACTGGCGCACCATCACTTCGGACAGGTGGGTTTTAGAGATAGTCCGGAGGGGCTACTCCCTCCCCTTCGAGACTACCCCCCCGGCCATGCCACCTCAATATCACCGCATTTCTGATGGATACATCTGCCTGTGGATTCCTCACCTTTTGAATATCCCCCTGCGCTAGCATATCCCCCTGCGCTAGCATTCCACGGAATTTTTTCGTAGCTCCTTCGCGCCGACGAGGTCGTCACGAAGCCATGGCTCCGCGCGGGGCTCCGCATGACGTCACTGGAGCCATAAGAAGACCACGTCGGCGTGATGACGTCAGTTCCCTTTTTTCCGCGCTGTCGACGCTAACGGATTTTCTGGGACTCTCCTGTCTGTTACTTTGTTTCTTGGATTTGTTTGTATCCTTTTTGAGATGTCTGTTCAAAGGAAGTCGGGTTTCAAGCCCTGCAAGGTATGCGGAGGTCATATGTCGATCACGGACCCGCATGAGGACTGCCTTTGGTGCCTTTCGAGCGACCACGATGTCGAAGGCTGTTCGTCGTGTAGAAAGATGAACCCGAAGGCTTTGAGGGAAAGGGAGGCTAAGCTCTACTTGTCGAAGGTGAGAAAGGAGAAAAGGGGTCGGAAAAGATCGAAGTCGGAGTCGTCGACTTCGCATGGGTCGAAGAGAAGGCATAAGAAGAAGAAGAGGCATGGATCTCGACGTCGGTCGTCGAAGCCTCGAACCTCGAAGTCGCCTTCTCCGGCTCCTCGACGTCGTGCCAAGGACTTTGTCTCTCCTTCTCCTTCCGTCTCTCCACAAAGGTCTCCGGCCCGGTCTCATTATGTGGGTTCACCGGCGCAGTCTCCGGCGTCGGTGGGTTCTCCGGCTCCGATGGATGATGCGGCTCCTGCTGTTCCTGTGGCGTCGCCTGTGGTTCCTGTGACCCCGGCTCAGGAGGTTCCGCTCTCGGAAGTCGAACCGGCGCAGTTTCCTTCTTTCCCGGCGCCAGGCTCGGATCCATCGCAGCTTTTGAACGCGATGTATGGGGTCTTTGCCAGAGCCACTTGCCCCTCTGGAGCACCTTCGGGTCCCATGGGCCCATTGGCATTTAATTTGGGTGTGCCGCAACATTACCCCCCGGCACCCTTTATGCCTTATATGCCTGTGACGCCGTCTTGGCACTTTCCGGCGCCGAAGATGTCGACGCCGTATGATCAGTCTCCGGCTCCATCTGGCGTCCCTTCTTCTCGGGTCCGTGCGGCGCGGGTTGCTGTCGCGGATCCGTCTTCGACGCCGCTGCCGGAGCCATCGACGTCGCTGATGGCGCCGTCGACGCCGCAGCCAAGGATGCGTTCCAGAAGGGAGGCGCAACGGCTTATTGAAGAGGAGCAATATCAAGCTGGTGAGATGGAAGAGGGTGAGATTAATGAGTCTGAGGACTTGTTTGAAGACTTGTGTGAAGCAAGTGGATTGGATTTCTCACCTGAGCCAGTTTTTGACTCGCAGAAAGTTTCTCCTTCAAGGGAGTTGGCTCCTTACCATGTAGTCATCAGGAAGGCGGCTGAACTGTTAGGCCTGCAGCTTCCCTCAGCGGAGTACAAGCCGAATCTTCTGACGGAGGTTCTTCATTCTCCTACCTTGGTGGTGGAGCCTCTCTTGCCCTTCAATGATGCCCTGATGGAACCAATTCTGGAGGTTTGGAGTAACCCTCTTTCAGCTCCTGCAGTCTCTAGATCAGTCTCTAGGCGATATAGACCAGCACCTGGGGACCCTGAGTTTCTTTCCTCTCATCCATCGCCTCAGAGTTTGGTGGTCCAGGCATCGTGCTCAAAGCAGTCTGTGGGTGCTTTTCCTCAGGCCCCGTCGGACCGAGATTCTAAAAAGCTTGAGCAGTCTGCGAAGAAAGTCTTTTCTTCAGCCAGCATGGCTTTAAAGTCCACCAACGCCACCTGTTTGTTGGGCAGATACATTCATGCCCTTATGGACTCTGCCAAGAAGATTCTCCCGAAGTTGTCTGACACGGACAGGGACAATTTAAGTGAGGTTTTAGCGGACTCTCAGGCGGCTGCTCGCCAGGTAATCCAGTCGGGTCTGGACACGGCAGATTCGGTGGCAAGGGTAATGGGCTCCTCTGTTGCCACTAGAAGGCACGCATGGTTGAGGTCTTCAGGGTTTTCACCGGATGTTCAAGCTGCGCTGCTGGATCTCCCTTTTGATGGCTCTAAGCTTTTTGGAGAAAAGCGGACTCTGCGTTGCAGAGATTTAAGGACAGCAAGGCCACAGCAAAGTCCTTGGGCCTTCAAGCACAGTCAAGAGGCTCTGGATTCAAGAGGTACCGTGGGTTTGGGAAATCTTCCTTTCGTTCCCGTCAGCCTCAGCAGCAACAGCAGCAGCAAAACCCTCTGTATAGGGCCTACAGAGGTAAAAGCAGAGGTCGCTTTCGTGGATCTGGACGACATCCCTCTTCCTCTTCCTCCTCTACCTCCCCGACCCCTCCTGGTAATGCAGCAAGGCAGCCCTAGATCCGCCATCCTGGATCATGTAGGTCCTGTGGGAGGCCGTCTTACCCATTTTCTACAAGATTGGAAATTAATAACTTCGGACCTTTGGGTTCTAGATCTTGTAGAAAATGGGTACGCTCTTCCCTTCAAGGAATTTCCCCCACCTTACCCTCCTTGTCAGGGGTTTTGCACGGAAGATCATTTACTTCTCCTTCAGAAGGAGGTTCTTGCTCTGTTACAAAAGGGTGCAATAGAGGTGGTTCCGGAGCAGGAGAGGGGTCGGGATGCTACTCCCGGTATTTCCTGATTCCCAAAAGGATGGCAGGTTACGTCCCATCCTGGACCTCAGAATCTTGAATCTGTTTCTCAGGCAGGAGAGGTTCAAGATGCTAACTCTAGCGCAGGTTCTTCAGGCGCTGCAACAAGAGGACTGGATGGTGTCCATCGACTTACAGGATGCGTATTTCCACATTCCCATCCTGAAGTCGCACAGGAAGTATCTCCGTTTCACGGTTGGGTCGCAACACTACCAGTTTGCGGTCCTTCCGTTTGGTCTTACTACCGCACCTCGAGTCTTCACCAAGGTGATGGCGGTGGTGGCAGCTCATCTCAGGAGGTCGGGATTCCAGTTTTCCCCTACCTGGACGACTGGCTGTTGAAGGCAGAGTCTCCGGAGATGGCGAGTCACCATTTGCAGGTTACAGCCCAGCTGTTGTACAAATTGGGTTTTTCAATAAATGTACCCAAGTCTCACCTGGTGCCCTCTCAGCGCAACCTGTTTATAGGGGCAGTACTGGACACCACTGTGTATCGAGCTTTTCCACCACCACAGAGGATTCTCGACATTCAGGAATTGATCCCTTTGTTTCACAATGGAGCGGTCGTTCCAGTTCTGAAGGTCCTTCGCCTGCTTGGTCTGTTCGCTTCCTGCATCCTGCTGGTCACAAATGCACGCTGGCACATGAGGGCACTCCAGTGGTGTCTCCGCAGGCAGTGGTATCAACACAATGGAGATCTCAGGGAGTCTGTGAGGATCTCCAGAGAAGCTGCAGCGGGTCTGTCTTGGTGGAGTGTGGAGGGCAATCTGTCTCAAGGAAAGCCCTTTCATCTTCCTCCATCTGTGGCCACAGTGGTAACGGATGCCTCTACCCTAGGGTGGGGTGCACATCTGGGGGATCTGGAGATCAAGGGTCTTTGGTCTCCGGAGGAAAGGTTGTTTCACATCAACCTTCTGGAATTGCGGGCGATACGTTTGGCGCTCAAGGCATTTCTCCCTTCCCTTCGCGGTCGGTCAGTTCAGGTCCTGACGGACAACACGGCCGCGATGTGGTATGTCAACAAGCAGGGAGGAGTAGGGTCGTACCGTCTCTGCAGAGAGGCCTTACGGCTCTGGTCCTGGGCACAGGATCATCAGATTTGCTTAATGGCGAATCATCTGGCCGGGGTGCTGAACGTTCGTGCGGACAGTCTCAGTCGGCAGTTTTCCGCCGACCACGAGTGGAGGCTTCATCCAGAGGAAGTTCGACACCTCTTCCAGATGTGGGGACTCCTCGGGTGGACCTGTTTGCCACTCTAGAGAACGCGCATTGCCCGTCATTCTGCAGTCTCCAGTTTCCGAGGCAGGGAGCGTTGGGGGACGCGTTTCAGTTGAGTTGGAGCTCGCAACTCCTTTATGCGTTTCTTCCCATACCCTTGATTCCTCAGGTCCTGAGGAAGATTCGCCAAGACCGGGCCCAAGTCATTTTGATCGCCCCGGATTGGCCAAGAAGGGTGTGGTACACAGACCTTCTTCACCTCTCGTCGCACCCTCCGCTCCGTCTCCCTCTCAGGGTAGACCTCCTCTCGCAGTCGGAGGGGCAGGTTCTTCACCCCCACCTCCAGAGCCTGCACCTTCATGCCTGGAGATTGAACGGGGCAACCTGAATTCTTTTTCTCTCCCGCCTAACGTGGTGGATGTTATACTATCGGCCAGGCGACACTCCACCAAATCTGTCTATTCTTATAGGTGGTCAAAATTTGTCAAGTGGTGCGGAGAGAAATCTATTGATCCCTTAAAAGCCCGTCTTTCTGATGTTCTTTGTTTTTCCCTTCATTTGGCCCGGCAGGGTTGTGCTGTGGCAACTGTTAAGGGATATTTGTCGGCTTTGTCGGCATTTTTGTGTTTGCCTGATCAGCCTTCTTTATTTAAGTCTCCTATAGTCTTAAGGTTTATTAAGGGGCTGACAAACATGTTTCCTCCCACTCCTTTTATTATGCCCCAGTGGGATTTGAATCTGGTTCTTTCTTTTTAATGGGTTCAACTTTCGAACCTATGCATAGTTGTCCGTTGAGGCTTCTATCTTTTAAAACGATCTTCCTGGTGGCTATCACTTCGGCTAGGAGGGTGAGTGAGCTTCAGGCTCTTTCCTGTAAACCTCCTTTTCTGACCATACATGCTGAAAGGTTGGTACTTAGGACCAGGGCTGCTTTTCTGCCTAAGGTGGTGACTCCTTTCCACCTTGGTCAGTCTGTTACCCTTCCTACTTTCTATCCTCCCCTCACCCATCCAAGGAGGAGGAGAGGCTTCATCGTTTGGATCCAAAGAGGGCGATTAGCTTTTATTTGGACAGAACGAAGGACTTTCGCCAAGATGACCAGCTCTTTGTTGGATATGCTGGTCGCATGAAGGGCAAGGCGGTGCACAAGCGCACTTTATCCAGATGGATCATCTTGTGCATCAAGATTTGCTACTCACTCGCTGGTAAGGAGCCTCCTGTTGGTATTAGAGCTCATTCTACCAGGGCTAAGTCCTCTACTTCTGCCTTGTCTAGAGGTGTTCCTGTACTGGATATATGTAAGGCGGCAACTTGGGCCTCCCTCCACACTTTCGCGAAGCACTACTGCCTAGATTCCGATGTGAGGAGGGATGGCCATTTTGCTCGCTCTGTTTTGCAGGACTTTTTGGTATAGAAGGGTGGACACCCTCCTCCGGGTGAGGTACTGCTGTGGGATTCTATTCAAAAGGTGAGGAATCCACAGGCAGATGTATCCATCAGAAGAACAAGTTACTTACCTTCGGTAACGCTTTTTCTGGTGGATACAGTATCTGCCTGTGGATTCCTCACTGACCCACCCGCCTCCCCGTTGTCCACCCTTTTATACCATAAAAGCTGAGGTATTAACTGTTGATGTATTTATATGTACTCAAGATTTGGTTGCCTCATTTGTTTCATTGTTACCTTGTTTGAAATTCAAACTTTCTTGTTTTATTATACACTGTGTGTATCTGTATGAAACCTATATACTTGATATGTATTGTCTATGTGGTCGGTTCGCCCGTTTTGCCTCGGTGGCACGGAAAAATGGGTGGAACTGACGTCATCACGCCGACGTGGTCTTCTTATGGCTCCAGTGACGTCATGCGGAGCCCCGCGCGGAGCCATGGCTTCGTGACGACCTCGTCGGCGCGAAGGAGCTATGAAAAAATTCTGTGGAATGCTAGCGCAGGGGGATATGCTAGCGCAGGGGGATATTCAAAAGGTGAGGAATCCACAGGCAGATACTGTATCCACCAGAAAAAGCGTTACCGAAGGTAAGTAACTTGTTCGTCGGGGGATCACTTGGTGCTTCTTCAGCAGGAAGTTGCGGCCCTCTTGGCCAAGAGGGCTATCGAGCGTGTTCCGACGCACGGAGTAGGTCGTGGTTGTTATTCCCACTACTTTGTGGTGCCCAAGAAGGACAAAGGCCTGCGTCCTATCTTGGACCTCCGGAACGTCAATCGCTTCCTCCGCAAAGAGAAGTTCAAGATGCTCACTCTAGCTCAGGTGTTGTCTGCTATCGACCCGCAAGACTGGATGGTAGCGCTGGACTTGCAGGACGCCTATTTCCACATCCCCGTCCTGCCAGCCCACCGGGGTTACCTGCGGTTCACGGTAGGCCACGAGCACTTTCAGTTTACCGTGCTCCCCTTTGGCCTTACCAGCGCCCCTCGGGTGTTCACCAAGGTGATGGCGGTGGTCGCAGCTCATCTGCGCAGATCAGGGGTCTCAGTCTTCCCCTATCTTGACGACTGGTTGTTGAAGGCGGGCTCGCCCCAGACAGTCGTCTCCCCAACTCCAGACTATGGCCGACCTCCTGCACTTGCTGGGGTTCTCAATCAATGTGCCGAAGTCGCACCTGATTCCCTCTCAGAAGCTCCTCTTTATCGGAGCGGTTCTGGACACAGCGTAGTTTCGGGTCTATCCTCCCAAACAGCGAGTCCGGGATATTCGGACGCTGATTCCCATCTTTCAACCCTTGTCCCGGGTTTCGGTCAGAGTGACTCTGAGGCTGCTGGGCCTCATGGCCTCCTGCATCCTGCTGATCAATCATGCAAGATGGCATATGCGGGCTCTGCAGTGGGACCTGAAGTTCCAGTGGGCGCAGCATCAGGGGAACCTGTCCGATTACGTCCAGATCTCGGAGGGCACTGCACAACAGTTGCAGTGGTGGCTCACGAACCGGCATTGGGTCGACGGCAGATCCCTCTCCCTTCCCCAACCGGAGTTTACAGTGGTGACGGATGCGTCCCTCCTGGGATGGGGCGGCCACATGGGAGAGGCGGAGATCAGAGGCCTCTGGTCTCCGGCGGAGTCCAAGCTCCATATCAACCTTCTGGAGCTTCGGGCTATATGGCTTGCACTGAAGGCATTCCTTCCCTCTGTCAAGGGGAGAGTAGTGCAGGTGTTCACAGACAACACCACCGCCATGTGGTACTGCAACAAGCAAGTCGGGGTGGGGTCGTGGACCCTATGTCAGGAGGCTCTGCGTCTCTGGACATGGCTGGAACATCAGGGCATGTCCCTGGTGGTTCAACACCTGGCAGGTTCTCTGAACGCCAGGGCAGGCGAACTCAGCCGCAGGTGCATGCTGGATCACGAATGGCGTCTGCACTCGGAGGTGGTGCAAGGTCTCTTTCAGCAGTGGGGAGAGCCTTGGTTAGATCTATCTGAAAGAGACACGTTAGTGACAGATTCCTTACCTTAGAATATCCCCAGGCGTCAGGCTGGATCGGGAAAGTTTTTTGCGTAGCAGTACCCTTGCGCGTCGGTGTGCGGCTCCGCGTCCGTCGGCGTCGTGGTCGCCGGGATGACGTCGCGGGCAGTACTTAGACGCCGCCCCTGCGCGCTGACGTCAGTTCTTCTTTTTCCGCGCCAGTAAGCGCAGATCCAGGAAGAGCAGTGCCCTAGTCACTTTTTGACTATCCTTTTTTGTGAATTTTTTCACTGTTTCTTCAACGAATCTTCACGACTCCTAAGGTGTCGTAGGAATGCCCGGCTTTAAGCCCTGCGAGGCCTGTGGTCGCATGATGTCGATCACGGACCCGCATCTCGAGTGTCTCTTCTGTCTCGGCCGAGACCACGACACGAAGTCGTGCCCTGACTGCCGGAAACTTCATCCGAAGGCTTTGCGAGAGCGGTCTCGAAAGCTGCTCGAGGTCCGGCAGTCGGCTCCGCCCCGCACCAAGCCCCGGTCCCGGAAGAGGTAGAGCGGCCGGTCGCGGAGTCCCCGCCGTTCGTCGGAATCCAAGTCTTGGCGCTCCTCCGGTAAGTCGAAGCACAAGAAGTCTAAGCGGCGTCATCGCTCTAAGACTTCGCCTCGCCGGTCTCGCGACTCGGCTGAGGCCCCAGTCGGCACCGTCCCCGCGGCCCCGGACATGCCTGTAGAGCCGCCCCCGAATTACCCGTTCTTTCCGGGGTCGGGGACGACTCCGGCCGAAATACAGGAATTCCTGTCGGCCATGGCCCGCCTCTTCGGGCCTTCAGGTCCCTCCGGTGCGCCTTCGGGCCCCGCGGGCCCTGATGGGGTTGCCCCGGCGCCGCCGTCGACTCCGGTCCCGGCGCCGCCTGTCCCACCAGCCTTCGTCCCGGCCTTGGCTCCGGCCCCGGCCTCGATCCCGGCTCCGGTGGTACCGCAACCCACATCGGCGCCGGTTGAGCTAACCACGGCTCCGCCGACGCCGATGTCCCCGGTGCCGTTCCTGATGCCGTCCGGGGCTCCGGACGGCGTCGTTCCCCGGTTCTCTCCGGCTCCGGACATGGAGGCGGACCGACGTCGCCCGACGCCGGTTCCGGCGCCGATGAGACCTTGGGTCCCAAATGTCCCTCCTCCTCAATATTTCGAACAAGAGGAGGACCAGGAGAGCTGGGAGGGGCCTGAGGACCCTCTCACACAACAGTGTGAGTTTGACCCGGACTGGGTTGAGGAACTTGGAGATGCCAGTGGTCTAGACACCTCCCCTGACACTGGCATGCTGTCTCCTCCCGTGGCTACGGAGGAGGGGGCTAATTTTGCAACAGTGTTGCGTAGAGCAGCTGGAGCCTTACATCTCCAGTTGCCTACTGTGGCCGTCAGGACTAACCTCCTGACAGAAGTGCTTCAGCCGGCGGCTTCCTCTTCGGAGACTGTGCTGCCGTTTAATGATGCACTCACTGACGTTCTTTTGGGTACCTGGTCCAAACCCACCACAGGGGCTCCTGTGGATAGGAACGTGGCCCGACGCCATCGCCCTGCTCCGGGCGACCCCCTGTTTCTCTCCCAACACCCCACCCCTGAGAGCTTGGTTGTCCAAGCCTCTGCCTCCCAAACCGCCTTCCCTACCGCCCCTCCGGATAGGGAATCCAAACGCCTGGACCAATTTGGGAAGAAGGCTTTTTCTTCCTCCAGTGCTGGCTTGCGGTCCGTCAACACCGCTTGCCTTTGGGCCGATATACCCACTCCCTGTGGGATTCGGTGGCGGCTGTTTTGCCGCAGTGTTCTGAGGAGGTCCAGACACTGCTTACCCGCGCCATTGCGGAAGGGGCGAGATGCGGCTAAATACACCATCCGTTGTGGCCTTGATACCGCCGACTCGCTGGGCAGATCGCTTGCTACGACGGTGGCACTACGTCGCCACGCCTGGCTGAGGACAACTGGTTTCTCGGGTGATGTCCAGAATACACTCGTGGACATGCCCTTTGATGGAGTCGGTCTTTTTGGTTCAAAGGCAGACCATGCGCTGGAGCGGTTTAAGGACTCACGGGCTACGGCCAAGTCCCTGGGCCTTTCTGTTGTACGCCCTCCGCTCAGCTCTGCTTTCGCCTTTCGTGGCCACGGAAGGGCGCCCAGTCACGCCAGATGCCCAGCCACCGGCCCGCACAGCAAGCGCTCTACGCGTGGCCGAGGACGTGGATACCGCTGTGGCGGTTCGGGCAACCAGCGTGCGGGTCAGGCCACCACCTCCAACCCGTCCGCGGCCTCCAAGCCCTCCTAGTCCCTCCTTTCAGGTGCACTGCACGCCAGTAGGGGGCAGGGTCCGCCATCACCTTCACCACTGGCGTCCCATCACCTCGGACAGGTGGGTCTTGGACATTGTCAGAAGGGGCTACTCCTCCCCTTCGAGACCACCCCCAGCCATGCCACCTCAATTCCACCACATGTCAGGGGATCACTTGGTACTTCTGCAGAAGGAAGTCACGGCCCTCTTGGCCAAGAGGGCCATCGAGCATGTTCCGACCCCAGAAGTAGGGCGTGGTTGCTACTCCCACTACTTCCTGGTGCCCAAAGGACAAGGAGGACATGCGTCCTATCTTGGACCTCCGGAACGTCAATCGCTTCCTCCGGAAGGAGAAGTTCAAGATGCTCACCCTAGCTCAGGTCTTGACTGCCCTCGACCCTGGAGACTGGTTGGTAGCGCTGGACTTGCAGGACGCTTATTTTCACATCCCCGTCCTGCCGGCCCACCGGCGTTACCTGCGGTTCACGGTAGGCCTCGAGCATTTTCAGTTCACCGTGCTCCCTTTCAGCCTTACCAGCGCCCCTCGGGTGTTCACCGAAAGTGATGGCGGTGGTCGCAGCTCATCTGCGCCGGGCAGGGGTTCCAGTCTTCCCTACCTCGACGACTGGTTGCTGAAGGCGGGCTCGTCCCAGGCAGTCGTCTCCCACCTCCAGACTCACGGCCGAACTCCTGCACTCGCTAGGGTTCTCCATCAATGTGCCGAAGTCGCATCTGATTCCTTCTCCACAGCTCCTTTTCATCGGAGCAGTTCTGGACACGACGCAGTTTCGGGCCTATCCTCCCGAACGGCGAGTCCGGGATATTCGGGCTATGATTCCGATCTTTCAGCCTTTATCCTGGGTTTCGGTACGGATGACCCTGAGGCTGCTGGGCCTCATGGCCTCCTGCATCCTGCTGGTCAATCATGCCAGATGGCATATGCGGGCTCTGCAGTGGGACCTGAAGTTCCAGTGGGCGCAGCACCAGGGCAACCTGTCCGATCACGTCCAGATCTCGGAGGGGACTGCAAAACAGTTGCAGTGGTGGCTCTCGAACCGGCAATGGGTCTTGGGCAGATCCCTCTCCCTTCCCCAGCCAGAGCACACAGTTGTGACGGACGCGTCCCTTCTGGGATGGGGCGGTCACATGGGAGAGGCGGAGATCAGAGGCCTCTGGTCTCCGAGCGGAGTCCCGGCTCCATATCAACCTTCTGGAGCTCCGGGCGATCCGACTTGCACTCAAGGCATTCCTTCCCTCTGTCAAAGGGAAGGTAGTGCAGGTGTTCATAGACAACACCACCGCCATGTGGTACTGCAACAAACAAGGCGGGGTGGGGTCGTGGACCTTTGTCAGGAGGCTCTGCGCCTCTGGACATGGCTGGAACATCAGGGCATGTTCCTGATGGTTCAACACCTGGCAGGTTCCCTGAACGCCAGGGCGGACGAACTCCAGCCGCAGGTGCATGATGGATCACGAATGGCGTCTTCACTCTGAAGTGGCGCAAGGACTCTTTCTACAGTGGGGAGAGCCTTGGTTAGATCTATTCGCCACCGAAGAGAACGCGCAATGTCATCAGTTCTGCGCGTTGGAATTTCCAAGGCGGCACTCGCCGGCGACGCTTTTCGTCACGAGTGGAGTTGCGGTCTATTGTACGCCTTTCCGCCTATACCACTTCTACCCAGAGTGTTGAAGAAGATTCGGCGCGACCGGGCCCAAGTCATTCTTGTGGCTCCGGACTGGGCTCGTAGAGTTTGGTATCCCGAGCTTCTCAGTATGAGCGTAGATCCCCCGATCCGTCTGCCTCTTCGGGAGGATCTTCTGTCGCAGCAGCAGGGGACGGTCCTCCACCCGAACCTGTCCAGCCTCCACCTGCTTGCGTGGAGATTGAGCGGCGGCAGTTGATTCCTTTCGACTTGCCTCCCGAAGTTTGTGATGTGATTCTGGCAGCCAGGCATCCCTCCACTAAGGTGGTATACGCCTGCAGGTGGAACAAGTTTGTGGCATGGTGCACAGCAAAGGCTGTGAATCCCCTTTCTGCCCCTCTCTCTGAGGTTCTCCTGTTCCTTCTTTCCCTGGCCCAACAGGGTTCTGCCCTGGGTACCATCAAAGGCTATCTTTGTGCCATCTCGGCCTTCCTCAGGCTTCCTGATCAGCCCTCCCTTTTCAAGTCCCCTGTTGTTAACAGGTTTCTAAAAGGCATTACACACCTCTTCCCTCCTGTTCCGTTTGTGATGCCTCAGTGGGACTTGAACTTGGTTCTTACCTTTCTTATGTGCGCTCCCTTTGAGCCTCTACATAACTGTCCTCTTCGTCTTCTGACTCTGAAGACTGCCTTTCTGGTGGCCATCACCTCCGCTCGGCGGGTGAGTGAGCTCCAGGCTCTATCATGTAAACCTCCCTTTCTGTCTGTCCATCCAGACAAGGTTGTTCTTAGGACGCGTCCGTCCTTCTTGCCAAAGGTGGTTACTGCCTTCCACATTGGGCAGACCATCACTTTGCCCACCTTCTTTCCGCCTCCTTCCAGAGAGGAAGAGAGGCTCCACCGTCTGGACCCAAAACGTGCGCTATCCTTTTACATCGACCGCACACGCCATTTCCGGGTGGATGACCAGCTCTTTGTTGGCTACGTGGGCGCCAAAAAGGTCGGGCGGTGCACAAGAGAACCATCTCCCGCTGGGTAACCTTGTGTATCAAAGCCTGCTATTCTTTGGCTAAGAAGGAGCCTCCTGTTGGGCTGCGTGCCCATTCCACCAGGGCAACGGCTGCTACCACAGCTTTGGGCCGCGGTGTTCCGCTGCAGGATATCTGTCAGGCAGCTACGTGGGCCTCGCTGCACATGTTTACAAAGCATTACTGCCTTGACAGTCAGGTCCGGAGGGACGGCTTCTTTGACCGTTCTGTCCTCCAGGACTTCCTTGTCTGATCTTTGTTCGCAGACCCACCACCGGGGTTGGTATTGCTGGGGTATCTATTCTAAGGTAAGGAATCTGTCACTAACGTGTCTCTTTCAGATGCACAAGTTACTAACTTGTGTAACGATATATCTGTAAGAGACATAGTGACAGATTCCTTACCGCCCACCCATCCTCCCCGTTCTGCGAACTGATTTCTAGGGTTAAGGACATCCCTTTCAGGGCCCTAGTATTTTTCAGACACCTATGTCAGCTTCTTGCATGGCTCTGCGTTCCTGGCGCGGAAAGTCGTGTACAGAACTGACGTCAGCGCGCAGGGGCGGCGTCTAAGTACTGCCCGCGACGTCATCCCGGCGACCACGACGCCAACGACGGACGCGGAGCCGCACGCCGCCTACCGACGCGCAAGGGTACTGCTACGCAAAAAACTTTCAGGATCCAGCCTGACGCCTGGGTATATTCTAAGGTAAGGAATCTGTCACTAACTACTGTCTCTTACAGATATATCGTTACACAAGTTAGTAACTTGTGCATTCGCCACCGAAGAGAACGCGCAATGTCATCAGTTCTGCACGTTGGAATTTCCAAGGCGGCACCCGCTCGGCGACGATTTTCGTCACGAGTGGAGTTGCGGTCTATTGTACGCCTTTCCGCCTATACCACTTCTGCCCAGAGTGCTGAAGAAGATCAGGCGCGACCGGGCACAAGTCATCCTTGTGGCCCCGGAATGGGCTCGAAGAGTATGGTATCCCGAGCTACTCAGTATGAGCATCGATCCCCCAATCAGAGGATCTTCTGTCGCAGCAGCAGTGGGCAGTCCTCCACCCGAACCTGTCCAGCCTCCACCTCTTTGCGTGGAGATTGAGCGGCGGCAGTTGATTCCTTTCGACTTGCCTCCTAAAGTTTGTGATGTCATTCTGGCAGCCAGGCGTCCCTCTACTAAAGTGGTATACGCCTGCAGGTGGAACAAGTTTGTGGCATGGTGCACAGCAAAGGCTGTGGATCCCCTTTCTGCCCCTCTTTCTGAAGTTCTACTGTTCCTTCTTTCTTTGGCCCAGCAGGGCTCTGCTCTGGGCACTGTCAAGGGCTACCTTTCTGCTATTTCGGCCTTTCTCAGGCTCCCTGATCAGCCCTCTCTTTTCAAGTCCCCTGTTGTAAATAGATTTCTCAAAGGCATTGCACACCCTTTTCCTCCTATTCCTTTCGTGATGCCTCAGTGGGACTTGAATTTGGTTCTTACATACTTGATGTGTGCTCCCTTTGAGCCACTTCATAACTGTCCTCTTCGTCTCTTGACCTTGAAGACTGCTTTCCTGGTGGCCATCACCTCCGCTAGGCGAGTTAGTGAGCTCCAGGCTCTTTCTTGTAAGCCTCCTTTCCTATCAGTCCATCCGGACAAGGTTGTGCTCAGGCCCCGTCCTTCCTTTTTGCCAAAAGTGGTTACGGCCTTTCACATTGGGCAGACTATTACCTTGCCCACCTTCTTTCCGCCTCCGCATCCTTCCTGAGAGTAAGAGAGGCTCCACCGTCTTTACCCAAAACGTGCGCTTTCTTTTTATCTCAACCGCACACAGCAGTTCCGGGTGGATGACCAGCTCTTTGTTGGCTACGTTGGCACCAAGAAAGGTCGGGCGGTACACAAGAGAACTATCTCCCGCTGGGTTGTCTTATGTATCAAAGCCTGTTACTCTTTGGCTAAAAAAGAACCTCCGGTGGGGCTGCGTGCTCATTCCACCAGAGCTACTGCAGCCACTACTGCATTGGGACGTGGTGTCCCCCTGCAAGACATCTGTCAGGCAGCCACGTGGGCCTCGCTGCACACGTTTACCAAGCATTATTGCCTCGACAGCCAAGTCCGGAGAGACAGCTTTTTGGCCGTTCTGTTCTCCGTGACTTTCTGGTGTGATCTTGGTTCGCAGACCCACCACCGGGGTTGGTATTGCTGGGGTATCTATTCTAAGGTAAGGAATCTATCACTATGTGTTTCTTTCAGATGAACAAGTTACTTACCTACGGTAATGATATATCTGTAAGAAACATTAGTAGTTATAGATTCCTTACCGCCCCACCCATCCTCCCCGTTCTGCGAACTGATTTCTAGGGTTAAGGTCCTCCCTTTCAGGGCCCTAGTTTCAATGCACCAGTGGTCAGTATCTTGCATGGCTCTGCGTTCCTGGCGCGGAAAGTCTGACGTCAGCGCACGTGGGCGGCGTCTAAGTAGCGCGCGCGACGTAATCTCGGCGACCACGACGCCAACGACGGACGCGGGGCCGCACAATGCCACCTACCGACGCGCAGAGGTACTGCTGACGAAAACTTTCCGGATCCAGTCTGACGCCTGGGGATATTCTAAGGTAAGGAATCTATCACTACTAATGTTTCTTACAGATATATCGTTACCGAAGGTTAGTAACTTGTTCGTCAACTCTACTTTGACGTTGATCTATTGTCAAAGGATGTAGAAGTTGTTCCTTGTGCATTTGAGGTGAACTAGTCACTATTCTAGATTCTTAAAGTAGAAAACCGAGATGATGTACATGTGCAGAGCAGGTTTCTAAAAGGTGGATTTCATTCAGTTTGATATTTTGCACCTTTTAAAGATATAGGCTGTGACTGTAGATGGAGTGCCTAAAGGTGAGTCTCTTACTGGACATTTATTAATTTCTTCTGTGTTTACGTTTTTTTCCTAATAACTCGTAAATAGCAAATCTGAAAGAGACACGTTAGTGATAGATTCCTTACCTTAGAATATCCCCAGGCGTCAGACTGGATGCGGAAATTTTTTCGTTAGCAGTACCCCTGCGCGTCAGTAGGTGGCGTCGTGCGGCACCGCGTCCGTCGCTGGCGTCGTAAGCGCCAAGATGACGTCACGGAGACTACTTAGGCGCCACCCATGCGCGCTGACGTCAGTTCTTTCTTTTTCCGAGCCAGTAAGCGCAGATCCGGTTAGAGCACGTACCTTAGTCACTTTTTGACTACCCTTTTTGAGACTTTTGTCTCCTGTAAGCTTTGGTTTCCTTGGTGCACGTAGGGATGCCTGGATTTAAGTCTTGTGGGGCCTGCCGTCGCAATATGTCGGTGGCGGACCCCCACGATGTCTGCCTCTACTGCCTGGAGACCGACCACGACTCCCGGTCCTGTCTGGACTGTCGGGCCATGGCCCCGAAGGCCTTGAGGGAGCGGCACCGGAAGCTGCTGGAGGTCCGGCACTGCCCCAGCGCCGTTCCCGGTCCAGGGGCCGTTCCAGGGAACGCTCGCGGGGCCACGGTCATTGCTCCTCGGGCTCCAAGTCTTCACCCTCGGATTCGGGTAAGAGACGACACAAAAAGTAGTCGAAGAAGCGTGTTCGCTCTCCGACGTCCCCCCGTCGGTCCCCGGATGTGGACGAGGGGGACAGGGGCTTTGCCCCTGCGGCTCCTTCGGAGCTCGAGAGTCCCGCGGCCTACCCACCTTACCCGGGTCCGTCGGCGACTCCCGCACAGGTGCAAGAGTTTCTTGCTACCATGGACCGCCTTTTAGGCCTCGGGCTCCCGCCGGTGCGCCCTCGGGCCCCGCGGTCCCGTGTCAGGATCCTGTTGGGCCGTCGGCGCTGCCGGCGGCTCCAGCTTCGGCGCCACAGGATCCTGCGCCGTCAGCTCCGGCCACGGCGCCACAAGGTCCCTCGCTGCCGGCTCCGGCCCCAGCGCCACCCTCGGCTCCGCCTCCGGCGCCGCAGTGGGTGCCATTTGTCCCGCCCTTGCCCAGGTTCCAGGACCATTTTGCTCCTACCTTGGATCCGCATTGGGAAATGGCGCCGGTCCGGCCCCGGCCGGCGCCGTTCCCGACGCAGTTTGTTCCTTCTCCGGCTCCTGCCCTGCCGCCGCGGCCTGTGCCACATGCGGCGGAGGTGGAGGACGACTGGGAGGGGTCCGAGGACCCTCTTGCTCGTCAGTGTGACTCTGAGCAGGACTGGGCGGACGATTTGGAGGATGCCGGAGATCTCGACGTCTCCTCTGACCCGGGGTTTGCCTCTCCCCCACCTACCATGGAGGAGAGCGCCTTCTACACGATGGTGCTACGTCGGGCAGCTGAGGTTCTCAACCTTGATCTCCCTACGGTGGCCCTAAAAACTAACCTCCTCACTGAGGTGCTCCAGACGGCGTCCACTTCGTCGGAGCCCCTGCTGCCATTTAATGACGCCCTCACTGACGTCTTCCTGGGCACTTGGTCACGGCCAGCCACAGGGGCCCCTGTGGATAAGAACGTCGCCAGGCGTCATCGCCCGGCGCCCGGTGACCCTGCCTTTCTGACCACTAATCCTACGCCTGAGAGCCTGGTCATCCAAGCTTCGACGTCCCAGAGTGCCTTCCCCACGGCTCCGCCGGATAAGGACTCCAAGAAGCTGGAGCAGTTCGGCAAGCGGTTGTTCTCTTCGGCCAGCTTGGGGCTGCGGTCGGTGAACACCGCTTGCCTCTTGGGCCGCTATTCCCACGCGGTGTGGGATACAGTTGCACAGGTGTTGCCTCAGTGTCCTGAAGAGACCCAAGCTGTGCTGTCCTAAGCTGTTGCCGAGGGTAAAGATGCGGCTAAGTTCGCCATTCGGTGTGGTTTGGACACCGCGGACTCACTAGGTAGAGTGATTTCTACGACTGTGGCGCTTCATCGCCACGCCTGGTTGAGATCTACCGGGTTCTCGCCAGATGTCCAAAGCTCGCTCATGGACATGCCCTTTGATGGCACTTGCCTGTTTGGCGATAAGGCCGACAGTGCGCTGGAGCGTTTTAAGGACTCGCGGGCCACGGCCAAGTCCTTAGGTCTTTCCACGAAAGCCCGGCCACTCCTGGTTTTCGCTCCTTTCGTGGCCACGGAAAGGGGCGCCCAGGCACGTTCCTTCAGCAAGCCTGTGCAGAACCAGCCCCAACGCGGACGCGGTCTCCGCAGGGGCGGGTCTGAGACTAAGCGTGGGGTCAGTCCACCTCCGCCCCGCTGCTTCTGCCTCCAAACCTTCCTAATCCGAGCTTTGGGGGCACCCCACGCCAGTGGGTGGCAGGATCCACCATCATCTCCCCCACTGGCACGCTATCACATCGGACAAGTGGGTGTTGCAGATCATCCACAAGGGTTACGCCCTTCCCTTTCAGTCCACCCCTCCTGCCATGCCACCTCAGTTCCACCGCATGTCGGGGGACCACTTGGCACTTCTCCTGCAGGAAGTCACGGCTCTCTTGGCCAAGGGGGCCATCGAGTGTGTTCCTGGGCCAGAAGTAGGGGAGTGGTTGTTATTCCCACTACTTTCTGGTCCCCAAGAAGGACAAGAGGGGCTTGCGCCCCATCTTGGACCTCAGGAACGTCAATCGCTTCCTCCGGAAGGAGAAGTACAAGATGTTGACTCTGGCTCAGGTCTTGGCTGCCCTCGACCCTGGAGACTGGATGGTAGCGTTGGACTTGCAGGACGCCTATTTTCACATCCCCAGCCCACCGGCGTTACCTGCGGTTCACGGTAGGCCAGGAGCATTTTCAGTTTGCCGTGCTCCCCTTCGGCCTTACCAGCGCCCCTCGGGTGTTCACGAAGGTGATGACGGTGGTCGCAGCTCATCTGCGCAGGTCAGGGGTGTCAGTCTTCCCCTACCTCGACGACTGGTTGTTGAAGGCGCGCTCGCCCCAGGCAGTCGTCACGCACCTTCAGACTACGGCCGACCTCCTGCATTTGCTGGGGTTCTCCATCAACGTGCCGAAGTCGCACCTGAGTCCCTCTCAGAAGCTCCCCTTCATCGGAGCGGTTCTGGATTCGACGCTGTTTCGGGTTTTTCCTCCCGAGCAGCGAGTCCGGGATATTCAGGCTATGATTCCGATCTTTCAGCCTCTATCCCGGGTTTGTCAGGATGACCCTCCGGCTCCTGGCACTGATGGCCTCCTGCATGCTGCTGGTGCAACATGCCAGATGGCATATGCGGGCTCTGCAGTGGGACCTGAAGTTCCAGTGGGCACAGCATCAGGGCAGCCTGTCCGATCATGTCCAGATCTCGGAGGGTGCAGTGGTGGCTCACGAATCGCGATTGGGTCAATGGCAGATCCCTCTCCCTTCCCCAACCGGAGCACACAGTGGTGACGGATGCGTCCTCCCTGGGATGGGGTGGCCACTTGGGAGAGGCGGAGATCAGAGGCCTCTGGTCTCCGGCGGAGTCCCGGCTCCATATCAACCTTTTGGAGCTTCTGGTGATCCGACTTGCACTGAAGGCATTTCTTCCCTCTATCCGGGGAAGTGTAGTGCAGGTGTTCACGGACAACACCACCGCCATGTGGTATTGCAACAAACAGGGCGGGGTGGGGTCCCGGACCCTATGTCAGGAGGCTCTGCGCCTCTGGACATGGCTGGAACATCAAGGCATTACCTTGGTGGTTCAACACCTGGCGGGTTCTCTGAACGCCAGGGCGGACGAACTCAGCCGCCGGTGCTTGATGGATCACGAATGGCGTCTGAACTCAGACGTGGCGCAAGGTCTCTTTCAGCAGTGGGGAGAGCCTTGGTTAGATCTATTCGCCACAGAAGAGAACGCGCAATGTCATCAGTTCTGCGCGTTGAAATTTCCAAGGCGGCACTCGCTCGGCGACGCTTTTCGTCGCGAGTGGAGTTGCGGTCTATTGTACGCCTTTCCGCCTATACCACTTCTGCCCAGAGTGCTGAAGAAGATTCGGCATGACTGGGCCCAAGTCATCCTTGTGGCTCCGGATTGGGCACGAAGATACTGGTATCCCGAGCTACTCAGCATGGCGATTGATCCCCCGATCCGACTGCCTCTTCGGGAGGATCTTCTGTCGCAGCAGCAGGGGACGGTCCTCCACCCGAACCTGTCCAGCCTCCACCTCCATGCGTGGAGATTGAGCGGCGACAGTTGACAGCTTTCGATCTTCCTCCCGAAGTCTGTGATGTCATTCTGGCAGCCAGGCGTCCCTCCACTAAGACGGTATACGCCTGCAGGTGGAATAAATTTGTGGCATGGGGCACAGCAAAGGCTGTGGATTCCCTCTCTGCCCCTCTTTCTGAGGTTCTTCTGTTCCTTCTATCCTTGGCCCAGCAGGGCTCTGCTCTGGGCACTATCAAAGGTTATCTTTCGGCCATCTCCGCCTTTCTACGTCTTCCAGATCAGCCTTCTCTTTTTAAGTCCCCGGTTGTTACCCGTTTCCTCAAGGGCATTACGCACACATTTCCTCCCGTGCCGTTCATAATGCCTCAATGGGACTTAAACCTTGTCTTGACATACCTGATGTGCGCTCCCTTCAGCCCCTTCATCACTGTCCTTTGCGTCTTCTCACTCTCAAGACAGCTTTCCTGGTAGCTATCACCTCTGCCAGAAGAGTGAGTGAGCTCCAGGCTCTTTCTTCCAAACCTCCTTTCCTTTCTGTTCATCCGGACAAGGTGGTTTTAAGGACCCGTCCTTCTTTCTTGCCAAAGGTTGTCACACCCTTCCACATCGGGCAGACCATCACTTTGCCCACCTTCTTTCCGCCTCCGCATCCTTCAAAAGAGGAAGAAAGGCTCCACCGTCTGGACCCAAAACGTGCGCTCTCGTTCTACCTGAAGTGCACTCGACAGTTCCGGGTGGAGGACCAGCTCTTTGTTGGCTACGCGGGGGCCCAAAAATGGTCGGGCTGTGCACAAACGGGCCATCTCTCGGTGGGTCGTTCTCTGCATCAAAGCCTGTTACTCGTTGGCTAAGAAGGAGCCTCCTGTGGGGCTGCGTGCCCATTCTACCAGGGCGACAGCAGCCACTACTGCCTTGGGATGCGGCGTCCCCTTGCAGGATATTTGTCAGGCAGCTACGTGGGCCTCGCTGCACACTTTTACCAAGCATTACTGCCTTGACAGTCAGGTCCGGAGAGACGGCTTCTTTGGCCGTTCTGTTCTCCGTGACTTTCTGGTGTAATCCATTCGCAGACCCTCCACCGGGGTTGGTATTGCTGGGGTATCTATTCTAAGGTAAGGAATCTATCACTAACGTGTCTCTTTCAGATGCACAAGTTACTACTTGTGTAACGATATATCTGCAAGAGACATTAGTTAGTGATAGATTCTTACCGCCCACCCATCCTCCCCGTTCTGCGAACTGATTTCTAGGGTTAAGGTCATCCCTTTCAGGGCCCTAGTTTCATGGCACCAATGGTCAGTTTCTTGCATGGCTCTGCGTTCCTGGCGCGGAAAGTCGTGTACAGAACTGACGTCGGCGCGCATGGGTGGCGCCTAAGTAGTCTCCGTGACGTCATCTCGGCGCTTACGACGCAAGCGACGGACGCGGAGCCGCACGACGCCACCTACTGACGCGCAGGGGTACTGCTAACGAAAAACTTTCCGGATCCAGTCTGACGCCTGGGGATATTCTAAGGTAAGGAATCTATCACTAACTAATGTCTCTTACAGATATATCGTTACACAAGTAGTAACTTGTGCTTTAAGTGTTTTTATTGCATATACTAATTATTAGCATTGAAAGCATGCTTAAATGCACATATTGCCTTGGTGTGTTTAGATGCCTGTCATTACTACGACATAAATCACTGTGCAGTCTTCACTTCACTATATCTGTCTCAACCTGTTCAATTCCTTCTTTACCGCACTGTACTTTTCTTTCAATTGTTTGTGCAGTAAGGTCAATTCTACCCTTCTACCATTGTACCAAGTTTTTATAACTTGGTTGTTTTCTAAAGTTTCAAATATTTTTTTCTCAATTGGTCTTTATTATCATTTTGATAGATAATTTCTGGATGCACAAATTCAAAACTGAGTCATGTGACACGTTTTTTTAAATAAAAAGTATTTTGAAGATGAAATCTTCCTTTTCCCTACAAACACCTTTATTCTAACACCACCACCACCACTTGATGTGCCTTTTGGAATGCCGACATACACAAAGGCTGTGTCCTTCTAAAGCAAGGACAGTTACATAAAAGATAAACACATGCAATAGTTTGTTTAATTCTAAATAGATGATTTCCAAAACGTTCTCCTTTAAAAAAAGGAAGAATATAACGCACCAGTTGTCTGAGAAGTCATTAGAAATAAAAAATAATGTTTGCATTCAAAATGATGGTATGTTTTAGTGGGTATTTAAGGTAGTGTTGAAGTTTTGACTTGGCACAGTAAGCAATACGAAGTAATGGTAGTGTACTATGTGTGTTATTTTAACAATGCTATTTTCGTAACTTACATTTTTAAAATAAATACTAATTTTAAGGGGCATTAGTAAGGTAAATAATATTGAATGTGATTTTAATGTTTTTGTAGTTTGCATGCAGATTTATAGTATTTCATGTTGAATTTCAGCTCACGTTTGTAAGTCCCAAGCTACCCTTTTGGCTGAAGCATTCCCAATTTTGTCTCAGGTGAGTTAACTGTCAGGTTCATCCCCACAGCTGTTATAAAACCATACTTTACTGTATATTGCAACTAGTGTTCTTTAAAATGTTATTGAATATCGTAAACTGCTTTGATGTTTAGAATGATGCATGCATTGTGCGAAATAATAGAAGCAACTTCTCATTTTAGGTGGGAATCTTTCCTTGTACAACACTTTAATTTACCAAAGAATATTTTTTTACCTGCTTAGATACATGTATTAATGTATTCAATCAATCCAAAGCTTAAAGACTTCACCATCTACATGCATTGCAGTTGACAGAATAGTGTCACTGAAGGATGGATTTAATTCACCTTAAAAGCGGTCTATCTAAATGTAATTTACATGGAGTTCCTTTATCAGTTTTTTGATATTCAGTATGCTGCAGCGCGGAGTACATTTTCATTGCAGATGGTAACCTAATAGCTTCATAATTTCTAATTGCCAGTCATGTCCTTGGAACACAAATGTGTTTTAAACATTCAAATGAAAACCCCAGAAAACAATTTAAGGCATATGCACTGGAGAGCAAAAAGGACCGTTAATCTTTAGCATTCCTTGGACAGTTAGCTTTACACCCTCCAACACCCCTTGGCACCAGAGCAGGCCTTTTCTTTTCCTTTTTCCTCTCTAAGTGATCTTTGAATCAGTTCTTTAGCCAGGCTTATTTCTGTTTCTTATTTATTCACTGTTTATTAACTATGTATTTTGTTCTGTTATGGAATTCTTGGAGATGTTTATTTCTTGTAGTAATTTAAATGTCTAATATAAATTTAGTGACTCCTCAGCTTCACCTTTCATGCTGTGTGTGGATATAGCTGGTAGGTGACCAGTTTTAAGAATGTCTCAAAGCTTTTAATTAAGTTGACCCATTTTGCCTCTAAAGGATTAGTCATATCAATATCCAGTTGAGACTCAAGCTTACCCACCTTAATGAGAGCCTCAGAGAAGTTTGAAGCCAAAGCAGCAACGTAAAAAAAAAATGACTGCAGCAGAAGAGGTAGTGACGGTGTGTGTCCGGTGTTGTCCTTTTGAGCATTTTCTTAGACTCTTTCTAAAAAGGTTGCAGATAACAGGATCAGTCATAAATATTACATAGCCCACAGTGGTAAATCTGTGTAGTCTGCTCTGAGTAAACTGGGACCACTGACTTCCCCCACAGTTAGAGATTTGTGTATGGTTTTGTTTGTGTGTGGCATGATCTGAAAGAGACACGTTAGTGATAGATTCCTTACCTTAGAATAACCCCAGGCGTCAGACTGGATCCGGAAAGTTTTTCGTCAGCAGTACCCCTGCGCGTTGGTAGGTGGCGTCGTGTGACTCCGCGTTCGTCGCTGGCGTCGTAAGCGCCGAGATGACGTCACGGAGACTGCTTAGGCGCCACCCATGCGCGCTGACGTCAGTTCTTTCTTTTTCCGCGCCAGCAAGCGCAGATCCGGTTAGAGCACGTACCTTAGTCACTTTTTGACTAGTTGTTTTTGGGACTTTTGTCTCTACTTTTCTACATCTTGACTCCTGGTGCCACGTAGGGATGCCTCGGTTTAAATCCTGCGGGGTCTGCCGCTGTACGATGTCGGTGGCTGACCCCCATGGCGTTTGTTTCTACTGTCTGGAGCGCGGTCATGTTCCGACTGTCTGGCCATGGCTCCGAAGGCTTTGCGGGAGCGGTCCCGAAAGCTGCTGGAGGCCGACAGTCGTCTCCGCGCCGTTCCAGGTCCAGGGGTCGCTCGAGGGACCGACCGCGAAGCCATCATCATCGCTCCTCGGGGTCCACGTCTTCACCCTCGGAATCGGGTAAGAGACGTCACAAGTAACAGTCGAAGAAGCGCGTACGCTCTCCGACCTTCCCCCCCCCCCCGTCGGTCTCCGGACGCGGACGAGGGGCCAGGGTCCTTCCCCACGGCTCCGTTGGAGCCTGTGAGTCCCGCGGCCTACCCTCCTTACCCGGGTCCGTTGGACGCTCCGGCCCAGGTGCAAGAGTTTCTTGCCGCCATGGGCTGCCTTTTCAGGCCTAGGGCTCCCGCCGGTGCGCCTTCGGGCCCCGCGATCCCTATTGAGGGCTCTTGCTTGCCACCGGCTCCTCCGCTGGCGGCGGCTCCGGCGCCACAAGGTCCTCTGCCGGCGGCTCCGGCCCCGGCGCCGCAAGGTCCTCCGCCGGCGGCTCCGGCGCCGAAAGGTCCTCCGCCGGTGGCCCCGGCGCCCCAAGGTCCTCCGCCGACGGCGCCACAATGTCCTCTGCCGGCGGCTCCGGCCCCTGCGCCCCCTGTGGCTCCGTTCCCGGCGCCGCACTGGGTTCCGTCGTCCCACCTCCTATTTGGGACATGGAGCCGGATTGGCGCCGTTGGAGCGGAGGACTCGGAGGATGCAGGTGGCCTTGACCTCTCCTTTGAGCCTAGGTTTGTGTCTCCTCCCACTGTCATGGAGGAAGGCGCCACATACACTGTGGTGCTTTGTAGAGCAGCTGAGGCTCTTGACCTGCCTACTGTTACCCTCAAAACTAGCCTCCTTACTGAAGTGCTTCAGCCGGCGGCAAGTTCCATAGAACCTCCGTGCGGGTCACTCCGCCTCCACTCCCGCAGCATCCGCCTCAAAGCCTTCCTAGTCCGAGCTTTCGGGTGCACCCCACGCCGGTGGGCAGCAGGATTCAACATCACCTCCCCCACTGGCGCTCTGTCACTTCGGACAGGTGGGTGCTGCAAATCGTCCGAAGGGGTTACTCCCTCCCCTTCCAGTCTGTCCCCCCCGGCCATGCCACCTCAGTTCCACCGCATGTCAGGGGATCACTTGGCACTTCTCCGACAGGACGTCACAGCCCTCTTGGCCCAGGGGGCCATCGAGCGCGTTCCTGGGCCAGAAGTAGGACATGGTTGTCATTCCCACTACTTTCTGGTCCCCAAAATGGTAAAAGGGGCCTGCGCCCCATCTTGGACCTCAGGAACTTCCATCGTTTCCTCCGGAAGGAGAAGTTCAAGATGTTGACTCTGGCTCAGGTCTTGGCTGCCCTCGACCCTGGATGGTAGCGTTGGACTTGCAGGACGCATATTTTCACATTCCCGTCCTGCTGGCCCACTGGCGTTACCTGCGGTTCACGGTAGGCCGGGAGCATTTTCAGTTTGCGGTGCTCCCTTCGGCCTTACAAGCGCCCTCGGGTGTTCACCAAAGTGATGGCGGTGGTCGCAGCTCATCTGCGCAGGTCAGAGGTGTCCAGTCTTCCCCTACCTCGACGACTGGTTGTTGCAAACGGGCTCGCCCCGGGCAGTCGTCGCCCACCTTCAGACTACGGCCGACCTCCTGCAATTGCTGGGGTTCTCCATCAACGTGCCGAAGTCGCACCTGAGTCCCTCTCAGAAGCTCCCCTTCACCGGAGCGGTTCTGGATTCGACACAGTTTCGGGTTTATCCTCCCGGGCAGCGACTCCCGGATTTTCAGTCTATAATTCCAATGTTTCAGCCTCTATCCCGGGTTTCAGTCAGGATGACCCTCCGGCTACTGGGCATGTTGGCCTCCTGCATTCTGCTAGTGCAACATGCCAGGTGGTATATACGGGCTCTGCAGTGGGACCTGAAGTTCCAGGTAGGGATGCGGCATCAGGGCACCCTGTCCGATCATGTCCAGATCTCGGGGGCACTGCACAACAATTGCGGTGGTGGCTCACGCATCACGATTGGGTCAATGGCAGATCCCTCTCCCTTCCCCAACCGGGGCACACAGTGGTGACGGATGCGTCCCTCCTGAGATGGGGTGGCCACTTGGGAGAGGCGGAGATCAGAGGCCTCTGGTCTCCGGCAGTGTCCCGGCTCCATATCAATCTTTTGGAGCTTCGGGCGATCTGACTTGCACTGAAGGCATTCCTTCCCTCTGTCCAGGGAAGTGTGGTGCAGGTGTTCACGGACAACACCACCGCCATGTGGTATTGCAACACACAGGGTGGGGTCGGGTCGTGGACCCTATGTCAGGAGGCTCTAGACATGGCTGCAACATCAAGGCATTTCCTTGGTGGTTCAACACCTGGCAGGTTCTCTGAACGCCAGGACGGACGGACTCAGCCGCAGGTGCTTGATGGATCACGAATGGCGTAAAGGTCTCTTTCTTTACGCCAAGGTCTCTTTCTGCAGTGGGGGGAGCCTTGGTTAGATCTATTCGCCACCGAACGCACAAGTTACTAACTTGTGTAACGATATATCTGTAAGAGACAGTAGTTAGTGACAGATTCCTTACCTTAGAATATCCCCAGGCGTCAGGCTGGATCCGGAAAGTTTTTGCGTAGCAGTACCCTTGCGCGTCGGTAGGCGGCGTCGTGCGGCTCCGCGTCCGTCGTCGGCGTCGTGATCGCCGGGATGACGTCGCGGGCAGTACTTAGACGCCGCCCCTGCGCGCTGGGACGTCAGTTCTGTACACGACTTTCCGCGCCAGGAACGCAGAGCCATGCAAGAAGCTGACATAGGTGTCTGAAAAATACTAGGGCCCTGAAAGGGATGTCCTTAACCCTAGAAATCAGTTCGCAGAACGGGGAGGATGGGTGGGGCGGTAGGGAATCTGTCACTAACTACTGTCTCTTACAGATATATCGTTACACAAGTTAGTAACTTGTGCATCTGAGAGACACGTTAGTGACAGATTCCTTACCTTAGAATAGATACCCCAGCAATACCAACCCCGGTGGTGGGTCTGCGAACAAAGATCAGACAAGGAAGTCCCGGAGGACAGAACGGCCAAAGGAGCCGTCCCTCCGGACCTGACTGTCCAAGGCAGTAATGCTTGGTAAACGTGTGCAGCGAGGCCCACGTAGCTGCCTGACAGATATCCTGCAGCGGAACACCGCGGCCTAAAGCCGTGGTAGCAGCCGTTGCCCTGGTGGAATGGGCACGCAGCCCAACAGGAGGCTCCTTCTAGCCAAAGAATAGCAGGCTTTGATACACAAGGTTACCCAGCGGGAGATGGTTCTCTTGTGCACCGCCCGACCTTTTTGGCGCCCACGTAGCCAACAAAGAGCTGGTCATCCACCCGGAAGTGTTGTGTGCGGTTGATATAAAAAGAAAGCGCACGTTTTGGGTCCAGACGGTGGAGCCTCTCTTCCTCTCTGGAAGGATGCGGAGGCGGAAAGAAGGTGGGCAAAGTGATGGTCTGCCCAATGTGGAAGGCAGTAACCACCTTTGGCAAGAAGGACGGACGCGTCCTAAGACCAACCTTGACTGGATGGACAGACAGAAAGGGAGGTTTGCATGAAAGAGCCTGGAACTCACTCACCCGCCGAGCGGAGGTGATGGCCACCAGAAAGGCTGTCTTCAGAGTCAGAAGACGAAGAGGACAGTTATGTAGAGGCTCAAAGGGAGCGCACATAAGAAAGGTAAGAACCAAGTTCAAGTCCCACTGAGGCATTACAAACGGAACAGGAGGAAAGAGGTGTGTAATGCCTTTTAGAAACCTGTTAACAACAGGGGACTTGAAAAGGGAGGGCTGATCAGGAAGCCTGAGGAAGGCCGAGATGGCACAAAGATAGCCCTTGATGGTACCCAGGGTAGAACCCTGTTGGGCCAGGGAAAGAAGGAACAGAAGAACCTCAGAAAGAGGGGCAGAAAGGGGATTCACAGCCTTTGCTGTGCACCATGCCACAAACTTGTTCCACCTGCAGGCGTATACCACCTTAGTGGAGGGACGCCTGGCTGCCAGAATCACATCACAAACTTCGGGAGGCAAGTCGAAAGGAATCAACTACCGCCGCTCAATCTCCACGCAAGCAGGTGGAGGCTGGACAGGTTCGGGTGGAGGACCGTCCCCTGCTGCTGCGACAGAAGATCCTCCCGAAGAGGCAGACGGATCGGGGATCTACACTCATACTGAGTAGCTCGGGATACCAAACTCTTCGAGCCCAGTCCGGAGCCACAAGAATGACTTGGGCCCGGTCGTGCCGAATCTTCTTCAACACTCTGGGTAGAAGTGGTATAGGCGGAAAGGCGTACAACAGACCGCAACTCCACTCGCGACGAGTGCGTCGCCGAGCGAGTGCCGCCTTGGAAATTCCAACGCGCATAACTGCTGACATTGCGCGTTTTCTTCGGTGGCGAATAGATCTAACCAAGGCTCTCCCCACTGTAGAAAGAGTCCTTGCGCCACTTCCGAGTGAAGACGCCATTCGTGATCCATCATGCACCTGCGGCTGAGTTCGTCCGCCCTGGCGTTCAGGGAACCTGCCAGGTGTTGAACCATCAGGAACATGCCCTGATGTTCCAGCCATGTCCAGAGGCGCAGAGCCTCCTGACAGAGGGTCCACGACCCCACCCCGCCTTGTTTGTTGCAATACCACATGGCGGTGGTGTTGTCTGTGAACACCTGCACTACCTTCCCTTTGACAGAGGGAAGGAATGCCCTCGAGTGCAAGTCGGATCGCCCGGAGCTCCAGAAGGTTGATATGGAGCTGGGACTCCGCCGGAGACCAGAGGCCTCTGATCTCCGCCTCTCCCATGTGACCGCCCCATCCCAGAAGGGACGCGTCCTTCACAACTGTGTGCTCTGGCTGGGGAAGGGAGAGGGATCTGCCCATGACCCATTGCCGGTTCGAGAGCCACCACTGCAACTGTTTTGCAGTCCCCTCCGAGATCTGGACGTGATCGGACAGGTTGCCCTGGTGCTGCGCCCACTGGAACTTCAGGTCCCACTGCAGAGCCCGCATATGCCATCTGGCATGATTGACCAGCAGGATGCAGGAGGCCATGAGGCCCAGCAGCCTCAGGGTCATCCGTGCCCGAAACCCAGGATAAAGGCTGAAAGATCGGAATCATAGCCTGAATATCCCGGACTCGCCGTTCGGGAGGATAGGCCCGAAACTGCGTCATGTCCAGAACTGCTCCGATGAAAGGAGCTGTGGAGAAGGAATCAGATGCGACTTCGGCACATTGATGGAGAACCCCAGCGAGTGCAAGAGTTCGGCCGTAGTCTGGAGGTGGGAGACGACAGCCTGGGACGAGCCCGCCTTCAGCAGCCGGTCGTCGAGGTAGGGGAAGACTGGAACCCCCGCCCGGCGCAGATGAGCTGCGACCACCGCCATCACTTTCGTGAACACCCGAGGGGCACTTGTAAGGCCAAAGGGAGCACGGTGAACTGAAAATGCTCGAGGCCTACCGTGAACCGCAGGTAACGCCGGTGGGCCGGCAGGACGGGGATGTGAAAATAAGCGTCCTGCAAGTCCAACGCTACCAACCAGTCTCCAGGGTCGAGGGCAGTCAAGACCTGAGCTAGGGTGAGCATCTTGAACTTCTCCTTCCGGAGAGGCGATTGACGTTCCGGAGGTCCAAGATAGGACGCATGTCCTCCTTGTCCTTTTTGGGCACCAGGAAGTAGTGGGAGTAGCAGCCACGTCCTACTTCTGGGAGTCGGAACATGCTCGATGGCCCTCTTGGCCAAGAGGGCCGTGACTTCCTTCTGCAGAAGTACCAAGTGATCCCTGACATGCGGTGGAATTGAGGTGGCATGGCTGGGGGGTGGTCTCGAAGGGGAGGGAGTAGCCCCTTCGGACAATGTCCAAGACCCTGTCCGAGGTGATGGGACGCCAGTGGTGAAGGTGATGGCGGACCCTGCCCCCTACTGGCGTGCTGTGCACCGGAAAGGAGGGACTAGGAGGGCTTGGAGGCCGCGGACGGGTTGGAGGTGGTGGCCTGACCCCGCACGCTGGTTGCCCGAACCGCCACGGCGGTATCCACGTCCTCTGCCACGTGAAGACGCTTGCGCGGGCCGGTGGCTGGGCAGCTGACGTGACTGGGCGCCCCTTCCGTGGCCACGAAAGGGGTGAAAAGCAGAGGTGAGCGGAGGGCGTACAACAGAAAGGCCCAGGGACTTGGCAGTAGCCCGTGAGTCCTTAAACCGCTCCAGCGCATGGTCTGCCTTTGAACCAAAAAGACCGACTCCATCAAAGGGCATGTCCATGAGTGTATTCTGGACATCACCTGAGAAACCAGTTGTTCTCAGCCAGGCGTGGCGACGTAGCGCCACCGTCGTCGCAAGCGATCTGCCCAGCGAGTCGGCGGTATCAAGGCCACAACGGATGGTGTATTTAGCCGCATCTCGCCCTTCCGCAATGGCGCGGGTAAGCAGTGTCTGGACCTCCTCAGAACACTGCGGCAAAACAGCCGCCACCGAATCCCACAGGGAGTGGGTATATCGGCCCAAAAGGCAAGCGGTGTTGACTGACCGCAAGCCAGCACTGGAGGAAGAAAAGCCTTCTTCCCAAATTGGTCCAGGCGTTTGGATTCCCTATCCGGAGGGGCGGTAGGGAAGGCGGTTTGGGAGGCAGAGGCTTGGACAACCAAGCTCTCGGGGATGGGATGTTGGGAGAGAAACAAGGGGTCGCCCGGAGCAGGGCGATGGCGTCGGGCCACGTTCCTATCCACAGGAGCCCCTGTGGTGGGTTTGGACCAGGCACCCAAAAGAACGTCAGTGAGTGCATCATTAAACGGCAGCACAGTCTCCGAGGAGGAAGCCGCCGGCTGAAGCACTTCTGTCAGGAGGTTAGTCCTGACGGCCACAGTAGGCAACTGGAGATGTAAGGCTCCAGCTGCTCTACGCAACACCGTTGCAAAATTAGCACCCTCCTCCGTAGCCACGGGAGGAGACAGCATGCCAGTGTCAGGGGAGGTGTCTAGACCACTGGCATCCCCAAGTTCCTCAGCCCAGTCCGGATCATACTCACACTGTTGTGTGAGAGGGTCCTCAGACCCTCCCAGCTCTCCTGGTCCTCCTCTTGTTCAAAATATGGAGGAGGAGGGACATTTGGGACCCAAGGTCTCATCGGCGCCGGAACCGGCGTCGAGCGACAGTCGGTCCGGCCCATAGCCGGAGAGAACCGAGGAACGACGCCGTCCGGAGCCCCGGACGGCGCCAGGAACGGCACCGGGGACATCGGCAGAGGCGTGGTTAGGTCAACCGGCGTCGATGGGGGTTGCGGTACCACCGGAGCCGGGATCGAGGCCGGGATGAAGGCTGGTGGGACAGGCGGCGCCGGGACCGGAGTCGACGGCGGCGCCTCGGCAACCCCATCAGGGCCCGCGGGGCCCGAAGGCGCGCACCGGAGTGGCCTGAAGGCCCGAAGAGGCGGCCCATGGCCGACAGGAATTCCTGTATTTCGGCCGGAGTCGCCCCCGAACCCGGAAAGGACGGGTAATGCGGGCATGTCCGGGGCCGCGGGGACGGTGCCGACTGGGGCCTCAGCCGAGTCGCGAGACCGGCGAGGCGAAGTCTTAGAGCGATGATGCTTCTTAGACTTCTTGTGCTTCGACTTACCCGAGGAGCGCGAAGACTTGGACTCCTATGACCGGCGGAGACTCCGCGACCGGCCCCTCGACCTCTCCCGGGACCGGGGCTTGGTGCGGAGCCGACTGCCGGACCTCGAGTAGCTTTCGAGACCGCTCTCGCAAAGCCTTCGGATGAAGTTTCCGGCAGTCAGGGCACGACTTCGTGTCGTGGTCTCGGTCGAGACAGAAGAGACACTCGAGATGCGGGTCCGTGATCGACATCATGCGACCACAGGCTCCGCATGGCTTAAAGCCGGGCATCCCTACGACACCTTAGGAGTCGTGAAGATTCGTTGAAGAAACAGTGAAAAAATTCACAAAAAAGGTTAGTCAAAAAGTGACTAGGGCACTGCTCTTCCCGGATCTGCGCTTACTGGTGCGGAAAAAGAAGAACTGACGTCAGCGCGCAGGGGCGGCGTCTGAGTACTGCCCGCGACGTCATCCCGGCGATCACGACGCCGACGACGGACGCGGAGCCGCACTACGCCGCTTACCGACGCGCAAGGGTACTGCTACGCAAAAACTTTCCGGATCCAGCCTGACGCCTGGGGATATTCTAAGGTAAGGAATCTGTCACTAACGTGTCTCTTTCAGATAAAACGCGCAATGTCAGTTCTGCGCGTTGCAATTTCCAAGGCGGCACTCGCTCGGCGACGATTTTCGTTTCGAGTGCAGCTGCGGTCTATTGTACGCCTTTCCGCCCATACCACTTCTGCCCAGAGTGCTGAAGACAATTCGGCGCGACCGGGCCCAGGTCATCCTTGTGGCTCCGGATTAGGCACGAAAATACTGGTATCCCGAGCTGCTCCACATGGCGATTGATCCCCCGATCCGACTGCCTCTTCGGGGGGATCTTCTGTCACAGCAGCAGGGGACGGTCCTCCACCCGAACCTGTCCAGCCTCCGCCTGCTTGCGTGGAGATTGAGCGGCGGCAGTTGATTCCTTTCGACTTGCCTCCCGAAGTTTGTGATGTGATTCTGGCAGCCAGGCGTCCCTCCACTAAGGTGGTATACGCCAGCAGGTGGAACAAGTTTGTGGCATGGTGCACAGCAAAGGCTGTGAATCCCCTTTCTGCCCCTCTTTCTGAGGTTCTTCTGTTCCTTCTTTCTCTGGCCCAACAGGGTTCTGCCCTGGGTACCATCAAGGGATATCTTTGTGCGATATCGGCCTTCCTCAGGCTTCCTGATCAGCCCTCCCTTTTCAAGTCCCCTGTTGTTAACAGGTTTCTAAAAGGCATTACACACCTCTTCCCTCCTGTTCCGTTTGTGATGCCTCAGTGGGACTTGAACTTGGTTCTTACCTTTCTCATGTGCGCTCCCTTTCAGCCTCTACATAACTGTCCTCTTCGTCTTCTGACTCTGAAGACAGCCTTTCTGGTGGCCATCACCTCCGCTCGGCGGGTGAGTGAGCTCCAGGCTCTATCATGCAAACCTCCCTTTCTGTCTGTCCATCCAGACAAGGTTGTTCTTAGGACGCGTCCATCCTTCTTGCCAAAGGTGGTTACTGCCTTCCACATTGGGCAGTTTAGAAAAATAAGGGGACCCCTACATAAATAAGTATGAACTTGCTAGCTGTAGGGAAAACAATGTAAGGGAGAAAAAGACAAGCTATTCACAAGCATAAATGTTTAACAAATAGTTATACCAGGACATAATACATGTAGTAAAAAGACATAGTGCTTGAGTATTATCAAAAAATATATATTTTTATTGTTTTACTGATATTTTATCATTTTTTCAAAAGTATCAAAAATATAATTCTGTATATATTAAAAATCACAATGCATCAAAACATATTCATGACATAAGATATAGTCAAACGAATAAGAGATTAGAACATGATAGTATAGTTGACTTATAATACAGTATTTTGTCTTAAATTCGTGACAGAATCCAGATCACATATGGACAGAAAGGAGGGTCGGCGGTAGATTGGACTACGCGCGTTTCGGCAAGTTGCCTTCGTCAGGACACCGTCTCAACTTTCACTGCATTGGACATATAATGAAATAATCTCAGTAATTACATGCACTTATGTCAACGGGTATATTGATATTTATGTCCTGTGAAAACGTTGTGTGATAGAACCGTTTACAATAAAATCGGCAATGATATAGGAGGTTCAGTTGTGTTAAAGGGATCTATAAAAGATAAAAACCGTGCAAATTAAGTGAAGTTAAAAACAAATTCCAAGATTGGAATATGTGGACTATAGAAGAGATATACCAAAGAGACACTTCCCAATGTCACCCTTTCATGCTTCAAAGAATGGTGCATGAAGAAACTAGGTTCTATTGAAACCATCTATTTATAGAAAGTGCATACTTAAAGGAGTGGTGTTATACGGCAAAATATGTGCCAGCTAAGCATGCACGAAAATTAACAGGAAACCTAAAATTGTGAAGATGTTATAATCACCTATTATTATATTTAGATATTCTTTAAAGGTTGGTTCCAGTAATGTGGTTTCTTGAAGGTAAAATACAATACAAGAGTCCCTGAGTCTGTAATATAATGGTACATATATCTTAGTACAAATCATTGATTAGTTAAGTTGCTTGACTCAAAGTTACTTGGGTACTAAAGACTGCTTCTATACCTTATAAAATGAACATCGGCACATGGATCAGATTAGCGAATGGCCATCAGTTTAATTACTTTTCTGGCTCTACTTGTCTGGACTTGGAGGTTTAGTCTGGTCGCAATAATTATCTCTATTAATGGAAAGAAAATAGGCAAAAAGCAATTGGTAAATAAATCTATTTCGAAGTAGCAAAAGATGCTTGTATGTAGTCTAAAAGTAGTTTGAATACCCTGCTTTACGTAAGCAAATACCTGTAGTGAGTTTCTATATCTCAGAAGGATCTTGTCGGCTTTAGTGCTGTTATTCTATGTATTCAGTGCATCTATGAGAAAACATAAAGTCCCATAAGTTACTAAGAATTATATATTATTAGTAATTATTGTGACTATCAATGCTGGAAATGATACTGTCTCAATAAATACAGAGGATTACTAAAAGGTTCTCAGTTGTTTTGAATGCTAAAGCACACACTTCCTGATTATTTTAGTTGTTCTAAAATGAGGATGACATACTAATAAAGGTGTAATGCCTTGTAGTAAAACGGCGACTACCAGGGCATGGCTCAAAAAGATCTTTCAGGGATGATACTGTCTCGATGTATACAGAGGATTACTAAAAGGTTATCTCAGTTGTTATTTTTGCTGAAGCACATAATTCCTAATTATTTTAGTTGTTCTAAAATAAGAGTGACATACTAATAAGGGTGGGGTTCCTTGTAATGAAGCAGCGACTACCAAAGCATGGCTCGAAAAGGTTTTTCAGGCCATGCTATGTACGCGATGCATGAATGGTTACAAAATTCAACAATTACAGCATGACCAAAATATTGGGTTAGATATAATGATAGCTATACCCTTATTAGTATGTCACTCTTATTTTAGAACAACTAAAATAATCAGGAAGTGTGTGCTTTAGCATTCAAAACAACTGAGAACCTTTTAGTAATCCTCTGTATTTATTGAGACAGTATCATTTCCAGCATTGATAGTCACTACAAGGCATTACACCTTTATTAGTATGTCATCCTCATTTTAGAACAACTAAAATAATCAGGAAGTGTGTGCTTTAGCATTCAAAACAACTGAGAACCTTTTAGTAATCCTCTGTATTTATTGAGACAGTATCATTTCAGCATTGATAGTCACAATAATTACTAATAATATATAATTCTTAGTAACTTATGGGACTTTATGTTTTCTCATAGATGCACTGAATACATAGAATAACAGCACTAAAGCCGACAAGATCCTTCTGAGTTATAGAAACTCACTACAGGTATTTGCTTACGTAAAAGCAGGGTATTCAAACTACTTTTAGACTACATACAAGCATCTTTTGCTACTTCGAAATAGATTTATTTACCAATTGCTTTTTGCCTATTTTCTTTCCATTAATAGAGATAATTATTGCGACCAGACTAAACCTCCAAGTCCAGACAAGTAGAGCCAGAAAAGTAATTAAACTGATGGCCATTCGCTAATCTGATCCATGTGCCGATGTTCATTTTATAAGGTATAGAAGCAGTCTTTAGTACCCAAGTAACTTTGAGTCAAGCAACTTAACTAATCAATGATTTGTACTAAGATATATGTACCATTATATTACAGACTCAGGGACTCTTGTATTGTATTTTACCTTCAAGAAACCACATTACTGGAACCAACCTTTAAAGAATATCTAAATATAATAATAGGTGATTATAACATCTTCACAATTTTAGGTTTCCTGTTAATTTTCGTGCATGCTTAGCTGGCACATATTTTGCCGTATAACACCACTCCTTTAAGTATGCACTTTCTATAAATAGATGGTTTCAATAGAACCTAGTTTCTTCATGCACCATTCTTTGAAGCATGAAAGGGTGACATTGGGAAGGGTCTCTTTGGTATATCTCTTCTATAGTCCACATATTCCAATCTTGGAATTTGTTTTTAACTTCACTTAATTTGCACGGTTTTTATCTTTTATAGATCCCTTTAACACAACTGAACCTCCTATATCATTGCCGATTTTATTGTAAACGGTTCTATCACACAACGTTTTCACAGGACATAAATATCAATATACCCGTTGACATAAGTGCATGTAATTACTGAGATTATTTCATTATATGTCCAATGCAGTGAAAGTTGAGACGGTGTCCTGACGAAGGCAACTTGCCGAAACGCGCGTAGTCCAATCTACCGCCGACCCTCCTTTCTGTCCATATGTGATCTGGATTCTGTCACGAATTTAAGACAAAATACTGTATTATAAGTCAACTATACTATCATGTTCTAATCTCTTATTCGTTTGACTATATCTTATGTCATGAATATGTTTTGATGCATTGTGATTTTTAATATATACAGAATTATATTTTTGATACTTTTGAAAAAATGATAAAATATCAGTAAAACAATAAAAATATATATTTTTGATAATACTCAAGCACTATGTCTTTTTACTACATGTATTATGTCCTGGTTTAACTATTTGTTAAACATTTATGCTTGTGAATAGCTTGTCTTTTCTCCCTTCCACATTGGGCAGACCATCACTTTGCCCACCTTCTTTCCGCATCCTTCCAGAGAGGAAGAGAGGCTCCACCGTCTGGACCCAAAACGTGCGCTTTCTTTTTATATCAACCGCACACAACACTTCCGGGTGGATGACCAGCTCTTTGTTGGCTACGTGGGCGCCAAAAAGGTCGGGCGGTGCACAAGAGAACCATCTCCCGCTGGGTAACCTTGTGTATCGAAGCCTGCTATTCTTTGGCTAAGAAGGAGCCTCCTGTTGGGCTGCGTGCCCATTCCACCAGGGCAACGGCTGCTACCACGGCTTTAGGCCGCGGTGTTCCGCTGCAGGATATCTGTCAGGCAGCTACGTGGGCCTCGCTGCACACGTTTACAAAGCATTACTGCCTTGACAGTCAGGTCCGGAGGGACGGCTTCTTTGGCCGTTCTGTCCTCCGGGACTTCCTTGTCTGATCTTTGTTCGCAGACCCACCACCGGGTTGGTATTGCTGGGGTATCTATTCTAAGGTAAGGAATCTGTCACTAACGTCTCTTTCAGATGCACAAGTTACTATCTTGTGTAACGATATATCTGTAGAGACAGTAGTTAGTGACCGATTCCTTACCGCCCCACCCATCCTCCCGTTCTGCGAACTGATTTCTAGGAGTTAAGGACATCCCTTTCAGGGCCCTAGTATTTTTCAGACACCTATGTCAGCTTCTTGCATGGCTCTGCGTTCCTGGCGCGGAAAGTCGTGTACAGAACTGGCGTCAGCGCGCAGGGGCGGCGTCTAAGTACTGCCTGCGACGTCATCCCGGCGATCACGACGCCGGCGACGGACGCGGAGCCGCACGACGCCGCCTACCGGCGCGCAAGGGTACTGCTACGCAAAAACTTTCCGGATCCAGCCTGACGCCTGGGGATATTCTAAGGTAAGGAATCTGTCACTAACTACTGTCTCTTACAGATATATCGTTACACAAGTTAGTAACTTGTGCGTCAGGCTGGATCCGGAAAGTTTTGCGTAGCAGTACCCTTGCGCGTCGGTAGGCGGCGTCGTGCGGCTCCGCGTCCGTCGTCGGGATCGCCGGGATGACGTCGCAGACAGTACTTAGACGCCGCCCCTGCGCGCTGACGTCAGTTCTTTCTTTTTCCGCGCCAGTAAGCGCAGATCCGGAGAGAGCAGTGCCCCAGTCAATTTTTGACTGATTTTTTGTGACTGTTTATCACTGTTTTCTCGAGTCTTACGACTCCTCTGGTGTCGGTAGGGATGCCCGGCTTCAAGCCATGCGACGCCTGTGGTCGAATGATGTCGATCACGGACCCGCATCAGTATTGTCTCTACTGCCTCGGGCGCGACCACGACTCCAAATCGTGCCCTGTCGGGCCTTGCATCCGAAGGCTTTGCGAGAGCGATCTCGAAAGCTCCTCGAGGTCCGGCAGTCGGCTCCGCGCCAAGCCCCGGTCGAGAGAGAGGTCAAGGGGCCGGTCGCGGAGTCCTCATCGTTCTTTGGGGTCAAAGTCTTCGCACTCCTCCGGTAAGTCGAAGCATAAGAAGTCAAAAAGCGTCATCGCTCGGCGACTTCCCCTCGCCGGTCGCGCGACTCGGCTGAGGGTCCCGTCGGCACCGTCCCCGCGGCGCCGGGAGTGCCTGTGGAGCCGCCGCCGCATTACCCGCACTTCCCGGGTTCGGGGCGACTCCGGCCGAAATACAGGAGTTCCTGTCGGCCATGGCCCGCCTCTTCGGGCCTCAAGGTCCCCCGGTGCACCTTCGGGCCCTAGTGGGGTTCCTACGGCGCCGCCGGCGACTCCGGTCCCGGCGCCGCCAGCGACACCAGCCCGGCCCCGGTGCTGCCGCAGCCCCGATCGACGCCCGTTGACCTAACGACACCTCCACAGGCGTCGATCTCACCGGTGCCATTCACGACCGCCGCCCGGGGCTCCGGGCGACGTTGTCCCCAGGTTCTCTCCGGATCCGGACTTGGCGCCGGACCGACGTCGGTCGACACCAACTCCGGCGCCGCTGGGACCTTGGGTCCCACATGTCCCTCCTCCTTACATTGATCCTGCCTTGGAGGACGAAGAGACCTGGGAGGGGTCTGAGGACCCTCTCACTGCCCAATGTGAGTACGATCAGGACTGGGCTGAGGAACTTGGGGAGGCCAGTGGTCTGGATACCTCTCCAGACATTGGCATGCTGTCTCCTCCTTCCGTGGCAACGGAGGAGGGAGCAAACTTTGCTACGGTGCTGCGTAGGGCAGCTGAGGTCCTGCACCTCCAGTTACCTACAGTGGCTGTCAGGACTAACCTCCTGACGGAAGTGCTTCAGGCGGCGGCTACCTCTGCGGAGCCACTGCTGCCGTTCAACGAGGCACTTTCGGACGTTCTTTTGGGCACCTGGTCCAAGCCCACCACAGGGCTCCAGTGGAAAGGAACGTAGCCCGGCGCCATCGCCCTGCTCCGGGCGACCCCCTGTTCCTTTCCCAACACCCCACCCCTGAGAGCTTGGTTGTCCAAGCCTCCGCCTCCCAAAGCGCCTTCCCTACCGCTCCCCCGGATAGGGAATCCAAAAACTGGACCAATTTGGGAAGAAGGTTTTTCTTCCACCAGTGCTGGCTTGCGGTCCGTCAACACCACTTGCCTTTTGGGCCGATATACTCACTCCTTGTGGGGTTCGGTGGCGCAGGTTCTGCCCCAGTGTCCTGAGGAGGTCCAGGCACTGCTTTCCCGCGCCATTGCGGAAGGAAGAGATGCGGCGAAGTATACTATCCGGTGTGGCCTAGATACCGCCGACTCGCTAGGCAGATCGCTTGCGACGACCGTGGCGCTGCGCCGTCACGCCTGGCTGAGGACCACTGGTTTCTCGGGCGATGTCCAAAACACGCTTATGGACATGCCCTTTGATGGTGTCGGCCTTTTCGGCAAGAAGGCAGACCATGCGCTGGAGCGCTTTAAGGACTCACGGGCTACAGCCAAGTCCCTGGGCCTTTCTACTGTGCGCCCTCCGCAACAGTCTGCTTTTCGCCCCTTTCGTGGCCACGGAAGGGGCACCCAGTCACGTCCGCTGCCCAGCCACCGGCCCGCGCAGCAAGTGTCTTCGCGCGGCTGTGGACGTGGCTCCCGCCGAGGCGGGTCGGGTAACCAGCGTGCGGGTCAGGCCACCACCTCCGCCCCGTCCGTGGCCTCCAAGCCCTCCTAGTCCATCCTTTCAGGTCCACAGCACGCCAGTAGGAGGCAGGGTCCGCCATCACCTTCACCACTGGCGTGCCATTACATCGGACAGGTGGGTCTTGGACATTGTCCGAAGGGCTACTCCCTCCCCTTCGAGACTACCCCCCAGCCATGCCACCTCAATGCCACCGCATGTCGGGGGATCATTTGGTGCTTCTTCAAAGGAAGTTGCAGCCCTCTTGGCCAAGGGGGCCATCGAGCGCGTTCCGACCCCAGAAGTAGGAAGTGGTTGTTACTCCCACTACTTTCTGGTGCCCAAAAAGGACAAGGAGGACATGCGTCCTATCTTAGACCTCCGGAACGTCAATCGCTTCCTCCGGAAGGAGAAGTTCAAGATGCTCACCCTAGCTCAGGTCTTCACTGCCCTCGACCCTGGAGACTGGATAGTAGCGTTGGACTTGCAGGACGCATATTTTCACATCCCCGTCCTGCCGGCCCACCGGCGTTACCTGCGGTTCACGGTCGGCCTGGAGCATTTTCAGTTCACCGTGCTCCCCTTTGGCCTTACCAGCGCCTCTCGGGTGTTCACAAAAGTGATGGCGGCGGTCGCAGCTCATCTGCGCCGGGCAGGGGTTCCAGTCTTCCCCTACCTCAACGACTGGTTGCTGAAGGCGGGCTCGTCCCAGGCAGTCATCTCCCACCTCCAGACTACGGCCGAACTCCTGCACTCGCTGGGGTTCTCCATCAACGTGCCGAAGTCGCACCTGATTCCTTCTCCACAGCTCCTTTTCATCTGAGCAGTTCTGGACACGACGCTGTTTCGGGCCTATCCTCCCGAACGGCGAGTCCGGGATATTCAGGCTATCATTCCGATCTTTCTGCCTTTATCCTGGGTTTCGGTACGGATGACCCTGAGGCTGCTGGGCCTCATGGCCTCCTGCATCCTGCTGGTCGATCATGCCAGATGGCATATGCGGGCTCTGCAGTGGGACCTGAAGTTCCAGTGGGCGCAGCATCAGGGGAACCTGTCCGATTACGTCCAGATCTCGGAGGGGACTGCACGGCAGTTTCAGTGGTGGCTCTCGAACCGGCAATGGGTCATGGGCAGATCCCTCTCCCTTCCCCAGCCAGAGCACACAGTTGTGACGGACGCGTCCCTTCTGGGATGGGGCGGTCACATGGGAGAGGCGGATATCAGAGGCCTCTGGTCTCCGGCGGAGTCCCGGCTCCATATCAACCTTCTGGAGCTCCGGGCGATCCGACTTGCACTCAAGGCATTCCTTCCCTCTGTCAAAGGGACGGTAGTGCAGGTGTTCACAGACAACACCACCGCCATGTGGTACTGCAACAATCTGAAAGAGACACGTTAGTGACAGATTCCTTACCTTAGAATATCCCCAGGCGTCAGGCTGGATCCGGAAAGTTTTTGCGTAGCAGTACCCTTGCGCGTCGGTAGGCGGCGTCGTGCGGCTCCGCGTCCGTCGTCGGCGTCGTGATCGCTGGGATGACGTCGCGGGCAGTACTTAGGCGCCGCCCCTGCGCGCTGACGTCAGTTCTTCTTTTTCCGCGCCAGCAAGCGCAGATCCGAGAAGAGCAGTGCCCTAGTCATTTTTTGACTAACTTTTTTGGTGAATTTTTCACTGTTTTCTTCGAATCGACTTCAAGGTGTCGTAGGGATGCCCGGTTTTAAACGTTGCGGCGCCTGTGCTCGGATGATGTCCATCACAGACCCGCATCGGGAGTGTCTCTTCTGCCTCGGCCGAGGCCACGACACGGAGTCGTGTTCCGACTGCCGGGCCCTCAACCCGAAAGCTTTGCGAGAGCGGTCTCGAAAGCTCCTGGAGGCCCGGCATTCGGCTCCGCGCCACGCCAAGCCCCGGTCGCGTGAGAGGTCAAGGGGTCGGACGCGGAGTCCTCACCGGTCGTCGGCATCGAAGTCTTCGTCGTCCGGTAAGTCCAAGCACAAAAAGTCCAAAAAGCATCGTCGCTCTTGGACTTCGCCTCGCCGGTCTCGCGACTCGGCTGAGGCCCCTCCCGGCACCGTCCCCGCGGCCCCGGACATGCCTGTGGAGTCGCCCCGCAATACCCGTCCTTCCCGGGTTCGGGGCGGATCCGGCCCAAATACAGGAATTCCTGTCGGCCATGGCCCGCCTCTTCGGGCCTCAAGGTCCCTCCGGTGCGCCTTCGGGCCCCGCAGGCCCTGATAGGGTTGCTCCGGCGTCGCCGACGGCTCCGGCCCCGGCGTCACCCGTGTTTCCAGCCTCGATCCCGGCTCCGGCCTCGATCCCGGCTCCGCAACCCCCATCGACGCCGGTCGACCTAACCACGCCTCCGCCGACATCTCCGGTGCCGTTCTCGACGCCGCCTGGGGCTCCGGGCGGCGTCGTCCCCCAGTTCCTTCCGGCTCCGGACATGGACCCGGACCGAGCGTCGCTCGACGCCGGTTCCGGCGCCGATGGGACCTTGGGTCCCAAATGTCCCTCCTCCTCCTTATTTTGAACCAGAGGAGGACCAGGAGGACTGGGAGGGGTCTGATGACCCTCTGGCACAACAGTGTCAGTACGATGAGGACTGGACAGAGGGTCTAGGGGATGCCAGTGGTCTAGATACTTCCCCTGACACTGGCATGCTGTCTCCTCCCGTGGCTACGGAGGAGGGAGCCAATTTTGCTACGGTGTTGCGTAGGGCGGCTGGGGCCTTACATCTCCAACTCCCTACTGTGGCGGTCAAGACTAATCTCTTGACAGAGGTGCTTCAGCCGGCAGCCTCCTCTACGGAGACTGTGCTGCCGTTTAACGATGCCCTCACTGACGTTCTTTTGGGCGCCTGGTCCAAGCCCAACACAGGGGCTCCTGTGGATAGGAACGTGTCCCGACGCCATCGCCCAGCTCCGGGCGACCCCTGTTTCTCTCTGTCCACCCCACTCCTGAGAGCTTGGTTGTCCAAGCCTCCGCTTCCCAAACCGCCTTCCCTACCGCCCCTCCGGATAGGGAATCCAAACGCCTGGATCAATTTGGGAAGAAGGGTTTTTCTTCCTCCAGTGCTGGCTTGCGGTCCATCAACACCGCTTGTCTTTTGGGCCGATATACCCACTCCTTGTGGGATTCGGTGGCGACTGTTTTGCCCCAGTGTTCTGAGGAGGTCCAGACACTGCTTTCCCCGCGCCATTGCGGAAGGAAGGGATGCGGCCAAATACACAATACGATGTGGCCTTGATACCGCCGACTCCTGGGCAGGTCTATTGCAACGACGGTGGCGCTGCGACGCCACGCCTGGCTGAGAACCACTGGTTTTTCAGGGGATGTCCAGAATACTCTCATGGACATGCCCTTTGATGGAGTCGGTCTTTTTGGGTCCAAAGCAGACCATGCGTTGGAGCGCTTTAAGGACTCACGGGCTACTGCCAAGTCCCTGGGCCTTTCTGCTACACGCCCTCCGCTGACTTCTGCTTTTCGCCCCTATCGTGGCCACGGAAGGGGCGCCCGTCACGTCAGCAGCCCAGCCACCGGCCCACGCAGCAGGCATCTTCGCGTGGCCGAGGACGTGGATTCCGCCGTGGCGGTTCGGGCAACCAGCGTGCGGGTCAGGCCACCACCTCCAACCCGTCCGCGGCCTCCAAGCCCTCCTAGTCCCTCCTTTCAGGTGCACAGCACGCCAGTAGGGGCAGGGTCCGCCATCACCTTCACCACTGGCGTCCCATCACCTCGGACAGGTGGGTCTTGGACATTGTCCGAAGGGGCTACTCCCTCCCCTTCGAGACTACCCCCCCAGCCATGCCACCTCAATTCCACCGCATGTCAGGGGATCACTTGGTGCTTCTGCAGAAGGAAGTCACGGCCCTCTTGGCGAAGAGGGCCATTGAGCGTGTTCCGACCCCAGAAGTAGGGCGTGGTTGCTACTCCCACTACTTTCTGGTGCCCAAAAAGGACAAGGAGGACATGCGTCCTATCTTGGACCTCCGGAACGTCAATCGCTTCCTCCGGAAGGAGAAGTTCAAGATGCTCACCCTAGCTCAGGTCTTGACTGCCCTCGACCTTGGAGACTGGTTGGTAGCGTTGGACTTGCAGGACGCCTATTTCCACATCCTCGTCCTGCCGGCCCACCGGCGTTACCTTCGGTTCACGGTAGGCCTCGAGCATTTTCAGTTCACCGTGCTCCCCTTTGGCCTTACCAGTGCCCCTCGGGTGTTCACGAAAGTGATGGCGGTGGTCGCAGCTCATCTGCGCCGGGCAGGGGTTTCAGTCTTCCCCTACCTCGACGACTGGCTGCTGAAGGCGGGCTCGTCCCAGGCAGTCGTCTCCCACCTCCAGACTACGGCCGAACTCCTGCACTCGCTGGGGTTCTCCATCAATGTGCCAAAGTCGCATCTGATTCCTTCTCCACAGCTCCTTTTCATCGGAGCAGTTCTGGACACGACGCAGTTTCGGGCCTATCCTCCCGAACGGCGAGTCCGGGATATTCAGGCTATGATTCCGATCTTTCAGCCTTTATCCTGGGTTTCGGCACGGATGACCCTGAGGCTGCTGGGCCTCATGGCCTCCTGCATCCTGCTGGTCAATCATGCCAGATGGCATATGCGGGCTCTGCAGTGGGATCTGAAGTTCCAGTGGGCGCAGCACCAGGGCAACCTGTCCGATCACGTCCAGATCTCGGAGGGGACTGCAAAACAGTTGCAGTGGCTCTCGAACCGGCAATGGGTCATGGGCAGATCCCTCTCCCTTCCCCAGCCAGAGCACACAGTTGTGACGGACGCGTCCCTTCTGGGATGGGGCGGTCACATGGGAGAGGCGGAGATCAGAGGCCTCTGGTCTCCGGCGGAGTCCCGGCTCCATATCAACCTTCTGGAGCTCCGGGCGATCCGACTTGCACTCAAGGCATTCCTCCCCTCTGTCAAAGGGAAGGTAGTGCAGGTGTTCACAGACAACACCACCGCCATGTGGTACTGCAACAAACAAGGCGGGGTGGGGTCGTGGACCCTTTGTCAGGAGGCTCTGCGCCTCTGGACATGGCTGGAACATCAGGGCATGTTCCTGATGGTTCAACACCTGGCAGGTTCCCTGAACGCCAGGGCGGACGAACTCAGCCGCAGGTGCATGATGGATCACGAATGGCGTCTTCACTCAGAAGTGGCGCAAGGACTCTTTCTACAGTGGGGAGAGCCTTGGTTAGATCTATTCGCCACCGAAGAGAACGCGCAATGTCATCAGTTCTGCGCGTTGGAATTTCCAAGGCGGCACTCGCTCGACGACGCTTTTCGTCGCGAGTGGAGTTGCGGTCTATTGTACGCCTTTCCGCCTATACCACTTCTACCCAGAGTGTTGAAGAAGATTCGGCACGACCGGGCCCAAGTCATTCTTGTGGCTCCGGACTGGGCTCGAAGAGTTTGGTATCCCGAGCTACTCAGTATGAGCGTCGATCCCCCGATCCGTCTGCCTCTTCGTGAGGATCTTCTGTCGCAGCAGCAGGGTACGGTCCTCCACCCGAACCTTGTCCAGTCTCCACCTCCTTGCGTGGATATTGAGCGGCAACAGTTGATTCCTTTCGACTTGCCTCCCGAAGTTTGTGATGTGATTCTGGCAGCCAGGCGTCCCTCCACTAAGGTGGTATACGCCTGCAGGTGGAACAAGTTTGTGGCATGGTGCACAGCAAAGGCTGTGAGTCCCCTTTCTGCCCCTCTTTCTGAGGTTCTTCTGTTCCTTCTTTCTCTGGCCCAACAGGGTTCTGCCCTGGGGACCATCAAGGGCTATCTTTGTGCAATCTCGGCCTTCCTCAGGCTTCCTGATCAGCCCTCCTTTTCAAGTCCCCTGTTGTTAACAGGTTTCTTAAAGGCATTACACACCTCTTCCCTCCTGTTCCGTTTGTGATGCCTCAGTGGGACTTAAACTTGGTTCTTACCTTTTAATGTGCGCTCCTTTGAGCCTCTACATAACTGTCCTCTTCGTCTTCTCACTCTGAAGACAGCCTTTCTGGTGGCCATCACCTCCGCTCGGCGGGTAAGTGAGCTCCAGGCTCTTTCGTGCAAACTCCCCTTTCTGTCTGTCCATCCAGACAAGGTTGTTCTTAGGACACGTCCGTCCTTCTTGCCAAAGGTGGTGACTGCCTTCCACATTGGGCAGACCATCACTTTGCCCACCTTCTTTCCGCCTCCGCATCCTTCCAGAGAGGAAGAGAGGCTCCACCGTCTGGACCCAAAACGTGCGCTCTCCTTCTATATTGACCGCACAAAACACTTCCGGGTGGATGACCAGCTCTTTGTTGGCTACGTGGGCGCCAAAAAAGGTCGGGCGGTGCACAAGAGGACTATCTCCCGCTGGGTTACCTTGTGCATCAAGACCTGCTATTCTTTGGCTAAGAAGGAGCCTCCTGTTGGGCTGCGTGCCCATTCCACCAGGGCAACGGCTGCTACCACGGCCTTGGGCCGTGGTGTTCCGCTGCCGGTTATATGTCAGGCAGCTACGTGGGCCTCGCTGCACACGTTTACAAAGCATTACTGCCTTGACAGTCAGGTCCGGAGGGACGGCTTCTTTGGCCGTTCTGTCCTCCAGGACTTCCTTGTCTGATCTTTGTTCGCAGACCCACCACCGGGGTTGGTATTGCTGGGGTATCTATTCTAAGGTAAGGAATCTGTCACTAACGTGTCTCTTTCAGATGCACAAGTTACTAACTTGTGTAACGATATATCTGTAAGAGACAGTAGTTAGTGACAGATTCCTTACCGCCCCACCCATCCTCCCGTTCTGCGAACTGATTTCTAGGGTTAAGGACATCCCTTTCAGGGCCCTAGTATTTTTCAGACACCTATGTCAGCTTCTTGCATGGCTCTGCGTTCCTGGCGCGGAAAGTCGTGTACAGAACTGACGTCAGCGCGCAGGGCGGCGTCTAAGTACTGCCCGCGACGTCATCCCGGCGATCACGACGCCGACGACGGACGCGGAGCCGCACGACGCCGCCTACCGACGCGCAAGGGTACTGCTACGCAAAAAACTTTCCGGATCCAGCCTGACGCCTGGGGATATTCTAAGGTAAGGAATCTGTCACTAACTACTGTCTCTTACAGATATATCGTTACACAAGTTAGTAACTTGTGCATCTGAAAGAGACTATTAGTTATAGATTCCTTACCTTAGAATTACCCCCAGGCTTCAGACTGGATCCGGAGAATTTTTTCTCAGCAGTACCCCTGCGCGTCGGTAGGTGGCGTTGGTCGACTCCGCGTTCGTCATTGGTGTCGTGATCGCCGGAATGACGTCGTGGTATCTACTTAGACACCGCCCCTGCACGCTGACGTCAGTTCTTTCTTTTTCCGCGCCAGCCAGCGCAGATCCGGAGAGAGCGGTACCCTTAGTCTTTTTTGTCTAGCTCTGTTTTTTACTTTTTTCGCCATCTTTTTCGAGTCGTTCGTCTCCTGGTGCACGTAGGGATTTCCCATTGGCGTACCGGCTTCAAGCCTTGTGACTCCTGTCAAAAATTGATGTAGCAAACACAAGCAGATGATGGACGGAGCGCTGAAACTTTTCAGACACCCACCCCCAGTCATAGATCTGGGTTGAACCCAACATCGTTCTTTAGCTCACTTCGCCATCCCAGTTTAGACACAGCTATATGCAAATCAGTCTTGACCCTGTGCCTCATGGTAACAGTCCAGCCGGAACTGCCAACCCATGTCTTCCCTGGACCGGAAACAAGCATCATGGATCGGTTTCGGGGTAACACCCCTCATCAGCCAGGCTAACTTGAATCCAGGGCCAAGTGAGCAAGGGACCCACGTCTGGGCATACCCTGTCAACTTAGGGCTAACAAAGCAAACATAAGGAGATGATGGACGGAGCGCTGAAACTTTTCAGACACCCACACCCACCCCCAGTCACAGATCTGGGTTGAATCTATCATCGTTTTTTAGCTCACTTCGCCACCCCAGTTCAGACACCGCTATATGCAAATCAGTCTTGACCCTGTGCCTCATGGGAAAATTGATGTTGGTCACGGACCCACACCTCGTGTGCCTCTGGTGACTGGAGCGCGACCACGACCCGAAGTCGTGCTCCGGCTGTCGGGCCATGAACCCGAAGTTTTTGCGGGAGCCGTCCCAAAAGCTTCTGGAGGCCCGGCAGTCAGCTCCACGCCGCTCGAGGTCCCGGTCGAGAGGGAGGTCGCTGGACCGGTCGCGGAGTCACCACCATCATTCCTCCTCGAAGTCTCCGTTATCAGGTAAGTCGAAGCACAAGAAGAAGGCGAAGAAGCACTGTAGCCCTTCGCCTTCTCCCCGTCCGTCAGCCGACACGACGCGGGAGGTCCTCGTCCTTCGGCTCCGCCTGCGGAGCCTGCTGGGACAGCTCCCAGCTTCCCTCACTTCCCGGGAGCCGGAACGTCCCCTGCCCAGCCTCGTGCATTTTACAAAGCCCTCCTCTCCATCTTTGGGCAGCCCGACTCCGCCAGCGCGCCTTTGGGCCCCGCAGACTCGGCTGGGGGTTCTAGGCCTTAGATGCCGGCGGCTCCGAAACGGCGCTGGTTGACCTCCCGACTACTCCCCCGGCGCCGATTCCTCGGACACCTCCGTCGCAGGTTGTGTCCCAGGCGGGTGTCGACCCCGGCCTCCCTCTCGAACTGGACACAGAGCCGGACCGGCGTCGACCGACGCTGGCGGTGGCCGGTACTTTTGTACCACTGTTCTATCCTGGCGTTCCTTTTCGCCCTGAGTGGCAACCAGAGGAGGGCGAGGAGGACTGGGAGGGGCCTGCTGACCCTCTAGCAGACCAGCTAGAAGAGCTGCACTGGAAAGAGGTGTTGGGTGAGGCCAGTGGTCTGGATACATCACCAGACCTTGGTATGCTTTCTCCCCATACCATGGCCACGGAGAAGGGAGCCTCCTACTCTGGTGTTGCGTAGGGCGGCTGAGGCCTTGGGCCTTGAGCTTCCTACGGTGGCAGTCAGTACTAACCTCCTGACTGAGGTGCTTCAGCCGGCAGCAGCCTCTTCGGAGTCCCTGCTGGCGTTCAATGAGGCCCTCAGACATCCTTCTGGGCACTTTGTCCTAGCCCAGCACGGGCTCCTGTGGATAGGATGATTGCACGGCCCGGGCGACCCAATTTTCCTCTCCCAGCACCCTACCCCTGAGAGCTTGGTGGTCCAAGCCTCAACATCTAATGGCGTGTTCCCCACTGCTCCCCCAGATAGGGAATCCAAGAAGCTGGACCACCTTGGGAAGAACATTTTTTCTGCCGTCAGCTTGGGACTGCGGTCGGTGAACACTGCATGTCTCTTGGGCCGCTACACCCACTCTGTGTGGGACACGGTTGCGCAAGTGCTGCTACAGTGCCCGCAGGAGGCCCGGACTGTACTCTCCCGTGCAGTCGCAGAGGGTAGAGACGCAGGGAAGTTCGCCATTCAATGTGGGCTGGGTATCGCCGACTCGCTAGGTATAACGATTTCTACATCAGTAGCCTTGAGACGCTATGCCTGGCTGAGGTCCACTGGCTTTTCCGGGGATGTTCAGTCGACCCTTTTGGACATGCCCTTTGATGGCCGTCGCCTGTTTGGCAACAAGGCGGACAATGCGCTTGAGCGCTTCAAGGACTCTAGGGCTACGGCCAGATCCTTGGGCCTCGCTGCCACCTCTCGCCCCGTCCAGTACGTCTTTCGCCCCTTTTGTGGCTACGGAAGGGGTGCCCCACCACGTTCCACCCAGGGCCACAGGCCGGCGCAAGCTACTCAGCCTCTGCGCGGCCGGGGATGTGGGACCCAGCGCCCTGGGTCTGGGGCCAGAGGGCGGGCCAGTCCACCAGTGCCCCCCCCTGCATCAGCCTACAAACCTTCTTAGTCGGACCTTTCAGGGCCGCCAGTGGGCGGCAGGATCCTCCATCACCTCCCCCACTGGCACAACATTACGTTGGACAGGTGGGTTTTGCAGATACTCCGAAGGGGCTACTCCCTCCCCTTTCGAGACTACCCCTCCCTACATGCCACCAACACTCCAATGCATGTCGGAGGATCACTTGGCCATTCTCCGTCAGGAAGTTATGGCTCTCTTGGCCAAGGGAGCTATCGAGCGAGTCCCTGTGCCAGAAGTAGGTTATGGTTGTTAGTCCCACTACTTTCTGGTACCCAAGAAGGACAAAGGCCTATGTCCTATCTTGGATCTCGGGGACGTCAACCGCTTCCCCCGGAAGGAGAAGTTGAAAATGTTGACATTGGCTCAGGTCTTGTCTTCCCTCGACCCTGGAGACTGGATGGTAGCGTTGGACTTGCAGGATGCTTATTTCCACATCCCCGTCCTGCAGGCCCACAGGCGTTATCTACGGTTCACGGTAGGCCACGAGAATGTTCAGTTTACCGTGCTCCCCTTTGGCCTTACAAACGCCCCTCGGGTGTCCACGAAAGTGATGGCGGTGATCGCAGCTCATCTGCGCAGATCAGAGGTTCCAGTCTTCCCCCTATCTCCACGACTGGCTGTTGAAGGCGAGCTCGCCCCAGGCTGTCGTCTCCCACCTCCAGACTCTGGTGGACCTCCTGCACTTGCAGGGGTTCACTATCAACGTGCCGAAGTCACACCTGATTGCCTCAGAAGCTCCTTTTCATCGGAGCAGTTCTGGATATAGCGCAGTTTCGGGCTTATCCTCCGGAGCAGCGAGTCCGGGATATTTGGTCTGTGATACTGATGTTACAGCCTCTATCCCGGATTTCAGTGAGAATGACCTTGAGGCTGCTGGGAATCATGGCCTCCTACATCCTGCTGGTGGATCATGCCAGGTGGCATATGCGGGCTCTGCAGTGGGACCTGAAGTTCCAGTGGGCGCAGCCTCAAGGGAATCTTTCCGATTGCGTACAGATCTCAGAGGGCACTGCACACCAATTGCAGTGGTGGCTAACTAACCAGGATTGGGTCTACGGCAGATCCCTCTCCCTTCCCCAACCAGAGTTCACAGTGTTGACAGATGCGTCACTCCTGGGTTGGGGCGGCCACATGGGGGAGGCGGAGATCAGAGGCCTCTGGTCTCCGGCGGAGTCAGAGCTCCACATCAACCTTCTGAAGCTCCGGGCGATTCATCTTGCACTGAAATCATTCCTCCTTTCTGTCAGCGGAAGGGTGGTGCGGGTGTTCACGGACAACACCACCGCCATGTGGTACTGCAACAAACAGAGCTGGGTGGGGTCGTGGACCCTATGTCAGGAGGCTCTTCGCCTTTGGATGTGGCTGGAACATCAGGGCATGTCCCTGGTGGTTCAACAACTGGCAGGTCCACTGAACGCTAGGGCGGACAAACTCATCCACCGGTGCATGATGGATCACGAATTGAGTCTCCACTCGTAGGTGGTGCAAGGTCTCTTTCAGCAGTGGGGAGAGCCTTTGTTAGATCTGTTCGCCACCGAAGAGAACGCGCAATGTCAGCAGTTCTGCGCGTAGGAATTTCCAAGGTGGCACTCGCTCGGCGACGCTTTTCGTTGCGAGTGGAATTGCAGTCTTCTATACGCCTTTCCGCCTATACTACTTTTGCCTAGAGTGCTGAAGAAGATCAAGCGCGACCGGGCCCAAGTCATTCTTGTAGCTCCAGACTGTGTGCGAAGAGTCTGGTATCCCGAGCTCTTGAACATGGGCATCGATCCTCCGATCAGACTGCCTCTCCGGGAGGATCTCCTGTAGCAGCAGCAGGGGACGGTCCTCCACCCGAACCTGTCCAGCCTCCACCTCCTTGCGTGGAGATTGAGCGGCGGCAGTTGACAGCTTTCGACCTTCCTCCCGAAGTCTGTCATGTTATCTTGGCAGCCAGGCGTCCCTCCACCAAAACGGTGTACGCCTGTAGATGGAACAAATTTGTGGCACGGTGCACTGCAAATGCTGTTGATCCCCTTTCTGCCCCTCTTTCAGAGGTTCTCCTCTTCATTCTTTCTTTGGCCCAGCAGGGCTCTGCTCTGGGCACTCTTAAAGGCTATCTTTTCGGCTTTTCTTCGCCTTCCTGATGAGCGTTCTCTTTTCAAGTCCCCTATTGTAAATAGATTTCTTAAGGGCATTACTCACCTTTTTCCTCCTATTCCGTTCGTAATTCCCCAGTGGGACTTGAATCTTGTCTTGACTTACCTTATGTGTGCTCCTTTCGAGCCACTACAGAATTGTCCTCTCAGACTCTTGACTTTAAAGACTGCCTTTCTGGTTGCCATCACTTCTGCTCGCAGGGTGAGTGAGCTTCAGGCTCTGTCTTCTAAACCTCCTTTCCTTGCTGTCCATCCGGACAAGGTTGTCCTCCGAACATCAGCCTTCTTTTCTTCCCAAAGTGGTTACCTCTTTCCACATAGGACAGACCATCACTTTGCCCACCTTCTTCCCGCCCCCAAGGAGGAGGAGAGACTCCACCGTCTGGATCCAAAACGGGCATTATCATTTTATCTGGATCGCACAAAACAATTCCGGGTGGACGATCAACTCTTTGTTGGCTATGTGGGCGCCAAGAAAGGTCGGGCCATGCAAAAACGGACCATCTCTCGATCGGTCGTCCTTTGTATTAAGATCTGTTACTCCTTGGCGAAAAAGGAGCTTCCGGTAGGACTGCGCGCCTATTCCACCAGGGCGACGGCAGCCACTACTGCTTTGGGACGTGGAGTCCCCCTCGGTGACATCTGCCAGGCAGCCACGTTCACTGCACACGTTCACTAAACATTACTGCCTGAATAGCCAAGTTCGGAGAGACGGCTTCTTTGGCCGTTCAGTTCTCCAGGACTTTCTGTTGTGAACTTAGTTCGCAGACCTACCTCCGGGGTTGGTATTGCTGGGGTATCTATTCTAAGGTAAGGAATCTATAACTAATAGTCTCTATCTGAAAGAAACAGTTAGTTATAGATTCCTTACCTCAGAATTACCCCCAGGAGTCCGACTGGAACCGGAAAGTTTTTCGTCAGCAGTACCCCTGCGCGTTGGAAGGTGGCGTCGGTCGACTCCGCGTTCGTCGTTTGGCGTCGTAGTCGCCGGGATGACGTCGCGGTAGCTACATAGACGCCGCCCTCGCGCGCTGACGTCAGTTCTTTCTTTTTCCACGCCAGCCAGCGCAGATCCGGAGAGAGCGGTACCTCCTGTCACTTTTTGACTGACTTTTTGCCGACTTTTGTCGACATCGTTCTTGAGTCTTCGACTCCTGGTGCACGTCAGGGACGCCCAGCTTTAAGGCTTGCGGTTCCTGTAGCCGACTGATGTCGGTGACGGATCCACACTGCGTGTGCCTCTTCTTCCTGGAGCGTGACCACGACCCTAAGTCGTGCTCCGACTGCCGGACCATGAATCCGAAGTCTTTGTGGGAGCGATCTCAAAAGCTTCTCAAGGCCCGTCAGTCGGCTCTGCGTCGCTCGAGGTCCTGGTCGCGTAGGTGGTCAAGGGACCGGTCGCGGAGCCACCATCATTCTTCATCCAAGTCTTCGCACTCTGGGTCAGGTAAGTCGAAGCACAAGAAGAAGTCGAAGAAGCACCGTTGCTCTTCGACTTCTCTCTGTCCGTCGGCCGACGCGACGAGGGATGCGGGTGGTGCCCCTCCCGCGACTCTGTGTGCGGAGCCCGAAGGGTCGACTCGGGGTTTCCCTCCCTTTCCAGGACCTGGAGCGACCCCTGCACGGCTTCGTCAATTTTACGAAGCAATGCACGCCATCTTTGGGCAGCCCGACTCCGCTGGCGCGCCTTCGGGCCCCGCTGACTGAGCTGGGGGCCCTGGGGCTGCGACGCCGGCGGCTCCGTCCCCGGCACCGCAGGGTCCCCTTGGATCCAGGCCTGGATCCGGATCGGCGCCAGTCGACCTTATTACACCTCCCCCGGCGCTGCTTCCACCGGTACCACGTCCGCAGCCGACGCCGGTTGTGTCCCCAGCCGGCGTCGACCCCGGCCTCAACCTCGAGGTAGACACGGAGCCGGACCGGCGTCGACCGACGCCGGATCCGGCGCCGACGGGTACATCTGAAAGAGACACGCTAGTGATAGATTCCTTACCTTAGAATATCCCCAGGCGTCAGACTGGATCCGGAAAGTTTTTCGCTAGCAGTACCCCTGCGCGTCAGTAGGTGGCGTCGTGCGGTTCCGCGTCCGTCGCTGGCGTCGTAAGTGCCGAGATGACGTCACGGAGACTACTTAGGCGCCACCCATGCGCGCTGACGTCAGTTCTTTCTTTTTCCGCGCCAGTAAGCGCAGATCCGGTTAGAGCACGTACCTTAGTCACTTTTTGACTACCCTTTTTTGAGACTTTTGTCTCCTGTTCGCTTTGGTTTCCTTGGTGCACGTAGGGATGCCTGGATTTAAGTCTTGTGGGGCCTGCCGTCGCAATATATCTGAAAGAGACACGTTAGTGACAGATTCCTTACCTTAGATTCCTTACCTTAGAATATCCCCAGGCGTCAGGCTGGATCCGGAAAGTTTTTTGCGTAGCAGTACCCTTGCGCGTCGGTAGGCGGCGTCGTGCGGCTCCGCGTCCGTCGTCGGCGTCGTGATCGCCGGGATGACGTCGCGGGCAGTACTTAGGCGCCGCCCCTGCGCGCTGACGTCAGTTCTTCTTTTTCCGCGCCAGCAAGCGCAGATCCGGGAAGAGCAGTGCCCTGGTCATTTTTTGACCATACTTCTGGTGAATTTTTCACTGTTTTTTCTATCAAGGTGTCGTAGGGATGCCCGGTTTCAAACGTTGCGGCGCCTGTGCTCGGATGATGTCCGTCACCGACCCGCATTGGGAGTGTCTCTTCTGCCTCGGCCGAGGCCACGACACGGAGTCTTGTACCGACTGCCAGGCCCTCAACCCGAAAGCTTTGCGAGAGCGGTCTCGAAAGCTCCTCGAGGCCCGGCATTCGGCTCCGCGAAGCCCCGGTCGCGTGAGAGGTCCAGGGGTCGATCGCGGAGTCCACACCGGTCGTCGGCATCGAAGTCTTCTTCGTCCGGTAAGTCAAAACACAAAAAGTCCCAAAAGCATCATCGCTCCAGGACTTCGCCTCGCCGGTCTCGCGACTCGGCTGAGGCCCCTCCCGGCACCGTCCCCGCGGCCCCGGACATGCCTGTGGAGTCGCCCCCGCCATACCCGCCCTTCCCGGGTTCGGGGGCGGATCCGGCCAAAGTGCAGGAATTCCTGTCGGCCATGGCCCGCCTCTTCGGGCCTCCAGGCCCCTCCGGTGCGCCTTCGGGCCCCGCGGGCCCTGATGGGGTTGCTCCGGCGTCGCCGACTGCTCCGGCCCCGGCGTCGCCCGTGCCTCCAGCCTCGATCCCGGCTCCGGCTTCGGCCCCGATCCCGGCTCCACAACCCCCATCGACGCCGGTCGACCTAACTACACCTCCGCCGGCGCCGATGTCTCCGGTGCCGTTCTCGACGCCGCCTGGGGCTCAGAGGGGCGTCGTTCCCCAGTTCCTTCCGGCTCCGGACATGGACCCGGACCGACGTCGCTCGACGCCGGTTCCGGCGCCGTTGAGACCTTGGGTCCCAAATGTCCCTCCTCCCCCTTATTTTGAACCTGAGGAGGACCAGGAAGACTGGGAGGGGTCTGATGACCCTCTGACACAGCAGTGTCAGTACGATGAGGACTGGACAGAGGGTCTAGGGGATGCTAGTGGTCTAGATACTTCCCCTGACACTGGCATGCTGTCTCCTCCCGTGGCTACGGAGGAGGGAGCAAATTTTGCAACGGTGTTGCGTAGGGCAGCTGGAGCCTTACATCTCCAACTACCTGCTGTGGCGGTCAAGGTTAATCTCTTGACAGAGGTGCTTCAGCCGGCAGCCTCCTCTTCGGAGACTGTGCTGCCGTTTAACGACGCCCTCACTGACGTTCTTTGGGCGCCTGGTCCAAGCCCAACACAGGGGCTCCTGTGGATAGGAACGTGTCCCGACGCCATCGCCCAGCTCCGGGCGACCCCCTGTTTCTCTCTGTCCACCCCACCCCTGAGAGCTTGGTTGTCCAAGCCTCCGCTTCCCAAACCGCCTTCCCTACCGCCCCTCCGGATAGGGAATCCAAACGCCTGGATCAATTTGGGAAGAAGGGTTTTTCTTCCTCCAGTGCTGGCTTGCGGTCCGTCAACACCGCTTGCCTTTTGGGCCGATATACCCACTCCTTGTGGGATTCGGTGGCGGATGTTTTGCCCCAGTGTTCTGAGGAGGTCCAGACACTGCTTTCCCGCGCCATTGCGGAAGGAAGGGATGCGGCCAAATATACAATTCGATGTGGCCTTGATACCGCCGACTCGCTGGGCAGGTCTATTGCAACGACGGTGGCGCTACGACGCCACGCCTGGCTGAGAACCACTGGTTTTTCAGGGGATGTCCAGAATACTCTCATGGACATGCCCTTTGATGGAGTCGGTCTTTTTGGGTCCAAAGCAGACCATGCGTTGGAGCGCTTTAAGGACTCACGGGCTACTGCAAAGTCCCTGGGCCTTTCTGCTACACGCCCTCCGCTGACTTCTGCTTTTCGCCCCTATCGTGGCCACGGTAGGGGCGCCCCTTCACGTCAGCAGCCCAGCCACCGGCCCGCGCAGCAGGCGTCTTCGCGTGGCCGAGGACGTGGATTCCGCCGTGGCGGATCGGGCAACCAGCGTGCGGGTCAGGCCACCACCTCCAACCCGTCCGCGGCCTCCAAACCCTCCTAGTCCCTCCTTTCAGGTGCACAGCACGCCAGTAGGGGCAGGGTCCGCCATCACCTTCCCCACTGGCATACCATCACCTCGGACAGGTGGGTCTTGGACATTGTCCGAAGGGGCTACTCCCTCCCCTTCGAGTCCACCCCCAGCCATGCCACCTCAATTCCACCGCATGTCAGGGGATCACTTGGTGCTTCTGCAGAAGGAAGTCACGGCCCTCTTGGCCAAGAGGACCATCGAGCATGTTCCGACCCCAGAAGTAGGGCGTGGTTGCTACTCCCACTACTTCCTGGTGCCCAAAAAGGACAAGGAGGACATGCGTCCTATCTTGGACCTCCGGAACGTCAATCGCTTCCTCCGGAAGGAGAAGTTCAAGATGCTCACCTTAGCTCAGGTCTTGACTGCCCTCGACCCTGGAGACTGGTTGGTAGCGTTGGACTTGCAGGACGCATATTTCCACATCCCCGTCCTGCCGGCCCACCGGCGTTACCTTCGGTTCACGGTAGGCCCCGAGCATTTTCAGTTCACCGTGCTCCCCTTTGGCCTTACCAGTGCCCCTCGGGTGTTCACGAAAGTGTTGGCGGTGGTCGCAGCTCATCTGCGCCGGGCAGGGGTTTCAGTCTTCCCCTACCTCGACGACTGGCTGCTGAAGGCGGGCTCGTCCCAGGCAGTCGTCTCCCACCTCCAGACTACGGCCGAACTCCTGCACTCGCTGGGGTTCTCCATCAATGTGCCGAAGTCGCATCTGATTCCTTCTCCACAGCTCCTTTTCATCGGAGCAGTTCTGGACACGACGCAGTTTCGGGCCTATCCTCCCGAACGGCGAGTCCGGGATATTCAGGCTATGATTCCAATCTTTCAGCCTTTATCCTCGGTTTCGGTACGGATGACCCTGAGGCTGCTGGGCCTCATAGCCTCCTGTATCCTGCTGGTCAATCATGCCAGATGGCATATGCGGGCTCTGCAGTGGGACCTGAAGTTTCAGTGGGCGCAGCACCAGGGCAACCTGTCCGATCACGTCCAGATCTCGGAGGGGACTGCAAAACAGTTGCAGTGGTGGCTCTCGAACCGGCAATGGGTCATGGGCAGATCCCTCTCCCTTCCCCAGCCAGAGCACACAGTTGTGACGGACGCGTCCCTTCTGGGATGGGGCGGTCACATGGGAGAGGCGGAGATCAGAGGCCTCTGGTCTCCGGCGGAGTCCCGGCTCCATATCAACATTCTGGAGCTCCGGGCGATCCGACTTGCACTCAAGGCATTCCTTCCCTCTGTCAAAGGGAAGGTAGTGCAGGTGTTCACAGACAACACCACCGCCATGTGGTACTGCAACAAACAAGGCGGGGTGGGGTCGTGGACCCTTTGTCAGGAGGCTCTGCGCCTCTGGACATGGCTGGAACATCAGGGCATGTTCCTGATGGTTCAACACCTGGCAGGTTCGCTGAACGCCAGGGCGGACGAACTCAGCCGCAGGTGCATGATGGATCACGAATGGCGTCTTCACTCGGAAGTGGCGCAAGGTCTCTTTCTACAGTGGGGAGAGCCTTGGTTAGATCTATTAGCCACCGAAGAGAACGCGCAATGTCATCAGTTCTGCGCGTTGGAATTTCCAAGGCGGCACTCGCTCGGCAACGCTTTTCGTCACGAGTGGAGTTGCGGTCTGTTGTACGCCTTTCCGCCTATACCACTTCTACCCAGAGTGTTGAAGAAGATTCGGCACGACCGGGCCCAAGTCATTCTTGTGGCTCCGGACTGGGCTCGAAGAGTTTGGTATCCCGAGCTACTCAATATGAGCGTAGATCCCCCGATCCGTCTGCCTCTTCGGGAGGATCTTCTATCGCAGCAGCAGGGGACGGTCCTCCACCCGAACCTGTCCAGTCTACACCTGCTTGCGTGGAGATTGAGCGGCGGCAGTTGATTCCTTTCGACTTGCCTCCCGAAGTTTGTGATGTGATTCTGGCAGCCAGGCGTCCCTCCACTAAGGTGGTATACGCCTGCAGGTGGAACAAATTTGTGGCATGGTGCACAGCAAAGGCTGTGAATCCCCTTTCTGCCCCTCTTTCTGAGGTCCTTCTGTTCCTTCTCTCTCTGGCCCAACAGGGTTCTGCCCTGGGTACCATCAAGGGTTATCTTAGTGCTATCTCGGCCTTCCTCAGGCTCCCTGATCAGCCCTCCCTTTTCAAGTCCCCTGTTGTTAACAGGTTCTTAAAAGGCATTACACACCTCTTCCCTCCTGTTCCGTTTGTGATGCCTCAGTGGGACTTGAACTTGGTTCTTACCTTTTTAATGTGCGCTCCCTTTGAGCCTCTACATAACTGTCCTCTTCGTCTTCTGACTCTGAAGACAGCCTTTCTGGTGGCCATCACCTCCGCTCGGCGGGTGAGTGAGCTCCAAGCTCTATCTTGCAAACCTCCCTTTCTGTCTGTTCATCCAGACAAGGTTGTTCGGACGCGTCCGTCCTTCTTGCCAAAGGTGGTTACTGCTTTCCACATTGGGCAGACCATCACTTTGCCCACCTTCTTTCCGCCTCCGCATCCTTCCAGAGAGGAAGAGAGGCTCCACCGTCTGGACCCAAAACGTGCGCTCTCCTTCTATATTGACCGCACAAAACACTTCCGGGTGGATGTCCAGCTCTTTGTTGGCTACGTGGGCGCCAAAAAGGTCGGGCGGTGCACAAGAGGACCATCTCCCGCTGGGTTACCTTGTGCATCAAGACCTGCTATTCTTTGGCTAAGAAGGAGCCTCCTGTTGGGTTGCGTGCCCATTCCACCAGGGCAACGGCTGCTACCACGGCCTTGGGCCGCGGTGTTCCGCTGCCGGTTATCTGTCAGGCAGCTACGTGGGCCTCGCTGCACACGTTTACAAAGCATTACTGCCTTGACAGTCAGGTCCGGAGGGACGGCTTCTTTGGCCGTTCTGTCCTCCAGGACTTCCTTGTCTGATCTTTGTTCGCAGACCCACCACCGGGGTTGGTATTGCTGGGGTATCTATTCTAAGGTAAGGAATCTGTCACTAACGTGTCTCTTTCAGATGCACAAGTTACTAACTTGTGTAACGATATATCTGTAAGAGACAGTAGTTAGTGACCGATTCCTACCGCCCACCCATCCTCCCCGTTCTGCGAACTGATTTCTAGGGTTAAGGACATCCCTTTCAGGGCCCTAGTATTTTTCAGACACCTGTGTCAGCTTCTTGCATGGCTCTGCGTTCCTGGCGAGGAAAGTCGTGTACAGAACCGACGTCAGCGCGCAGGGGCGGCGCCTAAGTACTGCCCGCGACGTCATCCCGGCGATCACGACGCCGACGACGGACGCGGAGCCGCACGACGCCGCCTACCGACGCGCAAGGGTACTGCTACGCAAAAAACTTTCCGGATCCAGCCTGACGCCTGGGGATATTCTAAGGTAAGGAATCTAAGGTAAGGAATCTGTCACTAACTACTGTCTCTTACAGATATATCGTTACACAAGTTAGTAACTTGTGCGTCGGTGGCGGACCCCCACGATGTCTGCCTCTACTGCCTGGAGACCGACCACGACTCCCGGTCCTGTCGGGACTGTCGGGCCATGGCCCCGAAAGCGTTGCGGGAGCGACACCGGAAGCTGCTGAAGGTCCGGCACTCGTCCCAGCGCCGTTCCCGGTCCAGGGGAGGTTCCACGGAACGCTCGCGGGGCCACAGTCATCGCTCCTCGGGCTCCAAGTCTTCACCCTCGGATTCGGGTAAGAGACGACACAAAAAGAAGTCGAAGAAGCGTGTTCGCTCTCCGACGTCCCGCTGTCGGTCCCCGAATGCGGACGAGGGGGACAGGGGCTTTGCCCCTGCGGCTCCTTCGGAGCTCGAGAGTCCCGCGGCCTACCCACCTTACCCGGGTCCGTCGGCGACTCCCGCACAGGTGCAAGAGTTTCTTGCTACCATGGACCGCCTTTTTAGGCCTCGGGCTCCCGCCGGCGTGCCCTCGGGCCCCGCGGTCCCGTGTCAGGATCCTGTTGGGCCGTCGGCGCCGCCGGCGGATCCAGCTTCGGCACCACAGGATCCTGCGCCGTCGGCTCCGGCCACGGCGCCACATGGTCAATCGCTGCCGGCTCCGGCCCCAGCGCTACCCTCGGCTCCGCCTCCGGCGCCGCAGTGGGTGCCATTTGTCCCGCCCTTGCCCAGGTTCCAGGACCATTTTGCTCCTACCTGGGATCCGCATTGGGACACGGCGCAGGTCCGGCCCCGGCCGGCGCCGTTCTCGGCGCTGTTCCCGACGCCGTTTGTCCCTTCTCCGGCTCCTGCCCTGCCGCCACGGTCGGTGCCACATGCGGCGGAGGTGGAGGACGACTGGGAGGGGTCCGAGGACCCTCTTGCTCGTCAGTGTGACTCTGAGCAGGACTGGGTGGACGATTTTGGGGGGACGCCGGCGACCTCGACGTCTCTTCTGATCCGGGGTTTGCCTCTCCCCCGCCTACCATGGAGGAGGGCGCCTCCTACACGATGGTGCTCCGTCGGGCAGCTGAGGTTCTCAACCTTTATCTCCCTACGGTGGCCCTCAAAACTAACCTCCTCACTGAGGTGCTCCAGACGGCGTCCACTTCGTCGGAGCCCCTGCTGCCATTTAATGACGCCCTCACTGACGTCTTGCTGGGCACTTGGTCGCGGCCGCCACAGGGGCCCCTGTGGATAAGAACGTCGCCAGGCGTCATCGCCCGGCGCCCGGTGAGCCTGCCTTTCTGACCACTCATCCTACGCCCGAGAGCCTGGTCATCCAAGCTACGACGTCCCAGAGTGCCTTTCCCACGGCTCCGCCGGATAAGGACTCTAAGAAGCTGGAACAGTTCGGCAAGCGGTTGTTCTCTTCGGCCAGCTTGGGGCTGCGGTCGGTGAACACCGCATGCCTATTGGGCCGCTATTCCCACGCGGTGTGGGATACAGTTGCACAGGTGTTGCCTCAGTGTCCTGAGGAGACCCAAGCTGTGCTGTCCCAAGCTGTTGCCGAGGGTAAAGATGCGGCTAAGTTCGCCATTCAGTGTGGTTTGGACACTGCGGACTCACTGGGTAGAGCAATTTCCACGACTGTGGCGCTTCGTCGCCACGCCTGGTTGAGATCTACTGGGTTCTCGCCAGATGTCCAAAGCTCACTCATGGACATGCCCTTTGATGGCACTTGCCTGTTTGGTGATAAAGCCGACAGTGCCCTGGAGCGTTTTAAGGACTCGCGGGCCACGACCAAGTCCTTAGGTCTTTCCACGAGAAGCCCAGCCACTCCTGGTTTTCGTTCCTTTCGTGGCCACGGAAGGGGCGCCCAGGCACGTTCCTTCAGCAAGCCTGTGCAGAACCAGCCTCAGCGGGGCCGCGGACGCGGTTTCTGCAGGGGCGGGTCTGGGAATCAGCGTGGGGGTCAGTCCACCTCCGCCGCTTCTACCTCCAAACCTTCCTAATCCGAGCTTTGTGGGGCACCCCACGCCAGTGGGTGGCAGGGTCCGCCATCATCTCCCCCACTGGCACGCTATCACATCGGACAAGTGGGTGTTGCAGATCATCCACAAGGGTTACGCCCTTCCCTTTCAGTCCACCCCTCCAGCCATGCCACCTCAGTTCCACCGCATGTCCGGGGACCACTTGGCACTTCTCCTGCAGGAAGTCACGGCCTTCTTGGCCAAGGGGGCCATCGAGTGTGTTCCTGGGCCGGAAGTAGGGAGTGGTTGTTATTCCCACTACTTTCTGGTCCCCAAGAACGACAAGGGGGGCTTGCGCCCCATTTTGGACCTCAGGAACGTCAATCGCTTCCTCCGGAAGGAGAAGTTCAAGATGTTGACTCTGGCTCAGGTCTTGGCTGCCCTCGACCCTGGAGACTGGATGGTAGCGTTGGACTTGCAGGACGCCTATTTTCACATCCCCGTCCTGCCGGCCCACCGGCGTTACCTGCGGTTCACGGTAGGCCAGGAGCATTTTCAGTTTGCCGTGCTCCCCTTCGGCCTTACCAGCGCCCCTCGGGTGTTCACGAAGGTGATGACGGTGGTCGCAGCTCAACTGCGCAGGTCAGGGGTGTCAGTCTTCCCCTACCTCGACGACTGGTTGTTGAAGGCGGGCTCGCCCCAGGCAGTTGTCACCCACCTTCAGACTACGGCCGACCTCCTGCATTTGCTGGGGTTCTCCATCAATGTGCCGAAGTCGCACCTGAGTCCCTCTCAGAAGCTCCCCTTCATCAGAGCGGTTCTGGATTCGACGCTGTTTCGGGTTTATCCTCCCGAGCAGTGGGTCCGGGATATTCAGGCTATGATCCCGATCTTTCAGCCTCTATCCTGGGTTTCAGTCAGGATGACCCTCCGGCTCCTGGGCCTGATGGCCTCCTGCATCCTGCTGGTGCAACATGCCAGATGGCATATGCGGGCTCTGCAGTGGGAACTGAAGTTCCAGTGGGCACAGCATCAGGGCAACCTGTCCGATCATGTCCAGATCTCGGAGGGCACTGCACGACATTTGCAGTGGTGGCTCACGAATCGTGATTGGGTCAATGGCAGATCCCTCTCCCTTCCCCAACCGGAGCACACAGTGGTGACGGATGCGTCCCTCCTGGGATGGGGTGGCCACTTGGGAGAGGCGGAGATCAGAGGCCTCTGGCCTCCGGCGGAGTCCCGGCTCCATATCAATCTTTTGGAGCTTCGGGCGATCCGGCTTGCACTGAAGGCATTCATTCCCTCTGTCCGGGGAAGTGTGGTGCAGGTGTTCACGGACAACACCACCGCCATGTGGTATTGCAACAAATAGGGCGGGGTGGGGTCCTGGACCCTATGTCAGGAGGCTCTGCGCCTCTGGACATGGCTGGAACATCAAGGCATTACCTTGGTGGTTCAACACCTGGCAGGTTCTCTGAACGCCAGGGCGGACGAACTCAGCCGCCGGTGCTTGATGGATCACGAATGGCGTCTGGACTCGGACGTGGCGCAAGGTCTCTTTCTGCATTGGGGAGAGCCTTGGTTAGATCTATTCGCCACCGAAGAGAACGCGCAGTGTCATCAGTTCTGCGCGTTGGAATTTCCAAGGCGGCACTCGCTCGGCGACGCTTTTCGTCGCGAGTGGAGCTGCGGTCTGTTGTACGACTTTCCGCCTATACCACTTCTGCCCAGAGTGATGAAGAAGATTCGGCGCGACCGGGCCCAAGTCATCCTTGTGGCTCCGGATTGGGCACGAAGATACTGGTATCCCGAGCTACTCAACATGGCGATCGATCCCCCGATCCGCCTGCCTCTTCGGGAGGATCTTCTGTCGCAGCAACAGGGGACGGTCCTCCACCGAACCTGTCCAGCCTCCACCTCCATGCGTGGAGATTGAGCGGCGACAGCTGATTCCATATGACTTGCCTCCTGAAGTCTGTGATGTCATTCTGGCAGCCAGGCGTCCCTCCACTAAATCGGTATACGCCTGCAGGTGGAACAGATTTGTGGCATGGTGCACAGCTAAGTCTGTGGATCCCCTTTCTGAGGTCCTTCTGTTCCTACTCTCCTTGGCCCAGCAGGGCTCTGCTTTGGGCACTGTCAAAGGTTATCTTTCGGCCATCTCCGCCTTTCTCAGGCTTCCAGATCAGCCTTCTCTCTTTAAGTCCCCGGTTGTTAACCGTTTCCTCAAAGGCATTACACACACGTTTCCTCCTGTGCCTTTCATAATGCCTCAATGGGACTTAAATCTTGTCTTGACCTATCTGATGTGCGCTCCTTTTGAGCCCCTTCATAACTGTCCTTTACGTCTTCTTACTCTCAAGGCGGCTTTCCTGGTAGCTATCACCTCTGCCAGAAGAGTGAGTGAGCTCCAGGCTCTTTCTTCTAAACCTCCTTTCCTTTCTGTTCATCGGGAGAAGGTGGTTTTAAGGACCCGTCCTTCTTTCTTGCCAAAGGTTGTCACGCCCTTCCACATCGGGCAGACCATCACTTTGCCCCACCTTCTTTCCGCCTCCGCATCCTTCAAAAGAGGAAGAGAGGCTCCATCGTCTGGACCCAAAACGTGCGCTCTCGTTCTATCTAACGCGCACACAACAGTTCCGGGTGGATGACCAGCTCTTTGTTGGCTACGTGGGCGCCAAAAAAGGTTGGGCCGTGCACAAACGCACCATCTCTCGGTGGGTCGTTTTTTGCATCAAAGCCTGTTACTCCTTGGCTAAAAAGGAGCCTCCTGTGGGACTGCGTGCCCATTCTACCAGGGCAACAGCAGCCACTACTGCCTTGGGACGTGGCGTTCCCTTGCAGGATATTTGTCAGGCAGCCACGTGGGCCTCGCTGCACACATTTACCAAGCACTACTGCCTTGATAGTCAAGTCCGGAGAGACGGCTTCTTTGGCCGTTCTGTTCTCCGTGACTTTCTGGTGTAATCTATTCGCAGACCCACCACCGGGGTTGGTATTGCTGGGGTATCTATTCTAAGGTAAGGAATCTATCACTAACGTGTCTCTTTCAGATGCACAAGTTACTACTTGTGTAACGATATATCTGAAAGAGACACGTTAGTGACAGATTTCTTACCTTAGAATATCCCCAGGCGTCAGGCTGGATCCGGAAAGTTTTTTGCGTAGCAGTACCCTTGCGCGTCGGTAGGCGGCGTCGTGCGGCTCCGCGTCCGTCGTCGGCGTCGTGATCGCCGGGATGACGTCGCGGGCAGTACTTAGGCGCTGCCCCTGCGCGCTGACGTCAGTTCTTCTTTTTCCGCGCCAGCAAGCGCAGATCCGGGAAGAGCAGTGCCCTGGTCATTTTTTGACCATACTTTTGGTGAATTTTTCACAGTTTTTTCTATCAAGGTGTCGTAGGGATGCCCGGTTTCAAACGTTGCGGCGCCTGTGCTCGGATGATGTCCGTCACAGACCCGCATTGGGAGTGTCTCTTCTGCCTCGGCCGAGGCCACGACACGGAGTCTTGTACCGACTGCCAGGCCCTCAACCCGAAAGCTTTGCGAGAGCGGTCTCGAAAGCTCCTCGAGGCCCGGCATTCGGCTCCGCGGAAGCCCCGGTCGCGTGAGAGGTCCAGGGGTCGATCGCGGAGTCCACACCGGTCGTCGGCATCGAAGTCTTCTTCGTCCGGTAAGTCAAAACACAAAAAGTCCAAAAAGCATCGTCGCTCTAGGACTTCGCCTCGCCGGTCTCGCGACTCGGCTGAGGCCCCTCCCGGCACCGTCCACGCCCCCGCGGCCCCGGACATGCCTGTGGAGTCGCCCCCGCAATACCCGTCCTTCCCGGGTTCGGGGCGGATCCGGCCCAAGTGCAGGAATTCCTGTCGGCCATGGCCCGCCTCTTCGGGCCTCAAGGTCCCTCCGGTGCGCCTTCGGGCCCCGCGGGCCCTGATGGGGTTGCTCCGGCGTCGCCGACGGCTCCGGCCCCGGCGTCGCACGTGCCTCCAGCCTCGATCCCGGCTCCGGCTTCGGCCCCGGCCTCGATCCTGGCTCCGCAACCCCCATCGACGCCGGTCGACCTAACGACACCTCCGCCGGCGCCGATGTCTCCGGTGCCGTTCTCGACGCCGCCTGGGGCTCCGGGCGGCGGCGTCCCCCAGTTCCTTCCGGCTCCGGACATGGACCCGGACCGACGTCGCTCGACGCCGGTTCCGGCGCCGATGACACCTTGGGTCCCAAATGTCCCTCCTCCCCCTTATTTTGAACCTGAGGAGGACCAGGAGGACTGGGAGGGGTCTGATGACCCTCTGACACAACAGTGTCAGTACGATGAGGACTGGACAGAGGGTCTAGGGGATGCCAGTGGTCTAGATACTTCCCTGACACTGGCATGCTGTCTCCTCCCGTGGCTACGGAGGAGGGAGCCAATTTTGCAACGGTGTTGCGTAGGGGCGGCTGGAGCCTTACATCTCCAACTACCTACTGTGGCGGTCAAGACTAATCTCTTGACAGAGGTGCTTCAGCCGGCAGCCTCCTCTACGGAGACTGTGCTACCGTTTAACGACGCCCTCACTGACGTTCTTTTGGGCGCCTGGTCCAAGCCCAACACAGGGGCTCCTGTGGATAGGAACGTGTCCCGACGCCCATCGCCCAGCTCCGGGCGACCCCCTGTTTCTCTCTGTCCACCCCACCCCTGAGAGCTTGGTTGTCCAAGCCTCCGCTTCCCAAACCGCCTTCCCTACCGCCCCTCCGGATAGGGAATCCAAACGCCTGGATCAATTTGGGAAGAAGGGTTTTTCTTCCTCCAGTGCTGGCTTGCGGTCCATCAACACCGCTTGCCTTTTGGGCCGATATACCCACTCCTTGTGGGATTCGGTGGCGAATGTTTTGCCCCAGTGTTCTGAGGAGGTCCAGACACTGCTTTCCCGCGCCATTGCGGAAGGAAGGGATGCGGCCAAATACACAATACGATGTGGCCTTGATACCGCCGACTCGCTGGGCAGGTCTATTGCAACGACGGTGGCGCTACGACGCCACGCCTGGCTGAGAACCACTGGTTTTTCAGGGGATGTCCAGAATACTCTCATGGACATGCCCTTTGATGGAGTCGGTCTTTTTGGGTCCAAAGCAGACCATGCGTTGGAGCGCTTTAAGGACTCAAGGGCTACTGCAAAGTCCCTGGGCCTTTCTGCTACACACCCTCCGCTGACTTCTGCTTTTCGCCCCTATCGTGGCCACGGTAGGGGCGCCCCTTCACGTCAGCAGCCCAGCCACCGGCCCGCGCAGCAGGCGTCTTCGCGTGGCCGAGGACGTGGATTCCGCCGTGGCGGATCGGGTAACCAGCGTGCGGGTCAGGCCACCACCTCCAACCCGTCCGCGGCCTCCAAACCCTCCTAGTCCCTCCTTTCAGGTGCACAGTACGCCGGTAGGGGGCAGGGTCCGCCATCACCTTCCCCACTGGCGTACCATCACCTCGGACAGGTGGGTCTTGGACATTGTCCGAAGGGGCTACTCCCTCCCCTTCGAGACCACCCCCCAGCCATGCCACCTCAATTCCACCGCATGTCAGGGGATCACTTGGTACTTCTGCAGAAGGAAGTCACGGCCCTCTTGGCCAAGAGGGCCATCGAGCATGTTCCGACCCCAGAAGTAGGGCGTGGTTGCTACTCCCACTACTTCCTGGTGCCCAAAAAGGACAAGGAGGACATGCGTCCTATCTTGGACCTCCGGAACGTCAATCGCTTCCTCCGGAAGGAGAAGTTCAAGATGCTCACCCTAGCTCAGGTCTTGACTGCCCTCGACCCTGGAGACTGGTTGGTAGCGTTGGACTTGCAGGACGCATATTTCCACATCCCCGTCCTGCCGGCCCACCGGCGTTACCTTCGGTTCACGGTAGGCCCGAGCATTTTCAGTTCACCGTGCCCCCTTTGGCCTTACCAGTGCCCCTCGGGTGTTCACGAAAGTGATGGCGGTGGTCGCAGCTCATCTGCGCCGGGCAGGGGTTTCAGTCTTCCCCTACCTCGACGACTGGCTGCTGAAGGCGGGCTCGTCCCAGGCAGTCGTCTCCCACCTCCAGACTACGGCCGAACTCCTGCACTCGCTGGGGTTCTCCATCAATGTGCCGAAGTCGCATCTGATTCCTTCTCCACAGCTCCTTTTCATCGGAGCAGTTCTGGACACGACGCAGTTTCGGGCCTATCCTCCCGAACGGCGAGTCCGGGATATTCAGGCTATGATTCCGATCTTTCAGCCTTTATCCTGGGTTTCGGTACGGATGACCCTGAGGCTGCTGGGCCTCATGGCCTCCTGCATCCTGCTGGTCAATCATGCCAGATGGCATATGCGGGCTCTGCAGTGGGACCTGAAGTTCCAGTGGGCGCAGCACCAGGGCAACCTGTCCGATCACGTCCAGATCTCGGAGGGGACTGCAAAACAGTTGCAGTGGTGGCTCTCTAACCGGCAATGGGTCATGGGCAGATCCCTCTCCCTTCCCCAGCCAGAGCACACAGTTGTGACGGACGCGTCCCTTCTGGGATGGGGCGGTCACATGGGAGAGGCGGAGATCAGAGGCCTCTGGTCTCCGGCGGAGTCCCGGCTCCATATCAACCTTCTGGAGCTCCGGGCGATCCGACTTGCACTCAAGGCATTCCTTCCCTCTGTCAAAGGGACGGTAGTGCAGGTGTTCACAGACAACACCACCGCCATGTGGTACTGCAACAAACAGGGCGGGGTGGGGTCGTGGACCCTTTGTCAGGAGGCTCTGCGCCTCTGGACATGGCTGGAACATCAGGGCATGTTCCTGATGGTTCAACACCTGTCAGGTTCCCTGAACGCCAGGGCGGACGAACTCCAGCCGCAGGTGCATGATGGATCACGAATGGCGTCTTCACTCGGAAGTGGCGCAAGGACTCTTTCTACAGTGGGGAGAGCCTTGGTTAGATCTATTCGCCACCGAAGAGAACGCGCAATGTCATCAGTTCTGCGCGTTGGAATTTCCAAGGCAGCACTCGCTCGGCGACGCTTTTCGTCACGAGTGGAGTTGCGGTCTATTGTACGCCTTTCCGCCTATACCACTTCTACCCAGAGTGTTGAAGAAGATTCGGCACGACCGGGCCCAAGTCATTCTTGTGGCTCCGGACTGGGCTCGAAGAGTTTGGTATCCCGAGCTACTCAATATGAGCGTAGATCCCCCGATCCGTCTGCCTCTTCGGGAGGATCTTCTGTCACAGCAGCAGGGGACGGTCCTCCACCCGAACCTGTCCAGCCTCCACCTGCTTGCGTGGAGATTGAGCGGCGGCAGTTGATTCCTTTCGACTTGCCTCCCGAAGTTTGTGATGTGATTCTGGCAGCCAGGCGTCCCTCCACTAAGGTGGTATACGCCTGCAGGTGGAACAAATTTGTGGCATGGTGCACAGCAAAGGCTGTGAATCCCCTTTCTGCCCCTCTTTCTGAGGTCCTTCTGTTCCTTCTCTCTCTGGCCCAACAGGGTTCTGCCCTGGGTACCATCAAGGGTTATCTTTGTGCTATCTCGGCCTTCCTCAGGCTCCCTGATCAGCCCTCCCTTTTCAAGTCCCCTGTTGTTAACAGGTTCTTAAAAGGCATTACACACCTCTTCCCTCCTGTTCCGTTTGTGATGCCTCAGTGGGACTTGAACTTGGTTCTTACCTTTTTAATGTGCGCTCCCTTTGAGCCTCTACATAACTGTCCTCTTCGTCTTCTGACTCTGAAGACAGCCTTTCTGGTGGCCATCGCCTCCGCTCGGCGGGTGAGTGAGCTCCAGGCTCTATCTTGTAAACCTCCCTTTCTGTCTGTTCATCCAGACAAGGTTGTTCTTCGGACGCGTCCGTCCTTCTTGCCAAAGGTGGTTACTGCTTTCCACATTGGGCAGACCATCACTTTGCCCACCTTCTTTCCGCCTCCGCATCCTTCCAGAGAGGAAGAGAGGCTCCACCGTCTGGACCCAAAACGTGCGCTCTCCTTCTATATCGACCGCACAAAACACTTGCGGGTGGATGACCAGCTCTTTGTTGGCTACGTGGGCGCCAAAAAAGGTCGGGCGGTGCACAAACGAACTATCTCCCGCTGGGTTACCTTGTGCATCAAGACCTGCTATTCTTTGGCTAAGAAGGAGCCTCCGGTTGGGCTGCGTGCCCATTCCACCAGGGCAACGGCTGCTACCACGGCCTTGGACCGCGGTGTTCCGCTGCCGGTTATCTGTCAGGCAGCTACGTGGGCCTCGCTGCACACGTTTACAAAGCATTACTGCCTTGACAGTCAGGTCCGGAGGGACGGCTTCTTTGGCCGTTCTGTCCTCCAGGACTTCCTTGTCTGATCTTTGTTCGCAGACCCACCACCGGGGTTGGTATTGCTGGGGTATCTATTCTAAGGTAAGGAATCTGTCACTAATGTGTCTCTTTCAGATGCACAAGTTACTAACTTGTGTAACGATATATCTGTAAGAGACAGTAGTTAGTGACAGATTCCTTACCGCCCACCCATCCTCCCCGTTCTGCGAACTGATTTCTAGGGTTAAGGACATCCCTTTCAGGGCCCTAGTATTTTTCAGACACCTATGTCAGCTTCTTGCATGGCTCTGCGTTCCTGGCGCGGAAAGTCGTGTACAGAACTGACGTCAGCGCGCAGGGGCGGCGCCTAAGTACTGCCCGCGACGTCATCCCGGCGATCACGACGCCGCCTACCGACACGCAAGTGTACTGCTACGCAAAAAACTTTCCGGATCCAGCCTGACGCCTGGGGATATTCTAAGGTAAGGAATCTGTCACTAACTACTGTCTCTTACAGATATATCGTTACACAAGTTAGTAACTTGTGCATCTGTAAGAGACATTAGTTAGTGATAGATTCCTTACCGCCCCACCCATCCTCCCCGTTCTGCGAACTGATTTCTAGGGTTAAGGTCATCCCTTTCAGGGCCCTAGTTTCATGGCACCAATGGTCAGTTTCTTGCATGGCTCTGCGTTCCTGGCGCGGAAAGTCCTGTACGGAACTGACGTCAGCGCGCATGGGTGGCGCCTAAGTAGTCTCCGTGACGTCATCTCGGCCCTTACGACGCCAGCGACTGACGCGGAACTGCACGACGTCAACTACTGACGCGCAGGGGTACTGCTAACGAAAAACTTTCCGGATCCAGTCTGACGCCCTGGGATATTCTAAGGTAAGGAATCTATCACTACCTAATGTCTCTTACAGATATATTGTTACACAAGTAGTAACTTGTGCGTTAAAGTAATCCCTTTCAGGGCCCTAGTTTCAATGCACCAGTGGGCAGTATCTTGCATGGCTCTGCGTTCCTGGCGCGGAAAGTCGTGTACAGAACTGACGTCAGCGCGCATGGGCGGCGTCCAAGTAGCGCCCGCGACGTCATCTCGGTGACCACGACGCCAACAACAGACGCGGAGCCGCACGACGCCCCTACCGACGCGCAGGGGTACTGCTGACGAAAATTTCCGGATCCAGTCTGACACCTGGGGATATTCTAAGTTAAGGAATCTATCACTACTAATGTTTCTTACAGATATATCGTTACCGAAGGTAAGTAACTTGTGCATCATTACCGAAGGTAAGTAACTTGTTCTCTAGGTGCTGAGAAGCCATCTCAAATCAGCTCAATAACTCCAACCACTGTTGCTTCAAATGCTTCCATGACAGCCTCTGCCTGAACCAAGAACTTGCCTGGTATAAGCAAATGCCTCTTTTTGTATGGTGTCCCCCAAGTTTTTCGGCTGATGCTGCCAGTTTTTTGACTGAGAGTGCACTAACACCTGCTATAAGGCCTCGGTGCCAATGCCCTGACCCTAAAGTGCATGTCGAATTGACTTTACCCAATTGGCAATGGCTAACTTACCTGTAGGTCCCTACTATATGGTACCCTGGTACCCAGGGCATGTAAGTTAGAGGGTTACCCAACGGCTTGTGGTACTGATTTATGCCACCCTGATGGTCCCCTAAGTATAACGAGTCCACCAGTCTGCCACTGAAGCCTGGCAGAGGAGTTGTGCACTGCTAGCCCGACCTTGCCATTAAAAGCAATGGCAAAGACACTACTTCCCCTGTACATCTCTTTTAGTCCTCTACTGGCTGGCCTACTGAGTCCTAAGGCAGGATGCAATGTGTTACACGGGCAGGACACGTAGTTTACATGTCCTGACAGTAAACACGCGCAAACACCGTTTTTACTGTGGAAAGACTTGGTTGCCCAGTTGGCAAGTACAGGATTACACGCTGACCCATCAGCTGTGCTAACTCCGGAATGGTGTGACCAAAGTGGGCACTCCAAGGTATCAAACAACTCGTTACATTAGCCTGGCTTGCATCTCGAGTCGAAATTAAGGTAACTTTTTGCGGTGTGCAGATTTTGCAAAGCTGCCACTTTGTTGCCTCTTAAACTCCTGTGCCTTCCAGGGTACACATGGAGCCTGTTCAGCGAGACAGCTTTCTGTCCTCCTGGAGAGATGGGCGTATGACTCTCGGAAAGGATAACCATGAGAGATTGCAGGTCACGGAGGGGTTACCTTCCTCCAGCAGGAAGCCACTTAGGTGTTAGTCCCAAAAGGCTGACTTGAAAGGGGAAGTCACCTTGAAAGGGCAGATGTGTCAGTCAGTGGGAGGAGGGCTGCCCCATTGTTTAGGCAGACAGTGTGGCACGGGGAGGAGAAATGGGAAACCATGTGCCAAACCGGTTTTCCCAGGGGCTTGTAGTCCTGAGGTAGCCACACACCAGGGGTGGGTTAGGGAGGTCTGAACACCGAGCGAGGGGTCTTTCCATCTTGAGAATGGACAAAAAGGTTCTTCCTGGGCTAGCCAGATGATACATTCCACAGGAGTCCTTCTCTTTATCTTGACCTTGCCCAGCAGGGCTCTGCTCTGGGCACTCTTAAAGGGTACCTCTTAAAGGGTACCTTTCGGCCTTCTCTGCCTTCTTGAGGCTGCCAGACCAACCCTCCTTATTTAAATCACTATTGTAAACAAATTTCTTGAGGGGCTTGTACATATGTTCCCACCTGCCCCATTCATCATGCCTCAGTGGGACCTTAATTTGGTTCTCACCTTCCTGATGTGTGCTCCGTTTGAACCTCTGTGCAAATGCCACCTCTGGCTGCTTTCCATCGAAACAGCCTTTTTGGCAATAACTTCTGCCAGTAGGGTGAGCAAATTTCAGGCTTGGTCATCCAAGCCTCCTTACCTGACTATCTTCTCTGATAAGTTGGTGCTTCGCACTAGGGCCTCTTTTTTTATTTTTTTATTTATTAAATATTTTTATTTTGTTTCAAGTTTCATGAGAAACATACAACCTACAAAGCAATAAACAAAAGGTAGCACAAAGGCCAATCATGAGAAATCTATTCATCACAGCCTCAATGATTACACACATCGTCAGTGAACATCAGATATTACAGTAATAGTTTCTCTCCCCCTAGTTTACAAATGGTAGCACAGTTCCCACATGATTCTAGGGCCTCTTTCTTACCAAAAGTGATAACACCATTCCACGTGGGACAATCCGTCACTTAGCCTGCTTTCTATGCTCCTTCGCACCCCTCTAAAGACGAGGAGTGACTCCACCGTCAGGACCCAAAAAGGGCATTGTCCTTCTACCTTGACCGCACTAAAAAGTTCCGGGTAGAAGACCAAATCTTTGTGGGATACGTTGGATCGAAGAAATGTTGTGCGGTGCAGAAGAGGACTATCTCGCATTGGGTCATCCTTGTCATCAACATCTGCTACTCTCTGGCCAAGAAACAGCCTCCTGAATGCTTAAGAGCTCATTCCACCAGAGCTAAGGCTGCAACCACAGCATTGCAACATGGTGTTTCAGTTCTTGACATTTGTCAGGCAGCAATGTGGGAGTCACTGCACACGTTCACTAAGCACTACTGCCTGGACAGTCAAGTTATCAGGGATGGCCTATTTGACTACTCTGTCCTGCAGGACTTCCTGGTCTAAACTTGTTCGCAGTTCTACCTCTGGGAATTGTATTGCTTGGGTAACTATTCTAAGGTAAAGAAACTGCGGCCAGTGTCTCTATCAGATAAACAAGTTACTTGGCTTCGGTGATGCCTTATCTGGTAGATACATAATCTAGCCACAGATTCCTTACCAACTGTAGGAAGCTGGCTCTGTATATACTATACCAAAGAAAGGTATAGTGTGCACAGAGTCCAGTGGATCCCCAGAGGTATAGCAGAGGCTTAATTAGATAATCACTAACAGTTCTATTTGTGGTAGTGTGGTCGAGCATTTAGGCTTCTCAGGAGGGTGTGTTAAGTATTTTTCGTATTCATTCACTCAAGACTGATGGCACACTTTCAGAGACTGAATCCAGACCAATTGAATAAGTATAAAAGAGGTATACTTATGTTTTATTTCTAGAACCAAGCAGGACTTGGCACAGGTAATAGCATATGCTTTCAAATGCAAAACTTTACAAGAAAATGCAATTGTAGTTGAAATTGGAATTGTTACAGGTTTGTATTTGTGTTTAAAACAGTTCAGAATACATTGAGATTAATTTGGATTACCTTTGGATTACCTTTAGATTACTCTAGGAAGCTGGTTCTGTATATACTATACCAAAGTAAGGTGTGGTCCGCACAGAGTCCAGGGAGTCCCCAGAGGTATAGCAGAGGCTAAATTAGGTAAGTACTAACAGCTCTCTTTGGTTGTGCGAGCGTGCAATCTGAAAGAAACGCGTAGTGATGGATTCCTTACCTTAGAATTACCCCCAGGCGTCAGACTGGATCCGGAAAGTTTTCGTCAGCAGTACCCCTGCGCGTCGGAAGGTGGCGTCGTGCGGCTCCGCGTCCGTCGTTGGCGTCGTGGTTGCCGAGATGACGTCGCGGCAGCTACTTAAGACGCCGCCCTCGCGCGCTGACGTCAGTTCTTTCTTTTTCCGCGCCAGCAAGCACAGATCCGGAGAGAGCGGTACCCCCAGTCATTTTTTGACTGAGTTTTTTGAGGCTTTTGTCTCTGTTTTTTCGAGTCATTCGACTCCTGGTGCCGTAGGGATGCCCGGTTTCAAGTCGTGCGGGGACTGTCATCGTATGATGTCGGTGACGGACCCGCACCGCGTGTTTGTCTACTGCCTGGGGCGCGACCACGACCCCAAGTCGTGCCCCGACTGCCCGGCCATGGCGCCGAAGACTTTGCGGGAGCGGTCCCGAAAGTTGCTGGAAGTCCGGCAGTCGGCTCCGCGCCACTCGAGGTCCCGGTCCCGTGGGAGGTCGAGGGACCGGTCGTGGAGCCATCACCATCATTCATCGTCGAAGTCTTCGCACTCGGGGTCGGGTAAGGCGAAGCACAAGAAGTCGAAGAAGCGCCATCGCTCTCCGACTTCCCCTCGCCCGTCGCGGCTGAGGGTGGGTGGTGCCACCCCCGCGGCTCCGGCGGAGCCTAAGCAGTCGCCCCCGGCCTACCTGCCCTTCCCGGGTCCGGGGGCGACTCCGGCCCAGCTGCAGGACTTTCTGTCCGCCATGGCCCGCCTCTTTGGGCCGTCGGGCCCCGCCGGCCCGACTGGGGGTCCTCGCCCTTCACTGTTGGCGGCTCCGGCCCGACATCGCCGTCGGCTCCGGCGCCGCAGGGCCCCCATGGATCCAGGCCTGGATCCCGGTCGACTTCCGACATCGCCCGTGGCACCGGACGACGTCGTCCCCAGTTTCAGCCCTGATGTGGACACGTAGCCGGAACGGCGTCGCTCGACGCCGATTCCGACACCGATGGGACCCTTCTTTCCCTATGTCCAGCCTCCGTATTTTCGGCCTGTACCACAGCCTTCGGAGGAAGGGGAGGACTGGGAGGGGTCTGAGGACCCTCTCGCAGCTCAGTGCGAGTATGACCCGGACTGGGCAGAGGAGCTGGTGGATGCCAGTGGTCTTGACACCTCTCCTGTCCTTGGCATGCTAACTCCTCCTACCGTGGCTACGGAGGAGGGTGCTAGTTACGCAGTGGTGTTGCGTAGGGCGGCTGAGGCTCTACACCTCCAACTCCCTACAATGGCCGCGGCGCCACATGGTCCATCGCTGCCGGCTCCAGCGCCACCCTCGGCTCCGCCTCCGCCGCCGCAGTGGGTGCCATTTGTCCCGCCCTTGCCCAGGTTCCAGGACCATTTTGCTCCTACCTGGGATCCGCATTGGGACACGGCGCCGGTCCGGCCCCGGCCGGTGCCGTTCTCGGCGCCGTTCCCGACGCCGTTTGTCCCTTTTCCGGCTCCTGCCCTGCCGCCACCGTCTGTGCCACGTGCGGCGGAGGTGGAGGACGACTGGGAGGGGTCCGAGGACCCTCTTGCTAGTCAGTGTGACTCTTGAGCAGGACTGGGCGGACGATTTGGGGGATGCCTGCGACCTCGACGTCTCCTCTGACCCGGGGTTTGCCTCTCCCCCGCCTACCATGGAGGAGGGCGCCTCCTACACGATGGTGCTCCGTCGGGCAGCTGAGGTTCTCAACCTTGATCTCCCTACGGTGGCCCTCAAAACTAACCTCCTCACTGAGGTGCTCCAGACGGCGTCCACTTCGTCGGAGCCCCTGCTGCCATTTAATGACGCCCTCACTGACGTCTTGCTGGGCACTTGGTCGCGGCCCGCCACAGTGGCCCCTGTGGATAAGAACGTCGCCAGGTGTCATCGCCCGGCGCCCGGTGACCCTGCCTTTCTGACCACTCATCCTACGCCCGAGAGCCTGGTCATCCAAGCTTCGACGTCCCAGAGTGCCTTTCCCACGGCTCCGCCGGATAAGGACTCTAAGAAGCTGGAGCAGTTCGGCAAGCGGTTGTTCTCTTCGGCCAGCTTGGGGCTGCGGTCGGTGAACACCGCATGCCTATTGGGCCGCTATTCCCACGCGGTGTGGGATACAGTTGCACAGGTGTTGCCTCAGTGTCCGGAGGAGACCCAAGCTGTGCTGTCCCAAGCTGTTGCCGAGGGTAAAGATGCGGCTAAGTTCGCCATTCGGTGTGGTTTGGACACCGCGGACTCACTAGGTAGAGCAATTTCTACGACTGTGGCGCTTCGTCGCCACGCCTGGTTGAGATCTACTGGGTTCTCGCCAGATGTCCAAAGCTCACTCATGGACATGCCCTTTGATGGCACTCACCTGTTTGGCGATAAAGCCGACAGTGCGCTGGAGCGTTTTAAGGACTTGCGGGCCACGGCCAAGTCCTTAGGTCTTTCCAAGAGAAGCCCAGCCACTCCTGGTTTTCGTTCCTTTCGTGGCCACGGAAGGGGCGCCCAGGCACGTTCCTTCAGCAAGCCTGTGCAGAACCAGCCTCAGCGGGGCCGCGGACGCGGTTTCCGCAGGGGCGGGTCTGGGAATCAGCGTGGGGGTCAGTCCACCTCCGCCCCCGCTGCTTCTACCTCCAAACCTTCCTAATCCGAGCTTTGTGGGGCACCCCACGCCAGTGGGTGGCAGGGTCCGCCATCATCTCCCCCACTGGCACGCTATCACATCGGACAAGTGGGTGTTGCAGATCATCCGCAAGGGTTACGCCCTTCCCTTTCAGTCCACCCCTCCAGCCATGCCACCTCAGTTCCACCGCATGTCGGGGGACCACTTGCCACTTCTCCTGCAGGAAGTCAAGGCCCTCTTGGCCAAGGGGGCCATCGAGTGTGTTCCTGGGCCAGAAGTAGGGAGTGGTTGTTATTCCCACTACTTTCTGGTCCCCAAGAAGGACAAGGGGGGCTTGCGCCCCATCTTGGACCTCAAGAACGTCAATCGCTTCCTCCGGAAGGAGAAGTTCAAGATGTTGACTCTGGCTCAGGTCTTGGCTGCCCTCGACCCTGGAGACTGGATGGTAGCGTTGGACTTGCAGGACGCCTATTTTCACATCCCCCTCCTGCCGGCCCACCGGCGTTACCTGCGGTTGACGGTAGGCCAGGAGCATTTTCAGTTTGCCATGCTCCCCTTCGGCCTTACCAGCGCCCCTCGGGTGTTCACGAAGGTGATGACGGTGGTCGCAGCTCATCTGCGCAGGTCAGGGGTGTCAGTCTTCCCCTACCTCGACGACTGGTTGTTGAAGGCGGGCTCGCCCCAGGCAGTCGTCACCCACCTTCAGACTACGGCCGACCTCCTGCATTTGCTGGGGTTCTACATCAATGTGCCGAAGTCGCACCTGAGTCCCTCTCAGAAGCTCCACTTCATCGGAGCGGTTCTGGATTCGACTCTGTTTCGGGTTTATCCTCCCGAGCAGCGGGTCCGGGATATTCAGGCTATGATCCCGATCTTTCAGCCTCTATCCTGTGTTTCAGTCAGGATGACCCTCCGGCTCCTGGGCCTGATGGCCTCCTGCATCCTGCTGGTGCAACATGCCAGATGGCATATGCGGGCTCTGCAGTGGGACCTGAAGTTCCAGTGGGCACAGCATCAGGGCAACCTGTCCGATCATGTCCAGATCTCGGAGGGCACTGCACGACATTTGCAGTGGTGGCTCACGAATCGCTATTGGGTCAATGGCAGATCTCTCTCCCTTCCCCAACCGGAGCACACAGTGGTGACGGATGCGCCCTCCTGGGATGGGGTGGCCACTTGGGAGAGGCGGAGATCAGAGGCCTCTGGTCTCTGGCGGAGTCCCTGCTCCATATCAATCTTTTGGAGCTTCGGGCGATCAGGCTTGCACTGAAGGCATTCCTTCCCTCTGTCCGGGGAAGTGTGGTGCAGGTGTTCACGGACAACACCACCGCCATGTGGGATTGCAACAAACAGGGCGGGGTGGGGTCCTGGACCCTATGTTGGGAGGCTCTGCGCCTCTGGACATGGCTGGAACATCAAGGCATTACCTTGGTGGTTCAACATCTGGCAGGTTCTCTGAACGCCAGGGTGGACGAACTCAGCCGCCGGTGCTTGATGGATCACGAATGGCGTCTGGACTCGGACGTGGCGCAAGGTCTCTTTCTGCAGTGGGGAGAGCCTTGGTTAGATCTATTCGCCACCGAAGAGAACGCGCAGTGTCATCAGTTCTGCGCGTTGGAATTTCCAAGGCGGCACTCGCTCGGCGACGCTTTTCGTCGCGAGTGGAGCTGCGGTCTGTTGTACGACTTTCCGCCTATACCACTTCTGCCCAGAGTGCTGAAGAAGATTCGGCGCGACCGGGCCCAAGTCATCCTTGTGGCTCCGGATTGGGCACGAAGATACTGGTATCCCGAGCTACTCAACATGGCGATCGATCCCCCGATCCGCCTGCCTCTTCGGGAGGATCTTCTGTCGCAGCAACAGGGGACGGTCCTCCACCCGAACCTGTCCAGCCTCCACCTCCATGCGTGGAGATTGAGCGGCGACAGTTGACAGCTTTTGACCTTCCTCCCGAAGTCTGTCATGTCATCTTGGCAGCCAGGCGTCCCTCCACTAAATCGGTATACGCCTGCAGGTGGAACAGATTTGTGGCATGGTGCACAGCTAAGTCTGTGGATCCCCTTTCTGAGGTCCTTCTGTTCCTACTCCCCTTGGCCCAGCAGGGCTCTGCTTTGGGCACTGTCAAAGGTTATCTTTCGGCCATCTCCGCCATTCTCAGGCTTCCAGATCAGCCTTCTCTCTTTAAGTCCCCGGTTGTTAACCGTTTCCTCAAAGGCATTACACACACGTTTCCTCCTGTGCCTTTCATAATGCCTCAATGGGACTTAAATCTTGTCTTGACCTATCTGATGTGCGCTCCTTTTGAGCCCCTTCATAACTGTCCTTTACGTCTTCTTACTCTCAAGACGGCTTTCCTGGTAGCTATCACCTCTGCCAGAAGAGTGAGTGAGCTCCAGGCTCTTTCTTCTAAACCTCCTTTCCTTTCTGTTCATCGGGACAAGGTGGTTTTAAGGACCCGTCCTTCTTTCTTGCCAAAGGTTGTCACGCCCTTCCACATCGGGCAGACCATCACTTTGCCCACCTTCTTTCCGCCTCCGCATCCTTCAAAAGAGGAAGAGAGGCTCCATCGTCTGGACCCAAAACGTGCGCTCTCGTTCTATCTAACGCGCACACAACAGTTCAGGGTGGATGACCAGCTCTTTGTTGGCTACGTGGGCGCCAAAAAAGGTCGGGCCGTGCACAAACGCACCATCTCTCGGTGGGTCGTTTTGTGCATCAAAGCATGTTACTCGTTGGCTAAAAAGGAGCCTCCTGTGGGGCTGCATGCCCATTCTACCAGGGCAACAGCAGCCACTACTGCCTTGGGACGCGGCGTTCCCTTGCAGGATATTTGTCAGGCAGCCACGTGGGCCTCGCTGCACACATTTACCAAGCATTACTGCCTTGACAGTCAAGTCCGGAGAGACGGCTTCTTTGGCCGTTCTGTTCTCCGTGACTTTCTGGTGTAATCTATTCGCAGACCCACCACCGGGGTTGGTATTGCTAAGGTATCTATTCTAAGGTAAGGAATCTATCACTAACGTGTCTCTTTCAGATGCACAAGTTACTACTTGTGTAACGATATATCTGTAAGAGACATTAGTTAGTGATAGATTCCTTACCGCCCCACTCATCCTCCCCGTTCTGCGAACTGATTTCTAGGGTTATGGTCCTCCCTCTCAGGGCCCTAGTTTCAAGGCACCAGTGGTCAGTATCTTGCATGGCGCTGCGTTCCTGGCGCGGAAAGTCGTGTACAGAACTGACGTCAGCGCGCGAGGGCGGCGTCTAAGTGGCTGCCGCGACGTCATCTCTGCGACCACGACGCCAACGACGGACGCGGAGCCGCACGACGCCACCTTCTGACGCGCAGGGGTACTGCTGACGAAAACTTTCCGGATCCAGTCTGACGCCTGGGGGTAATTCTAAGGTAAGGAATCTATCACTACTAATGTTTCTTACAGATATATCGTTACCGAAGGTAAGTAACTTGTTCGTTAGGCTTTTAGGGCGGGGTGTGTTAAGCATTTATTGTATTCACTCAATTAAGGCTGATGGCACACATTCAGAGACAGAATCCAGACCAATTAGGTAAGTATAAAAAAGGTATGCTTAGGTTTTATTTTAGAACCAAGCAGGACTTGGCACAGGTGAGTAAAATATACTTTTGAATGCAAGACTATTCAATGAAATGCAGTTGTGCTTGAAATTGCAATTGTTAGAGATTTGTATATGCTTTGGAATTACACAGTAATTACTTTTCATTACTCTTGGATTACTTTGAGTCCTGAGGGTGGTATGCCTAGATACCACACCTCAGGGTCTCTCAATACAAGGTAAGTACAACTTTTTATACTTTGCAATTGAGTTCTCTTTTTGTCATACAACAGTTCAACACTTAAGATATTTTCAGGCCCAAAATCTCTTAACAAGAGTTCCTATGGGGAAAAAGTGTTAGTGGTTTCTCAGGTAAGTACACGACTTACGAGGGTGAATTTTGGGGGTTAGGACCAAGGTTCCCGAAGGTCTAGATGGGCACTCGAGTTGCACCACCAGCGGCACTAGGGCAGCCGGCTGCAGAGTTCAGGGGCCCAGTGTTAGCCAATGGGGCTAAGGGGGCCTTTGGTCAGGGACTGCTTACAAGCAGGCCACTCGGGTGTGGAAGCAAAGCTCCTGGAGTTAAGGTCAGCACAGCCAGGGCCAACGAACATCACAGGTAATGCACCACCAGCGGCACTGGGACAGCCGGGTGCAGGGTGCATAGAGACAGAGTCTGTATGATGGTCGGAGGGCAGGTGCTCCGGGCTCTGGGGGTTGCTGTACTCACCGGGGTTCTTGCTGTAGGCAGGCTGTGGATGGGAAAGGCCGTAGGGCTGGGGCCAAAGCAGTAGGTGTCTTCTTCCTGGGTCAGCACGGCTCTTCGGTCCTTCTTCTTTCTAACTCAAATCTGAGGAGGCATGGTTCAGGGTTGCCCCTAAATACTAGATTTAGGGGTGTGTAAAGGGGTGTGCAGGTCGGGACCAATGGGTCCCTTCTTTGGGGTGGGTACACCCCCTATTATGCCACCCTCCAGTAGAAGGGGGGGCATGAGCCTCTTCCTAATTGGCTGGGTCTCCTAATCTTCAAGATGGAAGGGACCAATATGTGTGCTTCACCTAGCCTCCCCCACCTCAGGGGTGGGGTTGACAAAGGTGGGCACACCTCTCTTCCTAGCTTGGTTTTCCCTCCGGTTATCCTGCCCAAAGTGGGGGCCAGAGCCGGTGGGAGCCAATTGCTGGGGGCAGCAAAAGGCAGGGACAGCTTCCAAAGGCGGCAGGCCTTTAAAGCTTCTCCTTCATGAACCCAGCCCATCCTGGGGGAGGAGGCATGATACCTCTGCCCAGGATGGCTTTGTTTCTGGACCCAGAGAGCGGAGGCTCTCTACCCAGGGGTCCAGAAACCTGTCTAGTGGTGGCAAATGGCGGGCAGCCATTCAGGAACCACACCAGGACTGGTCGATTTTCAGGGGGTATCTCTAAAATGCCCTCTGAGTGCATTTTACATTAAATCCCACACTGGCATCAGTGTGGGTTTAATGTGCTGAGAAGTTTGCTACCAAACTTCCCAGTTTTTAGTAAAGCCATTATGGAGCTATGGAGTTCGTAATGACCAACTCCCAGACCATATACTCTTTCTGGCTTTACTGCACTTGCAATGTCTAAGAATGGACTAAGACACTGTAGGGGCACAGGGCTCATGCCATGGTGCCCTCATCTGAGGGGTGGTGCACCCTGCTAGACGGGTGACTTAGCTAGACCTCAGGCAGTGGGTTGAAGGCATGGCACACAGGGATGCGTGCCATGTCGACTCTTCACTTTTCTCTGCACCAAAACACGCAGTCTGCAATGGCAGTGTGTGGGTGTTAAGGTACAGGGTCTCTAAGGGTGGCACAATAGGTGCTGCAGCCCTTAGAGGCCTTTCCTTGGTCACAGTGCTCTTGCTACCCATGGTACCTCTTCCAAGGGGCTTACCTGTGGCCAGGGATGTGCCTATTGTGGGTACAAAGGTACAGTTTTGGGTAAGAACACAGACCCTGGGAACCTGGTTGGCAGAGACCCAGGGCACGTCAAGTCAGGTTGCATCAGCTGTCAGGCCAAAAGGGGGGGGTAACAACACAAAAAGGGGCACTTTCCTACAGTCCCTTTTCGTGAATCTCCCGTTTCTCCTTGATCTATACACGGAGAACCCTTTCTGCTACCCTTAATGTGTAATTCTCTTTTGCCCAAAGCTCTAAATTTCCACTGGAGCAGTGGGACACATGCCACAGTCTCTACTCTGCTGTCCACATTACTGGCCTGACCATTATTTCCCACTAGGGCATTCTTTTCTCTGTGTCCTTCATTTCTTTAGCGAGCCTCTCGCTCCTCTTCAGGAGGGTAGTACCCTTTTAATGGACTACTCTGATGCACATGTTTCATTAACAACTTGTGCTATTCACGAGGGTTTTATAAAAAGAAAAATGTGCTTTCTTCCTCAGTCCTGCCAGTCACCTTGTTTGTGGTTCCCTCCACATTCTGTAACTGTGCAGTAGTACTTAAGCACTGACTTTTTTCTACCACCGGTCTCGCTGGCCTTGCTCTGACTTTTCCCATCAGAACATCTGTCATAACTCACTTATTGCCTACAGGCAAGTCTTTTTCCCTTATTGCCACGAACACCTCCTTTTTCAGAGTTCATACACGCGTGGCATCAAGACGTCTACATTATTATCCTTGCAAAGACACTATGTGGTCTCTTTTTGTGTGATAATGGCTCATCTACCTTTTAGTGGATTTCTTGTTACTTGAAACTGATCCTAGAACATTATGGTTTCATTCTCTTGGACTTAATTTCCTTGTTGGCTTGCTTGTCCCCTTCGGTAGCTCTCTCTATGAACAACTCTTCATTTTGTTCTTACCGGTGTCCTAATATCCTACCCTCAGGGGTTAGTCATTCAACCTATGCATTATCTTTAATTGCTGGGGTTTCTTCTTTATAAAGAATATCCCCTTCTGGGTTTTCTTCACCAATATACCTTGGTATAATCAGGGCTGTAGGAGTGTTGCCCTTATACTTTTGGTAATTTGTATGTCATCATCCCCCTCCCCTTTCCTGTGGGGCATTTTTTCCTCTAATCAACAATTGTTGTTCTTCTTTAACTTGCATCTCTTATGTTGCTTAGCTTCAGTTTTTGAACTGTTCCCCTTGTGGGCATGTAGTCCCTATGAGACTGTGTTCTACTTTCGTCCGATCTTCAGGTGGCTTCTGCTCTGTCGGATATGCCTTACCGTTGGATGATAAGGCTCGATACCTTTTTCTAGGCCTCCATCGGTTAGCCTCACTCACCTTTGCCTGTTTCAGGGCCTAGTTATTATCTATGTATGTATAATTATGTGTGTGTATGTGTGTGCACATATATTGTGTATATCTTTATTTATGTGTTTTGCTACATTTCGTAAATCAGGCTTATGTGGATGTACTCTTCATTCTTATCTTGCGGCATGCGGCATGCGGCAGATACCCAGTGGCAGGGATGCTGCTAGCTGTGGCGTGTGTGTGATTGTACTTTAATGTTTGCCTGAATTTTACTACGCACCCATTTTTAAAATTGCACTTGCACTTTGAAACTTAAGAATTTTTAAAATTGTACTTCGTACTTTGCTAATAGAAACCTACCTCTACTTCTCTCCCCAGCCCCGGTCCGACGCGGCAAGTGCCGTTGCGCGGAGGGCTTCTGGGAGCAGCAACCACTTCCGGTTTCGGGTCAGCGCGCTAGTCTTTCGCGCCCCCACTAGTATTTAGCTTCTTGCTCATGCGCACGCGGACGCGCGCAGCGGGCGCGCCGAAGACAAGCCCGTCTGCGCCCGTCCGAGCCCGGCCGGGACCAGGGGCCACGACCCCTGGCAGTTCTAAAAAAAACAATTTTATCTACAGTGCCCAGACACTGCTCAATATGAGAGGAGTTACGGGCACTAATTGCTTACACGCGCTGATCCTCGCCAACGGTCCCTCCAGTTGCCCCTACTGTAATTTTAAGCTTCAACCTTACAGTAAGGATTTACCAGACACTGGCCCCCCAAAAAAATTCTTCCTTTTAAACTGTCGGTCTCTCCCCAAACACTCAGTTGAACTAGCACTCCTTATAGATGATCTTAAACCTGATGCTTTATTCCTGACAGAGACGTGGTTACAGGATGAAGCTGATCCAACTATCACCCAGACCCTGCCACCGGGGTATTTAATACACAGAGCGGACCGCAAGACTGGAAGAGGTGGAGGTCTAGCTATAATTTTTAAAGATAATTTTTGCTGCCGGTCCTCCGTTGAGGGGCTACCTGGCTGAGAAAGTATTAACTTTTCTTTAGAATTTTCACCTACTACTACTCTCTCTGGTTTGCTACTCTACCAGCCCCCAGGGCCTATAGGTCAATTCCTTAGTATACTTCCGACCTTTGTGGCTAATTTAGCATTAACCCCAGCTAATTTTACAGTACTAGGGGATCTTAATATCCACCTGGATGACCCCTCTGATCACCTGGCCAAAGAGCTACTAACAAGCCTCTCAGCACTTCAATTTAAGCTGAAAGGCTTTGCCCCTACGCATGTCAAGGGTCATCTCCTTGATCCAGTGTTCAGTAATGACCAGAATCTTTCCGTAGGGCTCCCCATCCCCCTCCCCTGGACTGATCATTTATTAATTCTTCTGGTCTGGGAGACCGTAGTGTCCTCTCCCTCTCAGAACGTAACTCTGATGTTGGAAAGGAAATGGTCAAATCTCTCCGTCAGCCTGTGGTCCTTAGTTCTGGATGCCACCACACCCCTTCCTGTTCTTGATCCTGAGAGGGCTAATAACAACTTTAACCTCTGGATCCAAAACTCATTGGACACTCTACTTCCAATAAAGCCTTCCTACAAGAGATCCAAACAAAAACCGGTACCATGGTTTTCCCCCAAATTAAGGGAACTTAAACAAACCTGTAGGAAACTGGAAAGGAGATGGAGACAGAACTTAGCAGAAGAGAGGAAAAATGTCTATAGAGAGGCAATTAGAAAATATAAGGCAGAAATCAAAATCGCCCAATCCTCATTCTATGAGGAGAGGATTAGTGCAGCTGCTAACTCTCTCAAAGAGATTTTCCGTATTGCTAAATCTCTCACCACCATACCGCATAAATCCCCCAACACAGAGGATGCATTAGCTCGCTGTAACAACTTAGCGGAATATTTTCACCAAAAAATTCATCTGATATGTCAATCCTTCCCTTCCCACCAAAGTGAGCCTACAGCGTTCAGTACTGAAAGTTCCCTTCCCGAATCACAGTGTTCTTTAGCGGAGTTCCCATTGATAGACGAGGTCTCCTTGAATACACTTATTTCTACGGTAACCTCGGGCTCTCCTATGGACCCCACTCCTCTGCAGCATCTCACTCTAGTTGCTGATGTCATTCGCCCAGTAATCTTGAACACTCTAAATGCCTCCATCACTTCGAGCACGGTACCCCCTGACTGGAAATGTGCTCAGGTTAGAGCCCTTTTGAAAAAACCAAATTTAGACATCTCCAACATGGCCAACTATTGACCTATCTCTCTCCTTCCCTGGCTGAGCAAGCTGACTGAGAGACATATAAACTCTACTCTAGTTCACTATCTGGAGTCTAACAACCTGCTCCACGATTCCCAGACAGGATTTCGTCCCAGGCTTGGGACAGAGTCGGCCCTTCTGGCAGTAACAGAGGAAGCAAGGAGACTTTTGGATCAGGGCGGCTCAGCAGCAATTATTTTGCTAGACCTCAGTGCCGCCTTCGACACTGTTGATCATAACATCCTGCTGGAGCGATTAAAAAATCTTGGAGTAACACACCGGGCTCTCACATGGATCCAGTCCTTCTTAAAGGACCGATTCTTTCAGGTCTTTGAGGGTACTTTTACATCAAACCGATGGCCTCTTAGCTGTGGGGTTCCCCAGGGTTCCTCCCTGAGCCCCACGCTTTTTAACACCTATATGGCGACTTTGGCAGAGATAGTACGTCCATTCGGCATAAAAATTATCACCTACGCAGATGATACCCAACTGGTTGTGGCATTAAACCACCCGGAGGGGTTCATCTTGCGCTCTGGGCAATTGCCTAGAGGCGGTAGCCGAATGGATGGATCTATCTCACCTTAAGCTAAATGGGGACAAAACTGAATTGATGTTCCTGGGCAAAGCTCCATCACCCTCCTCGGCATTCTCATGGCCGATTTGTCTAGGCACTATGCCTGCCCCAAAGCACCAGATTAAGAGCCTAGGCATGTGGCTTGACAGCTCCTTAAGTTTCAATCATCAAGCCACCAAGCTCTCAGCTACTTGTTTTGGCCTGATGAGGATGTTAAGGAAAATTCTTCCTCTACTCCCCTTCCAGGCGCAAAGGATTATGGTGCAAGCCCTCATCTTGTCCCGCCTGGATTACGGGAACGCCTTGTATCTGGGCGCCCCTCAGGCCACTACTCAAAAATTACAAGTGAACCAGAATTGTGCGGCTCGCCTACTCCTCCAGATTCCTCGGAGACAATCAGCAAAACCCGCAATGAGAAAACTTCACTGGCTCCCAATCAAGTCCCGAATACGATTTAAGGCCATGTGCCTGGCCCACAGAGCCATCTGGAAAACTGGCCCTGCCATTATCCATCCCCTGGTCACTCCTTATCAACCTTCAAGGAGTCTTCGTTCCAGCTCCGCTTTCCTTGCTACCACAAGGAAAGTACGCAGACCTTCCGCAAACTCCTTAAAACTTATCTTTTTAGTACTACACACTAATTTGCCGTGATTCTGCCTGTCCTGTCCTAAGCGCTACGAGGCCTCAGGGTAGTAACGCGCTATAGAAATTTAATTTCATTCATTCATCTTGCAGTCTCATCTTCACTTAGTCACTATGTATGCATTAGTTCTTCTTTCCACGTCTATGGGTTCTACGCGTTGAATGATCCCATCGGTGGTGTTCTGTCTCTGGGACTTATTACTTAACACAAGCATCTGAAAGAGACACGTTAGTGACAGATTCCTTACCTTAGAATATCCCCAGGCGTCAGGCTGGATCCGGAAAGTTTTTGCGTAGCAGTACCCTTGCGCGTCGGTAGGCGGCGTCGTGCGGCTCCGCGTCCGTCGTCGGCGTCGTGATCGCCGGGATGACGTCGCGGGCAGTACTTAGACGCCGCCCCTGCGCGTTGACGTCAGTTCTTCTTTTTCCGCGCCAGCAAGCGCAGATCCGGGAAGAGCAGTGCCCTAGTCATTTTTTGACTAAGTTTTTGGGTGAATTTTTCACTGTTTCTTCGAATCGACTTCAAGGTGTCGTAGGGATGCCCGGCTTTAAACGTTGCGGCGCCTGTGCTTGGATGATGTCCATCACAGACCCGCATCGGGAGTGTCTCTTCTGCCTCGGCCGAGGCCACGACACGGAGTCGTGTTCCGACTGCCGGGCCCTCAACCCGAAAGCTTTGCGAGAGCGGTCTCGAAAGCTCCTCGAGGCCCGGCATTCGGCTCCGCACCACACCAAGCCCCGGTCGCGTGAGAGGTCGAGGGGTCGGTCGCGGAGTCCTCACCGGTCGTCGGCATCGAAGTCTTCGTCGTCCGGTAAGTCTAAGCACAAAAAGTCCAAAAGCATCGTCGCTCTAGGACTTCGCCTCGCCGGTCTCGCGACTCGGCTGAGGCCCCTCCCGGCACCGTCCCCGCCCCGCGGCCCCGGACATGCCTGTGGAGTCGCCCCCGCAATACCCGTCCTTCCCGGGTTCGGGGGCGGATCCGGCCCAAATACAGGAATTCCTGTCGGCCATGGCCCGCCTCTTCGGGCCTCAAGGTCCCTCCGGTGCGCCTTCGGGCCCCGCGGGCCCTGATGGGGTTGCCCCGGCGTCGCCGACGGCTCCGGCCCCGGCGTCGCCCGTACCTCCAGCCTCGATCCCGGCTCCGGCCCCGGCTTCGATCCCGGCTCCGCAACCCCCATCGACGCCGGTCGACCTGGCCACGCCTCCGCCGACGTCTCCGGTGCCGTTCTCGACGCCGCCTGGGGCTCCGGGCGGCGTCGTCCCCAGTTCCTTCCGGCTCCGGACATGGACCCGGACCGACAGCCGCTCGACGCCGGTTCCGGCGCCGATGAGACCTTGGGTCCCAAATGTCCCTCCTCCTCCTTATTTTGAATCAGAGGAGGACCAGGAGGACTGGGAGGGGTCTGATGACCCTCTGGCACAACAGTGTCAGTATGATGAGGACTGGACAGAGGACCTAGGGGATGCCAGTGGTCTAGATACTTCCCCTGACACTGGCATGCTGTCTCCTCCCGTGGCTACGGAGGAGGGAGCCAATTTTGCAACGGTGTTGCGTAGGGCGGCTGGAGCCTTACATCTCCAACTCCCTACTGTGGCGGTCAAGACTAATCTCTTGACAGAGGTGCTTCAGCCGGCAGCCTCCTCTACGGAGACTGTGCTGCCGTTTAACGATGCCCTCACTGACGTTCTTTTGGGCGCCTGGTCCAAGCCCAACACAGGGGCTCCTGTGGATAGGAACGTGTCCCGACGCCATCGCCCAGCTCCGGGCGACCCCTAATTCTCTCTGTCCACCCCACTCCTGAGAGCTTGGTTGTCCAAGCCTCCGCTTCCCAAACCGCCTTCCCTACCGCCCCTCCGGATAGGGAATCCAAACGCCTGGATCAATTTGGGAAGAAGGGTTTTTCTTCCTCCAGTGCTGGCTTGCGGTCCATCAACACCGCTTGTCTTTTGGGCCGATATACCCACTCCTTGTGGGATTCGGTGGCGACTGTTTTGCCCCAGTGTTCTGAGGAGGTCCAGACACTGCTTTCCCGCGCCATTGCGGAAGGAAGGGATGCGGCCAAATACACAATACGATGTGGCCTTGATACCGCCGACTCGCTGGGCAGGTCTATTGCAACGACGGTGGCGCTGGCTGAGAACCACTGGTTTTTCAGGGGATGTCCAGAATACTCTCATGGACATGCCCTTTGATGGAGTCGGTCTTTTTGGATCCAAAGCAGACCATGCGTTGGAGCGCTTTAAGGACTCGCGGGCTACTGCCAAGTCCCTGGGCCTTTCTGCTACACGCCCTCCGCTAACTTCTGCTTTTCGCCCCTATCGTGGCCACGGAAGGGGCGCCCAGTCACGTCAGCAGCCCAGCCACCGGCCCGCGCAGCAGGCGTCTTCGCGTGGCCGAGGACGTGGATACCGCTGTGGCGGTTCGGGCCACCAGCGTGCGGGTCAGGCCACCACCTCCAACCCGTCCGCGGCCTCCAAGCCCTCCTAGTCCCTCCTTTCAGGTGCACAGCACGCCAGTAGGGGCAGGGTCCGCCATCACCTTCACCACTGGCGTCCCATCACCTCGGACAGGTGGGTCTTGGACATTGTCCGAAGGGGCTACTCCCTCCCCTTCGAGACCACCCCCCAGCCATGCCACCTCAATTCCACCGCATGTCAGGGGATCACTTGGTACTTCTGCAGAAGGAAGTCACGGCCCTCTTGGCCAAGAGGGCCATCGAGCATGTTCCGACCCCAGAAGTAGGACGTGGTTGCTACTCCCACTACTTCCTGGTGCCCAAAAAGGACAAGGAGGACATGCGTCCTATCTTGGACCTCCGGAACGTCAATCGCTTCCTCCGGAAGGAGAAGTTCAAGATGCTCACCCTAGCTCAGGTCTTGACTGCCCTCGACCCTGGAGACTGGTTGGTAGCGTTGGACTTGCAGGACGCTTATTTCCACATCCCCGTCCTGCCGGCCCACCGGCGTTACCTACGGTTCACGGTAGGCCTCGAGCATTTTCAGTTCACCGTGCTCCCTTTGGCCTTACCAGTGCCCCTCGGGTGTTCACGAAAGTGATGGCGGTGGTCGCAGCTCATCTGCGCCGGGCAGGGGTTTCAGTCTTCCCCTACCTCGACGACTGGCTGCTGAAGGCGGGCTCGTCCCAGGCAGTCGTCTCCCACCTCCAGACTACGGCCGAACTCCTGCACTCGCTGGGGTTCTCCATCAATGTGCCGAAGTCGCATCTGATTCCTTCTCCACAGCTCCTTTTCATCGGAGCAGTTCTGGACACGACGCAGTTTCGGGCCTATCCTCCCGAACGGCGAGTCCGGGATATTCAGGCTATGATTCCGATCTTTCAGCCTTTATCCTGGGTTTCGGCACGGATGACCCTGAGGCTGCTGGGCCTCATGGCCTCCTGCATCCTGCTGGTCAATCATGCCAGATGGCATATGCGGGCTCTGCAGTGGGACCTGAAGTTCCAGTGGGCGCAGCACCAGGGCAACCTGTCCGATCACGTCCAGATCTCGGAGGGGACTGCAAAACAGTTGCAGTGGTGGCTCTCGAACCGGCAATGGGTCATGGGCAGATCCCTCTCCCTTCCCCAGCCAGAGCACACAGTTGTGACGGACGCGTCCCTTCTGGGATGGGGCGGTCACATGGGAGAGGCGGAGATCAGAGGCCTCTGGTCTCCGGCGGAGTCCTGGCTCCATATCAACCTTCTGGAGCTCCGGGCGATCCGACTTGCACTCAAGGCATTCCTTCCCTCTGTCAAAGGGAAGGTAGTGCAGGTGTTCACAGACAACACCACCGCCATGTGGTACTGCAACAAACAAGGCGGGGTGGGGTCTTGGGCCCTTTGTCAGGAGGCTCTGCGTCTCTGGACATGGCTGGAACATCAGGGCATTTTCCTGATGGTTCAACACCTGGCAGGTTCCCTGAACGCCAGGGAGGACGAACTCAGCCGCAGGTGCATGATGGATCACGAATGGCGTCTTCACTCGGAAGTGGCGCAAGGACTCTTTCTACAGTGGGGAGAGCCTTGGTTAGATCTATTCGCCACCGAAGAGGACGCGCAATGTCATCAGTTCTGCGCGTTGGAATTTCCAAGGCGGCAGTCGCTCGGCGACGCTTTTCGTCGCGAGTGGAGTTGCGGTCTGTTGTACGCCTTTCCGCCTATACCACTTCTACCCAGAGTGTTGAAGAAGATTCGGCGCGACCGGGCCCAAGTCATCCTTGTGGCTCCGGACTGGGCTCCACCCGAACCTGTCCAGTCTCCACCTCCTTGCATGGAGATTGAGCGGCGGCAGTTGATTCCTTTCGACTTGCCTCCCGAAGTTTGTGATGTGATTCTGGCAGCCAGGCGTCCCTCCACTAAGGTGGTATACGCCTGCAGGTGGAACAAGTTTGTGGCATGGTGCCCAGCAAAGGCTGTGAATCCCCTTTCTGCCCCTCTTTCTGAGGTTCTTCTGTTCCTTCTTTCTCTGGCCCAACAGGGTTCTGCCCTGGGTACCATCAAGGGCTACCTTTGTGCAATCTCGGCCTTTCTCAGGCTTCCTGATCAGCCCTCCCTTTTCCAGTCCCCTATTGTTAACAGGTTTCTTAAAGGCATTACACACCTTTTCCCTCCTGTTCCGTTTGTGATGCCTCAGTGGGACTTGAACTTGGTTCTTACCTTTTTAATGTGCGCTCCCTTTGAGCCTCTCCATAACTGTCCTCTTCGTCTTCTCACTCTGAAGACAGCCTTTCGGGTGGCTATCACCTCCGCTCGGCGGGTGAGTGAGCTCCAGGCTCTTTCTTGCAAGCCCCCTTTCTGTCTGTTCATCCAGACAAGGTTGTTCTTAGGACGCGTCCGTCCTTCTTGCCAAAGGTGGTTACTGCCTTCCACATTGGGCAGACCATCACTTTGCCCACCTTCTTTCCGCCTCCGCATCCTTCCAGAGAGGAAGAGCGGCTCCACCGTCTGGACCCAAAACGTGCGATTTCCTTCTATCTGAACCGCACACAACAGTTCCGGGTGGACGACCAGCTCTTTGTTGGCTACGTGGGCGCCAAAAAAGGTCGGGCGGTACACAAGCGGACCATCTCCCGCTGGGTTGTCTTGTGTATCAAAGCCTGCTATTCTTTGGCTAAGAAGGAGACCCCTGTTGGGCTGCGTGCCCATTCCACCAGGGCGACAGCCGCCACCACGGCTTTGGGACGTGGTGTCCCTTTGCAGGACATTTGTCAGGCAGCTACGTGGGCCTCGCTGCACACGTTTACCAAGCATTACTGCCTTGACAGCCAAGTCCGGAGAGACGGCTTCTTTGGCCGTTCTGTTCTCCGAGACTTCCTCGTCTGATCTTTGTTCGCAGACCCACCACCGGGGTTGGTATTGCTGGGGTATCTATTCTAAGGTAAGGAATCTGTCACTAACGTGTCTCTTTCAGATGCACAAGTTACTAACTTGTGTAACGATATATCTGTAAGAGACAGTAGTTAGTGACAGATTCCTTACCGCCCCACCCATCCTCCCCGTTCTGCGAATTGATTTCTAGGGTTAAGGTCATCCCTTTCAGGGCCCTAGTTTTCAGACGCCAGTGTCAGTTTCTTGCATGGCTCTGCGTTTCTGGCGCGGAAAGTCATGTACAGAACTGACGCCAGCGCGCATGGGCGGCGTCTAAGTACTGGCCGCGACGTCATCCCGGCGATCACGACGCCGACGACGGACGCGGAGCCGCACGAGGCCGCCTACCGACGCGCAGGGGTACTGCTACGCAAAACTTTCCGGATCCAGCCTGACGTCTGGGGATATTCTAAGGTAAGGAATCTGTCACTAACTACTGTCTCTTACAGATATATCGTTACACAAGTTAGTAACTTGTGCTTCTCCACCATGGATCTATTCTAAGGTTCCTTTCTAAGTGTCTCTCAAGACAGGTTTGCCTTTAATGCATTCGCTATTGCCTCTGGCCTCCGAGCACCAGCTGCCCATGGGTTCGGTTTTTGGGCCCATTTTCTCCATTTTTTGCGTAGTAGGTTTGACTGACATAATGGTTTTCTAAGTTAAGGCCGTATAGCTAAGTGGCATTGGCTGTTGCCTTTGGGTTCCCAAGTCACGGCCAACCATGGGTCAAATCCCATCTTGGGAGCGACTTAGTATTGTATTTATATTCAATATTGTCTGTGGACACATATCTGTTCCTCTGCCATGGGTAACTCTATTCCCATGTTTTTCCCTATGTTCATGACTTTACTTGACTGTGGTTCTTGCCACAGTTCTTAGGGTGAAGTGTATGCTCTTGCTCACCTAACTTCCTAAGAGTGTCCGGCCTGGTCTGTCTTATTTTGGACCGGCTAGTTCTATTCAGGGATATCTGATAGAGACTTCTAGCTGCAGATTCCTTACCTTTGAATTTCCCAGGCGTCAGGCTGGATCCGGAAACTTTTGCTGAGCAATACCCCTTGCGCGCGACGTTGGGTGACTCCATTCGGCTCCGCGTGTCGTCGTTGTGACTACATAGGGGCCACCCAGGCGTGCGGATATCAGTTCTTTTCTTTCCGCGCCAATTAAGCACCTATCCGGGAAGAGCTACCCCTCTGCCGCTTTTTGGTAGGCTTTTTTCTCTTTTTTTGTCAATTTTTGAAACGACTTTGTGTGCGAGGGATGTCTGGTAGGAAGACAGGTTTTAAACTGTGCAGGACTTGTTCCCGCACGATGTCGGTTACCGATCCCCACCGCGTATGTCTGTAGTGTCTTGAACGCGACCACGATCCGAAGTCGTGTTCAGACTTCCGGGCGATGGCTCCGAAGACCTTGAGGGAGCGGGCATTGAAGTTGCTCGCGGCCCGGCAGTCGACTCCGTTGAGCGAGACTCCGAGGAGGTCACGATCCCGTTCGAAGAAGAGGAGGTCGCGAGATCGCTCTCGGAGCCCTAAGTCCTCTTCCTCCCATTCGATGTCATGTGGACACTCGGGGAAGAGGCACAAGAAGAAGTCCAAGCGGACTTCGCCTTAACCTCAACTGGCGTCCGTCGTCGAGAGAGGTAAGGAGCACCGACGCTCTAGGCACGGTTCGGCAGAGCCGGAGACAGAGTTGACTTCCCGCCTCCCTCCATTTCCGGGAGCCGGAGCGACTCCTGCTCGAATTAAGGAGTTTTACGAGGCCATGCGCCGCGTATTTGAGCGGAACGACCCCGTTTGTGAGCCCTCGGGCCCCGCGGGGTCGGATGGGGCCCCCATCGGGTTTGACGTCTGCTTCGGCCACAGCGCCGGTGGGGCCTCAGGGGTCCGATATCTTATCCGGTTCGACGCCGGTCGTACCAACGCGACCTTCCCCGGCGTCGAACCCGAAGTCGGTGCCAGCGGCGTCGCCGGCGGCTGTCGGTGGCGCAAGCCCCATCCTCATCCCCAACGATACGGAGCCGGAACGGCGTCGTTCGACGTCGATTCCGACGCCGACAGAACCCAGGGGTTCTATGTTGTCGCCTGAGCACTTTGTGGACGTGCTAGGCTCAGGAGAGGAATGGGAGGAGTCTGGAGACCTTTTAGAGAACCAGGATGTCTCTGAGGGGACAATGGACTGGTATGGGGAACTTGGGGAAGCCAGTGGTTTGGATACTTCCCCATACACTGGCATGCTCTCTCCGCCTACAGTGGCTACGGAGGATGGGGCGTCCTATGCTATGGTGGTTAAGAGGGCAGCTGAGGTCCTTGGACTGGAACTGCCCTCACTGCAGGTCAGGACTAATCTCCTGACTGAAGTGCTTCAACCTGGGGCTTCCACCTCTGAACCCCTTTTGCCCTTTAATGAGGCACTTACGGACGTCCTACTAGCAACTTGGTCCAAGCCTAGCACAGGGGCTCCTGTGAATAGGACGATTGCACGCCACCATCGCCCAGCACCGGGTGACCCAAAGTTCCTCAGCCAACACCCCACCCCAGAAAGTTTGGTGGTGCAGGCCTCTACTTCCCAGGGCGCATTCCCTTCCGCCCCTCCGGATAGGGAATCCAAGAGACTGGATTCTTTGGGGAAGAAAATGTTTTCTTCCTCCAGTCTGGCATTGCAGTCGGTGAATACTGCATGCTTATTGGGCCGTTTCTCCCACTCTCTTTGGGAGACGGTTGCGCAAGTGCTGCCACAAGTCCTGGAGGAGGCCCGGGCTGTGCTCTCCCAGGCTGTCAAGGACGGGAGAGATGCGGCAAAATTCACCATTCGGTGTGGTTTGAATACGACCGATTCGCTGGGCAGGTCTATTTCAACGACAGTGGCCTTGAGGCGTCACGCCTGGCTTCGTACTTCTGGCTTCTCGGGGGATGTCCAAGCCAATTTGATGGAACCCGCCTTTTTGGGGAAAAGGCTGACTCGACCCTGGTCAGGTTCAAGGACTCTCGAGCTACGGCCAGATCCTTGGGCCTCTCGTCCACTCCTCGTGGACAGTCTTCCTTTCGTGGCAACGGAAGGGGTTTCCAGCTGCCTCAGCCCTATCCTAGCCTCTATCCCGCACAGGCTACCCAAACCGTGCGTGCACGTGGACGTGGTACATTCCGTCCTCAGAATGGAGGTCAGAAGTCGTCCGCCACACTCCCCCCAGCAGCCGCAGCCTCCAAGCACTCTTAGGCTGATTCTGCAGGACCACACTACTCCAGTGGGTGGGTGAATTCGGCATCGTCTCCCAACAAGTGGGTCTTGCAGATCGTCCCGGAGGGCTATTCTCTTCCTTTCCTCTCTTTTCCTCCTACTATTCTGCCAACTCGGGAACGGCTGCAGAGGATCACTTAAAGCTGCTCCAAGAGGAAGTTACAGCTCTTTTGGCCAAAGGAGCTATAGAAAGGTTCCCAGTTTCAGAAGTAGGCAGTGGCTGTTATTCCCGCTACTTTCTCATTCCAAAGAAGAACAAGGGCCCTCGGCCCATTTTGGATCTTCGGACCGTCAATCTCTTCCTCAAAAAGGAGAAATTGCTCACATTGGCTCAGGTCTTGTCTGCCTTAGAACAAGGAGACTGGATGGTAGCGCTGGACCTGCAGGATGCCTATTTTCACATTCCCATCCTGCCGGGCCACAGGCGTTACCTGCGGTTCAAGGTAGGCCACGAGCACTTACAGTTTACAGTGCTCCCCTTCAGCCTTACCAGTGCCCCTCGGGTGTTCACCAAGGTGATGGCGGTGGTTGCAGCTCATCTGCGCAGGTTAGGGGTTTCAGTCTTCCCCTACCTCAACGACTGGCTGTTGAAGGCGTCCTCGCCCCAGGCAGTCTTCTCCCACCTTCAGACTACGGCGGACCTCCTGCATTCGTTGGGGTTCTCTATAAACGTGCCGAAGTCACACCTGACTCCTTCTCAGACGCTCCCTTTCATCGGAGCTGTTCTGGACACAGTGCAGTTTCGGGCTTATCCTCCCGAGCAGCGAGTCCAGGATATTCAGGTTATGATTCCGATATTTCAGCCTCTATCCTGGATTTCAGTGAGGTTGACTCTGAGGCTGTTGGGCCTCATGGCTTCCTGCATCCTGTTGGTAAGACACACGAGATGGCGTATGCGGGCTCTGCAGTGGGACTTGAAGTTCCAATGGGCACAGCATCAGGGGAACCTCACCGACATGGTTCAGATCTCGGAAGGAACTGCGAAGGATCTGCAGTGGTGGATAACTAACCGAGATTGGGTCAAAGGCAGACCTCTCTCCCTTCCCCAACCGTATCTCACAATCGTGACGGATGCGTCACTTCTGGGATGGGGCGGCCACTTGGGAGAGATGGAGATCAGGGGTCACTGGTCTCCGGCGGAGATGGGGCTCCACATAAATGTGTTGGAGCTCCGAGCGATTCATTTGGCATTGAAAGCATTTCTTCCATCTGTCAAGGGGAAGTTGGTGCAGGTGTTCACGGATAACACCAACGCCATGTGGTACTGCAACAAGCAAGGCGGGGTGGGGTCATGGACCCTTTGTCGAGAGGCCCTGCGTCTCTGGACGTGGCTGGAACATCAGGGCATAACCCTGGTGGTTCAACACCTGGCAGGTTCATTGAACGCCAGGGCAGACGATCCCAGTCGTCGATGCCTAGCGGATCACGAATGGCGTCTCCAGTCTGAGGTGGCGCAAGGTATCTTTCAGCAGTGGGAAGAACCTTGGTTAGATTTGTTTGCCTCTGAAGAGAACGCGCAATGTCAGCAGTACTGCGCTCTGGAGTTTCCAAGGCGGCTATCGCTGGGCGACGCGTTTCGTCGCGAGTGGAGCTCAGGCCTGTTGTACGCCTTTCCGCCCACACCACTCCTGCCCAGGGTTCTGAAGAAGATCAGGAGCGACCGGGCCCAAGTCATCCTTATGGGCCGGACGGGCAAGGAGAGTCTGGCATCCAGAGCTCCTGAGCATGAGTGTCGCTCCTCCGATCAGGCTGCCCCTTCGGGAGGATCTTCTGTCGCAGCAGCAGGGGGGGGGGGGTTCTCCACCCAAACCTGTCAACTCTGCGCCTCCATGCGTGGAGATTGAGCGGCGGCAGTGGATGGTTTTTGACCTTCCTCCCGAGGTCTGTAATGTTATTCTGGCGGCCAGGCGGCCCTCCACTAAGTCGGTATACGCCTGCCGTTGGCAGAAATTTGTATTATACTGTACAGAAAGGTCTAAGGACCCTCTTTCTGCTCCTCTTTCTACTGTACTTTTATTCATTCTGACCCTTGCCCAGCAGGGCTCTGCTTTGGGAACTCTCAAGGGTTACCTTTCTGCTCTGTCTGCTTTTTTGCGGCTGCCAGACCAACCTTCTCTCTTTAAATCCCCTATTGTAAATAGATTTCTAAAAGGGCTGGTTCACTTGTTTCCACCTACACCCTTTATTATGCCACAATGGGACCTTAATTTGGTCCTCACTTATTTGATGTGCGCTCCTTTTGAGCCCTTGCACAATTGTCCCCTCCGGCTGTTGACCCTCAAAACAGCCTTCTTAGTGGCGATTACATCGACCCGGAGGGTGAGTGAGTTACAGGCATGATCCAGCTCGCCTCCTTATTTTATGTCTTTTCAGGACAAGGTGGTGCTTTGCACGAGGGCATCTTTTTTACCAAAGGTTGTGACCTCATTCCATCTGGGTCAGTCCATCACTTTGCCCACCTTCTTTGCTCCCCACATCCCTCTAAGGAAGAGGAGCGTCTCCACCGACTAGACCCAAAAAGAGCGGTGTCGTTCTACCTTGACCGAACAAGAGTTCCGGGTGGATGACCAACTCTTTGTGGGGTATGTGGGAGCAAAGAAGGGAAAGGCAGTGCAGAAAAGAACCATCTCTCGCTGGGTTGTTCTCTGCATTAAAATCTGTTATGCCTTGGCAAAGAAGCAGCCCCTGAGGGATTAAGGGCCCATTCCACCAGGGGAAAGGCTGCGACTACAGCCTTGGCACGGGGTGTCCCTATCCAAGACATCTGTCAGGCAGCGACGTGGGCATCATTGCACGTATTTGCAAAACATTATTTCCTTGATGGTCAAGTGCGCATGGACGGGCACTTTGCCCGCTCAGTCCTGCAAGACTTTTTAGTCTAGTCCATGAGTCCGCAACCCACCGCCGGGATGGTATGGCTTGGGTATCTGATTCAAAGGTAAGGAATCTGCAGCTAGAAGTCTCTATCAGATGAACAAGTTATTTACCTTCGGTAACGCATTATCTGGTAGAGACTCTATCTAGCTGCAGATTCCTTACAGCCCCACCCATGCCTCCCCGCTTTGCGGACTGATGTAGGTTTAGGGTTTCTCCTCTTTCAGGGCCCTAGTTTTGCACACGACTACGTCAGTCACTTCGTGGCTCTGCGCTTCTGGCGTGGAAAAACGAAAAGTACTGACGTCCGCGCGCCTGGGTGGCACCTATGTAGGCACCGCGACGTCATAACCGACGTCAT